>OY728148.1:2057811669-2058436669 GCA_963277665.1 Viscum album
TTTTGTAGGTAATCGGCACCTCTGTCTTTCAATCACATGAAAGCCCTCGATACGATAATCGGATGCACAAGGCAGATGAGAGAACTCACAGTGTCTCTCTCTAGAATCTTGGTAGTTCACGAAGTCTCTTAATTCATTTCACCATACTCTCCTCAGCTTCAAATGACCTCCTATTTATAGATCTCGGGTTCCAACGGTCATGTTTCCTCCAACTGTCATATTTCTCCGAAAAACTCGGAGGGACTTGGACACCTGTCATCATAACGGTCATATTGAAACAGAAAGCACGACATCGTTTTTATTAGTTTGTAACTAACTCAACGACATCGTATTTGTTAAAACAGGATATATATATTGATAAGCAATGGAACGATTCATATGAAACAGGTGCTTTTGACAAAGTACCAAAACAAGTAATGAACATCTGAATAGCAGAGTCAGTACGATACGATTGACAGAGTCAGTACGATACGATTGATAGAGTCAGTATGGTACGATTGTCAGAGTCAGTACGATACGATTGATAGAGTCAGTATGGTACGATTGACAGAGTCAGTACGATCAGTATTGTACGATACGATATGGTCAGTACGATCAGCATTGTATGATACGATAAACATGATAGAAGACAATTGTAATTTACAAAATATGATAGAATACATTTGTGATTTCCAAAACATGATATAGAAGTCAAAATAGGACTTTTGACTCAACACAAAGTACTAAAACCCAAGTACTAAAATGGGAAAATAGCCCCAAGGTCCCTAAAGACACCACTCGCAAATATAATATCAACAACTGGATCCACCTCCAAGAGATTCCTTCCCTTTGCTCGAGCCTAGAAGAAGGAAGTCAACAAACACTCGAAGGAAAAAGTAGGGTATAAAGTGATCCGACTTAGTCAGTCTGTCGATCACAACCCATATCGCGTTCTTCTTCCTCCGGGTTTGAGGTAAACCAACCACAAATTCCATAGAGATTTCATCCCACTTTCATGTAGGGACTTGAAGTGGTTGAAGCAAACCCGAAGTTTTATGGTGCTCGGCTTTCACCTGCTGGCATGTGCAGCAACGAGATACAAACTCATAAATGTCTCATCTCATACCTGGCCACCAAAACTATCACTGCATATCATAGAACATCTTCACGGTTCCTGGGTGTACAGCCCACTGAGAGTTATGGAAACCCCCTATCACATCCTTTCTTGCCGCTAACGGCACCACGTAACAGTTTCGATAACACAGAACACCCTATTTGGAGAACGACCACTGAGTGTCTGTCTCCCCACCATAAAGAGAGTCCCTAATTATATGGAATTCATCATCCAGTTGTTGTTCCTGATGAATTAACTCGATAAGAGTAAATGTCAACTAGAAACTAGCTAAATAAACTTCATTCCCCTTCTATTGAACTCCAATATGAAACTGAGAAAAAAGAGCCATCAAACTCCATTCTTCTGAAGATTCTTTCATAGCCGGTGATGGTAGTTTTCTGCTTAATGCATCTATAACTACATTCCCTTTTCTCGGGGTAGAGGCAATATCAAAGTCGAATGATTGTAGGTTCTCCACCCAACACATTTGGTGGAGATTCAAATATTTCTGAGAGAAGATATAACTCAAGCTCTTGTGGTCTGAAGACACAGTAAACCTTTCTCCAAAAAGGTAATGTCTCTAACACTTAAGAATTCCTATGCTAGAAGCCACCAGTTTTCAAAGGCTCCACTGACCCTCAACATGCTGAGGAGTAGTTGAGTAAGATTGAACATCTGTTTGGGTTCTTGGAGACACCTGATGTGATCAAGGTGAAGTGTGCCACCTTCGTGCTAGAGGGACCAAGTAAGAGATGGTGGGACACAATGGGGACGACTGGGAAACATGAGGTTTTGGAGTGTAAATACTTTATGGTCCTTTTCACTAACTAGTTCTATCCAGAATCAATGGTGTTGGCTAAGGGTGTAGAGTTTTTCAAGCATGAGCAGGCCAAAAAAACTGTGACTGTGTACGCAAATCGCTTTTCTGAGTTGATACAATTTGCTCCTGAGATTGTATCTAATGAGAAGATGATGGCTCGATGATTCGAGATGGGACTTGGATCAGATATTCATTCTCAGGTTTTCCTACTGAAGCTACCCACTTATGCTGATGTGCTGGATAGGGTGATGATGGTTGAGATGGACCTGGCAGTAAAGTTAGGGTTAAAGGAGGTTTTTTTTCCTCCTAGTGGCAGTGTTGGTTCCTTTAAAGTAAAACAGAAGCGTGACGTTTCTTATGGCAGAAATCATTCCAACTTGTATGTTGAATGATGTCAGGTGGTACTCACCGACCTGTGGGGATCGGGAATGCCCTTCGGGCTATATCAAGGTCGGCTCGGTTATCGGGTTACCAGTGTAACCGGGCTGGTTCGTGACACTATAAAAGTGTTATAACAGTCACTACGCTTTAATTAGAACCTCAAGACACTGTAAAATTAATCTTAAACATATGTCATATGGCCTAGATACATTATACTAACTATACACAGTTGATGTCTGACTATTAGGTTCTGAGGGATCATAATAATTGATAATTCTTCTCATGAAGTTCAAAATTGGTGATCTCTAGTATGTGAGATCATGTGGACAAACCCACCAATAGAAACACCACATGATTCAATTGTCATTGGTTGTTAGCATCTACAAACATGTGTATTTTTCTCCTAACATGAGATCATTATCAATTTTTATCATTTAATAAAATAATTTAATGGAAGGCAAAAACCATGAAATTAAAGTCAAGGTGAGCTAGCTTGTGTTAGATGTGTCATTTGTGCTATGGAATGTTTTGAATATTTAAGATAGAATTTGATGCTTCCATGTTAAAGAAGTGATATCTCTGGCCTATTTTATTAGGATGGTATTACATTTATAAATCCTTGTTCAAGGCAGTTGAAGGTAATTTTGGCTAGTTAGATCAAAAAATAATAAAACAAGAATAAATGATAACACAAGTTGTTCTTCCTACATTCTGAGATATCATGAGACAAAGGGATTACATTACACAGTGCATGTTCATCGGAAATTTTTTCATTGATATAACATTTCTTTACCACTTTAGGGGCCTTTTGGGTTTCTAGACTCCACTCTTGGTCTTTAAATATTTTTTACTCCTATCGAGATATTCTTCTAAAGGGTCACACACAATAGTGTATTCAAGAGTCTTCTCTATTTTGATGAATACGAGTATAGGACCCGGATGACCCCTCCACGGGGCTGCTATGAGTTTTCCATATATTATCAATCACTGATGAATAAATAAATTCATTATTATTTGAGTATAGAATAATTGGGTTGAATTTATTTATTAGAATTATTCACAATGTATTAAGAGAATACACAAAAAATATTATATAAAAAATATTATATTAATATTCACGATTCATTTAATATTAGTGGGAATTATGTGTTGAGTTAATGACTCAAGTTTATCGCATAATATATTTGTTATATATTATAAGTATGTGATAAAAATAAAAATGACATTATCACATAGTTAGTTCATCATAACATATCATTTACAGCTTATTTAGTAGGAGTTTTTTTTGGGAAGGGAAACCCTTTCCTGGTTTTTGAGCTTCCCACTATATAAGTAGGAGAGAGAATTTCATTTGAAGACTATTCATTCTAACGAATTGACACAATTTCTCTCCTCCTGCAGCTTAGAGAAAGGAAGAATCCTTTGGAGTGATCGATCTAAGAACACCTTTTCATATTGGTGTAAGGGATTAGAGGTGATCATCACGATGTTAAAGGATTCATTGAAGCTCTGTGCTAGCACCTAGAATTCGATGAACAACAATCGTGCAGACTCTTAAAGCATGTGTGGACAATATATAGTGGATAATTCTCAGATCCTTCAACCAATGTTTGTCGATGATGAGCTACTGTCGAGTGTGCTTTGATTCGAATGAGGTAACCATTCAGTTGAATTTTTATGCATTGATAATTCACGCAAGATCCCCAGACCTCTAATGGGGATCAGATCGCTAGAGACGATAAAGTAATGCCACTCTGGTGATGAAATTTTTTTTAATCCCTAGCCCACCGGCTTTCGTTGCACATTCGAGTGCTAGTAAAAGATATCAGTGGGACCAGGTTAATTTTTTGAGCTAAGAAAAATTAAGTTTCTAAATTTCTGCCTCCTGGTATCGCTGTCGTGGGCTCCTCCCTCAGTAGTTGTCGGCCGTTTCCCCATTAGACACCTAGTGACTGACGTGGTTCCCTCTAGGTGAACCGCTCACCAAACCTCGTCACCACACTGGATCCCATGACCACATCCATCCATCATTCACCTCCCCACCACGACGCATGGCCTCCTCCCAGTCAGAACCCATTGTTGTGACCATATCGACGTTTGGTTTCCCCGCAACGCACGTGCCCTTGACACTCCACCTTCCAGACTTGCCTCATCTGACTCAGCCCCTCACGACGCCACCCCCACTATCTAGTGGCATGGAAACCATCTACGTCCCTCATCGATGCCACCTCCCATCAGTTGTCTGACGCACCCCTACCAAGGTGATCAGATACCCCTGCCTCCTTTTTCCCCTACCCATTTTGGGCAACCATAAGCTGAACAGGGTTATGCCCACCTGGTATAGGCTTGGGTGGGTCCGCTGGACTGAGGGTAATCATCATTATGATTCAAGGCCAAATTCGATATGATACCCCTAAGTCACGGTTGATCCATTGAGTTTAATTGGATCAACTGATATTAGATGCTTAGGACAAGTCGGGTAATTTTTTTGCCTTTATGCATTATTTATTTTTTTATACATTTTCATGTCTATGGGAAACACATAAAATAATAAATAGAAAAATGCATAAAGACGTGATGACTATTTTTCTATTAACACATATTCAGTTGAGAGTGTGACAACTTAGTATGAAGATAATTAATAGAAATGAATTACATTTGTTATGTAATATTAAAACCCCCGGAACGAAATATTATGTCGCAAGCACTTTCCATTGTTTAAATTTGAACACAACCAAGTGTATCGGGTGATCGTCATCCATAGTTGAGGGTGCCTCCTACTACCGATGAGTTCTTATGAGAGTGGTGGGTTGACATAACTAATTATGGAAGCAAAGAAGTCTCTATAGCTAGATTTTTTCATCTTTAGATGCAAGTGTTTAGTAATTGTATTTGTGATTTTAGAAGTTGAGACTTCACTCAATATACCACGAGTTAATGTAGTTTTCCTACTTAGTGCCTAACTAGGAACTCTCTAAGTAGTGGTGTTGTCATATCTAATAGACTATGAGGAGAGGCTTCAAAGATACTTTCCACTAGAATACTCAACCATAAAGTATTTTGAGTCTTGTAGTGAGGGATACTAGAGTTTGAAAAAATAGTGGGAGACATTTGATGATTAAATTAATCGGTGAGTCTAATCAGTAATAAAAAAAAGTGCTAATTTTATATATTTTGTTTTTGTAGAAAATGACATGTAATACCAAAAACACAATATGATTGATATTGGAAAAAGTAAATGTCCCCACCAGTATGATTTTCCAAGAGTAGTATAGGTGCTTGTGCTCAATACTACGATATAGTAAATTTAAGGTGTTGGAGTGCCCAATACCTATTTAGCCACCCCCTAAAGCGAGGGTGAGAAAAATGATTGGACGAGATTCAAGTATGAGGCATATGGTGGTTATGTCATAACGTTATCATCAGCATCTTATGTGTGTTATGGATGCAACATCAAGACATGAATAATTTCATAATTTGCCTCATCTCGGAGAAGCTTGTGTGGAGAAAGTCAAGAAATATATGAATATGGTGATATTTGCACTGGATATGTGTAAATTGAAATATGAATCACGATCTTTCAGTATACCCCTTTTCTATATTTCCCCCCAAATTACTCTATTTTGGTTTAATATTAAAAAAACAAGAATTATGGATAAAACACTTCATTACCTTTTAGGTAAAGGTTTGAAAATTAAATAAGAAATTAAAGAAAGTATAATATTTAGTTCTTAGAGAGAATGATTTGAAATACAAGGTGAAGAGTAAAATGGAATGAATGATTCCAAAGGAATATTCATAATGTCCTTAAATGAGATGAGGTATTATACAAGAGGTTGTTTACCTCACATGTCATGAGATAGATCTAGGGAATTCTAAATGCCATGAACTGAATAGAAGAATCAAGTAATCACTTCTTCTTCAGGTATATTCATCATTTTTATGTGATGTTTCTATCATACTTCATGGATATTGAATAGAATATGTCCATTACATATGTGTATCAAAATACCATGATCACGTAAGAAAACAAACATTACAAGAAGTAAGTTATGTTCTCCAACCATCTAAGAAAGAGTGGTTCCTAAGTCAGTGGTTAGAAGTACACAACTTCTAATTGAAATGTTTATTGATTCTAGATGAAATTTTGTTAGGTATTACCAAATAAATTATCTCATGTTTACTTTGGACACAAGGATATATTATTATAGTTTAGGAATGAATGTTGACTATGGTGTCTTATACCCAACGAAAGGTTCAGTGATGATTGAATCATTGACAATAACTAATGAATATAAATGTAAGACTCTAATACCCAGTTGTGGCAAGATATCTCTTTTCAATTAAAACTAAAAGTGGACATCAAGTATATACCAAGTATTGTATTTAGAATCTGTGGAGCTATGCACCTTAGGTATTATCAATATATATACTTATTTAGTTTGGACTAAAACCTTTAGAAATAAAGGTAAGCCAAAAATATTTTATAATTAGTTCTACTAAAGAGAGTGAACTATTCCAATGGTAAGCTAGTGGTAAATATACTTCATAAGATTACTTTAAGTTTTGTTTAATTAAAGTGAAAGTGAAGCATGGTATATGAATGGTAAAAATATATGAGTTGTTTCAGGCACACAAGCTGAAGAATATCTTGACCAAGCATTCATCGATCATTATAATGTAGCATGGAGTAATTCCTAAATGCACATTACCTTTTACACATCAAAACAATGACGTTAGTAAAAAGGACTGATAATTAATCATTCATAAAAACATTAATCAATAAAATGAAACAGGGAAAAATTCCTAAATTCACATTTTCTTATACTTATTTTTTTCATGATATAAGTAATAGATCAAAAATGTTGAGACTAATATGGATTGTAGAAACATTTATTATTTTTTGAGACATGCTTCACAAATAAAAAAATTATCCCATAAACACATGACAAATATCACGATAAATTGATATCATATGAGTAACAATATGATATAAATCCATTATGTCATATGAACATGTGTTTAGATACAAATATTTTGTTAGGATATAAACAAACATACATAAAGGGAAACACAATGTTCATTTAAAGTAGTTATCCTAATGTTTTCTAAGTATATTACTTAAATACCTAAGATAGATAAGAGATTGTAAATTTATAGAATATACATATTGATAAGGATACACATACCTACTTGAGATAGTCAGAGAAAGAATGAGTTAGATTTATTCAATTCGAGAGATGCACAAGTAGTTGGCATATGAAAAAATTCCTCAAGATCCTATGGAAAGGGAATGTCACAGAGACACATACTACATTATAAAGATAAAACCTTGGTAGTGGTTTTATATTCACCATGGATGATGATAAATTATTCATTTAGAGTAATGAATCCTACGAGAAGTAGATGTAAACAATATAAGATTGACAGGTTCAATAGAAATTCAATAATGGATTCATGTGTCAATGTACATGGGATAATTATTTTTAATACTAGAGTGGGTATTCAAGTGATACTATTAATGGGTGGTACATACGAGGTACCAATAAGGCTTGACTGAAAATATCAAGTCGTATGCCTAAATCCATTAGAATTTTACTTTCGATATCTAATTTCTATTATAATTTTATTGAGAAAAGGATGTTAATACCACAAATCATGAAAGGTATCCATATGATGAAAACAAAAAGGTATAGTGACACCATACAATTCCAATAAGGGTTGAAAGTAACTGAAATCTTGTTTAGGATTGATGTAAGCAACAAGATCATAGAATATTTATTTAGAATGAATCTTCTTCAGGTTTTTACCAGAGTTTAGTAGGAGAATTACATTTTTCTAAGTAAAATATGTTTGATAACACATGGGAAACAACTATTGGTATTAAAATTTGGTTTAGAATATAATGAAAGCAACTCTATATAGATTGACTTAAAGTAGCAACTGATGTACTATAGTACAAGATCTACTGAGGTAGATCTAAAAATTTATTAGACTAAGTCAATGATACATATACTAATAATGCATTAAAAAATACACTTTAAGATAATTAGAGATAGAATTGTTACCAATGTCACATGTCATAAATCTCTCCTAGAAGACATGAATTGGGCATAGGAGGAGATTAATGTGGTGGTTTGAATTCCATACACATCTACGATGGATCAATCACATATTACCTGATATGTATAAGAAATGATATTTCTAACATAACCTTTATGATAAGAAAATATCAATTATATCTAGGAGAAATGCAAGGGAAGAAATCTGAACTATCTAGTTGTACTAGAGCAATTACAAAACGTATGTACTTGGTATGTGGATGGGAAGGGATACTAGTTACAAGGGGAAATAAATTAGTCCTCCTATAGATCAATATGATTGGAAATCATAGTTAGGCTATGGTAATGGGCAAGAAAAAATCATTCAAGATAGTGGTATCCATGTCTATAAATACCAAGTGTTTTGAATATTCCAATGTATCTAAAGAAGTAGTTTAAAATATGCAATGATTTTTTCTAGTTCTTGGAATCACACTTAATAAGTAATGTTTTATCATGATGATAATTATTCTATCGATACTAATAAAGATATTAGGTTTAGATTGTGGAAAAAGGATATATTCTCAGGGTTTATATATCTTGATAAGTCTTACTCAATGAGGTAATGTCACAGATAGTAGAATAATCATGAAGTGGAAATGTCGAAAGATCATGACTAAAGTTATAACGTAGCAGAAAAATGATCTTATCATGTGAGAAATAATAAGGATAGTTATCAAGTTTGATCTAGTAAAAGTGGAAGTTTTGTAATAATGGGTGACCTAGACCCAACATTATCAATATTTTTCAATTACCATATCATTTATACAGTGAGTTATGCATGATGTGAACTTACCATAATAGTTTTTATTTTTTACATCCACTATTTATATGGAAGTTTCCATAGATTAAATATCATATCAAAAGGTTTTAGTAGTTCCTGATCTATAATGAGAACCTCGAGATACTATGAAATTAATGTTCAATACATTTCATGTTGTCTAGATACATCATACTGACTGAAAATAGTTGATGTCTGACTATCTGTTGTTGGGGGATCATAAGCATTGATACTTCTTCTCATGAAGTTTGCACTTAGTGATCTATTGATGGTGGGATCATGAGGACAAACCTTCCATAGGGACACCACATGTTTCAAGTGTTATTATTTATTCCTGTCTATGAACATGTGTATTGATCTCATGATTTGAGCTCATTATCATAGTGTACTAATTGATCATGTAATTTGATGAAATGAACAAAACATGACATTAAATCCATGGTGAGGTACCTTTTCATGGGTGCATATTTGGTGGTATGACATTGGTTGAATGGTCAAGGTATATTTTATTGATTCTAAGTTAAGGATGTGATATATTAGGCCTAGTTGATCAAGATGGTAGTACCTTCATAAATCCATTTCTAATATAGTCAAAGGTATTTTTTTAAGTTAGATCAAAAAAATAAATAATGGATGATGACATAAGTTGTGCATCCTTATTTATGAGATATCATGATACAAATAGATTATATTGCACAGTGCATGTTCATAGGAAAGGTTTTTGTTGATATGGAATATCCTCATCTCCTTAGGGTCCTGGATCAGTTGCTGGACTCTACTCTTGGTCTATGAATAGTATTCACTACTATTGAGATAAGGGCCTAGATGATCACACACAATAGCATATTCAAGAGTCTACCCTATTCTGGTAAATAGGAGTATAGGACATGGTGGGCCCCAGAATAAGGCCACTACAAGTTGTCCAAGTATTATCAATCACTGATTAATAACAAAATTCATTATTATTTGAGTATAGAATAATTGGGTTGAATTTATTTATTTAAATTATTCATAATATATTAAGTGAATAAATAAAAAATATTATACAAATGAATATTATTTTAGTATTTAATTTTCATTTAATATTAGTAGGAATTATGAGTCGAGTTAATGAATCTGGTTTATCATGTAATTAATTTATTATATATTTCAAGAATGTGATAAAAATATAAATTACATTATGATACAGTTAGTTCATAATAATGCTTCATTTACTACTTATTTAGTAGGCATTTTATTTCTGGGGTTCGGGGAACCCTTTCCGGGTATTTGAGTCTTCCACTATATAAGTAGTAGAGAGACTCTCATTTGAATACTATTCATTCTAATGGATTGAGAGCTTCTATCTACTCCCATATCCTATCTAGTGGAAGTCTCCTTTCGAGTGCTCACTTTAATAACACCTTCACAAATCAAAGGAAGGGATTCGAGGTGATCAACGCAGCATTGAAGGATTCATCATATCTCTATGCTAGCATCTAGAATTCAATGAAGGAAAACCACCTGTACTTGTGTACCATTTATGGATGATATAGAGTGGTTTAAATTCAGATCCTTTGAGAAATGGTGTCCAATAATGAGTTACTATCGGGCACACATTGATTCAAATGAGGTAATCATTCGGTTTAATTTTTGTGATTTTATAATTCAAGAAAGATCCTTGGAAATTTATTAGGGGCTCATATCCCCAGAGATGATGAAGTAACATCACTCCAGTGATGAAAAAAATTTAATACTTTAGCCACCACCTTTCGTTGTGCTCCCTGATACCAGTAGGTGTTCCATATCAAGTCTTTCTAAAATAATCCTAAAATGATCATATCAAAACAAAACAAGTCATGATAATAAATTTATTAGTTTTATATAAATAGCATGGAAAATAGTTTCCCTTTATCCACAGTTCTAAAAAAAATCTAGGTAAACCAGTTTCAAAGCATATTTTCAAATAACTATTTACATTTATCAAATCATACATCACATCAAATCAATCCAAAACATCAGAAGACAACAAAAAATGGTAAACACACCTAGTATAACATATGGTTGGGATAGCTAGGTCACTCATACCTAAATCTCAATCAAACACTAGTGCACACTTCAAGTCCCTAGAAACTATGCATCAAATTTTAGGGACTAGAGGAACACCCAAGAAAGTTAACCCCTAATAATTTCAATCAAGTCCTAGAGACAATGGGTTTGTTATATAAGATCAAATACACCCTAGAAAGTGAACTCCCTTACGATACCAATGGGTGAGTCCCAATACTACACCTTCCACCTAAGTGCCCAAGTCTCTCATGTGTGACATATCTCAAATCAATTTCATAGGGATTTTACATTTCACAAAAAATTACAAATAACAATTTATTCATAAAAAACATGCTTTTGGAAACCCATTTCACAATCCATTTCACAATGAATTAAAATTAATTTTTCTTTTACCAAAATAAGGGGGAAATCACATTTTATAAAAAAGTCCCATTATTAAACACAAATAGATCATTTCAAAGATCACACAAATTCATTTTTAAAACTATTTATAAATCAAAGAGAATCAACAGTTCATAGAATATAGGTTAGAGATAAAACTACCTACCTCAAACTCAGGTATCACACCAACCTCAACAAGATCCACACAATGTAAAGGAAAGAGAATGCAAGATAAATGAATGGAGTCCCTGATCAATTCTCACATATTAGAATCAAGTTCCATAATAAAAATAGTTTATGGAGAATTTAGATCATCACACACCTTGAGAGTCTCACACGCCGCACTACAACCAATCGTAAGAACTGACTATCAGATGATGATCACACAATGGATCTAAAAAGTATTGGAGAAGAGTCTTCATATGATCTATAAATCCAAAAAACATATCCAAAACCCACTTCCAAATCCATTAAAAATGAAGACAATGAGTAGAAAAAAAAAACATACCTACCAAGAGAGTGGAAGCCAACCAAGACAAAGATCAAAGTGCCAAAATAAGAATCCTAATAGGGCTAGATTCACCAAATATTCTCTAGTGTATCCCTAAATTTTGAGAGAAAGATAATGATGGTTAATGAGAAACTATTCTGGTACTCAGCACATATTAAGATGATGGATGAAAATAATTCATGTTTTGACTTACCAATTCATGACATGAACTTATGTGATGCAATGTATGCCAAACACTACTACATACAGTGCTTTTATCAACACTATAAAATGCTTTCAATAGTGCTAAAAAAGAACTATTAATCAAAGAGAAGATAAAGGGGGTTCCCCTTCAATATTGCCAAAAAAGCACTGATAAAGGGTGTCCTTTATTCGTGCTAAAAAAGTGTTGATAAAGTCTCCCTTTTATCAGTGTTATTTTTAGCGCTGATAAAGGACCACTTTATCAACGCTTTAATTAGAACTGATAAAGGGGTCCATTATCGGCGCTCAAAATAGCGCAGATAAAATAGGACATTATCAGTGCTCTAAAAAGAGATAATAAAGGGGGACTTTATAATAACTCAAAACAGTGATTATAAAGGCCAAACTGCCAGTGATGTAGTGTTTATATAACAACACACCCACCAGCATCACATGCACATATAAAAAACCCACCCACTATCAGAACCTGCACATCACACACACACCACCTATAGAAAACAACAACTACACATCACACACAAGAAAAAGACAACACACACAAGAACACACACAAGAACAAATAAGTGCACAAAAGGGTTTTGAAAACAATGATATATACATTTCAAACAATGTTTTATATAATTACACTTAATATTATCCAAAAAACAGTTACAAACATTAATGTTTCATCCTTTGACATCTGTGATCCCCTCTCAAAAATGTCTGCCTATAGTATTAGTTACAGAAAAAATCATCAAAAATCAAGAAAAATGGTGCACCTATATAAGAAAACAAATATTATGTTAGTAATACTATAAAGAAATAAATTAAGCATTAATATGAAATAATACATTAATAAAATGTCAATTTTTAATAAAAAATACACATTTGGAGTTATAAAGGTCACATCGTACATAATATTGAGGTGGGGTTGATTCCTACACATCATAAATGAGTTATAGATTTTTGCCCTAAAATATCAAAACAATTCGAATGGGTTTTCTTGGTTTTGTGTATGTCCCTTGTTTTTTTTACAAAAAATAATATCAAATATAAATGAAATATTTGGATTTACACCAGTCACATTGTTTGTCATATTGAGGTGTGGTTAATTCAAACAAATAAAAAATGACTCATGGATCATTGTTCTAAAGTATCAAACAATATGATTGGGTTTTCTCTGTTTTTAGTATGACAGTTGTCGTATTTTAATAAAATATCATTTCAAACCAAAAACACCCATTTTGAGCCATACCGGTCGCATCGTGCATCGGTTTGAGGTGATAATGCTTCATAAATGTCACAAAGAACTTATGAATTTATCTCCTAAATTATGGAGACAATCATATGGTGTTTTCTTGGTATTTATTGAGTGAAATGTTTTCGTCTAAAATATCAATTTTAAATTGATAACGAACACTTTTAGTCACACTAGTCACACTGTGCATCAGATTGAGGCGTGGTTAATCCCTACACATCAAAAATGACTCATAGATCATTGTCCTAATGTATCAAAACAATCCAAATGTATTTGATCAATTTTTAGTATGTCAGTAGTGTTTTTTTTTACTAAAATATCATTTCAAACTAGAAACACAAATTTTGGGTCACACTGGTAACATCATGAATTGGTTTTACATGAGATAGTTTCATACCCATCACAAAGAACATAAGAATCATTTTACTAAATTATGAATAAAATCAAAGCGTTTTTTCTTTTTCTAGTGAGTGACTTGTTTTGATCTAAAATGTCAATTTTAAATTGATAACCGACACTTTTAGTCATATTGGTCACACCATTTATTGTATTGAGGTGCATTTGATTCCTACACATCACAAATGACTAATGGATCTTTGTCCTAAATTATCAAAACAATATTAAGGTGTTTTCTCTGTTTTTAGAATGTCACTTGTTCGTTTTGCTAAATTTATTGATAATTTAATATAAAAATACACAATTAAAATCATAACGGTCACACCATGCATCAAATTTATCTGTGGTTGATTCCTACACATCACAAATTACTTATGGATCATATTCATAAAGTATAAAATAAATACTAATGCATTCACTATGTTTTCAGAATGTCACTTGTTCTTTTTACTAAAAATACTGAAAATTTTAAATAAAAAAAGACACCTCGAGAAATACCAGTTGCATATTCATGATATTTGTGTACATTATTCCATCAGGTATGCAGACCATTAGTTTATAAAGAAATCTATATCATCTTGTGAATAATTTTATTTTCAAAAATCATGATAGCTCTGAAAAAATATAAATACACAAAGGTCTAATAAATATTTTAAATGAACTGTGGATGAACACAACTTCTCATCTTTGGGTACTAGAAAAATCCAGAAACCTTTCCTCTTGAATACCACTGCTACTCTAGGGATAAAGAACGAAACAAAAAATAAGGAAAATGACTTAGGTTATATTCCCTCTACTCACAACACTTATTTTGTAAAATATGGAAAAGTGCCCACTAGCCCAAATTCTATTTCGGCCATGGCATAGACGAATATTAGTAATCTTAATAAAAATGTTTCCATGACCTTGGAATCTGCAAAACATGTAAAGGGAAATACATCCTCAATACAAGATCCTATGAAAATGTAGGAAAATAATGACTCCACATAGCAGATATAGTGTCTTTCATCTGATTTGGGCACTGTCAAATAGTAGGACACATCAGCTTCAAAGGATCCTAGTACACCTATTCCTCTTTCTACAAAATTCCCTATTGATGGTACTCAATCTATTAATAGTGATGATTATTATGAGAAGCCTATAAATTTTTTATCTAACCAGAATTCCAATTCTTTTATGCTGTGTAATAAGAACTCTACAGACTCAACTAGGAATGCTTTAATAAATGAACCTATTATGATTAACCCTACTATATCTAATAATGATCAGGAAAAGACCACTAATAGTAACGATGATCAAAAGGTTATAAGGATTTCTCGGAATAATGGTTAGGGAAAAAATAAATAGTGGAGTTATATTGTGAAATTAAGATTTAAATGAAGATTCATTTTTTGGAATTGTTAGGGTATTGCTACCTCTGACATGTTCACTAGTCTAAAAAGAATAGTTAACACTCATCATCCTATTTTATTTTCTATTGCGGAGAAAAAAATTACATTTTCTCCTAAATAATATCATTTGTGCTAGTATAATTATGTTTTTACTAGTGCAATAAAAAATACCTCTAATGATGAATCTCTATGGATTTTTTCACACACTTCTTTACAGAATTTTAGTATTTTCAATGTCTAGAACCAGATTTTTACTTGAAACTTTTATACTGACAAAAAACACCTTTTATTCTTTTTTGTTTATGCTAAGAATATATATTAGTAAAGGAGAACTCTATGGAATGGCCTTTCATATATAGGCACTAATATTAATTCTCCTTATTTTCTTATTAGAGACTTTAATTCCATTCTCAATTCACGTGGGAAAATTGGACCATCTCGTGATTCTATTTCCATGAGAGAATTTAAAGCTTTGATTGAAGAAAAAATATCATTGAAATTAATCTCACTGGTGTGAAATAAACTTGGTATAAAAGACATTACAATGGAGTGGTTTCCTCTAAACTAGATATAGCATTCATCAATGTCCCTTATTTAGATAAATGGGACACTATCTCTAACAACACTCTTCATAGGCTGAACGTTGATCATCACCCCATCCCGGTCAATGTCTCCACCAAAGAAATGAAACTGCAGTTGCATTTTATATTCAACAATGTGTGGTTCTTGGATATTGATTGCACTAATGTCATCCAAAAACTCTTAGTCTTGAATGTATAAAAACAATGATTCCTTTTCCAGTATTGTCAAATTAAAAATCTCAAACAGAATCTCAAAACATGATGTAGCTCCAAAGCCAAACAAAATAAAAATTACATCCTTCTTCTTGTGAAAGAACTCAATGATCTATAAAATAATAACAGTATCTCTAACCTCAACACTGATCAGACTCAAGAAATAAACGTTGTGGTTAAAATAAACTCTTATTTCACTTTTAAAGAAAATATGATGAAACAAGCATTTAGAGTTAAATGGTTTTAGACGGTGACATAAATACTATGTTCTATAATTCTCTTAAATTAATTAGGAAGGATAGATAGCCATTAAAATTTCTAAAGGATGGGGAAAAGCTTCCTGACAATGAAGATGAAATTTCTCATCATATAGTCTCCTACTATGAATTCATCTTCAATAGTCAAAATATCAACAAAGACCTCCTTCCTGTGTTCATTCCGATTGTGATCACTGATGAGGAAAACACATTCCTTCGTAACACTTTTCTGGATCATGAAATAAAAGACACTATCAGTAGTCTAAATCGTGATAGTGCTCCGGGTCTTGATGGCTCCAATAATGGTTTCTTCCAACATTGTTGGGATGTGATTCATGTCAATGTTTTTAAACTTGTCAAATCATTTTTTTCCAATGGTGTTCTTCCTCATTATCTTAATGCCTTATTTCTCACCTTGATCCAAGAAGTGAAAAATTCCTCTGATATTCACCTGTTTAGACCCATTTCCCTTATTAACACTCTTTATAAAATCATCACTAAAATCATTAAAAATAGGGTTTCAACTATCATGAACAAGATTTTCTCCTAGAACCAATTTAGTTTAATAAAGGGTATATCCACTCAAGACTGCATCTGTCTTTCCCTTGAGTGTGTCAATAACTTCAATAAATCTAATAGAGGAGGTAATGTTTCTATTAAACTTAACATCAGAAAAGATTTTGACATCATGGATTGGAGATTTATCTTAAATGTTCTTCAAGGTTTGGATTTTAGTGACTCATTTATCAATACAATAAAAACTCTATTCAACTCGGCATCTATCTCCATTTTGATCAATGGTAATCCCAAGGGATATTTAAAATGCAGCAAAGGTTTCAGGCAAGGTTACCCCTCTCTACCATTCTATTCTTGATAGTGGGAGACTATCGTAGTCATTTGATCACCCGTCTGGTTGACCAGAATAAGCTAAACCCCATCTATGACTCTAGGAACGCGAATGCTGCTATCAAATAGTTTTATGGTGATGACATCATCTTTTTCCTTCAGGATAATAAAAGAAACATTATTAATCTCAAAAGAAAACTCTCACACTATGAAGAGGTTTCTGTTCAAACCATTAGTTGGAAAAAATCTTGCATCTTCTTTGGGAGGAGCTTTCCTCCCAGCAGAATATGTAACATTATCAATGAATTAGATCTGAAAGAAGGTACACTCCCTTTCACTTATCTTAGTGTTCCCATATTTTGGGACAGACCCAAGTCTTTATCACAACAGTGTTACCACCGAGATTTTCCTTCAAACTTTTGGAATTTATCTCTACTCTAAGTGTAAAATATGTAATAAACACAGAGAAGATGATAAAAAACTCTTTATTTATTTTGATACTATCTATTCTCTTTGGAAATATATTCTTAACATTTTTGACTGCAGATGGTTGATTCTTGACTCCCTCAAAACTCAACTAATGAAATGTGCAGAAATGGAAGGCTCTCAAAAAATCAATAACCTTTTCCTAGCTATAGTTGCTGAGCTCTACCATGTGATCTAGTATGATTAGAATTCTATTATTCATAACAATTACTCACATAATCAAAACACAATTCATATGTAGATCCTTATTTCCATACATGAAGTTGCTTTAATGAAAAAGGTATATTTCCACAACACTATGAATGACTTTGGAATCCTGCGATGTCTACGGATTAATGGAAATTCCTATCAGCCTATTTTCACTCTAGACGTGTATTGGAGATCTTCTCTTCTTGGATGGATAAAAATTAATATTAATGGCACCTCCAAAGGAAATATAGGCCTTGCAGAATGTGGTGCTATCTTCAGGAATCACCTCAGCCAGATCCTTGTATGTTTCATGGGTATATATGGCATTTCCACCACTATTGAAGCTGATATGTTGATTTTAATACATTCTATTACCTTCAGCAAGATCTTTAGTTGGAATAACCTCTGAATTGAAAGAGACTCGACGACCACTGTGCAAGCGATTTGGAATGGAATAACACATCTTGCTTGGCCTATTACAACTTGTTGGATGGAATGAACCCATTAAATTATGGATCTCAACTATATCATCACACATGTTTATCGAGAAGAAAACATAGATTCATATGTCCTGGCCAACATGGATGTAAATCAAGACATCACTTGGTTCGAAGACCTCCCCATTGATTTTATTTCCTTACATAAAAATTATTATAATTTGATCCAATATTTTAGACTCATGTAAACTTTTTTTTGATAATAATCATGCTTTGGTCGTTTTGGGCCAATGCATCTTATTTTAAAAAATATATTTTAAATGAAATAGTAATTATCTTCAAAAATACCTCTATAGGGATTCTATTTTGTTCATGGAATATGATCCCTTTCATAAATTTACAAACATAATAACAATAGTCTTTTCTATTTGATTATTTCAGACAATTCATTAACATTGAGGAAAATAAGTAATTTTTTATATGTGTTTGGATAGTGAAATATTATTATATATACAATGATACTTATCCAGTCGTAGTACTTGTGATGCTCCTTGTCCTTTTCCCCTGGCCTCATTCTATTATGTAGACGATATCCATGCACCGCCCTATCATAATTAAATCCTAATTAAAAGATAATATAAATTAAAAAACTAGATGTTTAGTTCTGAAATATTGGATGTAGTGTATTAAAAATTGACAAATTACATCATGAGTCGTCCATTTCTTGGATATGTATGCATTGAATCCAAGAAATAAATATTTTTAGTATCTATATTGACTGCAATGAGAATCGAGTGTTTCCTAAAAAGAAAAAAAGGAATAAGTAATGAAATAGATTAAAATATATTTGATATGATTAAATTGTAGTGTTTTACCCCTACAAAGTTGGGTTTCAATGATTTAGTGGAATTTCACTTGTAAAAAAGTAGTGGATCCATTGAAATGGGTATGTTTTGGATTGATATTCAATGGTGGAGGATTCATAATTAGGGGGTAAATGGCCTTCCTACTCATGGAGAGTTCAAAATTTACATTGATTTTGAATTATTCAGAAGCGAGGTGCTTAGTAGAATGGGAAACCATTTGATTAAAGCATTATATTTTTTTAAAAGGTTTCTCTAATATAATATAGATCTAATAGGGAAGAAGGTCATGCCTCAATGATTTTTGAGAATTAAAGGTGGATGTGCAGTAGAGGGAGGGATCAAGGAGTATGATCAGTCAAGGTTTTTGTGCAACAGTGGTTCTCAGTTAGAATGTATGAATGCATAGAAAGTGAAGCATTTGAATCAATATCTAGGGAGATCATATTGATTCCTAGTAAGTGTGGGGATGTAATCCCATACTAGGGAGAGCATATCAATGTCTATCAAGTACATTTCCTAGGTCCCGCTTAGGTAACTATGGTTATCATGATAAATGAAGTGGAGGAGATCAAAATTAATCATGAAGTCAATCAAATAAAATCTGAACGACATAAAAAAACTATTCATCTCACCTCTAAAAAACCTTCACTGAAACAATCCCCTTTTACCCATGTATAACACATTCCAAAAGAAAATCAACTCACTTTATATAATCATCAAAATCAAAATATAATATAGCGAAAATGTTCCTAAATCAAAAAAGTTTTCCATAAAGTTCCAACCAGGTCTTTAAGAATTCATTGATAACCGAAACATGATATTATTTTTAAATTTTTTTGAAATGATCCTTAAATATGTCACCCAAGTTGAACAAATAAAATCTTTTTTTGGAGAGCAAACATGATTCAAAACATAACGAACAGCTCCTTTAAATAATAAATGAATTAAATACCAAGATAAATATATCAATAAAACATAAAGAGGTGTCCAAAAACCATATGATATATCATTACATATTAGTAAATGAAATTAATATATAAGATTCATAAAATGATAAAAAAAACACCAAAGTTAAAGAACAATAAAATCCACTTCAAAACCCAAACAAAATGAAATTCATTTAGTTTGAAAACAAGGACCACCAATTTATTTTAAAAAACCAACCAAAATGTAATTCATTTAGTGTGAAAACAGGTACCACTAATGACCATAATTTTCCACAGGTCAGTTAGACTGTATAATTCACAACATCACCATCAAACAAAGAGAAAGAGGATACAACTCACCATGTAGGTGTCGTTCAGTGCATGGTGGAGGTGCGTTTGTGGTGGAGGAGAGGTGCATAATGGAGGAGTCCTCTGACGGAGGAGAGGCGCACGATGGACGTGTGGCACGCGGTGAAGGTGTGGCGCTGATAGAGGTGTAGCGCGCGGTGGAGGAGAGGTGCACGATGGTCTTGTTCGTACACATCAGAGGTGTGGCACATGGTGAAGGAGAGGTGCATGGCGGTGGTTCGAGGCATAAAAGAGGTGGCTAGAGAGGAGGAGGTGGTGGTGGAGGTGGCGTGACGACAGCGATCGGCTTTCGTGGGAGTTTGAGGGGTGTGAGGAAAGAGAAAGAAGTTAGGGTTTTTTATAATACCCAATGAACCTTTTATCAGTCCTATCTAAAAAGTGATGATGAAGGAATGTTTTATCAGTGCTAAAATAGAAAGCAATGATAAAACATGCCTTTATTTTCACTTTTTTTAATGATGATAAATATAAGCCTTTATCAGTATTAAAAGAGCGTGGAGAAAGGATGTCTTTATCGGTGCAAAAAAATATAGTGTTGATAAAGACGCCCTTTATCAGCAATGATAAAGATAGGCCTTTATCAGTGCTGAAAAGGCGATGATAATGATATAATGTTAATAATTTATTTATATTATTAAATATATTTATTAAATTATATACATGAAAAATATATATTCATATTTAAAAAATTATAATTTAAAAAATTATAAAATTATAATAAATATAATTATTATATTTATAATCATAGAATTATATATAATAAATATATTATTTATATATATTTATGAGATTATAGATGTATATAACTATATTTCTTCTAATTTTTTAATTATTTATTTGAATATATATTTTTTTACAATTATAATTATAAATTAATATAAATTTATTTATTTAAATAATTATAAAATCATAAAAAATTATTATTTCTAATATTTATAATTTTAAAAATATTTATATTTAATATATTTATCATAATTTTATAATTATTTAAATATATCTGTATTTATTTATAATTATAAATATAAATATATTTATTTATTTCTCAATATTTATATATATTTATTTAATTATATATACATTTATATATTAAAACAATAAATATTTTTTTTATGAATTAATAATTATTTAAATAAATAAATAAATAAATTTATATTTATAACTAGTAAATAAATACATATTTATTTGTAATTATAAATTATATTAAATATAATTTTTTATAGTTGTAATTATAAATATATATAAATATATAAAAATAATTATAAGCTTATAAAAAATATATTAATAATTTTATAATTAATATATTTTTTCTATTTTTTAAATTATTTAATTTTATCTACATTTATTTACAATTGTATTTATAACTATTTGTATTTATTTATAGATATTTGTATATAAATATATATAATTAATATATTTATTATAATATCTTAATTTTTTAAATATTACTATATTTAGTTAAGAATTATAATTACAAATATTTTTATTTATTTATAAATATTTTTATATATTTATAAATATATTTATTTAATTATATATTTTTGACTTTATAAGTAGTATAATAAATATATTAATTATAATTTTATAGTTTTTTACAAATATATATATATATATATATAGTTATAATTATAACTATAAATAGATATATTTATAAATTTTTGTCTATATTTATAAATATATTTATTTATAAAATTATAATATATGTATTTATTATAAATTTATAATTATATATATAAATATATATATTTATTTATACTTATAATTAAAAATAAATACATTTAAAAAGAATTTATATATACTTACAATTTAATAATTATAAAAATAATAAATATATTTATTCTTTAAATAAATTTTTTGTCATTTTATAAGTATTGTGAAATAATATAGTATATGGGTAACATGAATTAATCATATACACCTAGTAAAATATACATAATAAAAAACGAGCCATCAATGGACAACATGAATAATGAGAAGAGTGTAATGTATATATGAACATTCAAGATGATATATAACATATATATATGCATGATCAATATATTAATTGACCAAATTCATTTGAAACACACATATATATTTAATTATAATCTTTTAATTTTTTTAAAACATTATATATATATTTTTTATTTATTAAAAAATATATATTAATTATAAGCAATCTTTTTTATTTAATATATACAAAGAAACATTATTTTGAATATAAATATAATAATTGCGTATAAATTATTATTAAAAAAATTTATTAGTGTTATGACTAATAAATTCCCCCCTTTATCAGCACTTTCTCTTTAGCACTAATAAAATGAGGTGCTTCGCTTTCCCCATTTTGTGGTAGTGAAAAAACACACCACCTCTCTTTAAAAACCTAGAATCCAATTCATGATGTAAATATAACATTCACATCATTAATTTTTTTTCACATCATGTCCTAGGTTCACAGAATCTTTCTAGGGGTAATTCGCATTGTGAATACAATATTCACAACCTAAACTGGCTATTGTATGCAATGCCTAGCCCAAGTCCTTTAGAATACCCTCGGTTCTCTAACAACACTCTCCAAAAATCAAAGAATAACATCTTAAATATTTAAAGACAGTGTACCTTGACCAGGATGTTATAAAAAAACATAAACAATCATCTAGTACAATGTCAAAATTTCAATATGTACAATTAAATAAATAAACAATAAGGAACCATAATCCATGAATGATGAAATGTGATCCATGCCACAATTCGTCCCCCATGAGTGGAAAAAATACCTTCTAGTGATAAAATAAAATAAATCAAACTAAACTCAACCAAACTAGTTTAGAGTAATTCCCAATTCTATTGTGTAACTCCATTCTTAGAATGCCACACAAACCATAAGAGTTGGGCCTTCCCCAAGTATAGACCTGTAACCTACAATGATAATATATTATTGGATACCAAACAATGACCCAAGTAGGGTGTGAGTACAACTCTGTAGGTCACCGCCAATACGCCCCCCCCCACCCCAAATAACCAGTCCACAAACTAAGTGCATGAAGTAGTGCCAATAACCCCCCCCCCCCAAAACCAGTCCATAAACTAGATGAAATAAGTAGTGCTCAAAGTAAATATATACAATGACTAGTAAAATGTTTAAAATTAACACCATAAAATAAATTTTGAACCTAGGGAATATATTTACCCTACCAATGGTACATACCTTCTTTGGCTAGTGTTAGGGTGTCTCTGAGCATGTCACAAAGACTGTGCCAAACATATCTTGACTAAGGGTAATATACCAATTCATGGTACAAACAAGCATCACCTGATGATAATATTCCCATCCTCAGGGCCCCAACATCTACCCAGGGGTCATGTACGCCCTGATTTTAACCATAATTTTCAGTATCCACCAAGGGGTCATGTTCACACCAAGTTTAACCAGTTGAAAAATTCTCGGTCTCCACATGGGGCTATGTCCACCCCGAGTTTAACCATCAGTCACAACCACCAGGGTTTGAATTCACCCTAGTGCCCAAACATGTCAACAATACAAATAGAATATATAGGGCTACAACACTTTTCAAAAATCAATGCTAACAACCATTGCGATTTAAAACATTGAATACAAAAAGTTATAATATGGTCTATATCAATTTAATTCATGCCATAACCACATCACCGCTTACCATTTTATAATACAAGATTAACCAATTTACATCATTACCCATGGGGCATAATGTGGCCACAATTAATTTTATGAAGTCTTACCCAATAATACCATTCAATAGAATCCTTTTCTAAGTTGTAGGTTATCACAAAACATTTTATTTCATCAAAACCTAACTAATTCCCAAGAATTTATTCACTATTCAATGTTATCATTTCATTACATCCAAAACAAGAGCTAGTTCTATCCATAATTATCAATGGTTATGAAATTCTGTTTTTCAACCATTGATTCAAATCATAATTTCACCATTAACGATCTAACATATCTGACCATTTAATTAATACAATCCATTTTAGGGTTCATCACTTTGTATCACCTCTTAACTTGGGCCCATGAATATTTAATGGGGTATTTAAATATGAAAAACCACTATTTAAACATTTAATCTAAATCATACCATTAAATGATAAATATGAATTGTATGCACTACCCACACACTGAAAAAATAGGAAAATATTATAGGTTAATTAAAGGGGCCACCTGCCTTAGCCTTAGAGACATCCACCTATCACATACAGTACTTTGGTTCAGTCTAAAATGGGATAAAATGAGAAACCATAAAATGACCCTAGAAATAGGTAATAACCCACATAAACATCATGAGAACTCTATACATCGAAAAAAATAAGTAAATGGAGGAAGAGGAATCATACATTCCTACACTCCTCCAACGAATCTGACAGTGAATGAAACAAAAAATAACTAAGGTAGATCCTCCATGGCCAAGGAAAGGGAAATGGAAGCTCCCATAGGGATGTAATTTGAAAAAAAAAACTATTCAAACTCAGGTTATAAATAAAGGAGTTGAGGGGGTGAAATGAACCTTTTTCCCTAATTCAAAAAAGTAAAGTAGAACCCATTGGATGGACGATAAGCTCAAGCCGACTAGAACCCCTACTAGAATGGAGAACATGATGTGAACTCACTGGATAGACATTAAACCCCCAAAATCATACTGTCGAACAACACAAGTGAACATGTTTTCATTGGATACAAAAATGGTGAACCCAACGTGAATCCATACCAAAGATGACGGTGTGACCCACCTGTCAGGCCCATTTCGTGCTCAAAATGAGTGAGGGACAAATAATAAAATCAATTATGCATGTGTTTGTTTATGGAGATACTGCTTTGATGGGGTGTTCTTGTTTTTTTTCACCTATATTTCAGGCACTTTCAACCAGATATCTCTTTGATCCAAATGGTGTTATACTAGTTCTCATAGATTTACACATCAGCTACAGTGCAAGCTAAGTCCTCAATCAAACAGAGGATGCCATTTCCCACTCAGTGTCTTCAATAATAGTTTCCAAATTCATTATTTCATAAGTACCTCCTAAATGGTACTCTTCCAACCTTGGAGGCTACTCAACATGACTTGTGGATTATGAATCCCTATCACCCATCCACTCAACAATGACTGAAAATCTAGAAGTATATGGAACTAAATGTCACATTGAACCATTTCGTGAGCCTATCACTTGAATGAAACAATTATATCCTCCCTTATCTTTGAGAGGTGGATCAAGAGGCCATTGATTACCTCACCTAGACAATAACATGGGTCCCTCCAAAGTGCTCCTATAAGTAGCCGATGCTGCCAATGTCACACACCGACAATCCCTCGACATGTTGGGGGTGTTGTCCTAAAGAGTTATATCTAGGTCACTTAGACTTGAGTATGAAAGACAGCCCAATGAAGGAAATAATCAAAAAATAGGGAGTAATAATGCACCTATGCTCCCTCTCAATAATTCCTCTAGTTAAATTTGGTGGAAAATATCGAGTACGCACAAACAGTTACCCACATCCACCAAGTCCACCAATCAAATTTGGTGGTGAAGTGAAAGTGAGTAAAAACACCTACTCTCACAAACTAAGACTTCTCACAGCCTCGTCTAGTAGTATCCAAAGAAGTCTACCAACAAAACATAGTATGAAACCATGAGCAGGAACAAAAAATCATCAACACACAGAAAACCCACCCGTCAAATACGGTAGCACAAATTGAGAAGGCACACAGACCTTCCCATATCCATCAAGACTAATAGTAGCCTAATCTGGAATCATATAGAGAAACCATATGATGAATCCCAATGACAGATAGGGGTAGATCCAATCTCTACCCATCAACCAGATTATTATCAGTATATATTTAGAGTAAATAGTGTTCAAGAGCATGCACAAACCCATACTTCAATCACGGAATGTGAATATATCCTTGTTCCATTCACTAAAGTTACCAAGAACATTCTGAAAATGGTAAAAGGGAAGACACAAATTCCTTACCACATCCTACAATCCATCTAGATTATAATAGCAGCAACGACAATGGTAGATGGATAGAAACAAAACAGTGTCCCTACAATTGGGGTGACTCATCAACATGTCACTTTAGAGTATAATTACATCTATGATCCAACATAAGAGGGTCATGGAAAACGTTACCCCATGATATATAAACAACCAGATCAGGTCCATAACCCCATTAAAAGTGGAGGTAATCATCATATTCTAATGGTCACTCCAAGGTAGGCACAAACCCTTGCTAAAATTCCAAAAACCTGTTGGTAAATTTCGATAGAAATACAGGGGATAACCTAACAAACATTCGTACATGAAAACTGATTTCACTATAAAATGGAATCAGTTTCCCATAAGAAGGAATTCAAAAAATAATCCTCACTAAAGGCGATCTAAAAATGAAGGGTTGGTCTACAATCCAACCCTGCTTAATAATAGAGTTCTTGAAGCTCTCACACATTTGTCTACGGAAGATCAGGATTCTACTCTCCCATTACCAAATTATGAGAATAATAGTAGTAGTTATAGAGGTCCTCCCTATATATCTCATCATGAAGGATTAATTCATGTCTAGAATATGATCGATCTCAAGATCCCATCTCTTGATAAGAGCCACTACAACCCTCTATGTATCTAGAAGATCAAACATCAAGAATATTCTCCCCTTGCTTCATCTTCCCTAAAGTTCCTCTCTAGGGTATACGCTGTAAGAACTATCATCTTAGTAGGATGTCAAGTAATAATGGAAATCATTCCCATAATGTAATTTTACTTCATCAAGAAGGTTCTCCCTTTAATGAGATAATGATGATAATTCCCTCCTACGACGAGACACTTGGGACAAAGAGGTCAGTGATGCCTGATTCCTTGACATTGACAAGTGAAAAACTTTTTCAGATAAAAGATAGCCTAAGGATATGTTAATTATCCAAACCATCCTTAGATAACCTTCCTTTCAATATGATATAATAATTCCCTATCAATCTTGGTGTTCATAATAAAGTAGTAAGAAATCATCCACTTTGGTCGAACCAGGTTGAAGATCCTCTAGGAGAAGTTCCTTCATCAATTAAAGTACATCCCAAAGAAATATTAAATCTTCCTAAGGGAAGGAGATCGGTCATGTATCTACATGTAACTCATTTGACTTGGTCAATCCAGATTCTGATGCTCGATATAAGATTTTGAATTCTAGAAATTGTTTCAAGTCTACTCACCAGGTGGTGGTGGCTTCTAGCATTGAAGATGTATCTCAAGATGATAACGTTGATGATGAGTATCAATGAAAACCTTAAAAAACATGATTGATAGAATGGAATAATTATGGTAGGGGAGTTTGTGGGGAATATCAACACATGATCCTTCATTCACATATTCATGCTTAAAATGGATTCATCCAAACTGGGTCACTTCTTTCTATCATCTTGATGTGGTTGGTCACTCTTGGTGTATTGATACTTGTGATGATATATTTGAAAATATTTTACAAAGAGGTGTTTTCCAAGGACATGGATATATAGTTGAAGGTGTATAGTTCTCTCTAACAGGTGTGTTGGTGTTATGCATTGTTGGTGACGATTCTTGCCTCGTATTGTGGGTTGCTCGAGTTGGTGATAGCATAACTATCAAGGTTGAGAAGGTACAATATTTTGATCTTTATTGTGTTGATTGAAACCCCCATGATGAAAATTTCATTTTGACTGGAAATCATTAAGTCTAGCGGTGAATGTGGTAATCATGTTGGGAGAACTTGTCCCCTTGTTTGAAAATATGAATCTAGATGTCTTTTTATTCAGATGGTGGTTCTAGAATCTATTTTCAGTAGACTAATGATGTTTCTACTGGTGTTTGCACATGTTTATATGGTTGTAGTTTGTGGCTTTACATGTCAATTGATTCATCTCTCGATGGTTAATAATTGGAATGTAAATCATCATCCTCCATGTCTTGAACTTTCTTTTTATTTTTAATAATAAGGACTTGATCCTGGTATTCAGGTTCCATGCTTGACCTTTCAAATATATATATATATAGTTATATATATATTCTTTCCTAAATATATATACTCAAAAAATAAATTTATTATTTTATATAAATATTAATATATTAAATATATATATTTAAAAATAATTTTTTAATTATTTATTATTATTATTTTTAAATTATGGTGAACATAAAATTTATAAATACATTATAGAAATTATTTATATACAAATAATTATTAATAATAAAAATTATTTATACACAAATAATAAAATAATGTATACACACATAATCAAATTATCTATTCAATGTAATCAAAATTATTTAAAAATTATTTATATATTTTATTAATTAAAAATTATTAATTCAAGATAATAAAAAATATTGATTCAAAATTATTAATTCTTAATAATTATTAATTCAAAATGATTAATAAAAAATTATTAATAATTAAAAAATATTAATGGAAAAAAATTTAATTAAAAACTATTAATTAAAAATAATTCAAAATTCAAAATTCATTATATATTATATATAAAAATTATTAATTCAATATAATAAAAATTATTCATAGTTAAAGTTGTCTAAAATAAAAATTATTTATAAATTATGTATAATTATTTATTTACACAAAATAAAATTTATTAATAATTTTTTTCTTACTAATAAATTATGTTGAGGTTATAAAAATAACTATTTAAAAAATATGTTTAACATAATATTTATATAAGAATGACGATATTGTTTGTTATTATTAATATTCACAAAGATGATAATTTATAAAAATATTAATTTAAGAAAACATTGAATAAAATATTCATATAGGGTAATGTCAAAAACTCATGTCAGTCATTTTAAACACTAGAAAACACTCAGACACTTGGTTTAAAAATTATTTGGTTCTAAGAAAACATTTAATAGCCTCAAGCCGGTTCTCTCCACTTCTTTCAAAACCAAATACATACTTTATGAGAAACTGTGATATTTTTGAAAACATTTCAATCAAAAATCAATTGGTATAGAATGTACATTTATAAATTCAATGTGGCATCAAGATACACATTAAAAAAATCATATTATTTTCTAAAAACCACATAGGTATTTTTAAAAACACATGTTATGGAATCCCATTCCACAAAATGGGTTGAAATCATTTGAAAAACACTATTTTTACCACATGGATAGTCATATAGGAATATAATTAGTAAAGAAACTCTTTGGAACCGACTATCCTTAAAAGTCTTAAAATATAATGTGATTGAAAACATTCATTAGAAAGAAATTTTCAAGTTATAGTAATGGTTTTAAAATACTAAATTTCCTTAAATTTATTTTCTAATGATTACTAAAGTTAAAGAATTTATTATATGATTAAAAATATGGAAATATTCATACCAAAAATTTAGACTCACCTAACTCTCTCTACATTCATTTGTATCGAAACAAGATTCTCTATGTTGAACAGTGAAGAAGACAAGCATAGAAATAATAGATAAAATGGATTATTTTACATTGTCCTTGCTTGAATTTAGTTGTTTTATGTGTTTATATAAACCAAATAATGAAGGAAGTGTCTCAAAAAAATATAATAATAACATATACAAAAAACAATCCTCAATTATATGGAAAACCCCCTTGGTTAATTGAAACGAAATCCAGAAAATCATCCTTGGTTCATCAACTAAAACAAAAAATATTGTAATAATCCAATAGTGAAGGAATCAGGTTTGGGTAAGCAGTGAAAGCATACAATTTTTAGAGGGGTCAGTCAATGGAGGTTTGAATGGTTGTTTGTCATGTGATGAGATATGGTGGGATGAGAATCAGATCAAGTGAGTAGTTTAGATCATGATTAAATAGGAATATAAATAATAAAATAACATAGTTTTTAATGGGATCTATTCATCGATAAGATCAATGATCAGAGGAGGACTCTATTAGGATTCTATTTAAATGATCAGATATGGATTTTATCTGCTCTTTCAAAAAAATGTAGATAAAGAGTAGTTTTATCAATTCTAAAATAGTAAGTTCTAATAAAATGAATTTTTTATCATTTATAAAATTCTATCATTGATAAAGATATGTTTTATCAGTGCCATTTTAACACTGATAAAACTAAATTTTTATCTGTACAAACAAAGTACTGATAAAGATGTAATTTTAATAATATAATAAATATAATTAAAAAATTATATGTATATATTTATAAATAAATATTTAAATAATTAAAAATATGTATTTATAAATATAATTATAAATAAATATATTTATAGTTTAAAATTATAATTATAAATAAGTATATCTAAAATTATTTTAAAATAATTATAAATATATTGATATAAGTATATATATTTATATATTTATATACATTTATATAATTATATATATTTAAGAAAATATTAATATATATTTATGAATATAATAACTATATTAATTATAATTTTTTAATTATTTAACTATATATATTTATAGATATAAATATAAATAAATATATTTAAAAATATTCATATATAATTATATATATATATATATATATCAATATATTTTTATAATTATATATATATATATATATATATATATTAATATGTGTGTGTGTGTGTGTGTTTATTAATATATATGCAATGTGCGGGTTGTAATGAGGAAATTTGGCATAATGTTCCTCCATGAACTAGTGATCAAACATGAATCACCTTATTTTGTTTCTCCCACCCGTTCCTTAGGAGCTACCCCAACCTCTAAGATGTCTACCTCTCTTTCATTACATGGGATCTTACAAAGTACCATTTTGATCATTCGTGCCTAATGAATCATCTTTCTCATCATGAGGTTCAATGCCTCCAATGAAGTCATTTTTTAATAATTAGTCTTTATTTAAGATATTATCATTCATACCAAAATATCTCTTTTACATGGTAGCCTCATTTCCAGAGGTTTTCCATCAAATCAGCCATGTACATTACCAAATAAATCATGAAAAGAATCTTTACTATAAGATCTATTTAAAATTTCAAGCAAGGTTAGTCGATATTTGTTGGATTCAGAGTCTGGAGAGTCACCCTCCTCAGTCGTCTCCTTCCAATTGCCTGCTAGTGAATCCTATTGTTTAACAACAGCAATCATAAAGAAAATATGTATAGGTAAGTCAGATTGAGCACCAACATCTATCATAGCTTCATCCTCCCTTTCCCAACAAGTTGAGTTAACATCAGCCAAAGACTTAATTACCAGAATGTTTGAGTTAGTGGGATGCATTGCCTTGGAGGTAGAATCAAGTGGAATGGATCTCATATATGTGAAAAGTTGGAATCCCTCATTATATATAATATTTTCTCTAACTCTTGAAGATTTGTTTTACCCTACAGAAGGTTGACCAGAAGAACCATTAATTATTTTGATAAATTCTATCTTCTTCTTGCCTTTTATATCATTAATCGTGACTAACTAGTTCTCCAAATAAAGCTATTTATCAGCCTCATCTTGGGAATCATTTTCATCATCCGTCTACCCATATCCTAGGGTATTACTGCCTTCATAACCAGATCCACTAATCTAGGAATCCCAGAATGAAGTCTCTTCTTATGCCAAGCTAGCTTAGGACTAACCAGAGATGGTACGCCCCTTCCTTGCACCATCAAGACCAACCAAATCCATTCCACTACCCTTACTATTTCCCACATCCATCTTTGATTCATAATTATCAATCATATGGGCAGTGTAAAACTTATTAGCCCCATCTTGGGACCCCTATGCCACATTAGAAGGACCAAACTCATGAGGATCAACCTACACTACACGACTTACCTGGTTCTGTTAATCCACAGTCAACGACTTCCTATCCATTTTACTAGAATCACAAAAAATATTTTTACAGACATTATGGTGGTTCCCTTTTTTAGAGAAGAACCCACATAACACCTCTCTACAGCAATTCTCCTTCAAAAGATTGATTTTATTGCAACCCAAAAAAATGCATGGAGATTATCAAATCCCATTTTACAATAAATCTGATCATCAAGATTATAGAGCATAGCTTTATCGGTAAGGTTAGAATTGAGGTCAACCTCAATGAGAATCTGAGAAAAATATCCAAACCTTGAAACCATCATATCTTTTTTCATCTTAGGGGGTGTTCCCGCTACATATGCAATGTTTAATAGGATGGACATGTGCCAAAATATCCAATTCAGTCAAATAATCTTAATACATACTTGAACAGGGATATTCTTGATATTGAAGGGGTTAAAATGATGATCCCATTATTGAATAGGGAAAATACATAGTTTATGGGAAACTAAATCAAATATCTAGGGATTCCTGTTCAGATCCTCCAAAGGGAAGATAATGTTTAAAAACCCTCTTCTGATTGGGATGGAGTTCCAATTCAAGAATCCCCAACCCATTAACAATTTCTTTCCCAAATCATCAAATCTCAAAGGCATATCACCAGTAAGAAAAATTGAATGACTGATGATGGAGTGTTGAAAAATATTGATCTGATCTTTAATAGAATCTTGATTATCTTTGACATGAGAAATTTTTTCCTTATGGATAATCTATTTTGGGGAAGAATTGATCACTGGTGAGAAGTTTCTTATCACACCCTTGTCACATAGATCTAGATTTTTTTTTTTTTTTTGTAATATATATATTTTTATATATTCATATATATATTTGAATATTGTATTGGTGTAATACAAAAAAATATAAAATATAATATCCTGAAAATTTTCCGAAATAAGGAAAGTCATTTCTCATCCCATAAAACATGGATGTCAATGGGAAGTATTCATTTATATAAGCATCATGAAACATAACTCCTAAACCACACATTAATTTTAAATCATTGATCAATGGATCCAAATAAGAATCAATATCTTTACCATGTTGTTTTGGTACGGATATGATAAGAGATAACATAATGGTTTTTTCATTCATGAAAAACCATAATAGAATATTATAATTTTCCAACATAATCATCCATGTACTATGAGTGCTGATGTAAAAACAAAAAAATTTCAATCTAGATATATATAACAATATAAATGTTTTTCAAATCATTTTCAAATTTAGGATACTTGTGAATAATTATCTTCTACTAAGGAGAGTATGTTGGTAAACAAAGCATCTCTTCCTTATTACATGTATCTGTGTGCCACATCAATTTACTACTACAAAATATTATTTTCACAACACTAAAAATGATCTTTTCCCACACTTAAAATCAAATACTACCTAAGAAATATTACAATCACTCATCCTTTATCATCACTAGAAAAGGATCCACCACCACCCCACTTATTCCAAAGAGATACGTGGAAGAATATGTATGTGGATGGAATATAGCACTTAATATTTGTGGGGATTTATTTTAAGGTCTCACCAATTTAATATACATCATATTATATTAAATTCATAATTATTACAACCTATGTAATATTTATCTTCTCATGTTTTATTCCATTTTTTGTATGCATGATTCTAATGATTTCGTTTTGGAATCCCTATTCCAACCACCAAATTATTGTGTTTACACCACAATAATGTTTAACTCATTACACAACCCACAATTCTGTGTTAATCACCCAAAAATAGAAGTCAATTATATTCATATATATCCAAATTCATCATATTAATAAGATAAATGAACACTTATTGTAAATTAATAGAGTTAATGAGATTGAAAAACTCCACATGAGTATGCTAGGAGAGACAAATAATTAATCCCATTCACTTTCCTAGCCATGGAAAGCCTCCAAGTAAGTAGGTGGTATGACCCAAAGTCCCTCTACCTAATGATACAATACTAAAGAGATAATTCAATACATGGAAACTCTACCACCCAATATGCACAAACTATGCCCAACAATTACTCTCAATATCATAACAATAATTACAACTCGAGGTCAATGTAGGAAAAAAATAACTTTTATGATATAAAACCTATCATGATATGAAATCCTCTATCCTAGAAGCATTTCATCATTTAAATTTTGGTATACAATTATTCATAATATAACCAATTTATAACTATGAATATAATTGAGAATAGTCATTAAATAAATGAAAAATTCAAATATTTAAACATGATATAAAAATTTATGAATAGTTTCATAAATAAAAGATAATTATAAACACTTTTATAAGTTCACCTTTATCATTATGAAAATTCAATAATTTGGAATATAAACACTTTATATTCCTTCCCATATGAATCCTTTCATATTTATTATAATATGGAATTTCCCTTTTTAATATATAATATTAGAATAATTATAAATTATTTATAATTCAATTTCTATTATTTAAACCTTTTAATAATCTAAATAAATTTGTGTAATTATTATTTCAACCTTGATCATATCAATTATCAAGAAACCATTTGGTATGGCTTAAATAATACCCAAATAAATCCCCTTTATTTGAACGATTTGAAATTAATTAAATATGAACTAAATATGAATATTATGGAAATTTTACAAAAAAAAAATATTTTTTTTCAAAATATGAGACATTTATGAACTATTCATAAATAAATTCAAATTATAAACATTTTATAAATTAGCAAGAATGTGAACATTTTATATAATTATCAATATGAACCCTTTCACATTTTCTATTAAATTATATTTATATGATATTTCATTAATTATAAACATTTTATAATTCAATATCTATTTATAAATATTTTTATATAATCTAAATATCATATATTTTGGAATTTATAATCTATTTATAAAATAACTTTTATGATTTCTTAATCAACTATTTATTTCTATATCATAAATCATGATATCTAATTTTTTAAGAGGTATTTAAATTTTTTTATTGATTAACCATAAGCATTTTATATTTAATTAATGTATAAAACTCATTTATAAATTTATAAAAATATTTCAAAATACCTTTTCCATTATTTATAAACAACTTATAAATAATATAATTTAGTTCAAAATTGAATTTTCTTGATTGAAATAAATAATTTATTTATTTTCATAAACAAGAGTAATATATATATATATATATATTTGAAAATTTCATATTTATTTCCATGTTTGAAAATATCATTTTACTATTAAAACATATTTTCATACACTAATAAGTGTGTTAATTCATCAAAGAAGCCTTCACTCTGATACCATTAATGGGTTTTATATTAACATCATATTATCATATGTAGTAAAAGATAACCCAAACATGGGTAGATCTATCTTCAATAATCATTTCATAAATAAACTAAATAAATAGTGTATGTGAAAATCACCAACAATAGTCGTCTTCGTATTTATCTACGAATAAGAATGCTATATGAAGACAACAAATTAGTGAACAAAAACACTCTTCCACCTGGGGGTACACTATCTAATAGATTTTTTATCACATCATAAGGATGCTCTAATACTGATGGGGTGTTATTGCATTCATCACAAATGATGAACAACTGTGTGGGAGGGATAGAGAAATAATAGGCTTGCTCACAATTGCTTGTTTTTAACAGGAGGGATTACATCCCTTTATACATCCATCCATGACGTGTTTAATTAAATTAAAATTCATCATCCATATTATTGTATCCATATACATTTATTCCAATAATTCATATAGTCCTATTCAATGAGTGTCCAAGAAAATTATTCTATTTATCTTGGATTATAACTGATAATAAAACCAATCAGGAGAAATAAATATATATCAAATATATATATTTATTATCGCATGTATTTAATACATTCATCATAATACATGAATAAAATATCTGTAATTAAATATAAAATTTATATATAATATCATATATATATATATAGTCAACATCCAACAATCTCCCACTTACACTAAAATCCCAACATGACTTTATATATAACATTACAACTCTTTATGAATCCATCCAAAATCTTTTGGATAAAGTTTTTTTATTATACTATCTTCATTTTGAAAAAATAAATTGTCAAAAAATTTATCCATATCCAAAAGACAAATTGTGTGACCATGTGGGCCATAGCATCATTGAGAATAACTAATAAATCTTTATTCCATAAATTTAAGAAAAAAAGTTGCCTCTAGAAAAGCATCAGTGTCACTGAAACAGCTAAGGGGTCTGGTGAGATATCTATCAATCATACTCATATCTTTATACAAACATGTCCCCCACAAGATGTATCATATACACTATATGAATATTATATAATCTATTTTTCCATGACATCAAGCTACCATTATACATGGAACATGTCAATATAGTATAGGTCTCTCATAATTTTATCGATTCTATGGAAAAGAAATACCATGTAGATTAATATATCACATTTCATTCATCTATCTCATAAGAACATCACATCTCACATATCCAAGTAGTTGAACAAATCATATGTGAAACAACTAATCATGGCCATGAATTTCCTGAGTCTAATTCAATTAAGGATCAAATGTCTTTTCTTATCATGCAGGTGGATAAATACCATCAAGGGAAAGATGTATTTTATTGTTATACCATTGGATAAATCCCATCTTGGTTGAACTCCAATTGATAAATGATTAGTAACATACCCTACTAACCATGTATTTTCTATGTTCATATGCTGACATACATAAGTAGGGTATCAAATTTTAAAGGTTATCATGATAGTTATCTTTCCAACCTTAGGTAAGAAAGATTGACAATAACCATACACCCCTGAGTATATTTATAACCATATGAAATTACATGAGATATACATGATCAAACCAAGTAATAAGATTCTACTAATTACCTCAATAATATATTCTTAAATATCTCATATACAACCCATTGTGAAAGATAAAATAATCTATTAAATCTCACCTTTTAATATCATCACAACCCACTATATTTCCTGATGATCATCAGTTAGGGACAACTCAAAGTTTTTACTTTTTTGTGAATTTTATTATTAGTATGTTCATGTAAAATATATTTCATCCCACATGAATGAATAATAAATTGATATTTACTTTATTATAATGTCATGATACATTTAAAACCATTACTACCAATCTCTCATAGAGAAATAACATGACCCTCAAGAAATTACTATAATAATGGATTCATTTTCTGAACATTATATCCATATATAATTTTCATCACATCCCTACATGACCATCTGATAAAATAATCCCACTGACCACTTATTTAGTGAAATTTATAAAGCATGTTAGTTTGAATAATGGCGGGACATTGGAATCTTATTCCTTAAGTTCAGCTCTTTGAACTTATATTCAGACTCCTTAACTTCATAACATCAAATGTTATATTGTTATATTTTTTGTCTACTTATAACTCTTTCTAAGTATATTATCATCATATTTGTAACCATTTCTATTAAAATTTTTCCTTGAAATCTATTGTAAATAATATAACCATTTACATTATCACTTTACCAGCACATCCTAAACTCTTTTAGGATATGTATTTTGTTATGGTAGTTAATATAACTCTTTAAATTACTTTTTTATCATACCCTGAACTTTTTGAGGATAAAGATATAGTCACTTAATTTTGGTAAACATATGTAACCATTTAAATTTATCTTTAACAATATTTCCTAAACCTTTTTGGAAATCAAGTGAATTTCACTAAGCTAAATGTCACTATTCACATTTTTATTTACTGTCTCATATCCTAAATATTTATGATATAAAGTGAAAAATCACTCAAACTTAAATTTTCACAAATTTTTTTATTTGTAAAGTTTTAAATTATATAAGTCATAACATAATCCCACTAGTCTCTTAGAAATTATATTCACTTCAAAATATCTTTTTAAGATTCAACACAAACTGCTTTTTGTTTTAGGAAATAATATTTATTTTTCTTTTAATAGGAATATTTAATAAATAAATAATTATTTACAGATCATATATGGTATTATATGTGTTTGGAAACATTATTTTTGTAAATAATATTTTATTAAAATATTTCATTGATGGATGGTGGGAACACAATCCCTATTATTTTAACAAATAACTAGATAAAATAAATCATCCTGGATAAACAATTTTATCCAAATATTCTTCTCAAAACATGTTATAGAAATCCAATTAATCACAATCCATGTGTCTCCATTTAATAATCTCATAAAAAACCTTTTTTATCGACAATCCACTCTTATCATATAAGATAAGTGAGATGATGATACATATCTTTTACTTAGATTCATCCAAGCATGACACATTCCTTTACATTAAAATACTCGATATAGTAACTAGTTACTCCATATAATGAATATGAACTAAAAGATTGATCAATTCATCTTTTTGTTTTTAACTCATGTATATTTACCTCACTTTGTAAAATATTCATAGGGTATCACATTCGCTACAAAAATTGAAGAATTAATTTCATTAAAATCCTTACCTGATATAGACATTCTATGTATTTTCACAAACTCCATTATGAGTATCATAAAAAACCAATCATAATGAATTATTAGTATTCCTTTCCTGAAATATCTATGTTTCAATAACTATGAGTAATTAGCTTACATTGAATTCTAACATCATAAGCCCTGTTCATTCATTCACAACACATATAGAATATTGAGTAATCCTTTTTCATTGAATTCAATCAAATTGTTATAATTTTTTCATAATGACAATAGGATTAATTATCTAACCATAAAAACCGATTTTAGTCACATCTTTTAAGCATGTTATAGAATTAAACTAGTCAAAAACCAAGTGTAAAAACATCCATATCATTTTATTAAAGAAACTATTTTTAAAAGACATTCTCAAGAAATAAATGAGACATTGTACACATATTATGATGAGTTTATACAATCCTAAAGAATCCAAGTCATCAATGTATAAACTCCTTTGATCCCTTACTTCAAAAAAAATAATGCATTAATTATTTTCATCTTTAGAACCTTCTTTATATTTATAACACTTTATAAAACATAAAATTGATATCATATTTTTGTCAGAAAAATATATTTTATTTCTATAATGAATAAAACTTTATGGAAACTTTTTTTCTCACTAATTCATTAACATATTCAATCATATTGAATATCATTTGACATACCCAATCATATTGAGTATATGATACTAATATCATTGATGTACTCAATCATATTATGTACATGTGTGGAGAATAATATTACTTTGTTAATTTATAATATAATTCCTTTTAAACCTTAAATTACTCACTCTATACTTATATAAGAATCTAGATTAACTTATTGAACAATTTCAATAGTTATTTACTCAGGAAGGAACTATTTTAACAAAGAATATTTCACTTTCTCGATAAATTTTATTAAGCTTCCAGTCTTAGGAGTTTCTTACATTGAGATACTTATTTCAAGGATTAATATAAAGTTTACTATAATTATAATGAATAATTTATCTACATTATAAATTTTATTCAGATATAAATCATTTCTTATATATTTTAATTAATTTATTTAAATGAAAGTAATCCCACTAAAATTGATGATAACCTTATGTATCATATCCATTTATTAATCCAAGATCCACATTTCATTATGTTCCTGATCACTTTTTCATTTCTCCGATTACTTGGCTATTTATGTAGGACATCATCAATATCAAACTAGTTATGACTCTTATATGGTTGAGTGGATAACCCTTTATCCAAATTGGTAACATGGATTCACTAAAATCAATTCGTATAGTAACCTAATCCTATTAGGGTCTCTCATCTATTGTAACCCAAAGAAAATTCCAAAAACAAGCTAATGAAGTATGCTCCAGGGGCACCTAGATTTTGCATGAACCACCCATAGAATAATCTATATTCACTAATTCCTTTCTTTCATTACACAAGATAACTTATAGGTTACCAAATTTATCATGACCTACCTAGTTGGATGATTTAGGCCTTTCCAACCACCAAATTATTATGTTCACACAACCTTAATGTGTAACTCTTTACACAAATGACAAGTTTTTGTTAATCACCCAAAAATATAAGTCAATAATATTCATACATATCCAAATGAATCATGTGCATAAGGTACCTGAACGCTTAATGTAGAGGAACAGAGCTATATGATATTGACAAACATCACATGAGTAAGCCTAGAGTGACAGATAGACAACCCCTTTCACTTTCCTATCCAAGGAAACCCTCCAAGAAATTAGGAGGTTCGACCCAAAGTCCCTCTACCAAGGTATAATTTTCTCAAGAGGGAATTAAATTCAAAAAAATATAACACCCAATATGCACAAACTATTCCCAACAACTACTCTCAATCTCATAACAAAAAATTATAAACTAAGGTCAATATAGATAAAGACTAAATTTTATGATATCAAACCAAGCATGATATGAAATACTCTATCCAAGAATAAATTCATCGTATAAGTTTTAGAATACATTTATTCATAAAATAGGAAATCTATAACTATTAATACAATCCAGAATAATAATTAGATAAATCATCAATTCAAGTATTTAAAAAGAGATAAACATTTATAAACAATTTCATAAATAAAATCTATTTATAAAACCTTTTATAATTTCACATTTAACATTATGGAAATTTTATAATTTTGAATATAAACTCTTTATATTCCCGCCAATATGAATCCTTTCATATTTATCATAATACGGCATTTACCTTTTTGAATATATGTTATTATATGAATTATAAACTATTTATAATTAAATTTATGTTATTCAAACCTTTTACATAATCTAAATATCATATACTTAATTATTATTTAAACCTTGTTCACATCAAATATCAAAACACCTTTTGGTGTGGCTTAAATAATATCCAAATAAATCCCAATTAATTTGAACAATTTAAAATTAATTAACTATGAACTAAACATGAATATTAATGATATTTTATAAACACAAAATTTATATATTTTATAAATATGAGATAGTTATGAATTATTCATAAATAAATGCTTATTATAAACATTTTATAAATTATAAAGAATATTCAAATTTTATATTATTATCAATATTAACCCTCTTAAATTTTATAATAAAAAACATATATATGATATTTCATGAATTATTAAATTTTTATAATTCAATATCTATTATACAAACACTTTTATATAATCAAAATAACATATATGACAGAATTTATAAATTCTTTATAAAGCACCTTTTATGATTTCAAAACAAACTATTTATTTCTATATCATAAATCATTCCATTTAATTTTTTAAAATGTATTTTAAAAATATATTTCAATTAACCATAAAATTTTTATAGTTAATTAATTTATAAAACTCTTTTATAAAGTTGTATAAATATTTCAAAATACCTTTTTCTTTATTTATAAAAAAATTATAAATAATATAATTAAATTGAAGATTGAATTATCTTAATAAAAATAAATACTTTATTTATTTTGATAGACAAGATTCATATATACGAAAATTTCTTATTTATTTCTAGGCTAAAAAAGTCTTGTTTCATTATTAAAATGTATTTTTCATAAATTAATAAATGTGTAGATTTTTTAGAGAAGCCTTCACTATAATACCACTAATTGGTTTTTAGGAACATCATATGATTATATGAAGAAGAAGATAACCCGAACACATGAAGACCTATCTTCGAGAATGAATGTGTAAATAAACTGTATAAATAGTGTACTTGGGAATCGTTAACATCAATAATCTTCATCTTCATAGATGAAGGGGAATGCTTAATGAAGATCATGAAGTAGGGTACAAAAAAAATCTACCTCCAAGGGGGGACACTGGCTAATGGATTTGTGATCTCATAACAAGGATACCCAAATGCTAAAGGGGTGCTAGTGACTTTTTCTCACATGATTAACAATGGTGTTGGAGGAAGAGAGAAATGAGAGGCTTTATCTTAATTGATTGTTTTCAATAAGAGGAATCACATCCCTTTATATACACATTCATGATTCATTTCATTAAATGAAAATGCATCTACGATATTAATGAATCAATATAAATTCATTCCCATAATTAATTAAATCCTATTAAATGAGCGGTCAATCAAATTAATCCGTTTATAACATATTGTAACTGATGATAAAAATATTCAAGGGAAATAAATAAATATATAATATATATATTTATTATTGCATGCATTTAATAAATGCATTATAATACATGAATCAAATTAATTTAATTAAATGTTCCCTTAATATATATAATATCCTATATTATATATATATTAGTTTATATCTACAAAACTACCAATTAAACTAAGATCCCATAATGACTTTATGCATAACTTCACAACTCCTTGTGAATCCATAATAACTATTTTGGATATGATTTTTCATTAAACTATCTTCATTTTGAAGAAAACAAAATCCTTGTTTAAAATTTTATCCTTGTCCAAGGGCCAAATTATATGACACTGTGGGCCTTATCATCATAGATAACAACTATAAAATCACTATTTCATAAATATAAGCAAATAACAGCCTCTAGAAAATCACCAGTGCTACTCAAGCTACTAAGGGGTCTGGTGTGATCTCCATCTTATATAATCATACATCTATGTGGAAATTCCCACCATAAGAAGAATCATATACACCATATGCATCTTATATAATCCATTTGTCCATGACATCGAGTGACCACTAGACATGGAATATGTTAATATTGTATATGACACTGATCATTTTCTTGATTTTATGAAAAGGACAAACCAAGTGGGTGAATACATCACATTCCATTCATCAATCTGATAATTAAATCACATTTCACTTATACAAGTAGTTGAAAAGATCATATGTGAAACAACTAAGAATGGTCAAGCATTTCTTTAATCTAATTCAATCAAGGTTCAAATGTCTTTTCATGTCATACAAGTGGATTAATCTCATCTTGGTTGAAATCCAACCAATGACATGATTAGTAACACACCCAACCACCCCTTTATTAGTTATGTTCATATATTGACTTGTGTAAGTAGGGTATAAACGTTAGAAGGTTCTCATGCTAGGTATATCACCAACCTCAGGTAATAAGGATTAACAATAAGCATACACCCATAAGAATATCTATGACTGTATGAAATTCCATGAGATATACATTAATAGGTCAGTCTAAGTAATAAGTCCCTACTTACTACCTCAAGAACTTAAATATCTCATATATATATATATATACCATTGTAATCGATATAAGAATCTATTCAATCTAACTGTGGAATATCATCACAACCCATAATAATCCATGATGATCATTGGTTTGGGATAACTCAAAGTGTGTATTTTTAGAGGATATTTATAATTAAATCATTCATCTAAAATATATTACATCACACATTAAAGAATAATAAATAGATAATTCTTTTATTATAATGACATGATACAACCATTACATCCAATCTCTTATAGAGATATAACATGACCCTCACGCGGTTGATTAGATACTACATGAGGAAAATATTTATTGTTAATATATATAATATTTAAGTGATTTATTATTCATAAACAACATTTTAGTGAATTTTACACTTTGAACTTCATTTCACACTATGATTGTATTTCCTTCAGAAAATGCACTATTATGTGGTAAATTTTTGAACATCATTTAAAGTACCCAACGATTCATCTAATTTTAATGATTGTATTTATCCAAATTTTAATTTTATATTTTGTAAAATTGATCTAAAATTTAATATGAACATGTTTCATTAAAGGATAAATGGATAATTCATTGAAGATGATGGGGATATTTTGTGATGAATTGAAACAATTCTGGAGAAGTTGTATTGGAAACCAGAACACTGATGAGAATGTGGGGCTCAACATACAGAACCAATGAAGCCCAACATTCATGGTATGCTAGATGACATATATAGGAACAAATCATTCTTCATGATCCAGTGCTAATTCAGGTTCCATGGTGGTCATTAAGGCGGACCAATTTGGAGATAAAATTATGAGGCAGATTCTACGGCCCAGAAAAAAGCCTACCAATATAATCATATCTCGGAGTAAAAAATTCCAATTGGGACCAAATCTATCAGGTTGTTATAAGACAACTGGGGATCCATTTTCTTCTTTTATTTCCCACTCTGATTAGGCCATCTAGAAGGTCATCCAAGCACGTCTGTTCGGTGGATGAAACTGGCTGCGACCTCGGGTTAAGAGTGGAAAAGTCCATGTTCTACAAGCTTTCCACCACCCTAGACCTACCATAATCAAGTGGGATGCTTTTTAATGTTGTAGTATCATCCCAAGGCACACAAAATTCCTATTTAAGGAAGTGGTGGTGGAGGATTTTATCATCTTTGGTGCTTTGTTCAATTGTAATGTTATGTTGTGATTTTGTTGTCTTCAGTTTGTCTTTCACATTAAAGTTGTTCAATTAACTTTAGTTTCTTAATAAAAGCTCTTCTTTTCTTCTTATTCTTTTGTTCTTAATATCAATTTGATACCTTTGGTTCAAGGTGTGAATTTATTCACACCAAACCTTGTGAAATTATTCACACAATGGTGGAGTGATCATTTTCTTTTTATTGTTTTCTTTATTTCTTCAATTCCTCCCCCATGAGTCTACTTCCCGCTTCCATTGAAACCATATCATCAATGTAGGGCTAAACCACTTATGGGTTGATCCAAGGGAGTATAAAGGGGCTGGATTGGATGTTATTTATCACCCCAATAATGTCTAATCACTTCTCTAATTGATATTCTTATTTTATGATTTTTAAACTCCATCGTCCTTGTTGAATTTAAGGCCACATACTTCAAGTGCTAATATGAACCTTTACCTTGAAGTTATCAAAACTTTGATCCTTCAAGTTTATAGGTGATTAGTATTAAAGGTTTTAGTTATTAAATAAGTAAGTGATGATGTTGTTTTATCTTCTTAAATGAACCCATCTCAAATATAAGAAATTGAAATCATTGAAAAGGAAATAAGTCCAATACACCCCAAGTGACAACCTAGGATCAAATCACTCTTTTAAATTGAATTCACATAATACTTTTAGTGTTCACTTAAACTCATCTAAAATCAACCCCATGTTGTCCACTCAATAGCCAAAAACAGTCCATAGAATGTACGTTTTTGTAGGTTACTTCTTAGGTCTCTGAGGATTCGATAACCCAAGCTAAACTACAAGGACAGTTATACCTTCATCTCTTGGGTAAATTTGAGCGTGAATCAAAATTTGGAACCATTTCTGGGAACCCAAGTAAGTCATATAAAAACCCATTCTATTCTCCCCTATATTTTCATTTCTCATCCAAATTCTCTTATCTTCTCCCTTTCTCGTTTTTTTTCTTTTGTCGCATGTCTTCCTACACCTGCGATCAATCAAACCATCTAGTTAGGGTGGATAGTCCTGGGGTAGGGGAGTCAAGTACACCAAGGGAACAATTTCCATTAGATCCTAATCTTCCTAATACTCCAGAGTCCAAAATTTATCCCATTTAAAAGTGAGGTCCTCAAAGAAACTAACCCATAAACCCAGGTGGAAACAAAAATGGAAACCCAAATGTGGCAGCCCCAAACTTGGATAATGCATTTGATAAAACCATGAATGACTACCTCACACATTCCAAGACCAATGAACCCTCATGATTTAGACACAATTCCCTAGAAGATTTCAACTACATATTTGAAACCCATTTCCTAAACCACCTTCCCACATTCCATGGAATGGGGTGCGAGATGCCCTACCATCACATTAAGGAGTTCAATGACATTGTAGAAACCATTTGTCCCCCACATCAACTAGAATTAGCTAAGATGGGGTTGTTTCCGTTTTCATTAAAGGATCGAGCTAAGAATTGGATAAACAATTTGAGACCATCATCCATCAACTCTTGGGAACAACTACAAAGAGAATTCTACAAAAAATACTTTCCCCACCATAAAACAATTGCACTTAAAAAGAGTATCCAAAACTTTTTTGAAAAAGAGGGAGAGTCATTCTATGAAACATGAGAGAGGTTCAAAGACACTCTAAACAAGGTTCGACACCATAGTTTTTCTATTCCTGAACAAGTGATAATTTTTTATTAAGGGTTGGGTTCGGGGAAAAAACAATTCATTGACATGATGTGTAATGGAACCTTTAAAAACAAAGCCCCAAATGATGCTTACGAGTATCTAGAAAGCCTTTGTTAACAAAACCAGACATGGGGAAATTCACATTATTCTGAAAAGCCACAATGAACTACTAGAATTCAAACAATTATTGAAGAGGAATTTATTAGGGCTAAACTCACAGCACTCTCTAGGAAGGTTGAAGAGACAGACCTCATGAAAGCCCATGAAATCCAAACTATAGACCCTATTTGCACAATCTGTGACAAACATGAACACAAAACAGACAACTTCCCAACCATTAAATCCATCAAGGATGTTATTTTAGGAGGAACACCTACTGAAGTCAATGCCCTAAATATTCAAAAGCCTCAATACCAAAAAAACATCAACCCAAGGTATAATGACCACCCAGGCTTCCGCTGGAAAGGTAACCAACAACCTAGCCAACCACAGAGAAAAAATAATTTCCCCCATCAGAACTACCAAACCCATAACCAGTTCCAAACCCAACCTATCCAATACCAATAGGCACCGGTCCATTTTTGACAAACCATCCCACCTCCAAAATATCCCCTAGGGATAAACCAATCTTCTCAAGCATCAACCCAAACTGTTCCACAAATCCTACTAGAAAAACTGTGCAAACAAATGGAAAGGATGAACATGGAAGTCTCTTCCCTTAATCAAGAACTTCAAACCATAAAAACTGGAAAGGCACCCATGCCAACTCAGGCGGTTCCATCCTCAAATTCAAGGGGAGAGTCAAGTTGTACTCAAACAACTCATGAACAACTAAAGGTTGTGACTGTTTTAAGAAGTGTGAAATCAATTGAGAAACATGAACAACTAATTCAGAACCCACCTGAAGATTCAAACATGGATTAAAATTAAAATGAACCAAATGATCAATCTAAAAAACACGATAACATTTTCAAAGAAACAACTCTTCAACAAACAACCCCACAACATGCACCATTTCCTCAACGCATGAGGGGGGAAACCAAGCCCGAATTAAGTGAAACATTAATATAAATCTTCTCACATGTCAAGTTGAACATTCCCCTTCTCGATGCAGTCCAACTCATACATGCCTACTCAAAGTACCCTAAGGACTTGTGCACTTTTAAAAAATAAATTTCATATAAAAACCAAGTCCTTTTGGCTGCTAATGTGAGTACCACAATTCAAGGGACTATTCCTCCTAAGTTGAAAGACTCGGGTTTCCCTTACATCAATGTAGAACTAGGAGAGAGAAAAGTTTTCAAGGCCTTGTTTGACCTAGGTGCTAGTATCAATCTCATCCCCTATACATTGTACTGCCAATTAGGCCTAGAAGAGCTCCAACCCACATCTGTCACACATCAACTTGCTGATCGTAGAATTAGGGTTCCAAAGGAGATTTTAAAGGACATTATGGTAAAGGTTGAAAACTTCATCTACCTTGCTGACTTCATTGTCCTTGACAACCATCCAATCTTAGGAAATAAGGAACAAACCCCAATCATCCTTGGTATTCCTTTCCTTGAAACAATCAACTCTATTATCCGAGTCTGAAATGGTAACATGACCATCACCTTTGGAAACATGAGTCTAGACTTGAACTTCTATAATGAAATCTCACAAATAGGGGATGACGAGGACCTTCATGAAGTAAACATGATAGGAATCATTTATAATGAATCCATATAACATCAAGGAATATTTGATGGATGTTTAAGTCGGGATGAGATTGATTTCCTTTTATCGTATGAAAGAAGTTTATCTCCTTGGCTTGAATCATTTTTAAATTGCTCTTATAATGAAGTCTTGGGTCCAAAAATTAGTGAAACCTTTCACGAAACCACTTTCATGGAGACCACTCTAACTTCCTTCCCTAAATCTGATCTATCCAATATAGTACCTGAAACTTCTACATGTGGGGAATCAATCCTGTCTAAAACTCTAGGAAACAAAATTGATCTTTATTCAATGTCCAAATCAACTGCTGAAATTTTGAACCAAACTGATCCTGAATTGAAGGAACTTCATGCTGCACTCAAGTATGCCTTCCTAGGGGACAATCAAACACATCCTATTGTCATTTCTTCTTCTCTTGAAGCCAATAATTAGAGGATGCTTCTACATGTCCTTAGGATACATAAGAAATCCATTGGTTGGACACGGTCTGATATTCCTAAGATTAGCCCACTTATTGGGACTCATAGGATTGCTCTGGAATCTAATTCAAAGACATGTCGTCAACCTCAATGACGACTCAATCCTAATCTCATATAGGTAGAAAGGAAGGAACTTCTAAAATTGTTTAAAGCCGGTATCATATTTCCCATAGTTTAGAGTGACTGGGGTGGCCCAATCCATGTGGTTCCCAAGAAGGCATGAATCAAAGTGATAACTAATAATGATGGAGAGATTCTTCCAACTAGGGTGAGTTGTGGATGGAGGGTCTGCATTGACTATAAGAAGCTAAACTCATTCACCAAGAAGGACTATTTCCCCTTTTCATTATTTGACCAAGTCCTTGAGATAGTGGATTGTCATGACTTTTACTATTTCTTATATGGGTACTCAGGGTATAATAAAATTGAGGTATCCCTAGAGGATCAAGGGAATACTACATTCACATGTCCATTTGGCACCTTTTTTTTTCAAACGCAGGCCCTTCAGGTTAAGAAATTCCCCTAGAAACTTCCAGTGATGCATGATGGGAATATTCTCAGACATGGTAGGGGATTTTTTATAGGTCCTCATGGATAAATTCTTTGTGTTTTGGTATATATTTGAGGGATGTCTGAGGAAGGTAGAGAGAGTCTTGTCAAGATGTGAAGAAAAGAATCTAGTCCTAAATTGGGAAAAATTCCATTTCGTGGTTAAAGAGGGACTAGTTCTAGGGAATCTAGTCTGAGGTAGGAGGATTGAAGTTGATAAAGCCAAGGTTGACATAATTCATCACCTTACATCACCCAAAACTATCAAGTAAGTGAGGTCTTTCATAGGACATGCTGGTTTCTATAGAATATTCATCAAGGACTTTAGTTCAATCTCTTATCCCCTTTATGCTCCACTAGTAAAGGATGCTCCATTTGTTTGGATAGAAAGCCGTGAGGGTTCATTCTCAACCCTCAAATCCTCTCTCACCTCTCCTCCCATTATGAAATCTCCAAATTGGAACCTTCCTTTTGAACTTATGTTTGAATCCAATGAAATTTCTGTTGGAGTTGTGTTTTGACAACATTGTGATAAAACTCTTTATGTCATTGCTTATGCAAGAAAATCCTTAAATGATGCCCAAACAAACTACACAATCATTAAAAAGGAGTTAATTTCTATTGTGTTTGCCATATAGAAGTTCAGGTCCTACGTTTTAGGATCCCCCATCACTGTGTTCACTGACCATTCTGTACTAAAATACCTCTTCCAAAAACAAGATGCTAAGGCGAGACTGATTAGTTGGGTCCTTCTCTTACAAGAATTTGACCTCACAATCAAGGATAAAAAGGGTGTTGAAAATGTTGTAGCTAACCACATCTCTAGGATGGAATTCAAAGACAACTCAAATCACCTTTCAGTGTCTGATTAGTTCCCTGATGAACACCTATACTCTGTGAGTGACTACCCTTGGTATGCCGATATAGCCAATTTATTAGTTACAAGAGTCATCCCAAAATTCTTAGGGAATCATGCTCGAAGGAAATTCCATTCTGATGTTAGATACTATGTGTTTGATGATCCATGCCTCTATAATTTATGCCCTGACCAAGTCATTAAGAGGTGTGTCCCAGAATCTGAACAAGAGTCCATCCTTAAATTCTATCATAGTGTGGCATGTGGGGGTCACTTTTCCTCTAAGAAAACTTCCACTAAGATTCTTCAGTGTGGTCTCTTCTGGCACACCCTCTCAAGGTACTCCTACACATTTTGTCAAATTTGTCCTAGGTTCAAACAAGTAGGGTCCATCACAAAAAGGAATCAAATGCCACCCACTCCCATCTTAGTGATTGAAATCTTTGACTGCTGGGGAATCAATTTCATGGGTCCCATCCCAATCTCTAGGGGATACCTCTACATACTCTTATCAATTTATTACGTCTCAAAATGGGGTGAAACCATTCCCACCAAGTCTAATGACCATCATGTTGTGATCCGATTTCTGAAAGAGTACATATTTTCTCGATTTGGAATTCCTAGGGCTATAATCACTGACCAAGGAACCCATTTCTACAACCGTTCATTCTCTGCACTCATGTCTAAGTATGGTATTTCTCCCATGTTTCCACTGTGTACCATCTTCAAACCAATGGTCAAGGTGAGTTAGAAAATAGGGAGATTAAGAATATTCTTGAGAGAACTATCAATCCTTCTTGGAAAGATTGTTCTGGGAAACTCTTGGATGCCCTTTGGGCATATCGTACAGCATATAAAACCATCCTAGGAATTTCACCATATAGGTTGGTTTATGGAAAAGCATGCCATTTACCTATTGAAATTGAGCATAAGTCCTTTTGGGCGAATAAGAAAATGGATTATGACCTCTCATTGTCCAAAAAAAAAGGAAATTATATCTCAACGAACTGGATGAACGAACGATGGAGGCTTACGAAAATTCAAGGATCAATAAATATAGAGTTCAATCCTACCAATCTATGAATATCAAAGTCAATCATTTTGAACCGGGAAAATTTGTGCTCTTGTATAGTTCAAAACATCATTTACACCCGGGAATTTTATGGTCTAGATGGTAAGGTCCATACATAGTGCATAAGGTATACCCCCATGGGGCTATAGAAATTCAAGATCCCACCAATGGTCAAACAATTAAAGTTAATGGTCATAGAGTCAAAAAATTCATAGAACCATTCCAAAAACATGAAGTTGATGAAGAATTTTTTTAACCAACCTTTGATGATGAAAATAATTAATTTATTAGGGGTGCATGTCGGGCTAACAATGTTAAAAAAAGTGCTGCATGGGAGGCAACCTATGGTTTTCATGTTTCCAATCGTTTTTTGAATCATATTTATTTTTCAAATAGGATTAATTAATCATTTTGATATTTAAAAAAAATAGAATGTTGAACTGTTCTTCTATTATGAGTATGGATGGGTATGAAAGGGGAGCACCATATTCATCCATGTCACATGGTGTGATCCTTGAGTAATACCTTACCCAGAAATTTTAAAAGAAGATAATGTATCATCAGTTAGTTTTTTTATATGTGTTGATAGGTTAAAATAAAAATACAAAATAATAAATAAATATAATAATAATAATAAAGGGGACATTCCGTCGGCCATGGGGCAAACCCCGTCACAACCGGCGAAGCCGTGGGGACTCGAACCCGGGACCGAAAGGAGACAGGTGTGCTTGCTTACCACTGACCTACGGATATTTGTGCTTCCGTATTCTATAATTTTTATATATATACTTATATTTTACTTTCTTTATTATATATATATATATATATTGTTTTCTTGTTTTGTTTTGTTTGTTTGGTTTTCCTTTTTTTCCACTAGGGAATTCTTTTAGTGACATCGAGATCAAGGGATTAAAAGGGAGTATCAAGAATTTCAACTTCAACCACCAGGTGACATCATTCCATGAACCTTATATTTCAATTTCCTTTTTGAACTTCCCTTATTTGTATCTACTCCTTATAAATTTTCATTTCTTCAAACACTGGGGACAGTGTTATTTTATGTTAGCGGGGAGATGAAATAAAAAAATTACTTCTGTGAAAAAAAATGATTTAAAAAAATGCGTGTAAATGGATGGCAAAATTGCTTAAACATTGAACATGATATTACACATTGAAAACATTGAAACTGAATATCAAATAATTTAGCATGCACTGATTCTAATTTTAATCCTTGTATAATTTTATGAGCATAGATTTTGGAAAGTGTGGTTGTCCAATGTGATATTTCTTCATTTATATTTTTATCCAAATAAAAAAAAGATCACAATGCATGTCCTTTGTATAGTGGGGTATTATATTGAGTTCTTGGGGTCTCCCAAATAAGTTTCATAGGTTTGGTGATCATTTTAGTTTTAATATGAGTATTCAAAAAAAATTTCTGTGTAGAGAAATGAAATGATCTAATGTGTGACTTTCAGCACTTGGGGATCGTGACTCTAGAGTTTTCTGGACCATATTTAGTAATTTTATTTCTCTTTTTGGTAATTTGAATTTGTTTTTGATTGAGTTAACTCGAGATGATGCCTGAGTATGTGGGCTTCAGTTGGTTCCCTATGGTCTTTGAGCTTGGGAGTCATCGGCAAAGTCTCGCTATTGGGGTTGACTCTTTTGAGTGAAATTTCAATTACCCTGGAAAAATTGCAAAAAAAAGCAAAAAAACAAAATAAAAAAAATTGAATACTCATCTTAATATTAAAATGTTATTCCACCTAGTGCTTCTGTCATTTACCCCTTGAATAAATATGAACCTATATGTCTATTGTGATACACAACACATCCTCGTACTTAATTGATATTGTATGAAATATGGCAATGAATTCGAAAAAAAGGATGGGGCTTGAGATTGGGATCTTCTTATGAAACTATCTTGTATTAAAATATTTTGATGGGTTTCGTGATTTTTTGGTATATGTATTTTTAGTGATCATTGTTTATTAAAATTTATTTGGAAAATGGAATTCAAATTTCATATTGTTGAGAAACATTCTGCTCAGGACTAGAAAAACTAATGTTGGGGGTGTGATTAGCCACTAAATGAGGCTAATATTCATTGTTAATATATATAATATTAATTTTATTTATTATTAATAAACACTAATTTAGTTCACTTTACACTTTGAACATCATTTCATACTACGATTGTAATTCTTTTTTAAAATGCACTATTCTGTGGTACATTTTTTAACATCATTTAAAGTACCCAATGATTCATATAATTTTAATGAATGTATTTATCCATATTTTAATTTTATATTTTGTGAAATTGTTCTAAAATTTTATATGAACATGTTTCTTTCAGGGATTAATGGAGAATTCATGGATGAAGGTGAAGATATTTTGTGATGAAAGGAAACAATTCTGGAGAAGTCATATTGGACACAAGACCACTGATGAGAATATGGGGCTCAACATACATGCCCTCTGAATCCCAAAATTTTTGGGATTCTAGAAGATATGTATAGGAACAAATCATTATTCAGGAGCCAGTCCTAATTTGGCCTCCATGGTGGTCATTATGGCAGCCCAATTTGGAGATAAAATTCTGGGCCAGATTCCGCATCCCAGACAATATCCTGCAAATATAATCATATCTTGGAGTACACAACCCCAATTGGGTCCCAATTTTACATGAGGTTATAAGAAAACTGGGGCTCCATTTTCTTCTTCTATTTCTTACTATGATTCTTTCATATAGATGGTCTTCCAAGCGCTTTTGTTCGGTGAATGAAAGCTGGCTGCGAGCTCGGGTCAAGTGTGGAAAAGTCCAAGTTCCACAAGCTTTCCACCACCCTAGGCCTACCATAATCAAGTGGGATGATTTTTACTATTTTAGGCTCGACCCAAGGCTCCCAAAATTCATATTTAAGGCAGTGGAGGTGGAGGACTTTATCATCTTTGGTTCTTTGTTAAATTGTAATGTTATGCTGCGATTTTGTTGTCTCAAGTTTTTCTATCACATGTAAGTTGTTGTATTCACATTAGTTTCTTAATAAAATATCTTCTTTTCTTCTTATTATGTTGTTCTTCATATCACTTTGATACCGTTGGTTCAAGGTTAGAATTTATTCACACCAAACCTTGTGAAATTATTCACACAACGGTGGAGTGATCCTTTTCTTTTTATTGTTTTATTTATTTATTCAATTCCTACATTATGAGTCTACTTCCCGCTTCCATTGAAACCATAGCATCAATGGAGGGATAACCCAATTATGGGTCGATCCAAGGGAGTATCAAGGGGCTGGATTGGATGTTATTTATCACCCCAATAATGTCTAATCACTTCTTTAATAGATATTTTTTTGATGATTTTTAAACTCCATCGTCCTTGTTGAATTTAAGGCCACACACTTCAAGTGCTAATACAAACATTTACCTTGAAGTGGTCAAAACATTGATCATTCAAGTGTATAGGTGATTAGTATTAAAGGTTGTAGGTATTAAACCAATAAGTGATGATGTTGGTTTATTTTATTAAATGAACCCATCTCAAATATAAGAAATTGAAATCATTGAAAAGGAAATACGTTCAATCCACCCCAAGTGATAACCTAGGATCAAATCACTCTTTTAAATAGAATTAACTTAACACTTTTAGTGTTCACTTAACCCCATCTAAAATCAACCCAAAGTTGGCCACTCAATAGCCCAAAACAATCAATAGAATGTACATGTCTGTAGGTCACTTATTAGGTCTCTGAGGATTCGATAACCCAAGCTAAACTACAAGGACAGTTATACCTTCATCTCTTGGGTAAATTTGAGCATGAATAAAATTTTGGTTCCATTTCCAGGGACCCAAGTATGTCATATAAACACTCATTCTATTCTCCCCTATTTTTTCTTTTCCCATCCAAATTATCTTATCTTGTCCCTTTCTCATTTTTTTTTCTTTTGGCGCGTGTCCGCCTACACCCGCGATCAATCAAACCATCTAGTTAGGGTGGATAGTCCTGGGGTTGGGGATTCAAGTACACCAAGGGAACTATTTCCATTAGATACTGATATTCCTAATACTCCAGAGTCCAAAATTGATCCCATTTAAAAGGATGTTCTTCAAGGAAACCAACTCATAAACTCGGGTGGAAACCAAAATGCACACCCAAATGTGGCACCCCAAAATTGGGGAATGCAGTTGATCAAACCATGAATGACTACCTCACACCTTCCTGGACCATTGAACCCTCATGCATTAGACACAATTCCCTAGGAGATTCCAACTACATATTTAAAACTCATGTCCTAAACCACCTTCCCACATTCCATGGAATGGAGTCCGAGATGCCCTACCTTCACATTCAGGATTTCAATGGCATTGTAGAAACCATGTGTCCCCCACATCAACTAGAATCAGCTAAGATGATGCTATTTCATTTTTCATTAAAGGATCTAGCTAAAAATTGGATAAACAATTTAAGATTATAATCCATCAACTCTTGGGACCAACTATATAGAGAATTCTACAAAAAATACTTTCCCCACCACAAAACAATTGCACTTAAAAAATTTATCCAAAACTTTTTTGAAAAAGAGGGTGAGTCATTATATGAAACATGGGAGAGGTTCAAAGGCTCTAAACATGGTTCCACACCATGATTTTTCTATTACTGAAGAAGTGAAATTTTCTATGAAGGGTTGGGTCTGGGGAACAAACAATTCATTGACATGATGTGAAATGGAACCTTTAAAAACAAAGCCCCAAATTATGTTTACGAGTATCTAGAAATCCTTTCTGAACAAAACCAAACATGGGGAACTTCACATTATTCTGAAAATCCACAAAGAACTACTAGAATTCATACACTTAGAGAAGAGGAAATCCTTAGGGCTAAACCTGCAGCACTCTCTAGGAAGGTTAAAGAGATAGACCATAGGAAAGTTCATGAAATCCAAACTGTAGACCCTATTTTCACAATCTGTGAAAAAAAGACCACAAAACAGATAACTGCCCAACCATTACATCCATCATGGATGTTCTTTTATGGGGAAAACCTGCTGAAGTCAATGCCCTAAACATTCAAAAGCCTCAATACCAAAACAAGTTCAACCTAATGTATAATGACCTCCCAGGGTTCCGCTGGAAAGATAACCAACAACCTAGCCAACAACAGGGACAAAATCCTTACCGCCATCAGAACTACCAAACCCATAACTAGTTCCAAATCCAACCTATCCAATACCAACAGCCACCGGTCCATTTTCGACAAACCATCCCACCTCCAAAATATCCCCTCAGGATAAACCAATATTCTCAAGCATCAACCCAAACTGTTCCACAAATCCTACTAGAACATTTATGCAAACAAGGTGGCAGATGGGCTTTCTAAAAAAGGGATTAACCAGGCCAATACATGGAGTGATACTTTACCAATTTATCTACTCCTTTTCCATGAAATGGATTTTAATAAAATTTCCCCTTTCAGACTCTTGTATATTTCTTTCCCCTTTTTTAATAATAATTTTGTGCCATGGTCCTTGACCAAGAAATTGCCTTTTAAAAAAACTAATTCAGAACTGACCTGAAGATTAAAACTTGGTTGAAAATTCAAATGAACCAAATGATCAAACTGATAAACATGATAAAATTTTGAAAGAAACAACTCTTCAACAAACAACCCCACAACCTGCACCATTTCCTCAACGCATAAAGGGGAAAAAGAAGCCCGAATTATGTGAAATATTAAGAGAAATATCCTCACAAGTCAAGTTGAACATTCCCCTTATCAATGCAATCCAAACCATACCTTCCTACTAAATGTACCTTAAGGACTTCTGCACTTTTAAAAGAAAATTTTCACATAACAACCAAGTCCTTTTGGCTAATAATGTGAGTACCACCATTCAAGGGACTATTCCTCCTAAGTTGAAAGACATGGGTTTCCCTTACATCAATGTTGAACTAGGAGAGGGAAAATTTTTCAAGGCCTTTTGTGACATAGGTGCTAGTACCAATCTAATCTCCTATAAAGTGTACTACCAATTAATCCTAGAAGATCTCCAACCCACATCTGTCACACATCAACTTGCTCATCGTAGCATTAGGGTTCTAAAGGGGATTTTAAAGGACGATCTGGTAAAGGTTGAAATATTCATCTATCCTGCTGACTTCATTGTCCTTGTCAACCATCGAAACATATGATATAAGGAAAAAACACTAATCATCCTTGGTCTTCCTTTCCTTGAAACACTCAACTCTGTTATCTGAGTCTAAAATGGGAACATGACCATCACCTTTGGAAACATGAGTCTAGACTTTAACATCTATAATGAAAGCCCACAAATAGGGGATGACGAGGAAATTCATGAAGTAAACAAGATAGGAAGCATTTATAAGGAATCCATAGAACATCAAGAAATATTTGATGGATGTTTAAGTCAGGATGAGATTGATTTCCTTTGATTGTATGAAGTAAGTTTATCTCCTTAGCTTGAATCATTTTCAAGTTTCTCTTTTGATGAATTCTTAGGTCCAAAAATTAGTGAAACCTTTCAGGAAACCACTTTCTTGGAGACCACTCCAACTTCCTTCCCTAAATCTGATCAATCCAATCTAGTAGATGAAAATTCTAGATGTGGGGAATCAATCCTATCTAAAACTCTAGGAAACAAAATTGATATTTATCCAATGTACCAATCTTCTGCTGAAATTTTGAACCAAACTGATCCTGAATTGAAGGAACTTCCTGCTGCACTCAAGTATGCCTTCATAGGGGACAATCAAACACATCCTATTGTAATTTATTATTCCCTTGAATCCAATCATGAAAGGATGCTTCTAGATGTCCTTGTGAAACATAAGAAATTCATTGGTTGACCCTGTCTGATATTCCTGGGATTATCCCACTTATTGGGACTCATAGGATTGTTCTGGAATCTGATTCAAAGCCATGTTGTCAACCTCCACGGTGACTCAATCCTAATCTCTTGGAGGTAGGAAGGAAGGAACTTCTGAAATTGTTTAAAACTGGTATCATATATCCCATAGCCGAGATTGAGTGGGTCAGCCCAATCTAAGTGGTTCCCAAGAAGGTAGGAATCACAGTGATAACCAATAAAGATGGAGAGATTATTCCAACTAGGGTGAGTAGTGGATAGAGGGTCTACATTGACTATAAGAAGCTTAAATCATTCACCAACAAGGACCATTTCCAATTACCATTTATTGACCATGTCCTTGAGAAAGTGGCATGTCATTCCATCTACTATTTCTTAGATGGGTACTCGGGGTATAATCAAATTGAGGTCTCCCTAGAGGATCAAGGGAAGACTACATTCAGAAGCCCATTTGGCACCTTTTCTTTCAAACGCTTGCCCTTCGGGTTATGCAAGGCCCTTGGAACCTTCCAACGGTGCATTATGGGAATATTCTCAGACATGGTAGGGGATTTTCTATAGGTCCTCATGGATGACTTTTCTATGTTTGAGGATACATTTGAGGGATGTCTGCGGAATGTAGAGAGAGTATTGTCACGATGTGAAGAAAATAATCTTGTCCTAAATTGGGAAAAATTACATTTCATGGTTAAAGAGGGACTAGTTCTAGGACATCTAGTCTCAGGTAGGGGGATTGAAGTTGATAAAGCCAAGGTTGACATAATTCATCACATTCCATCACCCAAAACTGTCAAGGAAGTGATGTCTTTCTAAGGACATGTTGGTTTCTATAGAAGATTCACTAAGGACTTTAGTTCAATATCCCTTCCCCTTTGTGCTCTACTAGTAAGGATTTTTCCATTTGTTTGGACAGAAAGCTGTGAGGGTTCATTCTCAACCCTAAAATCCTCTCTCACCTCTCCTCCCATTATGAAATCTCCAAATTGGAACCTTCCTTTTGAACTTATATGTGATGCCAGTGACTTTGCTGTTGGATCTGTGTTAGGACAACGTTGTGATAAAAATCCTTATGTTATTTATTATGCAAGAAAATCCTCAAAATGGTACCCAAATCAACTACACCATCACTGAAAAGGAGTTACCTTCTATTGTGTTTGCCTTAGAGAAGTTCAGGTCCTACCTCTTAGGATCCCCCATCACTGTGTTCACTGACCATTCTAAACTAATATACCTCTTACAAAAACAAGATTCTAAGGCTAGACTGATTAGGTGGGTTCTCCTCTTACATGAATTTGACCTCACAATCAAGGAAGAAAAGGGTGTTGAAAATGTTGTAGTTGATCACCTCTCTAGGATGGAATCCAAAGACATATCAAATCACCTTTCTGTGTCTGATTCATTTCCTAATGAACACCTATACTCTGTGTGTGACTTCCCTTGGTATGCCAACATAGCCAAATTATTAGTTACAGGAGTCATCCCAAAATTCTTAGGGACTCAAGATCGAAGGAAATACCTTTCTGATGTTAGGAACTATGTGTTTGATGATCCATACCTCTATAAGTTATGCCCTGACCAAGTCATTAATAGGTGTGTCCCAAAATTTGAACAAGAGTCCATCCTTAAATTCTATCATAGTGAGTCATGTGAAGGTTACTTTTCCTCTAAGAAAACTTTTACTAAGATTCTTCATTGTGGTCTCTTCTGGACCACCTTCTCAAGGGACTCCTACATATTTTTTCAAATCTATCCTAGGTTCCAACAAGTAGGGTCCATCACAAAAAGGAATCAAATGCCACTCACTCCCATCTTAGTGATTGAAATCTTTGACTGCTGGGGAATCGATTTCATGTGTCCCTTCCCAAACTATAGGGGATACCCTTACATCATCTTAGCAGTTGATTATGTCTCAAAATGGGTTGAATCCATTCCCACCAAGTCTAATGACCATCATGTCGTGATCCGATTTCTGAAAGAGCACATATTTTCTTGACTTTGAAATCCTATGGCTATAATTAGTGACCGAGAAACCCATTTCTGCAACCGTCCATTCTCTGCACTCATGTCTAAGTATGGTATTTCTCACAAGGTTTCCACTGCGCACCATCCTCAAACCAATGGTCAAGCTGAGTTATAAAATAGATAGATTAAGAATATTATTGAGAAATTTGTCAATCCTTATAGGAAAGATTGGTTCGGGAAACTCTTGGATGCTCTTTGGGCATATCGTACAACATACCAAACCATCCTAGGAATGTCACCATATAGGTTGGTTTATGGAAAATCATGCCATTTACATATTGAAATTGAGCATAAAGAATTTTGGGAAAATAATAAAGTGGATTATGACCGCTCATTGGCTGGAATGGAAAGGAAATTAGATCTCAATGAACTGGAGGAACTAAGGATAGAGGCTTATGAAAATTCAAGGATCAATAAATCTAGTGTTCAAGCCTACCAATCTATGAATATCAAAGTCAAACATTTTTAACTAGGAAATTTTTTGCTCTTGTATAGTTCAAAACATCATTTACACATGGGAAATTTAAGGTCTAGATGGTCAGGTCTATACATAGTGCATAAGGTGTACCCCCATGGGGCTGTAGAAATTCAAGATCCCACCAATGGTCAAACATTTAAAGTTAATGGTCATAGAGAATAACCATTCATAGAACCATTCCAAAAACATGAAGTTGATGAAGAATTGTGTGAACCTACCTTAGATGATGAAAATAATTAATCAATTAGGGGTCCATGTCGGGCTAAAGATATTAAACAAAGTGCTGCACGGAAGGCAACATGTGGTTTTCATGTTTCCAATTTTTTTTAATTACCTTTATTTTTCAAATAGGATTAGTTAATCATTTTTATATTTAAAAAAAATAGACTGTTGACCTGTTATTATATTATGAGTATGGATGGGTATGAAAGGGGAGCACGATATTCATCTGTGTGACGTGGTGTGATCCTTGAGTAATACCTTTTCTAGACATTTAAAAAGAAAACAATGCATCATCAGTCACTTTTTTTCTATGTGTTTGTAGTTTAAAATAAAAATATAAAAAAAATAAAAAATATAATAATAATAATAAAGGGGACACGCCGTAGGCCATGGAGTAAACCTCGTCACAAACGGTGATGCCGTGGGGACTTGAACCCGAGACCGAAGGGAGACATGGGCGCCCGCTTACCACTAACCTACGGATTTTTCTGCTTCCATATTATATAATTTTTATATATATACCTATATTTTACTTTCTTTATTATAAATATATATATATAGTTTTTTTGTTTTGTTATTTTTTTGTTTTCTTTTCCTTTTTTCTCCACTAGGGAATTCTTAGAGTGACATTGAGATCAAGAGATTAAAAGGGAGCAACAAGAATTTCAACTTCAACCATCAGGTGACTTCATTCCATGATCCACATATTTCAATTTTTTTTTGAACATCCCTTATTTGTCTCTACTCCATATAAATTTGTATTTCTTCAAACACTGGGGATAGTGTTATTTTAAGTTGGCGGGGAGATGAAATAAAAAAAATTCTTTTGTGAAAAAAATGATTAAACAAATGTGTGTAAATAGAAGGAAAAATACCTTTAACTTTGAAAATGATATTACACATTGAAAACATTGAAACTAAATATCAAATAATTTAGCATGCCCTGATTCTAATTTTAATCCTTGTATAATTTCATGATCATAGATTTTGGAGGCGTGGTTGTCCATTGTGATATTTCATCATTTATATTTTTATCCAAAAAAAAAAAAGATCACAATGCACGTCCTTTGAATATTGGGGTATTATTTTGAGTTCATGGGGTCCCCCAAATAAATTTCATAGGTTTTGTGATAATTTTAGTTTTAATATGAGTATTCAATAAAACAACAAAAAATGTGTGTGTAGAGCAATGAAATGACCTAATGCGTGACTTTCGACACATGGGAATCGTGACTCCATAGTTGTCTGGCCCAGAATTAGTAATTTAATCTATATTTTCGGTAATTTGAATTTTTTACTGTATTAACTCGAGATGATGCCTAAGTGTGTGGGCTTCACTTGGGGCTCGAATGTCTTTGATCCTGAGAGTCATCGGAAAAGTCTCGCTATCGGGGTTGACTCTTTTGTGTGAAATTTTAATTACCATGGAAAAATTGCAAAAAAAGGAAAAATAAAAAATAAAAAAACACCTTAAAAAATTGAATACTCATCTTAATATTAAAATGTGATTCCACCCAGCGCTTCTGTCATTTCCCCCTTGAATAAAGCTGAACCCTTATGTCTATTATGATACACAACTCATCCTCATACTTAATTGATATTGGATGAAATATGGTAATGAATTTGAACAAAGGAATGGGCTTGGGATTGAGATATAATTATGAAACTTTCTTGTATTAAAATATTTTGATGGGTTTTATGATTTTTTGGTATAAGGGTTTTTGGTGATCATTGTATATTAAAATGTTTTTGGAAAAGGGAATTCGAATTTCATATTGTTGAGATACATTTTTCTTGGGACTAGCAAAACTAAAGTTGGGGGTGGTATTAGCCACTAAATGAGGATAATATTCCTTGTTAATATATATAATATTAATGTGATTTATTATTCATAGACACCATTTTAGTGCATTTTACACTTTAAACTTCATTTCACACTATGATTGTAATTCATTCTTAAAATGCACTATTATGTGGTTCATTTTTTAACATCATTTAAAGTACCCAATGATTCATCTAATTTTAAGAAATTTATTTATCCATATTTTAATTTTATATTTTGGGAAATGGATCTAAAATTTATTTTGAACATGTTTCATTTTGGTATCAATGGAGAATTCATGGAAGAAGATGGGGATATTTTGTGATGAAAGGAAAAAATTCTGGAGATGTCATATTGGACACCAGACCGCTGATGAGAATGTGGGGCTCAACATAAAGGCCCAATGAAGCCAAAATATCGCGGGATTATATAAGAAATGTAGAGTAACAAATCATTATTCAGGAGCCAGTGCTAATTCGCCTTTCATGGTGGTCATTAAGGCGGCCCTATTTGGAGATAAAATTCTGGGCCAGATTCTGCAGCCCAGAACAAATCCTACTAATACAATCATATCTCGTAGTACACAACTCCAATTGGGCCCAAATATTACAAGAGGTTAGAAGACATCAGGGGATACATTTTCTTCTTCTATGGTCCACTCTGAGTCTACAATAGAGAAGGTATTTGAAGCGTGTTTGTTCGGTGGATGAACGGTGACTGCCATCTCGGGTCAAGTGTGGAAAATTCCAAGTTCCACAAGCTTTCCACCACCCTAGGCCTACAATAATCAAGTGCATTGATTTGTACTATTGGAGGCTCTACCCAAGTATCCCAAAATTCCAATTTAAGGATGTGGTGGTGGAGGAATTTATCATCTTTGGTGCTTTCTTCAATTGTAATGTTATGCGGTGATTTTGTTCTCTCAAGTTTGTCTTTCACATGTAAGTTGTTCAATTAACTTTAGTTTCTTAATAAAATCTCTTCTTTTCCTCTTATTATGTTTTTTTTCATATTAATTTGATACCGTTGGTTCAAGGTGTGAATTTATTCACACCAAACCTTTTGAAATTATTCACACAATGGTGGAGTGATGATTTTCTTTTTCTTGTTTTTTTATTTCATCAATTCCTCCCTCATGAGTCATCTTCCCACTTCCATTGAAACCATAAATTCAATGGAGGGATAACCCACTTATGGGTTGATCCAAGGGAGTAGAAAGGGGATGGATTGGATTGTATTTATCACCTCAATAATTTCTAATCACTTCTTTAATTGGGATTTTTATTTGATGATTTTTAAACTCCATAGGCCTTGTTGAATTTAAGGCCAGACACTTCAAGTGCTAATACGAACCTTTACCTTGAAGTGATCAAAACTTTGATCCTTAAAGTATATAGGTGATTAGTATTAAAGGGTGTAGGTATTAAACCAGTAAGAAATGATGTTGTTTTATCTTCTTAAATGAACCCATCTCAAATATAAGAAATTGAAATCATTGAAAAGGAAATACGACCAATCCTCCCCAACTGATAACCTAGGATCAAATCACTCTTTTAAATTGAATTCAATTAAGACTTTTAGTGTTCAATTAAACCCATATGAAATCAACCCAAAGATATCCACTCAACAGCAAAAAATATTCCATAGAATGTACGTGTCTCTAGGTTACTTCTTAGGTCTCTGAGGATTCGATAACCCAAGCTAAACTACAAGGACTGTTAAACCTTCATCTCTTGGGTAAATTTGATCGTGAATCAGCAGTTGCTGCTGTAATGGACTCATTTTCTAAACATTAAATCCATATATAATTTTTTTCATATCCCTATGTGACCATATGATAAAATACACCCACTAACCACTTAGTGAGTGACATTTATGATGCAATCTAAATTGAATAATGGTGGGACATATGAATCATATTCCTTAAGTTCAACTAATTAAACATTAATTTAGACTTCTTAACATTATGATATAATAAAGTTATAATAGTATATTATGTTTTGTACTTTGAACTATTTCTATGTAAATTATCATCACATTTGGAACCTTTTACATTCAACTATTTCATCAAAATATATTTTAAATAATGTAACTATTTACATTATCATTTTAACACTACATCCTAAACTCTTTTTGGATATCCATTTTGGTATGGTATCTAATATAACTCTTTACATTTATTTTAACATAATACCCCAAATTCTTTTAGGATAAAGTTAAAATAAATTTAGTGTGGTAAAAATATATAACCATTTACATTTCTCTTTACCAATATTTCTTAAACTTTTTAGTAAATCAAGTGAATTTAACTAAGATAAATGTAACTATTTAGTTTTTTCTTTATTTTCACATATCCTAACTCTTTAGGATATAAATTGAAAAATCACTAAAATATACACCAGAACAATCTATTATTTGTTAAATTTGAACCTCCTTAATTCCAAACATACTCCCACTAGTCTCTTATAAATTATTTACACATTAAAATATCTTTCTATGATTCGACATAATCTACTTTTTGTTTTAGGAAATAACATTTATTTCCTTTTAGTATAAATATTTAATAAATAAGAAATTGTTTCCATATCTTATATAGTATTCTATGTATTTGTAAATTTATATTTTGTAATGAATATTTTATTAAAATATCTCATTTATTGATGGAAGGAACACATTCCCTCCTATTTTAACAAATATATGGATAAACTCAATTATACTAGATAAACATTTTTATCCCAATATTCTTCTCAAAACATGTTATAGAAATCCAACGAATAATAAACCATATGTATATATTTAATAATACCATAAAAACCCTTATTATTGAACATCCTATCTTATCATACAAGAATAGTTAGATGAAAATACACATATTTTACTTAGATTCATCCAAGATTGACATATCCCTTTATAATGAAATTCTCAATATAGTAACTATTTACTTCATATCATTAATATAAACTACAATCTCAATCAATTATTACTTTTATTTTGAACTCATTTATATTTGAAACAATTTTTAAAATATTCATTAGATAAAACATACCCTTCAAAAATTAAAAAAATAAGTCATATAAAATAATTACATGATATGGACATTCCATAGAGTTTGAAAAACTCTATGAGGTATATCATAGATAATAAAATCATATTGAATTATTCTTATTCCTTTCTTGGAATCCCTAGTCTTTAATTACTATGATGTTACTATTGAATAAATATTGTTGAACTTTTCAACCATTTTTTATTCTTCTCAATTAAATATTCTACCAACTTTTACTATTTATATTGTATTAGAATCCAGATTTCATATGCCCAGTTCATTCATTCTCAACACTGAGAATATCAGGTAAACCTTTTTTATTTAATTCAATCATATTTTTAGAACATTTCAACAATGAAAGTAGGAAAAATTATCTAACAAAAACAAACCATTTTATTCTCCTCTTTAAATCATGTTATATAATTAAACTAATCATATACCATGTGTATAAACATCCAACTCCTTTCATTTAAACAACCATTGTTTACAATCTATTCTCAAGATCTAAACCTGATATTGCACACATATTATGATGAGTTTATCCAAGATTGAAGCATACAATTTATCAATGTAGTAACTCCTTTTATCCATTACATAAAAAAAGATTCAACCTTCAATTTGTTTATTCTTTTTAACCTTTAATATATTCACAACACTTTCTAAAACATACAATTGATATCATATATATTTCAAAACAATAGAATTGAATTCAATAACCAATAAAACGTTTTTGGAAACTTAGAGTCTCACCTTGTCATTTATATATTCAATCATATTGAATATCATTTTACACACCCAATAATATCAAGTATATGAGACTAAAGTCATTGATTTTCCAAGTAATTTTGAGTATATGTGTGGATACTAATATCCATTTGGTCATTTATCATCTAATGCATTTGAAACCATAAATAAATCACTAGAAGCTTCCATAAGTATCTAGATTCACTTGTTAAATAATTTTAATAGTTAGTTACTCTGAAAGGAACTGTTCTAACATAGAATATTTCACTTTCTCAAGAACGTTTCTTATGTTTCCAGTCTTAGGATTTGCTTAATTTAAGATCCATATTTATAGGATTAATATAATGTTTAGTTTGATGATGATGATGATGAATTTATCAACAATATAACGATTATTAAAATATAAATTATGTCTAGTATTTTTCATTAAGGGATTTAAATTAAATTACGCCCACTAAAATTGATGATAAACCTATATATCATATCCATTTAGTGAGCCAAGATTCACATTTCACTATGTTCCTCGTCGCTTTATCATTTCGCCCATTACTTTTCTATTTTGGTAAGGCATCATCCCAATCACAACAGTCGTGACTCTCGGGGATTTGATTGGATAACCCTTTATCCAAATCCATCACATGGATTTACTCAACATTATTCCTTTGGTTAACCAATCATATTAGGGTCTACCATCATGTGTAACCCAAATAAAACACCTAAAAAAAGACTACAAAGGATTATCTTGGGGCACCCATCTTTATAATTACCCACTCATAGAATAATATGGATTCACTAATTAATTTCTTTCCTTATTCATGATAACCCATAAGAACCCAAATTTAGAATGACATAATTAGTTGGATGATCGAGGTATAGACAAGTGTCTCTGTGGAATGAATATCAAAATTATTATTTTTAGTGATTTATTTTAAGGTCCCACAAATTTAATATAAATCATATAAATATTAAATTCATATCTTTTACATTTGATATAATAGTTATTTTCTCATGTTTTATTCCCTTTTTATGTATTCATGAATCTAATGATTTAGGTTTGGAATCCTGATTGCAACCACAAAATTATTTTTTCCACATCACATTAATGTGTAACTCTTTATATAACAAAAAATTACATGTTAATCACCCAAAAATAGAATTCAAGTATATTCATACATATCCAATTCATCATAGGTATAAGGTACATAAATGCTTTATTTAAAGTTATTGAGTTATATTAGATTAATAAACTCCACCTAAGTAAGGTCAGAGCAACTGATAGTCAACCCCATTCAATTTCCTAGCCAAGGAAATCCACTAGGAAAGTAGGTGGTATGAACCATAATATCCCAACCCAGATATACAACATAGGATCAAGGATTTATGAGACAACATAGGCTTAAGTATTTTACCCTAAGCTTTGTTTGGTTTATCAAGTAATGATAAAAAATTCTTTAAAATAACTCTCGAGATCAAGTAATGGTTTTTTGATCATAAATAATTAAAAATTGTTAAGCATTTGATAATTCAGGATTATGAGGAATAGCAATGTGTGATTTTACTTTTATCGCTCACCAATTCATCTCAACCCTTGCATAGATATGGTGGCTGATGACAATAATTCCCATCTATTTAAGGGAGAAATGACAATTACTATTATGGATGTGTCTATTATGTTTTTCTTCCATATCAAGGGTTCAGTAGTGATAGGCCATGTTAGTGGTTATCGGTTCAATTTAGTTCAAATTCTACTAGGCATTAATGTTTGGGGTGATGGAAGGCATGTTGTTCAAATTTGTCTACACTTGTTATGGATAGGTGAGAAATTCACCTGTTTAGTCTATGATGTTGTTAAGATCATCATCCTAGTATTTTCACTTGTATAAATTATAAGACTTAATGGTAGCATATTCTTCATCGAAAATTCTACTACATTTTTCCATCTAATGTATTTACCTTTACTTTAGAAACAGGATAAGATAGAGAGGTAAAAATATGGGTCTGCATGTCTTGCTTATACGTATTGAGTTCTATGAAGCACATGTTGAATCAATAAGATGAAGATTATATGATGTTTCATTCTTATTTAGATGTGTATATGGGATAACATCCCATGCTTCGATCCACATGTCCGTGTATCATTTCTTGATAAAATTTTATAGGACACCCAATGTGGATGATGGTGTGTTTTTTATTCTTAAGTGAAAATAAAATCTATAAATTTATATTATGAAACAATAATTGAAAAATTTTTATCGGAAGGTGGAGTCAAGCTTATAGACAAATATAAATTTCTAGACATGGTGTTCAAACTTATAGAGTTATATTGGATGGTCTTTACCTGAATGAAGTTAGTGATTATTAATTATACAGTTTAATTATCATTATGTGTTGTACATGATTTCATTTATTAGTAATATATTCATTTTTTGATATTTAATGTTTCATGGATTTCATATGTTGGGGTTGTTCTCCAGAGTCTCCCACTTTACTATAAGATGATACTTACTGCCAGAACATGAATTGTACCTCTTATTCATTTTCACATGGTTGAGTGGAATAGTCTTGATCAGCTTATGAGGTAATTTAGATTCCATCAGTCCACCCCCACACCATTGAGAAAATTTCATTCACTTCATTCCCTGAGGATGTTAAGGAAGAGATACTTTTACTATAGGTGATATCATATATGATATATAGAGATGTGGTACAAATGTTATTATTCTTAATTAGGAAAAGTGGGAATAATACACATGAATATAAAAAATCAATTAAATTATGATCCTTGGTACTACATGATCTCAATATTATATCTTAAATAAAACAAATGAGAATATCATAACTTAGAAATAACTTATCCTTACCCTTTTGAACATATTTTTACTAAATTTAGTTAACTAAATAACTTTTTTATAGGATTCTCATATCACACACTTGATTCACATATCTGATCCAGCAAAGAGAAGAACAGTTTACTAGGCTTATTTTTACAAAGTAGTGATGGGGAAACTTCTTCCCATAGAATAGATTTATCATGGGATTTTATTTAATTTTTAAAATGACATTGAGGGTGATGATACACATATTGATATGCAAAAGGGTGATGGCCATGTATTTTATGTGACACATTATGATGTGGTATTCAATGAGGGTGTCCATCATAATCATCCAGATGATACTACAATTCCTATAATAGATGATCCATAACCATAGGTTGTCCCTATTGAGGTCCATGATACATATGTTAGTGATTATTTTTCATGATATCTTATTCGAATTATTGTGTAGTAATAGAGGGTGATTAGAGTGTGTTTGAGTCTTCATTATTCTATGGTTAGTAGATACCTCCTACACATCATCCATCTTCTTCCTATATAGAAGAGAGTTCTAAACAACAACCACTTTCCTTCTAACTAAGATAGGGTATGGGTGATGAGAATTTTGATCCACCACCTATCACATAGGATGATGTGGAGGCAGCTATAATAAATTCTAAATAGTGAATTTCATATCATACACATCGAAATAATTTTCATGGATGCATTATATACACACTAGGTTATGGAATAGAGGACCATCGGATGCAGCGACATAAACTACGGTGGTACATTTTTCATTGTTCATAAATTTTTAACTAAGATTGATTTTATATGATTTTTTAAATCATCAGTTGTATATTATTTAAAAGAATAATTTTTATAATTAGTTAATTTAATGAATAAGTATAATTATTACTATTAATAAATAATAAATTTTTTTCTTGAACATTATTTAAAAATATACTAATTAAAATTTATATTAATTATTTTTTTAATCTATAATTATATATAATATATTAATTAATTACTTATTTATTACTTATTATAATACTAATTATATAAATTTTAATTATATTAAAACATAATTATTTGTTAATATTATTTTATTATATTTTATTACTTTTAGAATTAATAATACAATTTTTTAATTATATTAATAATATAATATTACATATTATTTAGAAACAGCATGAACCATGGATTTTGAAATCCAAACCCATGGTCCCAAAAATTTTATTAATGAAAAATACACACACAAACACAATAAATGGAGGGGTTGAAAGTTTAAGAGATGCAGTACAAAAAATTCTACAAAAAAAACATATAAAAACAAATAAAGAAGTCATCTGTAATATTTTTTATGCCTAATTTTCATGTTCTATGAACCACCTCATCTTACTAGATGTCAACCCCTCATCCAATGCTTAAGAGGTTGTTGTGAAGTATTTTGGTCATCCATGTATGAATAATCTTCCTTCTCAACTAGAACTACCCCAATTTGTTTTCCAAGGATTCTAATTTCTAGACATCCTTATAGTATCCCTTACATTAGTGAGCTTATCTAGATCCGCATCCTCTTTAGTTACACATATTTTCATAGTTGTGACATTTTAGTTCCCCTCCATAAAGCACAAATTTGTAGTATGAATCATCACATCAGATGCCTCAATTATTGTATCCTTAGACGATATGGTTTAAGGAGACAAAATAGCCATAGAATCCTCCTATTTAGGGGCCTTAAGAGGATATCCTTTGGCTACCTCTTACACAAATTCCATTGTAGACTCACCTTTTTTGGGATAGAACTCATCCAGTTACTATAAATCTCATTGGTTTCACTATAAAAATGGTCAACTCAATATTATTTATAGAGTAAAACATTGAAAACAAGATAGGAGAAGTAATCCATTTCCTACAGCCTGAATCATTTGAATTAGATGTGGAATTAGCAGTACCTACAACCAGTATAGTGGGAATATGCTTCAAAAATCCACTTTCTTCCAAGAACTAGAAAAGGATTCGATAGTATTCATGGATTACAAAGGAGAAGGTTTTCCACTTACATTGTTTAGAATCCTGAGGAGATAATGAAGAGTCACCTGTAAGAAATCTTAGTGACATCACCACTTATAGATTTTAACACTTCATCATTATAATGGTATATTTTAGGTGATACGGGAGTAACCCTGAAGGAGTTTGAAATTCTTGTCTTCCCATAAATATATTTAAAAGTATGCTCTGGTTTCTCTGTATCTATTACCATTGTGTCCAAATTCAATAAAGTAGATTTAATCTCCCACTAATAATGATATGGGCTTTATCAGTGCTATAAATTTCCTTCAATAGTGTCTAAAAAGCATTAATGATGCACATGTCTTTAAAGGTCAGTAGATTTTATCAGCACTAAAAACAACACTGATAAAAACTTCTTCACCAGTGAAAAAAACATTGATAAAGTGGGGACTTTATCATTGATTTTTGTATCATTGATGAAGGGACCATTTATCAGTTTTATTTATCATTTTTGAAAAAAAATATACTTTTATTAGCATTAGAAATAGGGCTAGTAAAAGACCAATTGGAGTAGTGCGCTGCTGTAATTTATAGCACACCATGGTAACAAAACTAAAATTAAATTTTCATTAAATTTACATCACAATAAAATAAAATAAAAAATTTATAATGCTTATAAATATTTATAACATTTGTATGTACAATTACATTGGTATGTAGAATTTATTGTAAATATCAACAAATTCCAAATCACTGGTTCGTTGTCTTTGGACGCCCTTCTAAAATTGGTTGATCATGCTTCTAGTTTTGAAAGAAACCTCCATAATATGAACAAAAGAGTTTACATATATAAAAAAATAATTACGTTTTTAATTATATAAGGAAATAAATTAAACAAAAATATGATAACATGCATTAATAAATTGTCACTTTTAAACTGAAAAGGCACACTTTGAGTAATATTAGGAACATCGTGTGTTAGATTAATAGGTGGTTGATTCCTATATATCAAAAATGATTTATAGATAATTTACCTAATGTATCGAGAAAATTTAAGAGAATTTTCACATTTTTGAGTATGTGATGCATGTTTTGAATTAAAATACCAATTTTAAGTAAAAACACACACTTTGAGTTATAGTGGCCACAATGTGGATCAGATTTAGGTGAAGATGATTCCTATGCATAATAAATTATTTATGGATCATTTTCCTAAAATTTGAAGATAACTTTAGTGTGTTTTTTTAGTTTTCAATGAGTGGTTGTCATTTTTAACTAAAATTTAAATTTTAAATTGAAAACACACACATTAAGTCATATCAATCACACCATGTATTATATTGACACGTTTCTAAATCCTTTATATAAAAAATTACATTTGGATTGTTTTCTTAAAGTATTAATAACATATGAGGGTTTTTTCTTAGTTTTTAGTGAGTGACCTGTGATTTTACTAAAATGTAACCTTTAAATCGAAAATACACACTTCATGTAATAAAAATCATATAATGTATCAGATTGAGATGAGGATAATTTAAAATTTTCACAATTGACTTATGTACCATTGTACAAAAGTATTAAAAAATATGAATGTGTTTTCTTGTATTTGAGTATGTCATGTTCAATTTCCACTAAAATGTAGATTTTAAATAAAAACATGCACATTGAGATATACTGGCCACATAATGTGATGGAATAATATTTGGATGATTCATACATGTCTAAAATGAATTATGTATCGTTTTATTAAAGAATCAAGAAACAATTATTTTCTTTTCATAGTTTTCAGTAAGTGACATGTTTTTAACTAAAATTTCATTTTTAAATTGAAAACACGCACTTTGATTCATACCAGTCAATCCATGTATTAGATTGAAATACAGCTGGTTCCTACTCATAAAAAATGACTTAGGTATTTTTTTATAAAATATCAATAAAATTCAATTATTTTTCTTGGTTTTCAATGTGTGACAAGTTTTTAACTAAGATTTTATTTTTAAATTGAAAACATGAACTTTGATTAATACCAGTTACACCATGTATCATATTAACATGTGGTTAGTTTATATACATCATAAATGACTTATGGGAAATTTTCCTAAAGTATCAGGTCCATATAAGTTTGTTTTCTTATTTTTTTAGTGAGTGATTCATTCTTAAATTAAAATGATTCTTTTATACTGGAAACATCTCATTCAAGTCATACCAGTCACACTGTGTATCAGATTAAGGTGTAGTAGATTTCTATAAAAAAAGTTATAAATCAATTTTAAATTATCAAACTAATATGAAATTTTTACCCATTTTTCAGTTAATGGAATATGTTTTTAACTAAAATATCAATTTCAAACTTAAAACATGCACTTTGAGTCATACCAGGCACACTATGTAATAGATTAATGTGTGGTTGATTCTTATAAATAAAAAATTATTCATTGATATTTTTCCTAAAGTATCAATAAAACAAAATATTATTTTCTCAATTTTGAGTTTGTCATGTGTGTTTTGAACTAAAATATAAATTTTTAATAAAAACACACAGTTTCAATCATACTAGGAACACCGTGCATGGGATTGATATATGGTTAATTCCTACAATTAAAAATGGGTATTTTGAATCATTTTATTAAATTATAAAGAAAATTTGAATTCTTATGAAAGGTTTTCAATTAGTGATGTATGTTTCTAACAAATTGTAAATTTTTAACTAAAAAAACACACTTTGAGTCATATTGGGAACATAGTGTGTCAGATTGATGGGAGGTTATTTATTATAAGTCAAAAATGGTATATGGGTCATATTATTAATGTATCAAGACAATATCATCATGTTTTCATTATTTTGATTATTTCATGTGTGTTTTGAATTAAAATGTGAATTTTAAATTAAAAACACTTTGAGTCATACTAGGTACAACATGTATTGTATTGATGTGAGGATAATACCTACACATCACATTTAATTATGGATAGTATTCCTAAATTATTATAACAATTTGAGTGTATTTTCTTATTTTTTAGTGAGGGGCACATGTTTTTCACTAAAATTTCACTTTCAAACTGTAAACACACACTTTAAGTCATACTAATGACACTATCTATTAGATTTATGTGCAGTTAATTCCTACAAATAACAAATGATTTATGGATTCTTTGCATAAATTATAATAATAATATGAATTTTTTTACTTATTTTTTAGTATATCACACATCTTTTGAACTGAAGTGTCAATTTTAAATAAAAACATGCACTTTGAGTCCTACCAGCCACACCGTGTGTTACATTGATGTGTGGATATTTTCGACACATCTAAAATAAATTATAGATAATTTTCCAAAAGTATTAAGATAATCTGAGTGTGTTTTCTATGTTTTTAGTGAATAACACATGTTTTCAACTACAATGTCATTTTTAAACTGAAAACATACACTTTGAGTCATACTGGCCACACAATGTATCATATTGATGTGTGGTTAAATCCTACTCATATCACATGATATATGGATTGTTACACTAAAATATCAAGACAATACGAGTGTTTTTTTCTTACACAACTAAAAAATAGACTATTTATAATGTGTAATTTTTGACGTGGTACCATCTCAAAAAAACCATCACCGAAAATTCTATGGAATAAGTTACTTTTTTATGATGGTCCATCGCCAAAAGAATCTTTTACGATGGCAATGTGCCTCATCTCAAATAAATTCTTAAACATATTATTTATTTTTATAGTTCAAGTGACGCATCGTAATAAATTATTTTCGATGGGACTCTAACCCATAGATAATAATTTAAAAAATTAAAAAAACATAAAAAAAGAAAAATATATCAAAACATCAAAAATAATTTTAAAAAAAGTAAACCTCTGAAATAATAAAAATATTACACAAAATATTTTCATTTAAAATTTAACATAATTAATATATATATATAATGTATCAATAACTGTGTAAATTAACAAAATTTATTATAAATTCCCAAAATGTGTAAATAATTGAATTTCCAATCTTCATGCCCGGAGAAATGGTCAATTTGTGTCAATAATGTAAATTTTATTCATTTATCATGACCTGAAAATTGATGACCTATTTCATTTTTGATTTTCAAGTAATTTATAATTATTTATATTATTTCATAATAATTTATAGAAAATAATAATAATTTATAAAAAATTATAATAATTTATAAAAAATTTTGATGTATAATAATTTATAATAATTTATACTATTTTACATCAATTTATTATAAATTATATCAATTTATAATTTTTTTAGTAATTTTTTTAAATTTATACTTATTTATAATAAATTATATTATTATTTTTAATTTATAATCATTTATACTAATATTTATTAGTTTATAACAATTTATTTTAAATTATTTCAATTTAATCATTTTTTTATAATTTCTGATACTTCTACTACTTGGAGATAACGTTAAGATAATGTATACCTATAACACCCCGAGCTTCCACGGTACACATCTCTTTGAATAATACAGTAGCATGTGTTATACGCAACTTCGAGTTCTAACACACACCACAAACAATAAAAGTAGCCATATTAATAGTAATACCTAATTTTTGAAGTTTTATAAATTTTATTTTTCCAAATGGACTTCGTTTTTGTATTTGTAATATCAAAATTATCCTAAGTTTAATTTTTTGTAACTTTCTGAGAACTTCCAATTTTTTATGAATAGTGAAAAATACTTAAAACAACTTTTTTAATCAAAATAATTTATTGTGATATATTATACTATTTAGTGGTTTTAAAGTATAATTAGAATATATTTTTACCATTTTATCCAATGGTCATCCTTAGAATTAATTTAACATTGAAATTGGGCATGAACAATTGTCAATCTTTTGATATAAATTGTTTCTTAAAAACACGCTATTTGTTCTGACAGCGGGAATTAATTATAAAATTAAATAATGAAACATATATGATTGGAATTTTGTAAAATAGACATCATTTTTGAAATCGGAATATCAAATATAGCTTAGGGTGAATTTTTGAGATTTTTCTGAAAAACTTCAATTTTTGATGAATAGTGAAACCACTAAGTGGTACTTATAAAAACCGATTTTTCATTTAAATGAAATTTTACCACTTCTATGTTTTGAATTTCAAAAATCCGACATACATGGTAGTCATTAAGAAGTAAAATGTGGTTCAATTAGATTAAAATAATTTTTGGTGAATAGTAACTTTTAAGTTCTTAATCATGGTTAGAGGTAATTAGTGTAGTTTAAGGAAAAAATAATGTTTTAATAATATGAGATGAGATTGAAACTTGTCCTACCCTCATGGGATGTGCCATGTCCGACCCAGAAAATCCATTGGTCAACTTGGGGACCCCATGGAGCCACTTTAGTGTGAAAATGACATAAATACCTTTTATTTAATGTTAAAGTAAAAAATGACACAAACATGAAATGTTTTACTAAAAAAAATTTACATGGGGTTATACAAGTCATATTTTTGACTATAAATAGTAATTGGAAAGCTAAAACGATTTCCTACATCATAGTATTTTTCTTATAATTTTTAGACATTAAATAAATTAAATTATATATGACATCATGATGATGCAGCGATGACCTCATTATTTAACAATTTAAATAAAATGGAAAGATAATGTAATATCTAAGAACTAAACATGTCCAAAACCTATTGGATGGGTGTATTTCGAACCCTTATCACCTTAGTCTCGAATTATATCAATTTGGGACCTCTTAAATTCGAATACCATCTTAAAATAAATTGACTTTTCTTTACTTTCCAAGAGTTCCCCTCCTCTCCTCTTATAAAAGGCCTCCACCTCTACCACCTTACTCACACTTTCAAAGCCTTTTGGCTGGGCCAAACTCTACCCAAATACTCTCTTAACTTCCCTCTGTTACTCCTAGAAGCCTCACTTTGGTCATAATTCTTCCCAAGGAATCCTTTGGCTCAAATCAAAAAAGAGTTACCTGATTTTAAGGTAATGTGTTATCCTATGCTATTTTGTTTTAATTTGCTTCTCCAACCCCCTAAACTCTTTTTATTCATTTTTTTTGTAACAACACAAGTATCCTAAATATACTAGGATGTTGTTATAATAATTATTAGAGCTACACTTACACACACCTACATATAATGGTTAAAGAACATACTGTTTTTGTGGATGGTGAATTTCTGCCTCACGAAACGATGATTGTTCAACACTCATATAACACATTCAAAGGTGGCCATTAAGATTTCACTATATTTATATATGATATATAATATTTTTATGTTTTACTTATGATTCTGTATTTTTCATTTATGGCATACCTTTATGGTTTCTATTATGGGTAAATGCGATATTTTCATTTAAGGAAGTGAGGACTACCGCCCCCTCAAAGTGATTTGAATCGTTAATGCCATATGTGGGATGTATAAAGGATGGAGTAAATGATATTATATATGATATTATACTGTAATTATAATACACTTTTATACTATTATTATTTCATTCCATTAAATGTGAAATATAAATGAAAGTAGCGTTCAAGCGTACGTACGGCTTACCGTCTCCATGAACGGTGCATTTCATTTCTTACCTCTAAATGTTATGTAATATTATAAATGAATGTATATACTGGATATATATGATATATATGATATCTACATAATGAATATAATCTTGGATATAATAGATATTTCACCACATCAACAACTTGTAATTATAAGAAGTTTATTTTTGACTCAAGTACCAAAGATCGACAAAATGACCGTTATAAACATAAATAATTACATAATGTTCATAACATGGTAATAAGTGATATAAAACGAATAATGAACATGAAAAATGTTCTTAATTAAACAGAAATTAAATCTAGTTTATTATTTAGGAGGTTAATGAACAGTCGAATCAAGTCGGACACAAGGTAAGGGAATTTCTTAACCCAATTTCCATTCTTTGGGTTAATCGCCTACTTTCAAATTATGTCATGATATTATTATGTCATATCTTGTATTTGTACATTCTTTATGTGCACAATTAATGAATACACATAATATATCTATTTTATTTTAAAAATGATCTTTGTATGGACTTCATCTCAATCTCCTTTCATTGAGGCATATTTGGTTTTATACACAACTTTCATTTATACGGTGTATAAACCCCTTTGACTTTTAAGTTTATTCAAAAGGAAACTTTTTTTACGAAGCATTTACTAAATGAAAAAAGGGAATGTTTTTGTCGTATGTATGTGGGAACAATGACTTCTCCGCCGTCGTGACCATTATTTGAGTTTCGGCTTCCTCTACACGCCATACCTTTTTTTAAAAGAAAAATAAATACCATGTTTTACTTTTCTTTTATTTTGGTATTGAAAATGGTTTTGAAAGTGTTTTTATTATATAAATGTGTTGTATTGATGTCTTGTGATTGAAATGTGGAAATGTTATGTTTCCATTATGCATGTTTTATGTGATACAATTATGTTATGGTTTATGATATGTTTAAACCTGTTCATATGAGGAATGCATTGGACTTAATAAGTGACGGGTGGAGCCCGCTATAGCTCCTCAAGGCATCGGTAGGTCTCATGAGACAAACTAGTGTCTTGGCACGAGGCCTTGACAAAATATTATTTGTGGTCTTGGCACGAGGCCTTGACTACGTGGTTATGATAGTCTGGCATTATGCATTCCATCATTATGAAATTGTTTATTGATATTTCATGTGATTATTCGGCTAGTAGAATATCCATGTGAGTAAGTAAATGGCATTATTTCATTTTACATTTTCTATATTATGCTAAACTTCAAGTTTAAAAGGCTTTTGTTTTAGTTATACATTGCCTTAAATTTTAATGTTTATTTATAAAAGCTTCCACTATATTGTTATCCTTACTGAGCATCTGAGCTCACCCCTTTCAATGTTTTAATTTTTCCAGGATGTGAAGAAGTATATTATGAATGACCTGCAGGGATAATATAAGGGTATATGAAGAAAAGATGTTGTAGTTTTGTTTTACATTATGATGTAATGTAAGACTTATGAATGTATCTAGTGTTTCCAAGGCTACTAAACTAATCGGTCTTTCGAGACTTGATCTTTTGTGATCATGCCAATGTTATGAAGTAATGCACTGACTCTGGTTATCTGGGGTCGGGGCGTTACAGTTGGTATCAGAGGCATTTTAGTACTAACCTTGGAAGCTAGATTTAGATAAACTCTGATTAGAGCACATAGCCCTAAGATAGACTTTGAGGATTAGTATAGAAGAACTTCCTAGAATTTTGGTATTATAGATATTTGGTGAGTTTTCCGAGCAATACATCCCTATCTGGATACGACCAGGTATAGGTGTCTCTGGAACGGATGTACCTAGGGGTAAAACCCGAAAACAGCGCTTTGACCTAGACTCGAACGGGAACTGGTGCATGACAACGGGCCTTGCTGCACTCTGGGTTACGACACTCCCGGGGGATATGCTTAGGATAATTCTCATTTTCTTTACAAACCACTGTGAAGGGTTATGAGTATATACTTCTTGGAAAAAACGTTTTTATGATTATGGATTATATCCATAAATAGTTCAATTTATGTTAAGTATTTTACAAGTATGTAATTATGTATTTTGATTCATAAACTAATCTAGTTTACGCCATTGTTTAGAAATGGTGCCTAGTGGAAGGAATGAAAACTGTATCAATGCACACACTCCGTGTAGGGATTGCCCTCTTACTCAAGATAATTATTATGTAGCTGGAGATACAACTGGTGTTGATCAACTTATTACCATACAGGGACAACTCACTCAGGTTATGAATAATAACCTTACTCGTATGGAGTACCCTGATCAGCAATGTGGAGGATCGATGTTAGACCGCTTCATGAGGCAACCACCACCAACATTTAATGGGGGTACAAATACATTAGTATCTGACAAATGGATAAACTCATTAGAGAAAATATTCCACACCTTAGGGAGTAGTGAAAGGGAGAATGTTGTCATGGTAGTCTACTGCCTAACTGGAGATGCTGATCAGTGGTGGTCGCTAATTCAAAACACAAAGGAAGATGATGAAGTATCTAATATGGAATGGAGGGAGTTTAAGGAAATTTTCTTAGAAAAATACTTTCCACATGACCATCGAGCAGATATGGAAAGGCAATTTCTAAGTCTGAGACAAAAGGTGGATGAGAATGTCGCAAAGTATGATGCTAACTTTACAAGGTTAGCGAGGCATGCTGCAGATTATATACATAACCCAAGAAGTAAGATTGATCGTTTATTTGATGGGTTGAAACCATTTCTCCGTTGATCTTTAGTATCACAATCTTTCTCAACATACGAAGATATAGTCTCGTGTGCTATCAAGACAGAAAAGGAATTCTCTAAGTCTTATGACAATAAAGTAAACAAAGAGAAGAAGAGAACGGTGGAAGAAGAGACGAATAAAGGGAAAAAGGGAAAGAAGGATTTTACATTATGTGATAATTGTGGGAAGAATCACCCTGGTACTTGCTTAAAAGTAATGGGAGTTTGTTATAAATGTGGAGAAAAAGGTCACCAGGCACGTGATTGCAAGGGAAAGAAAGAGTCTATCAATGTTGAATGCTACAATTGTAGAGAAATGGGGCATTATGCAAATGCATGTCCTAAGCGTCAGGGAAACTTACCTCAGAAAAGGCCAAGGGATCAAGGCCAATATTTTGCTGTGACTACAGTTGAAGCGGAATAATTAATGTGTTGGTGCTTTTGGACACATGGATTATATTCTGGTTATTATAATAATGTGATATATATATAAGGATTGTACTGCAGTACATGTTGATTTCATTAAGGTTTTAATATGATGAAGGTAATCATATTTTGTATGTTACAATAAGACAAATGTTACTTTGTTTAGGGCATCTAATGTCACAATTGATTTTGGAATTTAAGGACCCTTTAGAGAAAGTCTGGATGGAGGTATTTTGGAGAACTATAAAGGTTGGAATGGATTAAGTTGATCTTTGGATAGTATTGTTTAAGGTTAAAACATTTCTGAAGATTATTTTTAGAATATTATAACACTATAGTTTTAGGAAAAGGGCAACCTGCAGGGTGGGGCATAACCCGTCGCGTCGGACAAAGTTGTAGGAATCGAACCCACAACCATAGTGAGACATGCCTTTATTACCTACCACTACCCTACAGGAAGTCCCTAGTTATTACAAAATATTTTTCCTAATCTAACTGGTATGTGGTAATATTTAGAACCTTATACAATTAGGATAAATAGAATATTTTTGAGGTCTGTTACCTTTTAGAGTGAAATATGGGTTCGTGGTAAAAATTTATTAAAGAATGAAAGCATACATGACAAGTAAGTATATTTCCTTATGTTCTTAGTAAATCTCTTAAATAAATTCCTCAACTTTATGAAAGGTAACTTAAAAAAAATGTCATTAGTTAACTTTTCCAACTGGGGATTCAATGACCGTTTAACCAATCACAAGTTTGTGATTTTCTTATGGTTAACTTTCTCCTAATTCTATTTTCTACAACTCTCCATCAGACCTTGATGGTTTGTTTCTCCTCCATATCCATATTTTCATAGAATCCTAGTATGGGCTATCTTGGGTGACCTTTGTACTTCTCTTTCTTTCTTTTAATGTTATATTTTTATTAACCTTATTTCCGATGTGGGTTTTCCACAAAAGTATTTTCTATTTTCAGCCTTTTATTTTCAAAGAATAATTTCAAATTGCGAGGATGCAATTTATTGAAGGAGGGGAAAATGTAACACCCCGAGCTTCCACGGTACACATCTCTTTGAATAATATAGTAGCGTGTGTTGTACGTAACTTCGACTTCTAACACACACCACAACCAATCAAAGTAGCAGTTATGAATAGTAATACCTAATTTTTGAAATTTTATAAATTTTATTTTTCCAAATGGACTTCGTTTTTGTATTCGTAATATCAAAATTATCGTAAGTTGAATTTTTTGTAACTTTCTGAGAACATCCAATTTTTTATGAATAGTGAAAAATACTTAAAACAGATTTTTTAATAAAAATAATTTATTGTGATAAATAATACTATTTAGTGGTTTTAAAGTATAATTAGAATATATTTTTACCATTTTATCCAATGGTGGTCATTAGAATTAATTTAACATTGAAATTGGGCATGAACAATTGTCAATCTTTTGATATAAATTGTTTCTTAAAAACACGCTATTTGTTGTGACAGCGGGAATTAATTATAAAATTAATTAATGCAACTTATATGTTTGGAATTTTGTAAAATAGACATCATTTTTGAAATCGGAATATCAAATATAGCTTAGGTTGAATTTTTGGGATTTTTCTGAAAAACTTCAATTTTTTGATGAATAGTGAAACCACTAAGTGGTACTTATAAAAACTGATTTTTCGTTTAAATGAAATTTTACAACTTCTGTGTTTTGAATTTCAAAAATCTGACATACATGGTTGTCATTAAGAAGTAAAATGTGGTTCAATGAGATTAAAATAATTTTTGGTGAATAGTAACTTTTAAATCTTAATCACGATTAGAGATAATTAGTGTAGTTTAAGGTAAAAATAATGTTTTAATAATATGAGATGAGCTTGACACATGTCCTACCCTAATTGGATGTGCCATGGCTGACCAAGACAATCCATGGGTCAACATGGGGACCCCATGGAGCCACTTTAGTTGGAAAATGACATAAATACCTTTTATTTAATGTTAAAGTAAAAAATTACACAAACATGAAATGTTTTACTAAAACAATTTTTAAATGGGTTTATAAAAGTCATATTTTTTACTATAAATAGTAATTGGAATCTAAAAAGATTTCCTACATCATTGTATTTTTATTATAATTTTTAGACATTAAATAAATTAAATTATTTATGACATCATGATGATGCAGCAATGACCTCATTATTTAACGATTTAAATAAAATGGAATGATAATGTAATATCTAAGACCTACACATGTCCAAGACCTTTTGGATTGGTGTATTTAGAACCCTTATCACCTTATCCTCGAATTATATCAATGTGGGACCTCTTAAATCCGAATACCATCTTAAAATAAAGTGACTTTTTTTTTACTTTCCAAGAGTGCCCCTCCTCTCCTCTTATAAAAGGCCCCCACCTCTACCACCTTACTCACACTTTCAAAGCCTTTTGGCTTGGCCAAACTCTGCCCAAATACTCTCCCAACTTCCCTATATTACTCCTAGAAGCCTCACTTTGGTCATAATTCTTCCCAAGGAAGCCTTTGGCTCAAATCAAAAAAGAGTTACCCAATTTTAAGGTAATGTGTTCTCCTATGTTATTTTGTTTTAATTTGCTTCTCCAACCCCCTAAACTCTTTTTATTCATTTCTTTTGTAACAAAACCAGTATCCTCAATATACTAGGATGTTGTTATAAGAATTATTCGAGATACACTTACACACACCTACATCTAATGGTTAAAGAACATACTGTTTCTGTGGATGGCGAATTTCTGCCTCACGAAATGATGATTGTTCAACACTCATATAACACCTTCAAAGGTGGCCATTAATATATCACTATATTTATATATGATATATTATATGTTTATTTTTTACATAAGATTATTTATTATTCATTTATGTCATACCTTTATGGTTTCCATTATGGGTATATGCGATATTTTCATTTAAGAAAGTGCGGACTACCGCCCCCTCAAAGTGATTTGAATCGTTAATGCCATATGTGGGATGTATAAAGGATGGAGTAAATGATATTATATACGATATTATACTTTAATTATAATATACCTTTATACTATTATGATTTCATTCCATTAAATGTGAAATAGAAATGAAAGTAGCGTTCATGCATACGTACGGCTTACCGTCTCCATGAATGGTGCATTTCATTTCTTATCTCTAAATGTTATGTAATATTATAAATGAATGTATATACTGGATATATATGATATATATGATATCTACATAATGAATATAATTCTGGATATAATGGATATTTCACCACATGAACAACTTGTAATTATAAGAAGTTTATTTTTGACTCAAGTACCAAAGATCGACAAATTGACCGTTATTAACTTAAATAATTACATAATGTTCATAACATGGTAATAAGTGATATAAAAGGATTAATAAAAATGAAAAAGGTTCTTAAGTAAATAGATATTAACTCTAGTTCATTATTCATGAGGTTAAAGAATGGTCGAATCAAGTCGGACACAAGGTAAGGGAATTTCTTAACCCAATTTCCAATCTTTGGGTTAATTGCCTACTTTCAAATTATGTCATGATATTATTATGTCATATCTTGTATTTGTACTTTCTTTATGTGTAAAAATAATGAATACACATAATATATCTATTTTATTTTAAAAATGATCTTTGTAAGGAATTCGTATCAATTTCCTTTCATTGAGGCGAATTTGGTTTTATACACAACTTTCATTTATACGGTGTATAAACCACTTTGAATTTTACGTTTATTAAAAAGGAATATTTTTATACGAAGCGTTTACTAAATGACAAAAGGGAATGTTTTTGTCGTACGTATGCGGCGACAACGACTTCTCCGCCTTCGTGACCATTATTTGAGTTTCGGCTTCCTCTATAATCCATATCTTTTTTTAAAAGAAAAATAAATACCATTTTTTACTTTTCTTTTATTTTGGTATTGAAAATGGTTTTGAAAGTGTTCTTATTATATCAATGTGTTGTATTGATGTCTTGTGATTGAAATGTGGAAATGTTATGTTTCCTTTATGCATGTTTTATGTGATACAATTATGTTATGGTTTATGATATGTTTAAACCTGTTCATATGAGGAATGCATTGGACTTAATAAGTGAAGGTTGGAGCCCGCTATAGCTCCTCGATGCATCGGTAGGTCTCATGAGACAAACTAGTGTCTTGGCACAAGGCCTTGAAAAAATCTTATTTGTGGTCTTGGCACGAGGCCTTGACTACGCGGTTATGATAGTCTGGCATTATGAATTCCATCATTATGAAAGTGGTTATTGATATTTCATGTGATTATTCAACTAGTAGAATATCCATGTGAGTAAGTAAATGGCATTATTTCATTTTACTTTTGCCATATTATGCTAAAGTTCAAGTTTAAAAGGCTTTTTTTTAGTTATACATTACCTTAAATGTTAATGTTTATTTATAAAAGCTTCTGCTATATTGTTATCCTTACTGAGCATCTGAGCTCACCCCTTTCAATGTTTTAATTTTTCCAGGATGTGAAGAAGTATATTATGAATGACCTGCAGGGATAATATAAAGGGATATGAAGAGAAGATGTTCTAGTTTTGTTTTACTTTATGATGTAATGTAAGACTTATGAATGTATCTAGTGTTTCCAAGGCTACTAAACTAATCGGTCTTTCGAGACTTGATCTTTTGTGATCATGCCAATGTTACGAAGTAATGCACCGACTCTGGGTATCTGGGATCGGGGCGTTACAATACCTATCTATACTGATTTATAATAATATTAAATATTATTTTTATAAATGTATACAAATTTATAAAAATTTAAGATAGTGTTTTAAATTACACTAATTTTTATTAATATTTAATATTTTTTGTTAACTAAAACTAATTTAAACTAATATATACGAATTTTTAATAATTTATAATAATTTAAACTATTTTTTTAATTCATAAAAAATTTATAAATTTAAACTACTTTTATTTTGTTTACTCAAATTTTTATTAAAATTCAGAAAGTTTACAAAATATATAGTATTTTAAATTATTTTTTACTCAATTATTCTAATTTATTGTTAATTATACTAATTTGAGACATATTTTTAAAAAAATTTATAATTATTAATATGTTCCACAAATTATTACTATGTTCGACTAATTATTAGTAATTACCACTAATTACCACTAATTATTAGTAATTACCACTAATTATTTATAATTATTACTAATTATTACTAATATTTACTAAGTACCTCTAATTATTACTAAGTACCAATAATTATTACTAATCTTTACTAGTTACCACTAATTAGTACTAAGTACTACTAATTACCAATAATTATTATTACTTATTATTAATAATAATAATAATTAATTGTTATTACTAGTTATTATTTACTAATTATTATTACTTATTATTACTATTTTTTACTAATAATTACTAATTTTTTCTAATTATTACTAATTCTTGCTAATTATTAAAAATTATTTCTAATTGTTACTAATTATTTCATATTATTTCTAATTGTCACTAATTGTAACTAATTATCTCTAATTATGACTCATTATTACTAATTACCACAAATTTGTACTAATTATTGCTAGTTTCCCCTAATTACCACTAATTATTACTAATTACCAATAATTTTTTCTAATTACCACAAATTATTACTGATTATTACTAAATACTACTAATTGTTACTAATTTTTACTAATTATTACTAATTACCACTATGTACCACTAATTATTACCAATTATAACTAATTATTACTAATTACTACTAATTAATACTAATTACTACTAATTAATACTAATTACTACTAATTAATAATAATTAGTACTAATAAATACTAATTACAATTAAGTACAACTAATAATTTCTTATTGCAACTAATTATTACTAATTTCCACTAATTTTTACTAAGTACCACAAATTATTACTATGTACCACTAATTATTACTAATTATTACTATGTACCACCAATTTTTACTAATTTTTACTAATTACCACTAATTATTTGTAATTATTGGTAATTATTACTAATTACCACTAATTACCATTATTATCACTAATTATTACTATTTTTACTAATTTTTACTACTTATTACTAAGTACTAATAATATTTACTAATTTTTACTATATATTACTAATTAGTACCGATTATTGCTAATTACCACTATTTTTTAATAATTACCACTAATGATTACTAATTACCAGTAATGATAACTAATTACAACTAATGATTACTAATTATTACTAATTACATACTAGTAATTAAAACTAATTTATACTAAAACTAATTACTTCTAATTAAAAATAGTTATTAACAATTAAAATGAAGTACCTCTAATTAAAAATAATTAAACCTACTTAAAAATAATTACATAAAAATAAAAATAATTAATTCTAATTAAAACTAATAATTTCATATTAATAATAATAATTACTAACATGAAAAAAATAATTACAAATTAAAAACATTAAATAAGTACCTTAAAAATGAACTTTTTATCTGATGCAAAGATGAAAATTTGCTTCCCTTTAAAATTGAAAACTTTTAAAAGTTTAAGGAGAAAAAGAGAATAAGAAAGGAAGAGAGGAAATATCAAAGGAGGAGATAAAGGAAAAAAATAGGGTGTGGGGTATATACAGGTTAGATTATTCGGGACGAGAGTAATTGTGATGAGTTTCCCATTGCAAATAGTATTAGTTTTGATGGGACCCATCATAATTAATAACTATGTCAGCGCATAATAATGTATTTGTGATGGGAGCCATCATAAATACTCTATTTCCAACAATTTATTTTATATGGAAATTAATTCACATCGCAAATAAAAATAATGATGTATGGTATTGGCGATGGGGGTATATTCCCGTCGCAAATTCCTTTCTCATAGTTTGGTGTGAATGCACACTAAAGGTATTTGCAATGGGTCAGTTTTCCTGTAGAAAAAATTCCTTAATAAAAAACTATTTATTATGGGAGACGAGCCCTTCCCAAAATATTTTTTTATGTATTGTTAGTTTTCAATGAGTGGTATGTTTTTAACAAAAATGACATTTTTAAACTAAAAACATACACTTTGAGTCATACCAGTCTCACAATGTATGGAATTAATGTGTGGTTAATTACTATACATCAAAAGTGACTTATGGATCATTTTTGTAAGGTATCAAGACCATCCAACTCTGTTTGATTGGTTCTCAATGGGTGACTTGTTTTTTTATCTAAAATGTCACTTTTAAACTGAAAACACATACTTCATGTTATATTTTCCACATCGTGTATCAGATTTAGGTGTAGTTGTATCCTATACATAAAAAATAACTTTTGTATAATTTTATTAAGGAACAAAAGAAATCTAAATTCTTTTTATTGGTTCTCAATGAGTGAATTGTCTTTTAACTAAAATGTCAATTTTAACCAGAAAGAATGCACATTGAGTCATATCAGGTGTACCATGTGTCAGATTGATATGTTGTTGATTACTCCACCTCATAAATAAGTTGTGGATAATTTCACTGAAATATCATGATAATCTGAGCATGTTTTCCCTATTTTGAGTATTTCATGTGTGTTTTGAACTAGACTGTCAATTTTAAATAAAAACACAAACTTTTAGTCCTATCGACCACACTATTTCTCAGATTGAAATGTGGTTAATTAATAAATGTCATAAATTAATTATGGATCATTAGTATATTGCATCAAGAAATGATGAGTGTGTATTTTAGGTTTTTAGTGTGAGACACATTTTTTGAACTAAAATTTTACTTTTAAACTAAAAACACACACTTTGAGTCATATTGGGTGTACGATGTGTGAAATTAACATGAAACTGATTCTGGTATGTCACAAATGACTTTGGAAATGTTTTTGTAATGATATATGATCTCATTATGTATTTTCATTAAATAAATATTATGTTTATATATTCTTCTACATGCAACATTGAACTAACATGAATCTGTGATATGTTAAAATAAAATCTGATAGTTATAATATAGTTGTTAAATCAGTGGGAATAAAAAAATAACCATATTATGAAATCTAAAAAGGAAACAAATGGACTTGAGTAGAAGAAGTATTAGATATAAAGATCATTTTCCAAGATCATAAATCTATTAGCGAATTTAGGTTTTTATCTAGATCAATCCCAAGCCTAACTTGAACAATTATGACACGAGAAGAATCGTATGCAAGATAAATTCATACTCATGGAAATTTTATGAATATCTATATTGGTGGAATCAACTAATTGGATATGTTGATCTATATAACCTTTAAATTACATTGAACATGTTCTCATAATGTTCTTGAGTTTCTGAATAGTCTTCTTACATTGGCTATCAGTTTGGGGGTGACAAGCCGTATTGAAATTCAATTCATTATTCCAAGCATGTTGCATATTTCTCTATAATTTGTATGTTAACCTTGGATAACTATTAGAAACAATAGAAAGTGGTATCCCATAAAACCTCACCACTTCCTTGATGTAATTCATGTGAAGTTGGTCAATAGGGAAATATTCCTGAATAATAGTGAAATTTGTTGTCTTGGTTAGATGGTCCACTATAACCCATATCACATTATTTTCTTTGTATGTTCCCGGGAGAACAATGTCAAATTCTATGGTGATATTGTCCCACTTCAATGTTGGTATGGGTAGTGGATTCAATACCCCATTAGGAAGTTGTTGCTTCACCTTCACTTGTTGACACACCATGAAACTTGTAGTGTAGTCATAAATCCTTATTTTCATATGATCCCACCAATAATGATCATGAATATACCTATATATTTTAGTGCTTCTAGGATTAATAGGGAATCTAGAGCTATGAGCTTCATCCTTAAGATCTTTCTTTATTACTGGAATAGACGGGACTCATAGTCTTGTATGAAATTTCAGTACACCTTTTTGATCAATATAAAACTCAAAAAACATCTCATTCATCACAGAAACTATCTTATTTTTTTAGCAAGGGATATTCTCTTTGAGATTACTGATCTTCTCTAGTAATGATGGATGAGAAATAATTTTTGATAGGTTTGAATACATCCCTTCCATTATGATTACCATGTCTAGTTTTACTTGGTCATTGATCAAAGGATCTCCTTGAATCCTCATCATTTCCAGCACAAGAGGGTCTTTCATCCATAATGCATCAGCTACATTTTTACTCCTATGGTGTGATAAGGAATTGAACAATCATAATATTTAAGAATTACAACAATCTTTTTTATCTCATGTACAATTCTTTTTCTGTGAATATATAATTCAAACTTCAGTGTTCTGTGTATGTATCACATTTCTCCATATAAAGATAGTTCCCCCATATCTTTACAGCAAAAATAACTACAGTTAGCTCTAGGTCATTCATAGGATAATTCTTATCATGTGGATTTAACTATCAGATGCATAAGTAATCACCTTTTCGTTTTAAATGATGATAAACCCAATACCTTTCATAGATTAATCACTAAACATAATGAATCCTTCTCCGATAGAGGGTAGAGTTAACACAACTGCAGTAACCAATATTTTCTTCAGCTCTTGGAAACTTTCTTCATACTCCTTTGTCCAGTGGAACTTAGCCCCTTTTCGAGCTAACTTGGTTAGTGAATTATAAATTCATGATCAGTTTTTCAAAAAAATTATATAAAATCCTACTAAATGAAGGAAACTACGAATCTCAGTTACTTTTGTTGGATGAGTCCACTACTATACAACCTTTTTTGTGGTAGGTTCAAATGATATTCCTCCATTGGTTACAATGTTCCATAATAAAGAAACTACTTTTAACCAAAATTAAATTTTTTTTGAATTCACTAAATATCTTCTCTTCCTAAAAGTTTTCAATATAACCCTTAAATGATCCTCATACTCCTCTTACCTTTTAGAATATATCAAAATATAATCAATAAAAACTATTACAAAGTTATCAAGGTAGTCCAAAAGGTCTCTTTTCATCAAATCCATAAATAGACTAGGAGCATTAGTCAATCCAAAGGGAATAAAAAGAAAATCATATAGCTCTTATCTTGATCAAAAGGAAGTATTTTTAATATATTCATTCTTCATCCTCAATTGAGGATAAACAAATCAGAGATCAATCTTTGAGAAAAATTGAGCCGCATGGAGCTATTCAAGTAAATCATCAATCCTTGGGAGACGGTACTTTTTCTTCACTGTGATACCATTATGTTCTCTATAATTAATGCATAACTGCATTTATTTATACATATTTTTCATAAAGAGGATAGGTGCTTCCCAAGTAGACACACTTGAAAAAAACCCCTTCTCCAAAAGATCTTGGATTTATTTGTTTAATTCCTCAAGCTCTACATTTTCCATTCTATAAGGGGTATTTAATATTGTCTTGTATCCAAGTATGTGTTAAATGGATAACTCTACCAATATTTCTTATGGAGTTCTAGGAATCTCTTTAGGAAATACGTCAATTTATTCCAGAATTATGGGAACATTTTCTATTCATATAACATTATTTAATTCTTCATATTCACTAATCATTTCTATAATGAAGGATATGGGAGGTTCTTCAAGAAAAATATTAAGTTGAGATATCTCCCTATTAAAAAAAACTGTAGGTTGTGCATTTAAGATTTCTAATATTTCCTTTCTTATTCAGTTGATCTTAATACATTGAGAGACAATCCATAACTAGTATAGTTTTTAATTACAACATAATAATGAAAACTAGATTTTTTATGAGATTGTACTCTCCATTGTTAATTCTAGAGTTTCTATACACCATTAGTGCTTGTATAATCCCTTCAAGATTATTGAATGATAACTCTACTTTTATTGGTTCATGGATTGATTCTATATTATTTTCAAACATGGAAGAAATAATGGAATGTGTATAACCGGAATCAAACAAAGTACTTTATAGCTTTGATAGAACAACAAGAAAACTGTCCACCACATCATTTGGAGCCACTGCTTTAGCCGTTATGATAGAAAATTCCCAAACTTTCTCTCTTAGCCTATGAGGAGGTTCATGGTGATTTTCTTCAATTATCTTATGATTTGGATAGTGATTGGAAAATTTCCCATGTTGTAAACACATGAAGCATTGTATTCATAATGGTATTACACCATCTTACCTTTTTTGTTAGTATTGAGATGTTGAGGATTAAACTCACGATGACAATTCCAAGCAATATGGCTATCACTTCCACACTTGTAACATTTTTTGATCTCGATGAAAGTTCCCTGAATGATTCTTACAACATTATTTTCATGTGGGAAGTTTCACTTTATTTCACCCTCTTCCATGATCAATTTTTTTCCTTAAGCTTGGCTACATTGATCCCCTCTTTTCATTCGATCTATGGGACCACTGTTTCTCTCTAAACTCTAGTTCAAATGTCATAGCACTCTGAACTATCTCATCATAGTTGTCATAGTCTCTATTGGATATATTCATCTATATATGGGGTCTTATTCCACCAAATAATCTATCAAAATTTCCATAATGATCCATGATAAATCTAGAGGTGTAATGATAATGTCCTTTAATGTTCATCTCATAGATTCCCAAAAATTATTTTTCCCTTATGCTTCAACTCTAGGAATTCCTTCTCCATTTTAATTCACATAAAATGGGGGAAATATTTTCTGAAAAAGGGTCCCTTGAACTCTTCCCACTAAATAGAATCAATCACCCTTCATGGATTCATCTTTTTAATCAGTTTCTACCACTGATCAAATTCTCCCTCAAACGATACACAACAAATATAACTTTCTCTTATCGCAAACAACAGAGTACAAAAAATATCTTTTCTATAGATCTTATCCATTGTTCGGTAAACAATGGGTCAGTAGACCCACTAAAATATGGTGGTAATTGAATCATAAAGGACTTAATGTAAACTTATTCCCTTCAATGTGAATCTATTCTCTCGACATGATTCAAATTTTTCTCATAACTCGAGTCAGCTGATTCGCCATTCTAATGAATGATTTTATTTCAAATTCCATTAGAGGGTTATTAGTTCATGGACCATTGTGCTCACCATTTACACAGTTCCACCTATTTACCACAATTTTCAAAAATAATAAAACCTTAGTGAGAAACATGTTTCTTTTAAGAATAATATAATTATAAAATAATTTTATGTATTTAAACATATTTCTTAAATATGTTATTCATTAACCACAATTAAATTTTCTATATTTCATTTATAATGGTTCATAAAAAGCTTGTGATTAACCAATCATATCCCCCAAGAGCGTGAAATCGAGAGTTTAGCAAGGCTAATTGTCATGCACTAGTTCACATTCGAGTCATTCTCAAAGTGGTGTTTTTGGGTTTTACCCCTAGATACATCTGTGCCAGAGCCACATCCACTTGTTCTAATCTAGATAGTTATTTATTTTCTTATAAACCACTTACTCAATAAATCACCGAAATATCAGGATGTTTTCGTATATTTAATATTTTCCCAATGATTCTTACTAAAATTTTCAAATCATAATTTCTAAAAATAACTACACCTTAATTTGATATCAACTATGGAATCCCTCATTTTTATTAAAAATCATTTCATTAAATTATACATACATAAGATCTTTTAAAGTTTAGTTTCTTATATATAAGGTACACAATACCAGAATAATTAAAACATTAATCTAAAAGAAATTAATGTCTTAATCATTGGTTCATCCTTAGTAATTTTACTATATATCATAACCTAGGGACATAAATCAAAGGAAATGATGGGCATAAGGCCCAATAAGGGAAAGTAAGGGAAACATTTACAGGTGATACTGTGGAAAATCAATAAGAATAAGAGGAATATCATTATGGAATGAGAAAGGGAACATGAGCCAAATAATAATAAAAATGAAATTAATAATAACATGAAAATGTGGGCACAAAATTTAAATGATACATTCATAATAATATCACCAAGGTTTTTTCACAACAGTTTCATAAACACTACCAAGGTTATTCTCCAAGGTGACGTAAAACATGTCATACCTAGAGATTAAATTGTTTACCCAATGTATTAGAGCACTGTCATGTTAAACCTTTAATATGTATTAATTAAGGTGATCCATATAGATAATAATAAAACATTCCCTAAATAACCCATGTAAAATAAAAAATTATCTTCATATTAAAAAAATAGTGTTTTAAAACGTTCTTAAAGAAAATATCACTATGTCATATTTCATTATGTCACAAGGGTTTATATGTTTAATTATTTCAAATTATTCATTTTATATATCTATACTTAATATATACTATTTATTAATATTTATATATATTAGGTGATTGTGGGTACAATTACATTAAAACACACACACACATAGGCTGAAGAGGCAAGCCATGCCCCCAAGGAGATAGTACACCCATCAAGCCTATTTTATTTAGTACATGTCTCATAGGCCCTGTGGACATAAATCCCATTATATGGTCTGAAATCCAAGTACAGCATCATGCCTGCATCATCCACCCTTCATCATCATCTTTGTCATTGTCTGCATAGTACATGATATTATCTATTCCAAATAGGGTTTGATCCTAGGACCACTTATATGCCAAGAAGGAGACTTTACCACATGGGTATAGGCTCATTGTCCTACTTATTTATATTTATAATATATATATATATATATTAAAAATTTTATTTATTATTTAATTAATTTTTTTATTTTTTAAATAATTTTATATGTATATTTTAAAAAAGATAATTAGCTTGTGCATAGGCCCAAATGGCGAGGCAGGTAGGCCAAATTAGCCATATGGGGTGGGAGAAACCAAGGGTGGAAAATGGTGGGCCAAGCCTAGCATGGGCCCATAGGACTATATGAGTGTGTGAAAAATGTATACAGGAGCCCAAACACACAATAGGCCTCTAAGCTTGGCATGAAGAAGAATCATATATAAAGTAGAATTCAAATTTTCAATATTTCTATATGGGAATCACAAATGGGATCAAGACCATTATCATCGCTAAAAATAAAGTATTGATAAAGGTTCTATTTATTAGCACTAGAAAAATGCATTGATAAAGCTAACTCATTATTAGTACTAAAAAAGTGATAACAAAGGGTAAATTTTATCTACACATTTTTTAGCCTAGATAAAAGGTTTCCTTTATCATCACTTTTCACTAGCACTGATAAAGGTTGGTGTTGTATATTGCAGGTTTTTTATTAGTGGTTGTCTTTTAGTAACCTCACTTCCATATAGGCACCTAAACCTTGGAATTAATGGAAAGTACCAAACAACCTTTTAGGACCGGATTCATCTTTCTTGTATCGAGAAACACCACACTTTGGGAAATTTTTAGATGTTTTGGGTTCCTTGAGAAATATTATATGGTCATTTGGATGTTCATGAATTATTTTAGAGATCATACCCATTGAACGTATAATTCATTTAGCATCATATTTTTGGCAAGGAAGATCATTATATTCTGGGGAATGTCATTTATGAGAGAAATTAGTTCTGTAAAACTCATATCACTCCATCTATTTCCAACTTTTAATTTATTAAACATCATTTTGGATGAAAATTTTGTATATTTAGTAAAACCAACATAAAATGGAATCTTTGTTTGACTCTTTAACTTTTAATTTTTTTTGGACAATCATGAAGTTCATTTTCAACTATAATTTTTATTTTCTCTTTACAATCTTTATCTTCATTCACACCAATAATCACATCCTCGATATGGTATTCATCATTTTCTACACGTTTAATCAAATTAGATGACCCAAAAAATAAATATTTATCTTAGTCACTAGAAACATTCATCTTTTCCCAATGTTCTGTCCAATAATTATAACTTTGATCTATTCGATGATGGATCAAGTGTTCTTCCAACTACCCTAGACTAATTACTCTTGATTGATAATAGCATAAACACACAAAAAAAGGATTTGAGAAGGTTCATATGTAAGATATTGTTCAAACTTGATGAAATCTTTCACCCCATCCTCATACTATTTTTTCATATGATTGAAATATGGCCATTTTTTATTCATATCCATCCTATTTGACTCAGTATTATTAAGAATTAACAAAATTAATAAAGTGTAAGAAAAAATCAGGGAAAAAGTTCATCTTATGATTAAAATATCACTTTAAGATAATATAATTAATGGTTATGATTTTAAAGAAATAAATTGGTTTATCAATGGATATGATTTTACAAACTTGGGTTATCATTAATATTTTTTATATTATATTAACCTAATATACCATCACTTTCACTAATTTGAGTCCTAAGAGAGATCTATCCCATATCAGAACCCAACATAGAGGTGATCAACATATTTCCTTTAATACAAATCTTAAAAACCTTCTATATTTATGAATTATTATTAACTACTTTTATACAAAATTTACAATTTTTCAATTTTAAAATTTCAACTCCCAATGTTTAGCATAATAAAATTTCCATATTTTGGTTCCTGAAAAGTTTTGGAGTTGGTTTCCTAGAACAAACAATTTTTTACATTGATTACATGAATATTTAATGTATTTAAATTTTAAAAATATTATTAAATATTTTTTATTGTTATGCATGACTATAATATAATAATGTAGAAGAGTATTTTTCACATTAATAAGGGCATATCAGTTCCTCGCTATAATGAGAACCTTGAAGTGATATGAAAATATTCTTAAATATAGTTGTGTAGTTAGATGACATGCTATTATAGGAAACATTGTATACAGATAGTTAGGTGTGAGTACTCATAAGAATATGAGACTTCTTCACATGAAGTTCACACTTGGTAATCTCCAAGATTGTATATTATGAGAGCAGAACCTTCAGTAGGAATTCTGCATGTTTTGGTATCATCATATATTCTTTTCTGCGATGATGTGTAATGGTCCTTATACTTTAATATTATCATTAATATGTTTCATGAATCGTGCACTTGGATTTGATTATGGAAATCATCATGCCATATGTTGGTGGGAAGTAGGGTATGTTGGGTGCATCATGAATGACATGTTATTAAAGGATAATTTGATGAAGTATTTTTCCTTTCCATCTATGGAAGTTGATATCTTATCCCTTTTATTGAAATAGAACCATCGACCTAAATTCCAGGGCCATGGTGTAATAATATTTTTATTGTTGGTAGTCAATGAATGATGTATCAAGCATATAGGTTGATGAAAACACCATGAAACCTACTTGATGAGATATTGTGACAAAGGGATTATATTACATAGAAAGCATTTATTTGTGGATGTCTTCATTGCAAATTTAAGTTCCTTTCATGGGTTCCTTGACCCATTTGTAGACAATATTATTGGACTTTAGGCAAGCGTGCCTAATGCCAATGAGAAAGAATCTTAGAGGGGCACACACTGAGTGTTTTTGGTGGTATTTATTAACTTCTATTTGAATGTAATTAGTGTAATAAATATTATTCTCAAGACAGAGGAATAATATTATTCACGTTAAAATTATTGAATAAATGAAATAAATATTTATTCACCACATTGTGAATAAAATATATTTATTTATTTTATTGAAGACTTAATAAATAATTATTTACTAGTTTGTAAATAAAAATATATATTTAAGGGAATAATATATTTTATTTTTGTGTTCAATAAATGGAAGAGGAGTTCGAATGGACCAAGACCGCGTTCGTTGATAAATTAATTATTTTCTTTTTTTTAAAGGTGGTGCCTCAGTCAAAGACCGAGGCACAATTTATTGCATAAAAATAAAGGGAGCTTCAAAATTCTGAAATACGGAATCTTATTACAATCCTTTTTATAAAGAGGGATAAAAACGTCACGCAAATCATATAGCCAGGTAATATCCTGGTTAACCCCCTTTTTTGCAAGATTGTCAGCAACCATGTTCGCTTCACGGTAAGCATGTGTGGAAATGTAGTAGAGATCTGTGAGCAACGAAAAACATTTCATCCAACGAGAAGTAAGTAACCATGAAAGATTCACCACCCCCTTCCAGATAGCTTGCACCATAGTGGTTGAGTCACTTTCAATCCATAGCTTGATCAAACCTTTTTTTTTGAAAGTCGATAAATAGTGTTTATCCCATTGGCATAAGAAATACTAATAATTTTCTTATCATTATGTGGCACAAGATTTCAATCTGTGGATACTGGTATTCATCATTGTATTGATCCCGGATTGGTCATCGATTACAGAAAAGAAAATTTGGGCCCTCCCAACCACCATGCTTCTACTGTGTCTGAAACCTACAAGCGGTATCAGAGTGGAGATCATCATCATTTATAATTATTTAAATAATTCATTGATTTTTTACTCTTAAATAATTTATTTTTTCAATTCATGTTTAATTGTTATGGTATTATGGATTTCAAGATTTTTTCTTCCTCTTTTCATTTCTCACAAATCTAATAGAAACAAAAAATTATTTGATTAAAATTAAATCGAGGATCTCATCTGAAAGAGTTGATAATTTTGTCTAGGTAACACGATAGTACATGCCATTTATTCGGAGTTACACACCGTGTAATCTACCATACATGCCATGTAATCTAGATTACAACTATGTAGTTGTGTTTGGTGCATTGAATGTAATTTGGAAATTAGTCAAGCCGTTTTCATTAATGACTCACTATGTTTTCAATTCTTACACCACATGTTGACCAAGATAGACCGACACACAATCATTTGTATTAGACGTCGTGTGGACCACTGGACACAACATGTAGTTCTTTCGGGTCAAGGGCCAAACTGTGTATCCTATTCATGGCTAAGCTGATCGGTAACCATGTAACCTATAGATAAAATAGTGTGTGGCCCACTGGACATGCTGCATACTACATGATTTCTGAAGTATTCCTCACACACTAATTACATAGGAATGTACTTAGGATAAGACGATGATGGAAATACATTCCATGTAGTCCGAACTACACGGTGTGTAATTTACCAAATTACATATAATTATAACTTTAATGTTTTTGTAATATTCAAAATTTCATAATATATAGATTTAAATGGGTGTTTACTGTGTTACCTACAAGGTTATGTATGAGAATCTCAGGGAAATTTAGAAAAGGAATACGATAAAATGATTGACTAATTAAAGATAACAATTAATCAATTCAAGCATGATTTAACTTAATAAGAACAATTAATGAATTGAATACAAGTTTTATGGAATGTATAATTCATTGAATGTATATGGATGATCATGAGATAGACCAGGCCTTTGTAAGTGACTGGTTTCCTTTTATGTTATTTAAAATTAAATTGTTGGTCTGCATGTCATATCTTCTTATTAATATGTAGGGCATGTGTGCCCATGATTTCTTTTATATAAACCCGTTTTTTACCCCTCACCTACGTGTGAGTTAAAAATCATATGTAATGGATAGAGCTCCCAAGCTTGTGGAGGTGGTTCAAGAAAGGAGTTGAGGTTAAACCAATCCATGGAGATACAAAGGTGGACAGGTGGAAAGCTATAGACATGAACCGTAAATGGTTCTAGGTGTTTCTCCCCTAGATCATCAATTAGTTTATCAACTGCTAGATAGACTAACCATTATAAGAGATCATGATCACACCCTTTACTTTATTTTATTTCTGTCAGTTGCATAATTTTTCATTATGGATGTCTTTTCGTGACTACAAAATTAATGAATTAATAGGCATGAATGATGGAATTAAAATATACCAGGATTATGCGTAAATATTATCAAGACATGGTTAATCACTTAAGTAAGTTCCACTTAATATTAATTATCATGTGATAAGGATAATAAGTCAATTTATCTATAACAGTTAAAAATACATCAATATAATATTTAGTCAGACTAATCTTTATGTTACTTGATTAAGGGAAAAAATCAATAGAACTATGTGTTTGACCAACCCTTGTTGAAAAATTTACTTTTATACATTAATATCTTGTGAAAGTTTTGGTTTGACATAACCATTTTACATCAAAGTAGTATCCCTTTCTAGACTTGGTATAAATTTGGAGGCAAGTGTTGAGGAAATCAATGCCGGGATTTTAGGATTGGGGAGTCCACTCTATAGACCATGGAGTTGCAACCCCACAATTGGCAAAGGCCTTCCTACCTAAATACCATAAAATAGTTAGACCAACCCTTTTTGGGGTTATACGAAGGGGAATATGGATATTTTCCATTATAATTTCCTAGCAACTATACCTTCTGAATTCAACTGTGATGACCATTGGGATTTGATAAAATAGTGGGAGAGTTAATAAAAATAATTTATTATTTCTCATAAAAAGTAATCATGAAAGTACTAATTATATTATATTTTAATTGTAGAATAAAAATTAAAAACATGTCAACCACACTATCCCTCCGATCTATATTGGATAAATACAACATCCTCACTGGTAGTAACATCCAAGAATGGTTTAGATTCCTTTGAGTCATTCTACGCTAGGAAAAAAAATCTTATGTGTTGGAGTCCTCATTACCAGATCTGCCTACCCAAAAGGTGAGTGATGAAGAGTTCCTGGTCTATAAAAAACATATGAATAACTCAGTCGACATTCAATGTTTTATGTTATAAAAAATGTATAGTGAAATCATGATGTCTCACGATAACATGGATGCATGTATCATGCTTGATCACCTATGTGGTATTTACTAAGAGAGAGAAAGATAGGAATAGTTTGAGATATATAAGGAACTCTTTCAAAGTAATTTGGAGAGGGTGCCCCAGTTGGGCCTGACGTAGTCAGGATCATTGGCTAGATTGAGTGTATCAAGGTTCTAGGTTTTAATATACCCAAAGAATTGGGTACTGATATTATTCTAGCATCACTCCCTCATAGCTTATCCAGTTTTTTTTGTGAATTTAAATATGAAAAAAAATTGAGAAGTCTCTACCAGATATTATTATTCTCTGTCTCCAAGTGGACACAGATATAAAGAGTGAAAAGCATTTTGTTCTTACAGTGAATAATAGGAAAGGGAAGATGAATAAATTTAAGCCCAAAGATTCTTAATGCCCTTCCAAGAAAAGGAAGATAAAGGGGAATAGAAGGGAACATGAAGCTATTTGTTTCACATGTGGTAATAAAGTCCACTGGAAGAAAATTTACACCCATCTAAAGAAGAAAGGGGAAGCTTTAGGTGTGTTTTTTATTGATTGAAATTTATCTATTTCTATAAATTGGATAAAAGATACAGTATGTGGTGCTCACATATGTATCCAAATATAGGATCCAAGTAGATTCAAGAAAATTGACTAAGGAGAGGTAGATCTATGAGCAGGCAAAGAAGATAGACTTGCTTTTGTACCTATCTAGAAATACCACCTCACGTTTCCAACTGGGATGATCATGGTATTAACAGGTTGTTATTATATTCTTTTTCTAATAAAAAACATTATTTATGTAACCAGAATAGATACAGATGGATTTATTTTCATGTTTATAAATGAATGTTTCTTCATTTATAAAGATAGAATTTTTTTTGGTAAGGCACATTTATATAATGGTCTTTAGGTGTTGGATTACACAAACCAGGTAATGGAAATCAATAATGACCCTACTTCACATGAATCATACCACACCCAACTTTGGAATCACTGGCTAGGTCATGTAAATTTGAAATTCTAGAAAAAGTTACATCAATATGGATATTTAGATTATTTCTAACTAAAACCACTTGGGGTATGTCACACAAGTTTATAAGGAAAACTGACCAAAGCCCCATTTAGTTGGAAAGGTGAAAAAGCCAAATAGCTTCTTGAATTGTCTCATACCCATGTGTGTAGACCATTTACAGTTGAAGAAAGTTGTGGGTACTCATACATAATAACTTTTAATGATGATTTTAGTAGATATGGATTTATCTACTTAATGAGGTGTAAGTCAAATTCTTTTCCTATGTTCAAGGAATACAAGAATGAAGTTGGGAACGATCTTGGTAAGAAGATAATGAAACTCTGCTCAGACCATGGTGGAGATATCTTAATCAAGACTTCATTGATTAATTACAGGAGTTTGGGATCCTATACCAACTCACTCCTCCTTACACACCCCAGTGGAATGGTGTGAGTGAAAGGAGGAACCACACCTTGTTGGAAATGGTGATATCATTGATGATTCATTCAAGTATTCCTTTATCATTTTGGGGATATGCGTTAAAAATAGAGGTACACATTTTAAACCAAATACCAATTAAATTAATAAATGGTATTCCATAAAAGATTTGGAGTGGATGAAAATCTAGGTTATCTAATTTACATGTGTTAGGGAATCAAAGCGTTTGTCAAAGAATCTTTAACTAACAAACTCACACCCTGAGGCACAAAGTGTACCTTTATAGGATACCCCAAGGAAATAACGGGATATTACTTATATGACCCCTTAAAAAGGTTATAGTAGAAAGACACACCATATTACTTGAGCAAAAGCACATATCTAAAAGAGATAGTGGGAGTGAGATAGAATTCTATGAAGTTGAGGTTCAAGGTACACTAGAGTTGGTATAGGAGTAGATTCCACAAGGCCACATGGAAGAAAGATTTACTTCAGAGATGGAAGTATTGTATTGGAGTACAATAGAGGTTGAAGAACCTAAATGGTGTGGTTTTCTAGTTACCGAGGATGGTGAATCATCATTAGTTTATAATAATGATCCTCTAACCTATAAGGAAGTAATAAGTGGAAAAAACATTGCTAAGTGGTAAGAAGCCGTGAATTTTGAAATGGATTTAATACACCAAAACCAATCTTGGATTTTGGTTGATCCTCCATTAGATGTAAAGACTCTTTGTTGCAAATGGGTATTGAAGAAGAAACTAGTCCTGAAAGGAAAACCCAGAACCTATATGGCATGACTGGTTACAAATGGGATTAAATAACATCAAGGCATTAACTACAATGAAACATTTTCATCAGTTCTAATGCTAAAATCCTTCACAATTTTATTTTCCATTATTTCTTACGATGACTATGAGATTTGGAAAATGGATTTCAAAATAGCTTTCCTTAAGAAGAACCTTTAGAAAGATGTCTATATCATACAACCTGAAGGGTTTGTGACTCCAAAGTATTCCAATAAGATATGAAAGTTGAAAAAAATCTATTTATTAATTAAAGTAAGCATCCAATTCATGGAATATTCATTTACATGAATCCATAATAGAATATGGTTTTATAAAGAAAGAAAGTGTACCTTGTGTCTACACATGGTATAGTGGGAGTGCCATCATTTTCCTCATAGTATTTGTTGATTACATATTACTTATTGGAAATTAAATACTAATATTACAGTCTATTATTGCATGGTTGAAATGATTATCCCTGAAGGACTTGGTTGAGGCAACATATACTCTTGGGATCAATATCCAATGTGATAGATCCAAGAGATTTATAGGCCTAAGTTAAAGTACATACTTTGACAAGATACTGAAGAGATTCAGTATGGAACAATACAATAGGGCATTTTTTTCTAGCGCCACATGGCATTCATCTTTCCAAGAAAATGTCTCCTCATATTCATGAGGAAAGAAATAAAATTTCCAGGATTCTATACAAATCAATGATTGGGTCAGTCGTGTATGTTATGCTATATACTAGGCTAGATGTAAGCTACACATTGAGTATTATAGGAAGACATCAAGATGATCCGGGTGACCACCATTGGATGGAAGTCAAGAATATACTTAAGTATCTATGGAATACTAAGGATATGTTCCTGGTTTATAGAGGAGATGAGGAACTAGTTATCAAAGGATATGTAGATGCTAGTTTCTAGACTGATCAAGATGACATGAAGTCACAAAAATGATACATCTTCACTTTGAATGGAGGAACTGTGAGATGGAAGAGCTCAAACCAAAGTATGGTTGCAAATTCTACAACAGATTATGAGTATATCACAACTTCTAAGGTAGCTAAAGAAGATGTTCGGATTCAGAGCTTTGTCCAAGAGCTATGTGTGGTAACTAGCAGTAACGATCCCATCACACTTTATTATGATAATACTACATCGGTAGCTCTCAAAAATGAGGCAAGGTCACATCAGTGGACAAATCATTTACTATAGAAGTGTCATCTCATCAGGTATTTTTCTCAGAGAGGTAAAGTTCCATTGATAAGTATTTCTATGGAAGAAAACATGGAAGACCCCTGGACTAAAGCCTTGACTCAGTAGAGACATGATCATTATGTGAGGTATAGCTGACTTAAAGTTGTAGACAATTGGATCTAGTCCAAGTGGAAGTTTGTTGGAGTTGGTTTCCTAAAACCAACTATTTGTAAATTTATTACATGAATATTTAATGTATTTAAATATTAAAAATATTATCACATATTTTTCCTTATTCTCCTTTAAAATAATATAATAATGTCCTAGATTATTTTTCTCAATAATAAGGTCATAGAAGTTCTCCTACATGATTAGAACCTTGAAGTGCTATGATAATATTCTTAAATATAGTTCTATGGTTGGATGAAGTAATATGATGGGAAACATAGTACACAAACCGTCAGGTGTGAGTACTCAAAAGAAGATGAGACATCTTCTCATGAAGTTCACACTTGGTAATCTACAGGTCGAGAGATTATGAGAACAAACCCACCAGTAATAATCTCTCATATTTTGGTATCATCAGATACACATATCTACGATTGTGTATAATGGTTCTTAGACTTTAATATTATCATTAATACATTTCATGACTCGCACACTTAGATTTTCTGACGAAAACGGTCACACCATATGTTGGATGGAAGTAGTGTATAATGGGTGTGTTATGAATGGCATGTTATTAATGGATAAGTTGATAAAGGATTTGTCCCTTTCATTTATGGAAGTTGATATCTCATCCCTTTGATTGAAATAGAACCGTCACCCTAAAATTCATGGCCAGGGTGTAATGATGAGTTTATTTCAGGTAGTCAAATAATGACGTATCAGGCATATAGGTTGATGAAACTATCTTGAAACTTTCTTGATGAGATATTATGACAAAGGGATTATATTACACAATGAGTGTTTGTATGTGGATGTCATCATTGTGAAATTAAGTACTTTATCTTGGGTTCATTGACTCATAGCTAGAAATTAATCTTGGAATTTAGAAAAACCCACCTAATTCCAATGAAAAATAATCCTAGAGGGTCACACAATAAGTGTTTCAAGAGGTCTTGATTAAATTATATTTTAATTTAATTAAGGGAATAAATATTATTCTTAAGACGAAGGAATAATTTTATTCAAGTTAAAATGATCGCATAAATTAAATAAATGTTTTTTCACCAGATTGTGAATAATATATATATATATATTTATTTATTTATTTATTTGGACATTTAATAAATATTTATTTAAGAGAATAAAATGTTTTATTCAGGTGATCAATAAATGGGAGAGGAGTTTGAATGGATGAAGGCCATGTCCCTTGATAAATTAATTATTTTCAAGTTGGAAAATAATTTTTATCTAGTTGGTGCAAGAAATAATAATAATATTGTTCTCATTATGTGGAAAGGGATTTCATTTATGGTTTCATTTTGCACAAGTTTGTGCACCACAAATAATGTTGTTGTTATTTTTATTAGGTGGCATGGGTTTTCTCTATTAGTTATAATTGTATTTAATTGTTGTTTATCAATTAATTATTGTATCTGAAACCCCATGTCGATTAATAGAACGGTATGTCTACTGTGCCAAACCCCGATGAATTGAGAATTGTTGAACCAAATATTTTCTATCTCAAATTCTCTCATATATCCCTCTCAAGAACAAGAGAATCTCTTCAAGACCAAAGAATTAGTGATCAAGAATGATAGATGCAAGAAATTTTTTCTGTTGTGCTAGTACCCAAAGAATGAGTGGCATTGATCAGAGACCATTAAAGCATGTGTGGATCACTACTAGAGGGATTCTACTTTGGATCCTCGCTTGCACAATGAAGGCAGCCCGGAAGGGTCATTCAATATAATCAATGATCATCAACAAAGAAAGTAACGAAGACCTAGGTTTTTAATTTCATCAAAAATTATTTAATTAATTATTATCATGATGTGAAAGATTATCTTTCTCAGATCCATCACTATTCTTCTCTTTGTATAAATCATTGATTTCAAACCACGGATACTGGTATTTATCATTGTATTGATTTCGGATTGGTCATCAATTACGGCAAAAGAAAAGTTGGGCCCTCCCAACTTCCATGCTTCCGCTGCGTCTAGAACCAAAAAAAAGAAAACAATATTGGAATATGATACTCTATTGGTCACTAAAAATAAAATATGCAAGATAATTACATGATTTAAAAATAAATTGTGGTTTTAATCCATGGTAGTGGGAGGGATACATTGAAGAAAATGGGCATCATTATTTGATTTAAATCCATGGGAGCAGGAGGGATACTTAGAACTTATAGCAGATTAGTCATTGTACATTGAAAAACCCTACCTACTTATTATTTACAGTGACCAAATTACACGATAAGTGGGTATGAGTTTTTGAGATGCATAACTCGGAGCTCCATGTAATTATAGTGAGAAATGATGATAGATGAGTGAAAATGAATGTGAAGGTGAGAGAGAGGGTGAACCAATAGTTGATTGATGGAAAAAAGATTGGGTGGAACGTGAAAGTAGGAGGGATACATGGACATTGGAGCCAATTACCATTCGTGCACTGCAAAAACATTTCATGCTTGTTATTTGTAGTCACCACTTTATATTATAAGTGTGCATGCTATTTATAGTGCACATCTAATAGATCCATGAAATCAGAGTGAGAAATTATAACGAATGAGTGAAAATGAACATGAAGGAAAGTGAGAGGGTAAACTAACAATGTCTCAAGGAAAGAGAGATTAGGTGGAGAATCAGAAATGTATATTAAGGAAAAATAAGATCACTTCAGTGCATTCTCTTCAAATCATTTGGGAAAAATAAAAACAAACAATGATGTTCGAGGGGGAACAACGGCTCATAAGTGATCCCATATCTTAATATTAATATATCATTATCATTTCAAGAAATTATAATTATATAAAATGTTATAAAATAAAAAAATATTTATAAAATTTTAGAATTTAAAAAAATGTTTAAAGACAGAAATGATTATAATTTTAATTTCTATTGATTTTGTTTTGATATGAAATTCAATAAATGAAAATAAATGATAGTAATTTCTCTCCAAATTGTGTGGGGATAATTTTTTTTTTTAAAAAAAGAAATGCTTTGGAATTATGTCAAAAATAACCCTTATTAAAATTATATTCCAAGACTCAATTATTCAAAATAAAAAAATATTATAATTTTAAATTGTATATTTGATTTTAAAATAAATAAATATATTTATTATATATATATATATATCTAAAAATATTTATATAATTATAAATTTAGAAATTTATAAATATATTTATATAATTATATATATATTTATTTTTTTGTAAATATATTTATTTATATATAATTATATAAATATGCGTTCATAAATAACTATATTTATAAAATAAATTTATAATTATATAAATATATATATATTAATATATTAAATATATATTTAAAATTATATTTATACTTGTTTGTAATTATTATTTATAAATTATGTTGAACAAAATATTTATATACACATAATAAAAATTATTTATATACACATAATTATTTATAATCAAAATTATTTATACCCATATAATAAAAATTATTTATATATGAATAATAAAAATTATCAATTCAAGGTAATCAAAATTATGTATAATTTATTTTTATAAAATTTTAATTTAAAATTATTAATTCCAAATAATCAATTATCTTAATTAAAAATTATTAATTCAAAATAAATAGTAATTCAAAATTATTAAATCGAAATTATTATTAATTAAAAATTCTTAAATGAAAATAAATATTAATTTAAAAATTTTATTTCAAAATAATGATTAATTAAATATTATTTATAAAAAATTTATAAAAATTGTTAATGCAAGATAATAAAAATTATTTATAATAAAAATTATCTATATTCATAACTATTTGTAAATTATATATAATTATTTATATACACATAATCTGTAACGCCCCGACCCCAGTTACCCAGAGTCGGTGCATTAATTACATAAACATTGGCATGATCACAAGAAAGATCAAATCTCGAAAGACCGATTGGTTTAGTAGCCTTGGAAACACTATATATATTCATAAGTTTTACATTACATCATAAAATGAAAAACTACTACAACAACATAATGTCTCCATAATCCACACTCATATCCCCACATAATATCCCTGCAGGTCATTCATAATTTACTTCTTCACTTCCTGGGAATAATAAAACATAGAAAAGGGGTGAGCTCAAATGCCCAGTAAGGATAACAATATAGCGGAAACTTTCATAAATAAGAATAAACATTTAAGGCAATGTATAACTGAAACAAAAGCCTTTCAAACATGAACTTTCAACACGGAATGACATAAATAAAATGAAATAATGCCATTTACTTATTCACATGGATATTCTACTAATCGAATAATCACATTCAAAAATCAATAACCACTTTCATAATGTTGGAATGCATAATGCCAGACTATCATAACCACATAGTCAAGGCCTCGTGCCAAGACTACAAATAAGATTTTGTCAAGGCCTTGTGCCAAGACACTAGTTTGTCTCATGATACCTACTGATGCATCGAGGAGCTATAGCGAGCTCCACCCGTCACTTACTAAGTCCAATGCATTCCCATATGAAAAGGTTTAAACATAACCTAAACATTTGTATTAAAACTAGCATACGAAATGTCAATACTTTCACCATAAACTATGAATGGTATAAAAATAGCACATCCACAGTCAAACATATCACAAAACCTTCAATACAATATAGATGTTTTGTATCATAATAAATCAACTTCAAATAATCTTAAAATCCATCAAAGGATGTTGACATAGATGAAATCAAAATTCTTTTTAAAGAAATATCTCCTTTTATTTTGAAATCATTTAAGATCCATATAAAATAAAACATTTTCTTTGAAAATATTCTTATAAGCTTGTAAGGTAAGCTTTGAAGATTTTATAACGGCGGAAAATAGCCGCACCTGCCGTATAAGTTAAAAAAACATTCTTACCTTAATGCTGTCGAAAAGGTTAAAAAGGACCTTGTTTTAAAAACGATAGAAAGATTCCTTTATAAACCTCTTATAAAAATTCAAACAAGGGTATAAATGACTTTAACCCATATTCTTGTAAATAATAAATATGTTTTGAAATACATTTCGAAGAAACATGGATGTGGATGATAAAGACATCCTAGTAGATTATTACGTATAAACAACCTCGGATAATGAAGAGATTGTGAAATAAACCCTTACCTTGTACTTTTCCTTGGTTGGGGTAGGTTAACCTCCTGTATAATGGTGAAATAATTGTTATTAAATTATACAATAATAATATACATTAATATGATATCATATATGATCTTTTAATATTGATTTGATAATAATATCTTAGTATTATCGTTGTTTCGGGTGTTAACTTACTTGTTTTCTTTTATATGTTTTGTTACGTAAGACATGTTTGTAAAGGATAGGTTTTATATTATTCATATCCAGAATGATATCAAGTCCTTAAACATATTTTTTTTAAATCATCAAATGATAATTATACTTGAATGGATACGATGGAGAATGAATCTCATCGCGTTCGTGGAGACGGTAGTCCGTACGTACACACGAGCGACAATATCATTCTTTTGATATTAAAATAATATATAAATGGATGGTATATCATATATACAGAATCATTATCATGTTATATTTATTATTTACATGAGTTACACATCATTATTATACCCATCCAAATAATATTATATTGAATAACAATTACACCACGACGTGGAGACGGTAAGCCGTACGTACGCACGTATGGTGACATGTTATTCAAAGGGTGGATAGAATACTGAATATGGTTGTACCATATTTATAATAACATCACATTATATATATTATACTGGATTTATTATTTTAGAATGGTAACAACAAGGTAAGAAGAAGTGGAAGAAGAAATGAACTTAGAAAAGGGTGGTGAAATCATTACCTCTTCTTTGGGTTCTTCCTTTTGATTTGATCAAAAGGGCTCCATAGGTTGGCTTTCTGATCAAACTAAGGCCCCTAGGTTGTAGTGAGGGAAGTTGGGAGAGTATTGGGGCAGAGTTTGGCCGAACCAAAAGGCTTTGAAGGTGTGAAGAAATGAGAAGGAGGAGTGCCCTTTTATAAGAGGGGTGAGGGGCACCTTTGGAAAAGCTAGAAATATTAATTTATAATAAATTCATATTCGGTTTCAAATGGCTCCAAAGTTGACTATTAAACGGTTAAGGTGGGGATGGGTCGAAAACAACTCAATCAATAGAATTTAGACAGTTTTGGGTACTTATATTAACCTTATCTTTAATTATTAACTCTAAGTTAATTAGTTTCACTTTTACAATGTCTCTTTGTATTTTTATATAATATGGTTAATAAACTTACTATATACATCCAAGAGACCTCCAAGTGGTCAATTAATGATGAACATATCATGATATAAGTCTCTTGGAAGAACCTTAGATTTTTAGGAATTTAATATCAATTAATAATATAATATTTGTTTTAAGAACTCTTTTATGTCAATTTTGACACTATTCAATAGTTGATTTTTGTGAAACTCATAACAGATTGATTACTTCAAAAAAAGTCCATTAAATCAATCCAAATATATCATATTATCCTAGAAAATTATTTTAATTCATTAAAAGTTTCATATTATATTTATTTGGGTATTTATAATATCAATTATTTTAATTTTTCACTATTGTAGTAATTACTGCATCATCATTGTGTCATAAATAAAATAAATTATTTAATTTCTAAAAATTATAAATAAAGTATAATTATGTAGGAAATCGTTTTATCTTTCTAATGAATATTTATAATCTAAAATCTAACATATATAACCCTATGTAACAATTGTTTTGCTAAAAGATATATGCTTGTGTCATTTTTGTATTCATTTTAACTTAATTAAAATAAAGTGTCATTATCACTTACAAGTGGATCCATGGGGTCCCAAAATAGACCCAAAGATGTCCATGGTCGACCATGTATCACCCATTAGGGTTAAGAGACATTTTAGGGTAATTTAGTATTATTATAATATTATTGTTTAACCCTTATTTACCGGATTTACCCTTAACCATGGTAAATAAAATATTTACCGTAGTAATTATTCAAAATGTCTAAAAATAAAAGTTACCTATTTACAAAATTTGAACATCCTGATTCCAAATATGGACTCCATTTTCCTAAATTCAAAACACAGAAGTGGCAGAAATTAATTTAAAATTAATTCCCGCTGTCAAAACAAAAATTGTGTTTTTAAGAGATAATAACTATCAAAAGATTGACACTTGTTTATGTTCGGTTTAATTGTAAATTTATGTCCAATGACCAACATTATATTAAATGGTAAAAATATATTCTAAATATACTTTAAAACTACTAAAATTCATAATTTATCACTATTAATTATTTTGATTAAAAAAGTTGTTTTTAATTAAAATTTAGTAATTTTCACTATTCATCAAAATATGAAAGTTATCCGAAAAGTACCAAAATTTCACCTTAGGCTAAATTAGATATTCCGAATCCAAAAATGAAGTCCATTTTGAAATATAAAATACATATAATTTTAAAAAGTAGGTATTACTATTTATAACGGCTAGTTTGATTGGTTGTTAGAACTCGGTGTTGCGTACAACACATGCTATCGCATTAATCAAAGAGAAGCGTACCGTAGAAGCTTGGGGTGTTACATTCTCCCATCCTTCAAATAATTTCGTCCTCGAAATTTCTAGAATACTATCGCATGAAAAGACTCGGGTGGTTCTTCATCATAAGTTCCTCGGGATCCCACGTTGCCTCTTCCATCTTATGGTTTCTCCACAAAACTTTTACCAGACGTGTCGTCCGGTTTCTCAGCACTTGTTCTCTCGTATCAAGAATCTTGATGGGCTCTTCGCAAAAAGATAGATCAGGTTCCAGTACTAATTCTTCATAGGTGAGTACATGCGTTGGGTCAGGCATGTATTTCCTCAACAGAGATACGTGGAACACATCGTGAACTTTAGAGAGACTTGGCGGCATTGGCAATCGGTAAGCTAAAACCCCAATTCGTTCTAGAATTTCGAAAGGTCCGATGTACCTGGGACTCAATTTACCTTTCTTACCAAAACGTATGACTCCCTTCCACGGAGATACTTTCAGGAAAACATGATCACCGACTTGAAATTCCAAATCCTTCCTTCGATTATCGGCATAGCTCTTCTACCTACTTTCAGCTGCTTTGATGTGATTTTGGATTACATTCACCTTTTCCACCGTTTCCTCCACCAGTTCTGGGCCTACAAGTTTTCTTTCACTAACGTCATCCCAACAGGTTGGTGTACGACATCTCTTTCTGTATAACGCTTCATATGGTGCCATCTGAATACTCGAATGGAAGCTATTGTTATAGGAAAATTCTACGAGAGGTAAGTATTGATCCCACATACCCTAAAAGTCAAGTGAGCAAGATCTCAACATGTCTTCTAAGGTCTGAATAGTCCGTTCTGATTGTCCATCTGTCTGAGGGTGGTAAGCCGTGCTCAAATGAAGTTCAGTATCCAGGGATTTCTGAAGACTTTTCCAAAATATTGAAGTAAAACGGGATCACGATCAGAAACAATTGATAAGGGTACTCCATGAAGTCTCACAACTTCATTAATATATAGTCTTGCTAGACGTTCCAGGGGTAGATCTTCTCTTATAGCAAGAAAATGTGCTGACTTGGTAAGACGATCAACAATAACCCATATTGCATCATTCCTTCTAGGAGTCTTTGGTAGCCCCATGACAAAGTCCATCGTAATATTGTCGCATTTCCACTCCGGTATGGGAAGAGGTTGCATGACTCTTCCAGGCTGTTGCCTTCCAGCTTTCACTTGTTGACAAACCATACATCTTGACACAAAATCAGCAATCTCCCTCTTCATGTTGTCCCACCAAAAATGTTCCTTCAAATCTCTATACATTTTGGTGCTCCCAGGGTGTATAGAGAAATTGGAACTATGAGCATCATCCAGCAATTCCCTTTTCAGATCAGGTATATCGGGAACACAAAGTCTCTTACCGAATTTCAAAATTCCATCTTCATACACAAAGTCTCTCAATCTCCCATCATTCACAGCTTTAATCTTCTTCTGAAATTCTTCATCATCAGTCTGAGAACTCTTAATCCTTTCTAGTAAAGATGGTTTGGCAACCATTTGAAAAATCATTGATGTTTCACCTTCCCTGGTTATTCCCATGTCCATCTTCACTAGATCCATGAAAATTGGATCCCTTTCAATTCTCATATTGTTCAAAACTCCATGGTCTTTTCTACTCAAAGCATCTTCCACCTTGTTTGCCTTCCCCGGTTGGTAGTGTATCGTACAATCATAATCCTTGAGTAATTAAAGCCATCTCTTTTGCCTCATGTTGAGTTCTTTTTGTGAGAAAATATACTTCAAACTCTTGTGATCAGTATAAATCTCACATTTTTCACCATAGAGGTAGTGTCTCCATATCTTCAAAGCAAAGATCACAGCTGCTAACTCAAGATCATGAGTAAGATAGTTTTGTTCATGAATTTTCAACTGTCGTGATGCATAGGCAATAACTCTATCATTCTGCATATGGACACAGCCAAGTCCTTTCTTTGATGCATCACTATAAATAACGGACCCATCATTCCCCGATGGTAGAGTCAATATAAGAGCATTGAATAATCTTTTCTTCAGTTCATCAAAACATTCTTCACACTCTTTTGTCCAAACAAATTTAACCCCTTTACGTGTGAGCTTCGTTAATGGGTTAGCCAATCGGGCAAAATTCTGGACGAAACGTCGATAATAACCTACAAACCAATAAAACTACGTACCTCAGTTATACTCATAGGTTCTGGCCATTCTTGGATTTCCTTGGTCTTAGAAAGATCAACAGAGATTCCATCTTTAGAGACAATATGGCCAAGAAAAGAAATCTCCTGAAGCCAGAATTCACACTTGCAAAACTTCCCATATAATTCATGCCTTCTCAGAGTCTTCAAGATAATGCGCAAGTGATTTTCATGATCTTCATAGGATTTGGAGTATACCAAGATATCATCAATAAATACCACCACAAATTCATCTAGATACTCCTTGAAAACTCTATTCATCAGATCCATGAATACAGAGGGTGCATTAGTCAATCCAAACGGCATTACGGTAAACTCGTAATGGCCGTACCTGGTTTGAAATGCTGTGTTCGGAATGTCTTCCTTCTTCACACACAACTGATGGTATCCAGATCAAAGGTCAATCTTTGAAAAGTATTGAGCTCCATGCAGTTGGTCAAATAAATCATCAATACGAGGTAGGGGATACTTGTTCTTTATCGTTATAGCATTGATCTCCATGTAGTCGATACATAACCTCATAGATCCATCTTTCTTTTTAACCAAAAGAACAGGGGCTCCCCATGGAGAAACACTAGGGCGAATAAATCCCTTATTACTCAATTCCTCTAGTTGTTTCTTTAGTTCGACTAATTCTACAGTGGCCATTCTATAAGGGGTCTTCGATATAGGCCTTGATCCAGGAATCAAATCAATGGAAAACTCAACATCTCGTTCTGGAGGATGTCCAGGTAAATCTTCCGGAAATACATCTACAAATTCTTTCACAACAGGTACATCCTCTATTTGAACATTCCTTTCCTCACCGACAGTTATTTCATTCTCTTCCTCCCCAATAATTGAATTAAGTTGAGCTACTGGGGGTGGATCTAAATAAGAATTAGGTGGTGATGATTCTGCTCTAAAGATAAGGTGTTCCTTATCATTATCATCAAGAATCGTAACCTCTTTCTTCGTACAATAAATCTTCACATCATAGTCCGAAAGTCATTCCATACCGAGGATTATATCAAACTCAATCATAGGTATGACGATGAGATCAGCAGATAAAGAAAATTTATGTGCTCTAATGGGGACTGATTCACAAAACTTTGTTGCAATGATACTTCCCTTAGGTGTTTTAACTGACAATTCCCTTATTAAATCAAATTGGAAATATCTAATTTTCTTAGCAAACTAGGAAGATATGAAACAATGCGACGATCCAGAGTCAAATAATGCATTTTCTAAATTTGAGGAAACCATTAAATTACCTGCCACCACGTCTTTTGGAGCTTCTACCTCTACAGTAGTGATATCATAAGCCTGGCCTTGATCCCTTGGCCTTTTCTGAGGTATTTTCTCCTGACGCTTAGGACATTAATTCGCATAATGTCCCATCTCCCTGCAATTGTAGCACTGAACGTTGGTGGCTTCCTTCTTCCCTTTGCAATCACGAGCTTGGTGGCCTTTTTCACCACACTTGTAACAGACTCCCATTCCCTTCAAGCAAGCACCAGGGTGTTTCTTCCCACATTTACCACATGATGGATATTCAACCTTTCCTTTCTTCCCCTTATTTTCATTCCCATATTGATCAGCAGTCCTCTTCTTCTCTTTCTTTGCTTTAAAGTCATAAGACTTAGAGAATTCCTTTTCGGTCTTGATAGCACATGAGACAATGTCTTCGTACGATGAAAAGGATTGTGAGACAAACGCTCGACGGAGAAATGGTTTTAACCCATCAAAGAAACGATCAATCTTACTTCTTGGGTTGTGAATATAATCTCTAGCATACCTCTCTAACCTTGTAAAGTTAGCCTCATACTTTGTGACATTCTCATCCTCCTTTTGTCTCAGACTCAGAAATTGCCTTTCCATATCTGCTCGATGGTCACGAGGAAAGTATTTTTCTAAAAACAGATCTTTGAACTCCCTCCATTCCATATTTGATACTTCATCATCTTCCTTCATTTTTTGAATCAATGACCACCATTGATCAGCATCTCCAGTGAGGCAGTAAACTGCCATGATAAATTTTTCCCTTTCACTGCTCCCCAAAGCCTGAAATATTTTCTCTAGGGAATTTATCCACTGCTCGGCTACTAAGGGATTTGTATTCCCATTGAACGTTGGTGGTTGTTTCCTCATGAATCGATCTAACATTGATCCTCCACGCTGCGGATCAGGGTGCTCCATACGGGTAAGGTTATTATTCATAACCTGAGTAAGTTGTCCTAGTATGGTGATTAGATGATCGGCTCTAGTTGAATCACCAGCTCCACTATAATTATCTTGAACAGGAGGGCAATCCCTACATGGAGTGCGTGCATTGATACGGTTTCCATTTCTTCCACTAGGCGCCATTTCTAAACAATGGCATAAACTAGATCAGTTTATGATTCAAAATACATAATCCCATACTTATAAAACACTTAACATAAATTGAACTATTTATGGATATAATCCATAATCATAAAAATGTTCTCTTTGAGGAAGTATATACTCATAAACCCTTCATAATGATTTGTAAAGAAAATGAGAGTTATCCTAAGCATATCCCCCGGGAGTGTCGTAACCAAGAGTGCAGCAAGCCCCGTTGTCGTGCACCAGTTCCCGTTCGAGTCTAGCTCAAAGCGGTGTTTTCGGGTTTTACCCCTAGGTACATCTGTGCCATAGCCGCCTCTACCTGCTCATATCCAGACAGGGATGTATTGCTCGGAAAACTCACAAAATCTCTAAAATACCAAAATTCTAGGAAGTTCTTATATACTAATCCTCAAAGTTCATCTTAGGTCTACGTGCTCTAATCAGAGTTTATCTAAATCTAGCTTCCAAGGTTTGTACTAAACTTCCTCTGATACCAATTGTAACGCCCCGACCCCAGTTACCTAGAGTCGGTGCATTAATTACATAAACATTGGCATGATCACAAGAAAGATCAAATCTCGAAAGACCGATTGGTTTAGTAGCCTTGGAAACACTAGATATATTCATAAGTTTTACATTACATCATAAAATGAAAAACTACTACAACAACATAATGTCTCCATAATCCACACTCATATCCCCACATAATATCCCTACAGGTCATTCATAATTTACTTTTCACTTCCTGGGAAAAATAAAACATAGAAAAGGGGTGAGCTCAAATGCCCAGTAAGGATAACAATATAGCGGAAACTTTCATAAATAAGAATAAACATTTAAGGAAATGTATAAATAAAACAAAATCCTTTCAAACATGAACTTTCAACATGGTACGACATAAATAAAATGAAATAATTCCATTTACTTATTCACATGGATATTCTACTAATCTAATAATCACATGCAAAAATCAATAACCACTTTCATAATGTTGGAATGCATAATGCCAGACTATCATAACCACATAGTCAAGGCCTCGTGCCAAGACTACAAATAATATTTTGTCAAGGCCTTGTGCCAAGACACTAGTTTGTCTCATGAGACCTACCGATGCATCGAGGAGCTATAGCGGGCTCCACCCGTCACTTACTAAGTCCAATGCATTCCCATATGAAAAGGTTTAAACATAACATAAACATTCGTATTAAAACTAGCATACGAAATGTCAATACTTTCACCATAAACTATGAATGGTATATAAATAGAACATCCACAGTCAAACATATCACAAAACCTTCAATACAATATAGAAGTTTTGTATCATAATAAATCAACTTCAAATAATCTTAAAATCCATCAAAAGATGTTGACATAGATGAAATCAAAATTCTTTTTAAAGAAATATCTCCTTTTATTTTGAAATCATTTAAGATCCATATAAAATAAAACATTTTCTTTGAAAATATTCTTATAAGCTTGTAAGTTAAGCTTTGAAGATTTTATAACGGCGGAAAATAGCCGCACCCGCCGTATAAGTTAAAAAAACATTCTTACATTAATTCTGTCGAAAAGGTTAAAAAGGACCTTGTTTTGAAAACGACGGAAAGATTCCTTTATAAACCTCTTATAAAAATTCAAACAAGGGTATAAATGAATTTAACCCATATTCTTGTAAATAATAAATATGTTTTGAAATAAATTTCGAAGAAACATGGATGTGGATGATAAAGAAATCCAAGTAGATTATTACGTATAAACAACCTTGGATAATGAAGAGATTATGAAATAAACCCTTACCTTGTACTTTTCCTTGGTTGGGGTAGGTTAACCTCCTGTATAATGGTGAAATAATTGTTATTAAATTATACAATAATCATATACATTAATATGATATCATATATGATCTTTTAATATTGATTTGATAATAATATCTTAGTATTATCGTTGTTTCGGGTGTTAACTTACTTGTTTTCTTTTATATGTTTTGTTACGTAAGACATGTTTGTAAAGGATAGGTTTTATATTATTCATATCCAGAATGATATCAAGTCCTTAAACATCGTTTTTTTAAATCATCAAATGATTATTATACTTGAATGGATACGATGGAGAATGAATCTCATCGCGTTCGTGGAGACGGTAGTTCGTACATACGCACGAGCGACAATATCATTCTTTTGATATTAAAATAATATATAAATGGATGGTATATCATATATACAGAATCATTAACATGTTATATTTATTATTTACATGATTTACACATCATTATTATACCCATCCAAATAATATTATATTGAATAACAATTACACCACGATGTGGAGACGGTAAGCCGTACGTACGCACGTATGGTGACATGTTATTCAAAGGGTGGATAGAATACTGAATATGGTTGTACCATATTTATAATAACATCACAGTATATATATGATACTGGATTTATTATTTTAGAATGGTAACAACAAGGGAAGAAGAAGTGGAAGAAGAAATGAACTTAGAAAAGGGTGGTGAAATCATTACCTCTTCTTCGGGTTCTTCCTTTTGATTTGATCAAAAGGGCTCCTTAGGTTGGCTTTCTGATCAAACTAAGGCCCCTAGGTTTTAGTGAGGGAAGTTGGGAGAGTATTTGGGCAGAGTTTGGCGGAACCAAAAGGCTTTGAAGGTGTGAAGAAATGAGAAGGAGGAGTTCCCTTTTATAAGAGGGGTGAGGGGCACCTTTGGAAAAGCTAGAAATATTAATTTATAATAAATTCATATTCGGTTTCCAATGGCTCCAAAGTTAAATATTCAAAGGTTAAGGTGGGTATGGGTCGAAAACAACTCAACCAATAGAATTTAGACAGGTTTGGGTACTTATATTAACCTTATCTTTAAGTATTAACTCTAAGTTAATTAGTTTCACTTTTACAATGTCTCTTTGTATTTTTATATAATATGGTTAATAAACTTACTATATACATCCAAGAGACATCCAAGTGGTCCATTAATGATGAAAATATCATGATATAAGTCTCTTGGCAGAACCTTAGATTTTTAGTAATTTAATATCAATTAATAATATAATATTTGTTTTAAGAACTCTTTTATGTCAATTTTGACACTATTCAATAGTTGATTTTTGTGAAACTCATAACAGATTGATTACTTCGAAAAAAGTCCATTAAATCAATCCTAATATATCATATTATCCTAGAAAATTAGTTTAATTCATTAAAAGTTTCATATTATATTTATTTGGGTATTTATAATATCAATTATTTTAATTTTTCACTATTGTAGTAATTACTGCATCGTCATTGTGTCATAAATAAAATAAAATATTTAATGTCTAAAAATTATAAATAAAATATCATTATGTAGGAAATCTTTTTATATTTCTAATGAATATTTATAATCTAAAATCCAACATATATAACCCTATGTAAAAATTGGTTTTCTAAAAGATATATGCTTGTGTCATTTTTGTATTCATTTTAACTTAATTAAAATAAAGTGTCATTATCACTTACAAGTGGATCCATGGGGTCCCAAAATCGACCCAAAGATTTCCATGGTCGACCATGTATCAACCAATAGGGTTGAGACACGTTTTAGGGTAATTTAGTATTATTATAATATTATTTTGTAACCCTTATTTACCGGATTTACCCTTAACCATGGTAAATAAAATATTTACCGCAGTAATTATTCAAAATGTCTAAAAATAAAAGTTACCTATTTACACAATTTGAACATCCTGATTCCAAATATGGAATCCATTTTCCTAAATTCAAAACACAGAAGTGGCAGAAATTAATTTAAAATTAATTCCCGCTGTCAAAACAAAAAGCGTGTTTTGAAGAGATAATAACTATCAAAAGATTGACACTTGTTTATGTTCGGTTTAATTGTAAAATTATGTCCAATGACCAAAATTATATTAAATGGTAAAAATATATTCTAAATATACTTTAAAACTACTAAAATTCATAATTTATCACTATTAATTATTTTGATTAAAAAAGTTGTTTTTAATTAAAATTTAGTAATTTTCACTATTCATCAAAATATGAAAGTTATCCGAAAAGTACCAAAATTTCACCTTAGGCTAAATTAGATATTCCGAATCCAAAAATGAAGTCCATTTTGAAATATAAAATATATATAATTTTAAAAAGTAGGTATTACTATTCATAACGGCTAGTTTGATTGGTTGTTAGAACTCGGTGTTGCGTACAACACACGTTATCGCATTAATCAAAGAGAAGCGTACCGTAGAAGCTTGGGGTGTTACATAATAAAAATTATTAACAATTTTTTTCTTATTATTTACTCAAAAGAATATGTCTTGGATTTGGAAGCCAATACCAGGTCTTCAATTTATTAATAAAGGATAAAGTAAAATGGAAATAATGATAAAAAGATGACATAGAAAGCCCACCTTGAAACAAAATATCAATTTCTTTATGAACCCCTAGATCCCATATTCCTCAGAAATATACCCTTTACCTTTGGATATCAGCCATTCCACCATGTATTGGGGTTCATGGTGTCATAATACTCATCAGATACAGATTCCGAGGATTCCTCCAACATTGAGAAAATTCTGAATTTATACAGTAAGTCTCGAAAATTCATCTCTAGGTTCAAACACAATCCATAATCAATGTTAATTACTAGTATTTTTTATACCACTAAGTAATCACTAAATATGAACACATCCAACCCCATCATGCAGAAAGTGACATCCATCTATGAGAAGAACCAATATTCTACTTCTTTATTGGTTCCTTCAATGGGCCTTTTTCCCTCCTGGCCTTTTAGAACAATGACTTTCATATTATTATCTTGTGAAATAATGCATTCTATATTTGAGACATTTCCAAAGTATCCATAATATTTATTCATAAGATCTGAAAATTTTGATCGATAATTCCAATCAAATTGCTCGAGATCATCACCACTACTATTAGTATGTATGGAATACAAGGGGATGAGAGATTTCTGTAAAAACTCAATGTTGATCACCGTTGTTATAGATTTCCGAGAGATGGCCAATTGGTAACCATCATAATCCATTAATTTATTCTTACCTTGAGACAAAGATTTCTATTGCATGTGTGGAATACATTGTGCCGCATCAGATTAGTGAAAAGATCTACATATTTTTAGAAAAACCACATTAGAAACCACAAGGGAAGCTTCCTTGGTTCCTAATCTATCCTTGAAGTCAACAGGTGCAACCATATTACTACCCTTAATTATTCAACTGAAGGGACACTCTGGCCATAAAATTTTTTTCTTTCCTACCAATAAAATTATAGTAAGCATCCTCAAGATGATTATCCATGTATTTACGCTCAGAGGATGACTTCCTAATAGGTGAGTGAACCGTATAAGAGTCCCCTTGCACAACATCCTATAAAGACTAAACTAGGGGATCACCATCAATAGTATCATTGCACAAGTTATATACTCTATTGGGAGATTCCCCTTTATTCAAGAGATCCTCCCTACCCAGCTACCTAAATTCCTCCACCAACAAGGTTTCATCAGTCCATGAACTAGATAAATTCTTTTGTAGTGAAGAAGGATGACTATTGTGCAGAGAAACCTCAAGATCTGCACCTTGTCCCTCAAGAGAAGAGTGCATCGCCTATACATCATGCATTCAATTACTAATATTTGGGCAGTTCCATCTCTGACCAATCATATAGTCTGTTGCGCTAGACACAATTTCAAAAACATTGAATGTGGGCCTGAATACCCTTGTCATATCCATCACCAACTGAGACACCAAGATTATTCCCATCCAACATCTTTCTATATTATATATTTAGTGGTTGTTTATAATTTCATTGGCCATTAAAATGCCTCATCTTCTTACAATTATCATATTTCATATTCCTATGGCATGTGCTATCTATGTTCCCAATGATTTCACACTTGGATCAGAAGGCATGCAACATCTCTAGAGATGTATAAATATAAAATATATACTCATTAGCGACTTCAGTGAGGGGAAGAAGAAAATGAGCATTAATTAAGATCATTGAAAAGTGTAAAAATATTTCCCTCTCAATCTATTTCTTGGACATGATGGGCATCCCCACCGCCAATATAATGTACCAAAGAATCATTGGGTGAAAAATAAACCAACTTAAACCCTTGATTCAAAATCATACGTTCACAACAAAGTTCATGATTTATGAGGGTTTCAAAAAGGGTTTGAGTACTAGATCCTAAGGAAGCAAGGCCTAAGGTACACCTTTCCAAATCCCAAATATTTTTATTTAAAGATATTAAATGTGAAAACATATTGGAAAAAAACCCTTACCCATTACAGTGAGGATCCAATCACGGAAGCCCCATATTTGTGAAAGGTGGTCACAAAGCTGCTCGTTTGTCCATAGACTTTAGAATATAAATGGATTAACCCTAGAAATTATTTAGTGATAGAAATCCCTAATATGATCTTGTATTATCACTTGATTAGCCTCCAAAATTTCAAGAGTTCTATTTTATTTATCTTACTACAAGTACTCTTAACATCGAATAGAAAACGACATTATCGGCCTTTTCTAGATACAGGAATTGGGGCATCCACTTTTAGTGTATCACCCATAAATACATGCTTAAAATTAATGCTTAGATATAATAATAATACATTGATTCAGAAAAATTATTTAACATAAATTTTTATTAGTGTTCTCATTTGGTTCATACACTAATAGACAATCATAATTGATACTAATTAAATTAACTTCATTTGGAAATAATTTACACATCAATTTGATTTATTCATTATCTTTGGATATATAAATAAATCTCATAATACAAATGTATCACGAAATATTTTACTCATTAATTATAAGAATATGTAAATTTCATTTGGGAAATTAATAAATATCTCCTAATGGTGAATTTCAATCACTCATAAAATATCATAGTAGTATAAAATTTATAAGCAATCAATATATATCTTTTTAAAATAATATTGGAATTATTTTTACATTATGATTTGACCACTTTGGTGATTAAAAAATATCATGTAGGAATGTTCCAAATATAAAACATCATAATCCTAACATATTTATAAATTCAAATAAGTTTTAATTAACATAAATCAAAATCTTGTTTACTCTTTATTCAATTTGTTTGACATAAAACATAAAACTCTAATACTTATTTCAATTTATGATGAATAATTTATATATATCGCATCAAAATGAAAACTATAATAATTATTTCAAATAATTATAAATCATTTTAATTACCAAATTAACATAATCTATCCTTAAATAATAATAATAACAATAAATGGGGAGATGCAGTGCATACAGAGAGATTATCATAATAAATAAATAAAGAAAAGTAGGTTTTAAATTTTAAAACACATGAAGAGAGAGGTTGTGTTTTGGGATTCCCCAAAAAAATGCATAAAAACATTCAGATTTCTAGAAAAAAATGCATAGTCTATTATCAAAAAAGAAAAAATAAAAATCCCACAATGCGATTTTAGAAAATTTCACCACACATTATAATTATTGTTATTAATATTCGTTTATAATAAGAAAGAAAAAAATTCAGAAAACCCATTGATTGAGGAACGTAATCCAGATTTTCAATACATAATTTAACACAACACATTATAAATTTAAATATGGAAACAAAGTTCACATAACCCATTATAAAACAACATGTTAATTAATTTCGTTTAATTTAGGATTTTTAAAATATATATTTATCACATATCTAGATAAATAAAGTTCAAAATAAAAGACATACCTTGAACCATTAAACATCTGGATTTGGGTCTCTTTAATTTTCTCTCACTTAAAAGGATTTATATCCTTTTCCTTATCTCTCTTCTGAAGCGGTTTTCATAAAATGTACCAGAATTGTATTTGATACTTAATTTTCAATGACATGACCCTTTTGATGGGGATAAAACATTTTTTATGGGTGGTTGTTTAATTAATTTTAAAAGTTCATCAATTTGATAAGTTTATCTCTAATTGTCCCATTATAATAATATTAAACAAAATATTGTCTGATTTATTCCACCATCATACTCATCTAGGTATTGCTCATTATTTCCATCGATATAACCTCTAGAATTGAAGTCATAGATCTAAATAATGAAATGGGTGGGTAATTTGGAGGAATTGAAGTGGTCGATGACGATAATATTTCTCTACCAAGAAAGGATCTTGTCATAGTAGGCATCAATGTCATTTCCAAACACTGAGACGAGTCCCATTCCCATCACAGTGAATCATTTCATTAGGTTTGTTTAACACTTGTGAGCAGAGATGATGGGGGGTAAGGCTGGGATAAAGAAGATCCTTGGTGAAAAATACATGACCCCAAAATTTATTACTCATTAGTTAAGAATCAGTTAATCATTATTTAATCTTTATTTAAGCATCAGTTAATCATTGTTTAATCATTTGTTAATTATTTTTTTACTCAAACGGTTCAACCATGGGTGAAAAACCCATGAACCCAAAATTTATTAAGAAAATAAAATCACACAAGTTGTAGAAGATGAAATACAAAAAGGCATAGATGGTCGCCTCAAAGGAGAAGTCCATTAAAGAGACATTCACTCCAATTCATTCTAGCTCTTAAATTCCTAGGATATCCCCATCAACCCTTTGGATTTATACATCTCTGCCATGTCTTAACCCTTCGTCACACTTTACAATCCTTACCTGATGATGATACTACTACAAAAATAGCCTTTTATTGCGCTAGAAACGTCCATTATCAATGCTAGAAAAGAAATACAACATGAGCAGTGTTAAAAGACTGGGTCTTTTATCAACACTGAAAAGGCACTGATAAAGGGGACATTTATTAGCGCTAACAAAATCACTGATAAATGGGACCCTTATCAGTGTGTTTAAAATAACGAATAAATGTGTTCTTTATCATCATTTTTAAAATATATGATAAAAGATCATAATGAAATGTGTTTTAACAGAACCCCACAACACCCGAAACACACCACATATCAACAAAAAACAAGTCCCAATACATAATTTAAATGAAAATAAATTTACAAAACAAATACAAAAAAACATTCTCTTATAAACATTTCAAACATTGGTTTATACAATTATATAAATAAAAATTATTATATTCATTCAAAAACAATCATAACTATCAATTCTACCATGATTTCAATTGACTTTTTTTGTCAAACCGCCGACACTACATGTCCAGCTTCAAAAAAACTACATCAACTCAAAAAAAAGAAGATTCCAACTGTATAAGAATACAATTATAATGATTAATACTAAAAATAAATAAATGAAACATAAATATTAAATAATATATTAATTATATGGACAATGATTTTACTATGCAAATATCGAGATTAACTTTGTAATAGAGGAGAGGAAATGGAAATTCTCTTTCGACAAAGGCAATGGAGGGAATTTGAAAGAAAGTGATAAATGCAACACTGTAGGGGTGAAAGGTTTTCAAGGAAGAATAATCATTAATTTTGTACATAACACCCCAAATTGAAAAAAATAATCTATATGTATTAGAGAAAAAATATTATGTGAGTAATGCTAAAATGAAATAAATTAAACAGAAATAGGAAAAGATATATTAATTATATGGACAATTATTTTTCTGTGAAAACATCAAGATTACCTCTATGATTGCGCAGAGATACGTCATTTCACTTCCTGCAAAGGCATGTCACATGGATAGAAATCTTCTAAAATAAACAAAATCTACAAGGAATAAAGAAAATTTAAAAAAATGTTTCATTATAAATTTTTTTTGGTAAAATAGAGAAATTATATCGTAACATCGACTTTAAATATTTACAAAGGGTTTCTTTAGTCTAGATATAAGTTAAAAACAAAACTAAGGATTCCTTGTGCACTTCACTACCATTGGTTAACTATTACTTAACATAGCATCTAGCATAGACTTCCTGCTTAGAATCCTCATGATTCTCTCATCCCTCACATGCTCACCACCATCTCTATCATATCACTATTCTGAATTCACTTTTACTTCTCTTATTATACCCATATAATATTTGTGAAGATTCATGATGCATACAGCTGTATGCATATAGTAAATGGGTGAAGGAAGAGAAAGGAAAGTTAATGTTGAATGGATATATAATACATATGGTGGTGAGCATGTGTGAGATGAGAGCATTATGGGGATGCTGGGCAGAAAGTTCAGGTTAGACGGTATGCTAAGTGGTAGTTAACCAACATTAGCGAAGTGCACATAGAATCCTTAGTTTTTTTATTAAATTTGTGAGAGATGCATAGCCAATCCATGTTTTGGATTTATTGATCAATGGAGCCAAATTAACTTCAATATTATTCTAAAACACTACATCAGTAGAAACAGTAGTGTAAATGATCAAAATAAAGAATATAAATGAACTCACACACAAGGCACAAAGAGCGATTTCCACAAAAATAGATATCTCCAAACTAGAACGATAAAAATAGGGGAACTAATTCATGAAAGGATAACCATTTTAAGGTTCACATTCAAAAAAACAAACCCATTTGAACTACAAAAGGATAAACTCATCATACTTTTATAATGAAAGACAAACATAAAACATCCAAAAAAAGAGGAATCTCCCAATGTCTTCACCCTAACATGAGCGATAACAACCGAGCTAATGTGTTTATTATTATTTCACAACAACTCAGCCAAAAAAATTTCCTCCACTAAATACTCAAAACAGAGATACTTGGAGAAGAGGACTCACTCCATGATCTCTAGATGAAGACCCCCAATGAAACTAGAAGCATTCAATAGATCCTATGAGACCACCTTTGGATAAAAGGAAACAAGCTATTGTAAGTGTTCAACATAAGCCTTCACCATCCGCTGACCTTACTGGAAACTCATGAGCTCTTCCCTTTTATTCATCTTCATATCATAAGGTATAAACCATCATAAAAAGAGGGACTCAAAATCATCCCATGTAATCTAAAATTGAATCATTGGTAGAGCAAAAAAAACTACAATTATTCCAAATCTGGACCCCCAAGAAGACCCAAAACAACACAAACTCTAATAGCTTTGAGAGTTCCAAACACTCTGAAGACATGATCAACTTCCTCAATCCACTTCACTGCCACTAAAAAACATCAATTTCTATAGAAGATGGATAGAAACTGAGGAGAACCAGAAATAGGTTGAGACCCCCTAGAAACTTTTGGGACCTTTCTGGGTGTCATAGTCTTAATATTAGAAAATAATAAATTCAGGTTCAGAATCAATCTAAAACAAAACCAAAAGGAACACCTCAGGCCAAAACAACTGGATCACAAGCCAAATTTAATAACAAGACAATAATTATCTCTTAAAACCCCACTATTTTAGTTTTAAATTTCAAACCACCTTCTTTTTAAGGCCAATTTTGAAAACATACAAACCCACCTTTTTAAAGAAAAGACAATATCAGAAATCATTTTTCCCCTTTCCAAAAACCATTATAGAAAACCAAGCCAAAATGATCCACAAAACATAGCATGAACATTGGACACAATGGATTATGAATGAATGAAACCCCACACTAATACAATATTGCCCATGAAATAATTTGCATAGTGGTCATCAATCATCTCTCTTCATGCTTTCATGATGTTAAAATGCACAAATTAATCATAGAAAGAAAGATGTTAAACTACATAGTGTCTCTTGTCTTGTTTTCATGATATTAAACTTCACAAATTCATTATGGAAGCAAGGCATTAAACTGCACACTGTATCTAAACCTAGTTATAGGATGTTAAACAACAAAAATTTATTCTAGAAGAAAGACGTTAAACATCACAACATCTCTCATATTGGTTGCGTGACTTTAAACTGCAAAAATTAATCATGGCAGTAGGATGTTAAATTGAATAGTATCTCTCATCCTGGTTGCATAAAGATAAAATATAGATATTTTTCTTATCAATAATCCATAAAAACTCACAGAGGAGTTGCGTCGGTAGTGGTGAGGAGATGAGATGTAGGGTCTTTAAGATTAAGAGCAATGCAAAAATGCAAAACATGGAACCCGAAAGATCAAACAACGATATAGGAAAAGTAGAAAATAAGATACATTAGATTATATCCCTGATTTTTCTGATATATTGTAGTTGAGTCATACTGGTAGTAGAGGAGTTCTGTGAGAGCTTTAGAATCGCAATGAGTTGGTACCAGTTAGGGTTCATTTAAATTGATCGGGAACACTTTTAACGTAAAGATCCAATTTATCAGTGTTAAATTGATAAGCGCTAATAAAAGAGATATTTATTATCCCTCATAAATCACTGATAAAAAACATATTTATAATTACCAATAGTTTAGTGCTTTTAAACATTCTTTTTAACAGCGTTTTAAGAACCGATAAATATAGATCTTTATCCCAACAAATAAATTAGCAGTAATAAAGGATTTAGTTAAATTAATTTATTATAATTTTTAATTATTAAATATATGTAATTATTTATCGAAAATTATATAAATACTTTTTTAAAAAATAATAATTATTTATTTATAATAATTATAAATATATAAATTTATAAATATATTAAAAATACATTTATAAATATATATATTTCTAAATATTTGTTTAAAAATATATTTTCAACATTATTAGTGGATATATAATATTAAATACATGAATTTTAAAAATGGGTGAAATTGAATAATTCAAAATGAGTGCACTTTAAAAATATTGAAAAAAATAGATAAGTTTGATTAATTAAATATATATTATTTAAAAAAAATATTGATATATATATATATATTAAAAAAAATATGAATACATATTAAAAATACTAAAACATAATAACTAAATAAATATAAAGAAATAATATAAAATGATCAAATTCAAAAATAAAATAAAAATGAAAAATTATTAAAAATAAATGCCTTAACTATAATAGTATTAAAAATAAATAAATAAAATTGACCGATTAAAATCATAATATATTAAATGTATCATATTACCGATGAATTTCTCAAATTTTCTGAAATCTGAATAAATTACATAAATATTTGGTGTATGTGTTTCTATTTATTGAAAAAATATATTTATGTGTGTGTTTCCATATAAACTGCATTAATGACACACACACACACACATGTATGTACATGAAATCAATGTAACACACGACATTTGATATATGTTAAATTGAAAAATCAAATAACATTACAAATGAATAAGACATTAATATACTTTTAATTAACATTTTTTTATTTTACATATATTTATATTTCATATAAATTATTTATTACTATTTAATATATATATATATATATATATATTATTCTTACTCATTTTTTTAATAATTGTTTCATTAATAAGTAGTTAAATTTTTTTGTAATTTATTCATTTTTAATTTCTCTGTTTGATTATATATTCTTTTATATATCTAAATTTAATATATACTATTTATCAATATTTATAATATATATATATATTAAACTTATTCATTTTTATCAATAATTATTTAATTAATAAAATGCATAATATTTTTCATAATTTACCCATTTTAAAATTTTATTTGTCTACTTATTTCGTTTTATTCATTTTACATATCTATATATTTAATATATACTATTTAATAATTTTTATAATTTATATATATGTTTATTCATTTTTAACGATAATTAAATAATTAATGAAATAGTTAAATTGTTTAAATTTTATTTTATGAACCTTTATCAGCACTAATAAAGTGATGATAAAGGTTACTATTTATTAGCGCTTTATTTTTAGCGCTCATATAGAGTAACTTTATAAGTGCTAAAATTTAAGCATCGATTAAGGTGCACATTTATGAGTGCTAAAAAAATGTGCTGATAAGGGGTAGTATTTATCAGTGTTTTTTAGCACTGATAAAGGTCCCCCTTCATCAACGCTTATTTTAGCCCTAATAATGATGGACTTTCTCAACATATTTTTCTATCACTGATAAATGTTGGCGCTGTTAAAGGCCAATTTTTTAGTAATGCGACTCAGATGAAACCTCCGAAGTGATGAAAATCATGAATTTCTATGATAAATTCTAGAATTCCATCTCTGGATAAGCTCAGAGTCCATACTCATGTTTGATGAATAAAAACATATGCATCGATACATATCCATTGAAGCTAAATACATCTGTCTCTATCATAGTGAAGGTAGCATCAAGTTGCAATAAATACCATTATGTCGCCTTCTCACTGATGCATGCAATGTGTCCTTCATCTTCCAGATATCTGGAGGTATAATACCATAATTTTTTTCCTATGCGCTAACACATTCCTCGTGTGAGGCCTTTCCAAAAACATCAAATGTATTTTTCATTAAAGGGGTAAAATGAGATGGATATCCTAAATCTACCTTTTCAAGATTGTCATCACTCCTAATTTTCTCAACCTACATTTGAATTAGAAATTATACAGAGTATGTAGTTTTCAATTGTGACTCATATATTTTGGATTTGTGTGGGATAACCAATTGGAAACCCTCTTCATCCACTAATTTTTTTCATACCTTTGAACACTTGCATAGCCAAAGCCCACTACTTCATCTTTAATTGATGATCAAAAATCTCATGAGAATCATCTTCAATAATGGGAAGTTCCTCATTAGAAGTATCAACACCAATAATAGCTAGTGGAGCAACAACAACATGTGGTTGTTAAACATTCACATTAGGAGGATTTGTAGCATCTTGGGTCAAAACATCCATGATGCTAGCACATCCATCCATTCCCCTTTATTCGTCAATAGATGGCATCCTAGCTTTATTAATATCTGAAACCATCTCTTTCTCCTTGTATATCTGTTTTACATGATGACCATAAATAGACTGATTAACTTCTAAACCTGGTAAGGAGATCTATCCCCCGCTTGTATTTTTCATAGGCATCTCCAAGTCAACAATATCAAGAGGTTCATTTTTTCAACATGTGTTTTGGGGCCCAAGCCAAAAACATCAGGAAATTATTTCTTACAACATGCACCATTATATGGACCAAGAGGACTACTTCTACCTTAAAGACTATGAAACATTCCACCACCATACTTCTAAACAACATGCCTTGCACCATTATGATCATTAGTGGGGAGATTAGATTTTTAATCCGCAACCCAATGCCCATGCATCCTGCATGTTTAGAAATTGAATCCCTATCAGCAATTATCTCTAACATGACCAACTGACATGCAGTTGTAGCAAAATTACGGAATATATCCACACTCAATACCTAATTAAAATTTAAAATCTTCATCATTCTGATAAACTGTATTGACCAATGTTGAACTGAGGTCATACTCAATCAGAATTATAGAATAATGATCATATATAGCCTATTCAGTTTCTTTATAAAAGATAATTTGGGATACCAGATCCAAGAATAAATCTCATAGGATTTTCGGATGATAGAAAAACATGGTCTCCCTGTTCATTCAAATAAAGGATTGAGTCATGGTGTTCCTAGAATTAGACTGATCAAACCAGGGTCCCAATCCTAAAAGTGAAGGACCCCTAGTTTTCGACTCACAAAGCTGTAGATTTAAGTACACAATGTAAGGCCTTGTGAAGAGAAAGTGATATGGAAGATGCCCATACCAAATGAAACAACTCGCCAACCATCAAAACCCCAAATCTGTAGCAATTGATTCCTTAGGTCATCAAGATTAAATGGATAATTATGTTGGAGTTGGTGGCCTAGAATCAACTACTTTGTACTTTATTCATTAATAAATACCTTATCACATCTTGATTGTTCTTCTACGTGACAATGCATGGGATAATTTTCCTAGGATAACTATTGCATTAAAGGGTCATAGCGAATCCCTACTATGATGAGAACGCAGAAGTGCCATAACACTGTCCTTCAATATCTGTTTTATGGTCAGATGACGTTATTTGATTGACAGAAATAATAGAGGCTATTAGGGGTGAGGACTCATAAAACATTGAGGCACCTTCTCATGGTATGCGTCCTTGGTAATATCTAGGGGGATATTATGAGAACGAGATATGCTAGTAGGAAATCCACATTTCATAGTGTCATTGGATGTTCCAATCTGCGGACGTGTGTATTGGTCCTTAGACATTTAGATTATTATTAATGGGTATTAAAACTCATGAAATTATATTTATTGACGAAAACTGTGATGAAACACTGTTCGCAGAGAGGTAGGATACATTGGGTGCATCACGAGTGATACTACATTAATAGATAATGCAAGAAATGATTTGTCCATTCTATTCCATAATAAAAGTAGATATCTTAGGCCCATTTATGGAATTGATATATCCTAAAGAAATCCATATCCATGGTGAATAATGGGAATGTTCAATTATAAAATGTCAAAGAAAGAATAATCGAGCACATGGGTTGATGGCACTAGCATGAAACCCGCTTGATTCGAGATATCGAGAGAAATGGATTACATTACATAGTAATCGTTCATAGGAGGTGACATGTCATTGATGCATTAACTTCTTTTTCTATGGGATCCTTGGAATGTTTCTAGATGATAACCTTGGAATTTATCTAGGCTCTGCCTAATTCCACTAAAAAAGAGCCCTGGAAGGTCACACACTAAGTGTGTCTAAGTATCTAAGTTAAATATTATCTAAAAAAATTGAATAAAGATTATTCCTGATTGTGGTATAACAATTATTCAAGGATGTCTGATCACATTTATTTCGATTCTAGTTATTCGATAGAATATATTATGGGTGAAATAATATATTTATTAGCGATTAATACAGTGATATTTACTTGTGAAATAAATATCCATTATTCAAGGTCTAATAAATGTGGTGGAGGAAATAAAGAGAATGGAAAAACAAACGTACACACCCTGTATATATTAATATACATGTCATGTATTCTAGGAATTTATGAGAAATAATATTATTTATTTTATTAAATAATATTAGGTGTAATTCGGTGGGCATATGTTATATCAGAATAATATTCAACAGTTATTATTAAAAATTGGGTATTTCTATGAATTAAATGAAATGAATAAATGATTTTGAGCAATTAACTAATTTCATTATTCTATGTAATTAGAATCCCAATTATACAATTCTCATTATCCAAGACATTTTTTTTGGTTGTGTACAGTAGATTTGGAAAATCTCTCAAGCCAAGAGAGAATTCTTTTTCCACCAAGAACACTCTCAATCTACAAGAGAGAGAGAGAAAGAGATCCTCCTCCACCGAATCTAGGAGATCGAAGGCGGATATCTCAAGCAAAGGATGTTCCGCACTAGCACCCAGAGATCCCTTTGACGACATCTGAAGATATGTGGAGCAAGTGTGGATCACTACAAGAGGAATCCTACACTTAGATTCTACGACACAATGATGGATCATATCGGTTTGTGATCAGAAACATCAATAAAGAGAGAATTCCATCATGGTAATTCTTGAATTTTAATTAAATTAATGTTAACCAACATATGATGATCCTCTATTTGGTTCTGAGACACCGCTATTTTCTTTCATTATTCATTCTATTCTGAAGATATGGTGTTTTATTATTATGACAGATCTCGGATTAAAGGTCGTTAATGACAAAAGTTAAAGTTGGGTACACCCACCAATGCGCTTCCACTGTGCTCGAATCCTACAAGTGATATCTAAGGGGTCATATAATTGATTATAATTATTTAGTTTTCTATAGGTAATTTATGCATTTAATAATTTAGTTATTTCAATTCAAGTTAATCATTCTATAAATCTGAATCTCGAGATCTGTTCCGCCTCTCTCATTTCTCATTCACCTTACATAAATGAATTTTTCTTTTTAATTTTGATTAAAATAAAACAAAGGATCTCATATGGAGGTTCCAAATGTTCATGTCCATACAACACCAAGATACACAGTGTGTATTCAGCAGTATACACCGTGTATTCTAGGTTTAATGCATCAGACTGGTCCTCGAAATCAAGCCATGTGTTGGAGTATTAATAAGTCTTAAATGACACTGTGTGTTGAATAGGAACAGGTGGCACAAAATTTCTGGATTACATGTCGTGTGGTCCACTTAACACGATGTGTAGTCTCATTGGGTTAGGGTTGGACCATGTACCTCGTACACAGCTTTACTGGATGGAAATCGTGAAACGCGAAAGCTAAATGGCATGTGTCCCACTGAACATGCCGTGTACTCTGAATATTTCTGAAGTACATCTACACATCATGTCCCCTGGTGTGTACTTAGGATGGACGGTGAACAAAAATACACACCGCGTAGTTGGAACTACATGCCGTGTACTCATCCAAATTACATAGATTTATTAAAATTTATTATTATATTATACAAACCCTTGAGACGTGTACCGTAGTGTAGGAGTAAAGCTGAGGCACAACACGTGATAGCTGTTTTACATATATGTGTTTAATTTAACATATGCGTAATGTTAATTTCTACTCCTTGGGTAGTTATGAAAGAGAATTCACTGGGTTGCCTCCAAGGTACAATTTATTTACAAAGATAATATTAAATTAATTCGTTTGTTTAAAATTATGATGGATGAGATGTTGAGAAAGATTTGTTTTCAAAAAAACTCTATCTTTTTATGATGATTTTGAAGTTCCCATATACCCTTATTTGTTATTCTAGTGATTTTACTTTGAGTATGTTTCAGTAAATATATATTATTTATTTCACTATTTTGAAATAATATTTTAAGCGTTTTAATCCATGTGGAATATATGTCAAAGTATTCAGAAATCACTTTAGCATATTCTGGAAACACATTTCATACCCTACATTGAAGAGTGTAGCGTAAGGATGAAAACTGTCTCTTACGGGTTATCAGAAAGGTATGGTTAAGCAACCATACATTATCAAAAATGTATGAATGAAGAATCATTTGTTTGGAAGGAACCTTACGTTTGGATTATCAGAAAAGTATGGAAGAATAATCCTATGTTAGTATGGAATGTTATGTTTTTTTCTCAAAAGTATGGTTCATCAACCATACTTTTTTAAACAACCTTAAATTTTATAAAAAAGTATGGATCATGTACCTTACTGTTAAAATTATGGATTATATACTATATGTTTGAGAGTTGAGAAGAAAAGAATGGATAATCAACCTTACGTTTAAGATCAACTATACGTTTGAAAAATGGATCATCAAATCTTACTTTCTTGATCAACATTACATTGTGAACCTTACATTTTTCACCATACATTCGGAACCTTAAATTCATAAAATGTATTCTATATAGTTCAACACTAAGTTTGGTGTCATATATTTAAATTATGAATTCATTAAAGTGATGATATTTGTGCGGATTATCAGGCTGATTTCACTCCAGATTAAAAGACTGAATCTAAATCACATCTTTGACTGATTCAAATCCGTTTATTCATGATTCAAAGGATTGATTTAAGAGTATATTTTCATGTCAAATTTTAAGGCGGGTTACGAATGCTCTGTTATTCAAATATTTGAATATCACGATTCTATAGGCAATTTTTGTGGATCTAAATTCGAAAGGAAAATGATTGACTTTATTATATATATCTGTGTTATTTTTAATTACAGTGAATATGCGATAGATCATTATGAAGGAGATGATAAGAACATATTATTGAGTTTTTTCACTACTACGGTTTACAAAGACATTCGAGATTTACAGATTTGCTGCTAGCATGATCTGTCAAACTCTATTTTCTGAAGAAGAAGAAACACGATTGAAGATTCACCGATTCTACATTGAATATCTTTTATGAATCGATTTTTGTTAAATTTTCGAATTATATTTCAAGATCTCTTGAAATCGGATCAAATCAGAACTACTCTTACCTAAAGAACATCATTTCTAAAAATTGACGATCCATTGGTTGTCAATTGTGTGATGCTGTAATTGTGAAGAACAACTAGAAAGTATTTCAAATATCAAATATTATTTTACTTTGAGTTACTGAATTCTTATACTAAGCTGTGTGTTAGGTTATGTGTATGAACCAGAAGGCTCTGTTTAGCCTTAATGTTGTAAAGGTGTCAATTACCTGCACTCAATTGTGGAATGGTCTATTGATAAGAGGACCATATAGTGAAAATCACCAAGCTCATGGAGTAGAGCATTGTTGGAGTAGACTAGAGGCCTTGTATTTCCTAAACAACTATACATCGTGCATCCTTTGCTATTTATTTTCCACTGCTTAATAATTCTGATAAAGTTAAAAGGACATATTATGATCTTATAAAGAAATTCAAATACACACAATTCACCCCCCTCTTGTGTGTATTTGGTATAACCCGATCCAACAATTGTTATCAGAGGTGGTTCTTTTGATATGTCTATAACAAGATGAATGTTTTTGGATTATACCAAGAACAGTGGCAGATACATGAGTGGGTATGTCAATGGCTCGAGATCCCTTCTTCAACGGTGAAAATTATGGATGTGGGAAATCAAGAATGATCATTTATTTTTAAAACGTTGGATAAAGAGTCTACTCAAAAATTATAACTCCCTATGTGATTCCAAAGAAACATGAAACATACAGTGCTGAAACAGAAGTAGAGTACAACATAAACTCAAAAGCTATGAATGTCATCATCTATGGTCTTGGACCATATGAATTCAACAGAGTATCTCAGTGCTCGACGACTTATGAAATGTGGTAGATGATTGCAGTTTCTTATGAAGGAATAGACAATGTCAGAAAAATGAGGTATGCCATTGCTAAATTAAAATATGACACATTCAAAATGTTTAAAGGGTAATGTATCACCCAGATGAATGGAAGGATTACAGAAATTATCAATAACATCACTATCTTGGGATATCCTATCAAATAAGAAGATCAGGCCCTAAAAGTTCTAAGAGTACTACCACCAAGATGTAATGGAATTTCAGCTTCCATTAGGAATTCATAACCATTAAAAACTCTTATAATGAGAGATTTAATTGGAACTCTTATGATGTATCAAGTTGAGATGGAATATGATTAAAATGAGAATAAAATTTTAATCAAAAAGAAAAATACTTATTTGAAGGTAACATCTCAAAAGAAAAGCAGAAAAATGAATAATCAAATCAAAGTGAAATCAGAGAAGTCTGATTCATTTGATTATGATGTGGAACTGGATCAGCTGGCCAGAAAGTTCATTAAATTCTATAGAAATAATAAAGGATTCAGAAATTTTTTCAAAAAGGAAGAAAAATAACCGAAGTAAGTCATATGTTATGAATGCAAAAAGATGGGTCACATCAGATCGGACTGTCCTCAATTAAAGGAAGACAGGAAAAATAAATTCTTCAAGAGAAATGACTTTGATAAGAAAGAAAAGAAGGAAATAAAATCTATATGGAGTGTTTTTGAAGACTCCAGAAGCTTATAAAAGTATTACTTAGAAAAAAATGAATCCAATATGAAATCAAACATGTGATTCATGGCATAAGATGATGAGGTACAATCTTACTACTCATCTGATTCTGATTCTGATTCTGATTCTAGTTGTTCAAATAATAAACGCACAACCAACTGTAATATGCTGGAAGAGAAATATGATTCCTTATTTAAGAAACATAAATCATTGAAAAATATTCATATTGATGTTTTAGGGAAAGAACAATCTGCTAAAACAAAATCAAGAGTTAATTGTAAAATATAACTCATCAAACACAAACTGTACAGATAATGACACTAAAACAAAAACACTGCAAATAAAATTAGAAACATTCCAAAGTGCAGATCTTATTTTTACAAAAGGAAAAAAATACACTAAATGAAATACTTGGAAAGAATGTGATTAAAAAGGAAAGATATAGAATATGCAGTAAAGGTGAAAACCCTAAACTATATAAAAATTACTTTGTTCCTAGTACTAGAAAAGTAATATGTAATTATTGTAGAACAAAAAGACAAATATCTAAAAACTATTATTTAAGGAAATCGAAAATCAGTGGAATTAAGAGAGACTTTATTGAAAGCAGTTTATATAATTCTATTGATTATAGAAAAAAAAGCAAGTCTGAATTCTCAGGTCTTTTATAGATAACACTACTGGACCCAATAGAATATGGGTAGCAAAACAAACCTTTTTTAATATTCTATTGCAATAAGTAGGTCACAGAAGCATAAAAAATGAAATATGGTATATGGACAATGGCTAATCTAGGTATATGAGAATAAATTCATCAAACATCAGAACTCTAACTCAAAAGGATGGTGGTCTATTCACATTTGGTGACAATGCCACAGGTAAGATTTTTGGCATTGGAAATGTTAGAGATCCAGAAGCGGTGTCAATCAATAAAGTACTCCATGTACAAGGATTGAAACACAACATGATAAGTTTCTCTCAACTCTATGATGATGGTTATTTTGTTGATTTTTCTAATAACTGTTGTTCTATTTTTAAAGATAAATTACTTAAATTTAGAGCACCCAGAACATAAAATGTTTACACCCTGGACATAAATTCCTTGTGTAAAAAAAAATTTAAATGCATAACTACTCAGATAAATAAATCTTGGATCTGGCATAAAATACGTGGACGTTGAAATATATATGATTTACAAAACTTATCTAAGAAACAATTAGTTCCAGATTTCACTAGTGACAAATTTAAAAGTGATAGATTTTGTGATGTATGTCAGCTTGTAAAGAAACACAAATAATCCTTCAAATATGTTAAAAAAATTGCTACATCTAATCCTCTAGAACATATCCATATGTATTTGTTTAGACCTTCAAGAATATCAAGCTTGGCTGGTAAATTATATGTATATGTTTTAGTTAATGACTATTCTAGTTTTACTTGGGTTTTTTTCAAAAATATAATAATAAATCTTTTACTATATTTGAATGTTTTTGCAAAGCTATTCAAAATGAAAAATATTCTATATATAATTTAATTAAGAAGTGATCATGGTGGAGAATTTGAGAATCTGGAATTCAATTCCTTCTTCTCAAATATGGGTATTAAACACACCTTCTCTACACCAAGAACACCTCAAAAAATGGAATTGTGGAATGAAAAAATAAGACTATTCAAAAAATGGTTAGGAATATGCTAATTGAATATATTATACCTACCTATTTCGGGGAAGAAGTTGTAATCACAACCTATTATTTAATGAATTGAGTTTTAATCAGACCAATTTTTAAAAAGACACCCTATGAACCCTGGAATTAAAAAAACCTAAAATAAATTACTTTAATGTTTTTTGATGAAAGGTTTACTCCTTAAAAAACAAGGATAATCTTGGTATGTTTGATTCAAAATCTGATAAAGGAATTTTCTTAGGATATTATGCTATTTTCAAAGATTATAGAGTTTTTAATAAAAAGTCAAGGATTTTTGAAGAATCAGTTCATGTGAAATTTGATGAATCTGGTCCCTTTGAGAAAAGGAAAGAACAAATTGATGAATCTGACTATAATGTTAATATGAGACTTAAGAACATAAAATATGATTTTTAAAAATATTTTAATGAAATTTAGTCCAGTTTAGAGGAACATGACATTTAAGAACCTAACATTGTACTACCTAGACAATCTATAACCCTAAAGAATCGCCCTTTAGAAACTGTTATAGGAGACCTAGACACTGGAATAAATACAAGAATAATTGTAGGAAATCTTATTAAATTATCTCCCTTTCTATCCCAATTAGAACCTAAGACATTAGAAGAAGCCTTAGTTGATGAATGTTGGATTATAACAATGCAAGAAGAACTAAACCAATTCCAGAGAAATGAAGTTTGGAATTTAGTTGAAAGACCTCAGAACTATCTAGTTATAGGAACCAAATGGGTCTTTATAAATAAATAATATGACCATGGAATAATAACTAGAAATAAATAAAGACATGTAGATAAATGTTATAATTAGGAAGAAGGTATAGATTATGATGAGACCTTTGCATCTGTAGCTAGATTAGAATCTGTTATGATCCTTTTTTCCTATGCATCTCATATGAACTTTAAATTACTTCATATGGATGTTTAGTCTGCCTTTTTAAATGGTCACTTATGGGAGGAAGTTTATGTTGAGAAACCTCCTAGTTTTAAAAATTCAAAAACAATAGATTCTGCTTTTAAACTTACTAAAGCTCTTTATGGACTTAAACAAGCACCTAGAGCTTGGTATGAAAGATTAAGTTATTTTCTTTTGAAAAATGATTTTAATGTTGGGGTGGAAGATCTAATATTGTTTAAGAAAACTATCATCTCTAATATTTTATTGGTTCAGATTTCTGTTGATGATGTAATTTTCAGTTCAACATACAAAAATATTTGTCGTTAGTTTTCAAATTTAATGAAAAAAGAATTTGAAATGAGTATGATGGGAGAACTAAATTTCATTTTAGGACTTCAAAATTATCAAAATGATTTTGGAAATGTTTTAAATCAAAGAAAATACATTACTGATTTACTAAAAGAATTGGACTTGAAAAAAAAACAAAACATATTCAACTTCTATGTGTACTAATATGAAACATGATTTGGATGAAACTGGAGAATCAGTTGACAACAAGTTATATATATGTATGATTAGTAGTTTATTATATCATACAGCTAGTAGAACAGATAATGTATTCAGTATGTCTTTGTGCTAGATTTCAATCTAATCCTAAATAATATCTCTTATGTGATGTCAAAATAATCATTAGTTATTTAAAAGGAACTGTTTTTCAGTCTATTCTCTATAAAAAACTTCTAATTTTAATTTAATTTCATATTTATATGTAGAATTTGGAAGTTGTAGATTAGATGGAAGAAGAACCTCAAGGAATTTTCACTTTATAAGAAAATCCTAAGTTTCAGTCTAGTAAGAAATAATACTCAATTTCCCTGTCAATAGCTAAAGAAAAATATGTATCTACTGGCAGTTGCTATGCAGAAGTTTTGTGAATGAAAAACACACTTTTGTATTTTGGACTAAATTTTAATAATACACCAATTTTATGTGATAATACTAGTTCTATAAATATTTCAAAAAACCCTTTTAATAATTCTATAACTAAGCATATTGATATCAGACATAACTTTCTAAGAGACCATATTATGAAAAAGGATATATTATTATAATTTGTAAGCACTGAAATTCAATTAGAAGATATTTTACTAAACCACTTCCAACTGCAAGGTTTGATTTTATTAAGGGGGAGCTAAGTTTATTTATTTTTAAATGATTTTTTTAATTATTTATTTTAATTCAAATTTTATCTATTTTTATTATTTATTGTATTTATTAATTTAAAATTTTTGTCAGTTCTGCTATAACCTTTTGCCGCATAAGTTTTTACTTTTAAATAATGTAATAACTACTATGTGCATAATGTCACCGGAATCATGGATGTCAGAAACCATTTCCATTTCCAAAACTGTTCATTTTCTCAAAACACTTTGAAAGCTCGAGAACTTCTAATTCTCTTCTCTACTCTCACCTGAACCTTAGAAACCCTAGATTTTCAAACCTTCAGAAATCTATGAAAGTAATGGCCAAAACCAAAAGGGCTGATGAGCCAGAAACCAGTAACACCAAGCAGCAACACTTGGCAGGATGGACGATTTTGCAAGGAAAAGTGATTGATCTTGAATGTTTGTACTAGATGAATCTGATGCTAAGGAAAGCTCTAGCATTTCAGAAACTCGACCAAACCTTCAAGGAAGACTATACGAAGTTTATATATGAGGTATAACTTCATCACTTTTTTAAATCGGTTCATTTTAGTTTGGAATAAGATGTAGATTCAATAATAGTTAAGATCAAGGACAAAGATTTTCCAATTTCATCTGTGGAGACAGCCTAAATTCTTCACTGACCTCATGAGGGAGTTTACCATTTTTATTTAAAGAAATATTGGTGATAGTGTCTGTAAGTATGAGGAAATTACGTCTTTTCTATTTGGGTCTAAAAGTATAAGAAAGATGTTAGTGAAAAATCTAGAGCCTGACCATAAGATTTTAGTAAAATTTGTGCAAATGGGAATTACACCCATAATGTCAGAGATGGATAAAACATTGAACCCTGATATGTACCTAATGTTTCTATTTATGAGTGATATAAATTATAATTTTATGAAATTTATGATCATATATATCAACTACTACTACCAACCAGAAGCGACTATGAACTTATATCCCTTTGGAAGGTTCATTTCAAATATCTTATTTAAGACAGATATGATAAGGATGGTGGATGACTGAGTGAAATGACACCATAGAAACATCTTTAATGTTGGAACACTAAAGAATATTGGTTTCTTCTGGATCACAATAAAAGGAAAACTCATGCCTGTTAGAGTAGAAGTGGAATAAGAGAGTTCTCATGAGATACCTACAAAATCAAAGGAAGGAGTAGCTGAATCTAGAACAAGTGGAGTATCAAGGAGGACACAGTTTGAGGTAGTTGATACATCTTATAATGAGGAATGTCAAGAATAACTTTATAGGAGAAGGAAAAGAGTAGCTCAAGATAATGAGGAACATGTTCAACTAAATATTGGAACAACTGAATCTATTTTCAGCTAAAAATTTAGTAGAGAATCTACAGTACAAGAAATTTCACAACCAACAGTTTTTCAGATTAAGGTGACTCCTCAAGTACAACAAGAAATTGTGCAACCAACTGTTGAAATTTTTGGAGAATCTGAAGTGTCTAGATATGAAACTTTACAGCCAACTAAAATTTTAAAAGAATAATTAGCTCATGAGGAATCTATATTAGAGGTACCTATATTAGAGGAACCTATCTTGGAAGAAATCAATGAAGCAGATGATTAGGACAATTAGAAACATAATCCAATAGATAATTCTTCTGAAATTCACACTAAAATTATTGGTGAAGATTTTTTTGTGGATGAGTCAGGAAAGGAATCGAAGGAAAAATCAGTGGAGAATCCAGTATAGAGGAATGATGAAGAGAAGTCAGATGCTAAATCCCTACCTTTGGCACTGATAAATCTACTGGAAGATCAGAATGAGAATCAAGAACAAGGTTCCTTTGATTCTGATAATGATCATGTGGAGGAGTTGATCCAAAAATTTAATAATGTTCAAGATGAAAATGCTTCTTTAAGAAGAGCATTAGAAAAGGAGAATTTGAAATTTCAAAGACTGAACTCCGGTATTGTTTCTATGTAAGAAGTTGAAAATTTCAAGAAGGAAATATTGGATGAAGATGAAAATATCAAATATGAAATTGTTATAAAGTTTGATTTACTAGAATTTAAATCTTTCATTGAGTAACAATTCACTGCTATCATAAATAATGAAGCCAGTACATCAGGTACTTCACCTGATCTGATTATAAGATTTCAGGCCATTATTGCAGAAATGAGCAATGTCAATGACAGACTGTAGGAACTTCAATGAAATGGTTCTCCTTTATCTATGTTGTTGGATGATTAGAAGTTTCTTATTCACCAGTTGACTTCGAATGAACCTGGAATTAGAGTTTTGCTAAATATGTTCACAGATAAGTTAACTATTTTTATGGAAAAGTAAAAGAGGTTACATGAGTTTTTCAGAGTCAATTTGATTGAAGACAATCATCTGACTCAGGAAGGAATAGATCTCATAGTCCAGTTAGGTAGTGGAAGGATAGAAATTTTGAGAAAACAGATGTCAGAGCTCATGGAAATCATTTAGAGGCGCTGAAATCCATTCCTAAAAACTTTTTTAGACCAACCTTTATTATCATTGTCATTACTGTACTAGTAATTATATTTTCAATAACAAATATTTGAATCACATGTTTATGTGCCATTAATTTGTTTTACTATACTGTATATGTTAGAATTCCATTAATCCATATTCAAATATTGATAACTAGTTTATCATATCATTTACTTAAGTTCAATTCTACATTAAATTGTGTTATATTCATTCTTCTATCATTATTTTTTATATCAAAAAAGGGGGAGAAATGTAACGCCCCGACCCCAGTTACCCAGAGTCGGTGCATTATTACATAACATTGGCATGATCACAAGAAAGATCAAATCTCGAAAGACCAATTGGTTTAGTAGCCTTGGAAACACTAGATATATTCATAAGTCTTACAATACATCATAAAATGAAAAACTACTACAAAAACATATTGTCTCCATAATCCACACTCATATACCCACATAATATACCTGTAAGTCATTCATAATTTACTTCTTCACTTCCTGGGAAAAATAAAACATGGAAAAGGGGTGATCTCAAATGCCCAGTAAGGATAACAATATAGCGTAAACTTTCATAAATAAGAATAAACATTTAAGGCAATGTATAACTAAAACAAAATCCTTTCAAACATGAACTTTCAACATGGTATGGCATAAATAAAATGAAATAATGCCATTTACTTATTCACATGGATATTCTACTAATCGAATAATCACATGAAAAACTCAATAACCACTTTCATAATGTTGGAATGCATAATGCCAGACTATCATAACCACATAGTCAAGGCCTCGTGCCAAGACTACAAATAAGATTTTGCCAAGGCCTTGTGCCAAGACACTAGTTTGTCTCGTGAGACCTACCGATGCATCGAGGAGCTATAGCGGGCTCCACCCGTCACTTATTAAGTCCAATGCATTCCTCATATGAATAGGTTTAAGCATAAAATAAACATTCTTATTAAAACTAGCATACGAAATGTAAATAATTTAACCACAAACCATGAATGGTATAAAAATAGAACATCCACAGTCAAATATAACTCATTTGATACAATATGGAAGATTGTATTGTATCACATTAACCTCAATCATGAATAATGAAGGATGTTGACATAGATGAAAATAATCATCAAAACTATTTGAGAGAAATATCCCCCTTTTCTTGAAAACATTTAAAAGTCACACTATTTGTCAAGAAGCCATTTAAAAATAGATTTTTGAATCAAAGTGTCCCATACCACTTTGAAACTTTTTAAAAGGAGTTTTAATTTCTAAACTTTAATGTCCATATAAATAAATCCTTAAAACCATTTTTAAAACATGGACATTAATGAGAAAGATTTAGAAGAATAAGTCTCTAAAACATTTAAAAATGGTATTTTGGTTAGAGATTCTAAACAAAATAGACACTTGAATACAAATAATTGAGGTAATCAAAACTTTGTAATATCATGAGAATAAAGGTATTCATGATATACTATGTCAAAGTACATTATATACACCACATAAAAGTGATTTGGTGTATATCATCAAAGAAGTCTCAATGGAATGTAAGTTGAGATGAAATCTCTCATAAAGGTTGTATCCTTAGCTTAAGGATAAATCAATGACATAATTATGTGTGACAAATATAAATACACTAAATATGATTCGATATTTAGTGTAAAACAATCAAAGGACATTCACACATATTCTTGTAAAAACAACACCAACGAATTGGATGTTTAACTCAACAAATGGGGAATGAGTTAAAATTACTCTTATCAAATTCATATAAATAACTTGAGAATTATCAATGGAGTGATATGTGTATCAAACGTATATCCACAGGAAGGGGAGTGGAAATTATGACATAATCAAATGAATAGTGATTCCACACATAATCTTGGAGTAATATAATCAATGAAATATGCGTAAAGCCAAATGAGTAGAAATTGAAATTTCAAATTCCCTTATCGATTAGGCAACTTACGAAACATACACCCATTAAAGAAGTATCATACCCAGATGATGTAAATACCCATAAGTTAAAGTATATTACACAATGAATACAATCATGGGCAGTACACATACACCACATGCAATAATTAAGTGGTGAATAATGGAAATCTCACGAAATTAAAAGTGAGATAAGAAAATCCCTTACCTTGTACTTTTACTTGGTTGGGGTAGGTTAACCTCCTGTATAATATTGAAATAATTGTTATTAAATTATACAAGAATCATATATATTAATATCATATCATATATGATCTTTTAACTTTGCTTTTTTAATAATGTCTTAGTATTATCATTGTTTCGGGTGTTAACTAACTCGTTTTATTTTATATGTTTTATTACGTAAGACATGTTTGTAATGGATAGGTTGTATATTATTCATATCCAGAATGATATCAAGTCCTTAAAAATCATTTTTAAATCAGCAAATGATAATTATACTTGAATGGATATGATGGAGAATGAATCTCATCGCGTTCATGGAGACGGTAGTCCGTACGTACGCATTAGCGACAATATCATTCTTTTGATATAAAAATAATATATAAATGGATGGTATATCATATATACAGAATCATTAACATGTTATATTTATTATTTACATGAGTTACACATCATTATTATACCCATCCAAATAATAATATATTGAATAACAATTACACCACGACGTGGAGACGGTAAGCCGTACGTACGCACGTATGGTGACATGTTATTGAAAGGGTGGATAGAATACTGAATATGGTTGTACCATATTTATAATAACATCACAGTATATGTGAGATACTGGAGTTATTATTTTATAATGGTAAGAACAAAGAAATAAGAAGTGGAAGAAGAAAGGAACTTGAAAAGGGGTGGTGAAAACATTACCTCTTCTTCGGGTTCTTCCTTTTGATTTGATCAAAAGGGCTCCTTAGGTTGTCTTTCTGATCAAAAAAAGGCCTCTAGGATGTAGTGAGGGATGTTGGGAGAGTATTTGGTCAGAGTTTGGCCGAGCCATGTGGTTTGAGAGGTGTGAGGAATGAGTAGAAATGGTCTCCTTTTATAAGGGAGAGGAGGGGCTCTTTAGGAAAGAGTGAAAGTATTACTTTATAATATAATTATATTCGGTTTATAATGGTCCAAAAATCATTGAGGTCGAAGATAAGATGACTCATTTTCTATATAACATCAACCAATAAGAATTGGATAGGTTTTAGATTATATTTTAATCATTATAATCTTATTTATTTAAATGATTTATAAATGATGTAAACATTGCATCATTATTATGTCATTAATAATTTAAATTATTTGATGTCTAAAAATTATAAATAAAATATAATTATGTATTAAATCCTTTTATCTTTATAATGAATATTTATAATCGAAAATCTAACATGTATAACCCTATGTAAAAATTGTTTTTCTAAAAGATGTAAGCTTATGCAATTTTTATTTTTATTTTAACTTTGTTAATATAATGTGTCCCTACCACATACAAGTGGCTCCAAGGGGTCCCCAAATCGACCCAAGAATGCCCATGGTCGGGTATGCGTCCACCAATAAGGTTAGGACACGTTTTAGGGTAATTTTGTATTATTATAATATTAGTTTTTAACCCTTATTTACTGGATTTACCCTTAACCATGGTAAATAAAATATTTACCACAGTAATTATTCAAAATGTCTAAAAATAAAAGTTACCTATTTACACAATTTGGACATCCTGATTCCAAATATGGAATCCATTTTTCTAAATTCAAAACACAGAAGTGGCAGAAATTAATTTAAAATTAATTCCCGCTGTCAAAACAAAAAGCGTGTTTTTAAGAGGTAATAACTATCAAAAGATTGACACTTGTTTATGTTTGGTTTAATTGTAAAATTATGTCCAATGACCAACATTATATTAAATGGTAAAAATATATTCTAAATATACTTTAAAACCACTCAAATTCACAATTTATCACTATGAATTATTTTGATTAAAAAAGTTGTTTTTAATTAAAATTTAGTAATTTTCACTATTCATCAAAATATGAAAGTTATCCGAAAAGTACCAAAATTTCACCTTAGGCTAAATTCGATATTCCGAATCCAAAAATGAAGTCCATTTTAAAATATAAAATATATATAATTTCAAAATTTAGGTATTACTATTCATAATGGCTAGTTTGATTGGTTGTGGCGTGTGTTAAAACTCAAGGTTGCGTACAACACACGCTACTATTTTATTCAAAGGAAAGCATATCGTGGAAGCTTGGGATGTTTCATTTTAAATTTTTTGATGTCCCAATTTATTCAGATAGTTTAAAATATTTTATTTAAAAAAGTTTCACTATTAAAAGTTGATAAAAGTGCAATACTGAAAATGAATCTGTTCTTGCATTATGACTAAGAAACTCATAATAGGGATTCTAAAATTATAAGGATTATATAAAGTTCAAAATGTAGTTAATAATATTCATGACCTCTTTTAATGGATTTTATTTGTACGTCATGGTGTGATTGAACTCGGTGTTGTGTGTAGTGCAAGTTATTGAATTATTTTTAAGAAATAACACACTATGAAATCCTGGGGTGTTACATTTTTCCCTCCTTCAATAAATTGCGTCCTCGCAATTTGAAATTGTTCTTCAAAAATAAAAGGTTGAAAGTATAAAATATATTTGTGGGAAAACCCACATCGGAAATTGGGTTACTAAAATTTAGTCTTAATATAAGGAAAAGAGAAATGAAAGGGTCACCACTAAATTATGATCTCGATTAGGAGAACATTGGGGGCAATTAGAGACATATAATTGGAGGAAATGTAAATATTTATAGGTAGTGATTGAGGTCATCAATCACAAACAAGTATAAAATTGAGGTCCTTAAACTCATCAATCTATGATGATTTGAAATACCATCGGTCCAAGAAAACATAGGGTATTGGGATAACACATTTTTGACGTTTCAAAATATCTTAGTTGAAATCCCACATCGAAAAATGAATTAATGAGGCCTCTATTTAAAATAAAGAGTGGAAAGTATGAAGATTACCGAAAATAACACATACTAGGGTTCCATGTAGGAAAATATGGATATGGAAGAGAAATCTAACCATCAATTATCTGATGGAGACTGGTAGAGAACATGGCTATGAAAAGGCCAACAATCCCCAAAGCCATAAATTAGTGATGATTTAATGTACCATCTAGGACAACATTTTTTTTTAAAGTTACATTACATAAGGAAGAGGAATTCATTTATGATATTGACTAAGAACATTATGAGATATACTTAAATTTTAAGTAGATTTTCATTCTTTAATAAATTTCCACCACTAACTCAATTTTTTTTTAAACGATGAGTATTCAAGAAGACTTGGTCACACTGGAAGAACTAGAATAAACTTCTATAGAATCACATGATCCATGTAGGATAAACCATATATTTACATTGACTTTGAAGATTAATCAAAACCAAAATGGTTAGTGAATGATCTAATGATCCCCCAAAAGGATATTCATCGAGATAAATATGCACTAATCTTAATTTCTAAAATTAAACCAACAATACCCCAAAGTTAAATAGATACCATTCAATAAAGAATTGTCCTTACAATCCTTTAATATAATCCAAACTAATATTGAAACCCAAAACATAGAAGAATTTGATTATGTAGTCTCCCATGTTACATTGTATCTCCAAATGACATCAAATACTCTTAAAGTCACATACTTAAAAGTAATTAACATCATCACATATTCTCTGTTATAGGTTAATCATTTCCATAAATAACCCAAATCAATATAAATCAACAATAAAAACGTAGATAAAAATCCACCATTACTCTACAAATGAAACCTCATTGTATTCTATTTTCATTGGGCATATAGTGTTCCTAACAAAACGAACATCTTCCAAAATAACATTTATCACTTAATCACCAAATCATTTTCCTATACCAAGGGTATTCATTTGATAAGACATAAGAACCCAAATCATCTTATTATTGATTAATAAAATCATTTAACAAAAAAATAGTCACACTAACCAGGGACTTCACGTAGTCCAGTGGTAGGCGATAAATCTCAATCGCACTTTGGTTGTGGGTTTGATTCCCACAGCTTTGTCTGACGCGATGGGTTGTCACACGGTCTACGTGTTGTCCATTTTCAAAAAACTATATTTTATAATATTACCAAAATGAGATAAATTCCTCAAAATAACATAATTTTAACCACAAATGTTATATCATACTTTGCATTTTCATCCCAAATTATATTAACTTATCATTTTCTCAAACCCCAATGATCATATAAAACCAAATGGTTATTTATACCTATATCCACAAGAGAAGAGACAATTCTTCCTCAAATATCATTCTCACATGGAAAACTGCGGGGTTACAAATACAAGAGAAAATTATTCCAAAGTAAACCCATCAACAAGGAGTGCTAATACTTTTTAAATTTTTCTCCAACCATTTATTTCCACATAGCTTCTTCTTTGACCAAGAAAATATCCTATAGAATAGGACATTCACTCGAGTAAGGGCCAGGTCCCCTACATTTATGGTAAATGACTGTAAATGGACTATTGGGACCATTTTTATCTTCTTCCATAGTACTCTTCATTTTTCTTCGGCAATTATTCACTTTATGTCCTTCTTTCCCGCACGTAAAATATTTTGTTGTCCCATTGAGACACTTTCCTGGGTGTCTCTTTCCACATTTCCTACATGATGAAAATTGAGGTTTCTTTTCTCCATGGTCTCCATTGCTGGAGATCTTATCATTTATCACCATTCTCTTCCTTGTTGAGTCTGGGAGTTGGTTAATATATATGTTGTTGAACATATTTTTGGAAAACTGATTTGGCATAAAGACGATATCTTTTACGCCTATCAACATTCCATTTTGTTGCTCATTGCCACTACCGTTCCCACCTTGTACATCATTCTAAAAGTCACTATGACTTCCTTGGAATCAAGCCATTGACTAAAACCAGAAAGCATTGTGTGAGTAATAGTAGTCGTAAAATCATTTAGAGATTAAAATGTCCCTCGGGAGTGTCGTAACCAAGAGTGCAGCAAGGCCCGTTGTTGTGCACCAGTTCCCGTTCGAGTCTAGCTCAAAGCGGTGTTTTCGGGTTTTACCCCTAGGTACATCTGTGCCAGAGCCGCCTCTACCTGCTCCTATCCAGACAGGGATGTATTGCTCGGAAAACTCACAAAATCTCTACAATACCAAAATTCTAGGAAGTTCTTTTATACTAATCCTCAAAGTTCATCTTAGGTCTACGTGCTCTAATCAGAGTTTATCTAAATCTAGCTACCAAGGTTTGTACTAAACTTCCTCTGATACCAACTGTAACGCCCCGACCCCAGTTACCCAGAGTAGGTGCATTATTACATAACATTGGAATGATCACAAAAAAGATCAAATCTCGAAAGACCGATTGGTTTAGTAGCCTTGGAAACACTAGATATATTAATAAGTCTTAAAATACATCATAAAATGAAAAACTACTACAAAAAAATATTGTCTCCATAATCCACACTCATATCCCCACATTATATCCCTGTAAGTCATTCATAATTTACTTCTTCACTTCCTGGGAAAAATAAAACATGGAAAAGGGGTGAGCTCAAATGCCCAGTAAGGATAACAATATAGCGTAAACTTTCATAAATAAGAATAAACATTTAAGGCAATGTATAACTAAAACAAAAGCCTTTCAAACATGAACTTTCAACATGGTATGGCATAAATAAAATGAAATAATGCCATTTACTTATTCACATGGATATTTTACTAATCGAATAATCACATGAAAAACTCAATAACCACTTTCATAATGTTGGAATGCATAATGCCAGACTATCATAACCACATAGTCAAGGCCTCGTGCCAAGACTACAAATAAGATTTTGCCAAGGCCTTGTGCCAAGACACTAGTTTGTCTCATGAGACCTACCGATGCATCGAGGAGCTATAGCGGGCTCCGCCCGTCACTTATTAAGTCCAATGCATTCCTCATATGAATAAGTTTAAGCATAAAATAAACATTCGTATTAAAACTAGCATACGAAATGTAAATACTTTAACCACAAACCATGAATGGTATAAAAATAGAACATCCACAGTCAAATATAACTCATTTGATACAATATGGAAGATTGTATTGTATCACATTAACCTCAATCATGAATAATGAAGGATGTTGACATAGATGAAAATAATCATCAAAACTATTTGAGAGAAATATCCCCCTTTTCTTGAAAACATTTAAAAGTCACACTATTTGTCAAAAAGCCATTTAAAAATAGATTTCTGAATCAAAGTGTCCCATACCACTTTGAAACTTTTTAAAAGGAGTTTTAATTTCTAAACATTAATTTCCATATAAATAAATCCTTAAAACCATTTTTAAAACATGGACATTAATGAGAAAGATTTAGATGAATAAGTCTTTAAAACATTTAAAAATGGTATTTTGGTTAGAGATTCTAACCAAAATAGACACTTGAATACAAATAATTGAGTTAATCAAAACTTTGTAATATCATGAGAATAAAGGGATTCATGATATACTATGTCAAAGTACATTATATACACCACATAAAAGTGATTTGGTGTATATCATCAAAGAAGTCTCAATGGAATGTAAGTTGAGATGAAATCTCACATAAAGGTTGTATCCTTAGGTTAAGGATAAATCAACGACATAATTATTTGTGACAAATATAAATACACTAAATATGATTGGATATTCAGTTTAAAACAATCAAAGTAAATTCACACATATTCTTGTAAAAACAACTCCAACGAATTGGATGTTTAACTCAACAAATGGAGAATGAGTTAAAATTACTCTTATCAAATTTATATCAATGACTTGAGAATTATCAATGGAGTGATTATATGTATCAAATGTATATCCATAGGAAGGGGAGTGGAAATTATGACATAATCAAATGAATAGTGATTCCACACATAATCTTGGAGTAATATAATCAATGAAATATGCGTAAAGCCAAATGAGTGGAAATTGAAATTTCAAATTCCCTTATCGATTAGGCAGCTTACGAAACATACACCCATGAAAGAAGTATCATACCCAGATGATGTAAATACCCATAAATTAATGTATATTACACAATGAATACAATCATGGGCAGTACACATACACCACATGCAATAATTAAGTGGTGAATAATGAAAATCTCACGAAATTAAAAGTGAGATAAGAAAATCCCTTACCTTGTACTTTTACTTGGTTGGGGTAGGTTAACCTCCTGTATAATATTGAAATAATTGTTATTAAATTATACAAGAATCATATATATTAATATCATATCATATATGATCTTTTAACTTTGCTTTGTTAATAATGTCTTAGTATTATCGTTGTTTCGGGTGTTAACTTACTCGTTTTATTTTATATGTTTTATTACGTAAGACATGTTTGTAATGGATAGGTTGTATATTATTCATATCCAGAATGATTTCAAGTCCTTAAAAATCATTTTTAAATCAGCAAATGATAATTATACTTGAATGGATATGATGGAGAATGAATCTCATCGCGTTCATGGAGACGGTAGTCCGTACGTACGCATGAGCGACAATATCATTCTTTTGATGTTAAAATAATATATAAATGGATGGTATATCATATATACAGAATCATTAACATGTTATATTTATTATTTACATGAGTTACACATCATTATTATACCCATCCAAATAATAATATATTGAATAACAATTACACCACGACGTGGAGACGGTAAGCCGTACGTACGCACGTATGGTGACATGTTATTGAAAGGGTGGATAGAATACTGAATATGGTTGTACCATATTTATAATAACATCAAAGTATATGTGATATACTGGAGTTATTATTTTAGAATGGTAAGAACAAAGAAAGAAGAAGTGGAAGAAGAAAGGAACTTGAAAAGGGGTGGTGAAAACATTACCTCTTCTTCGGGTTCTTCCTTTTGATTTGATCAAAAGGGATCCTTAGGTTGGCTTTCTGATCAAAATAAGGCCTCTAGGTTGTAGTGAAGGATGTTGGGAGAGTATTTGGGCAGATTTTGGCTGAGCCAAGTGGCTTTAAAGGTGTGAGGAATGAGTAGAAGTGGTCTCCTTTTATAAGGGAGAGGAGGGGCTCTTTAGGAAAGAGTGAAAGTATTACTTTATAATATAATTATATTCGGTTTATAATGGTCCAAATATCATTGAGGTCGAAGATAAGATGACGCAGTTTCTAAATAACATCAACCAATAAGAATTGGACAGGTTTTAGATAATATTTTAATCATTATAATCTTATTTATTTAAATGATTTATTAATGAGGTAAACATTGCATCATTATTATGTCATTAATAATTTAAATTATTTGATGTCTAAAAATTATAAATAAAATATAATTATGTAGGAAATCCTTTTATATTTCTAATGAATATTTATAATCGAAACTCCAACATGTATAACCCTATGTAAAAATTGTTCTTCTAAAAGATGTAAGCTTATGCCATTTTTATTTTTATTTTAACTTTATTAATATAATGTGTCCCTACCACATACAAGTGGCTCCAAGGGGTCCCCAAATCGACCCAAGAATGCCCATGGTCGGGTATGCGTCCACCAATAAGGTTAGGACACGTTTTAGGGTAATTTTGTATTATTATAATACTATTTTTTAACCCTTATTTACCGGATTTACCCTTAACCATGGTAAATAAAATATTTACCACAGTAATTATTCAAAATGTCTAAAAATAAAAGTTACCTATTTACACAATTTGGAAATCCTGATTTCAAATATGGAATCCATTTTTCTAAATTCAAAACACAGAAGTGGCAGAAATTAATTTAAAATTAATTCCCGCTGTCAAAACAAAAAGCGTGTTTTTAAGAGGTAATAACTATCAAAAGATTGACACTTGTTTATGTTTGGTTTAATTGTAAAATTATGTCCAATGACCAACATTATATTAAATGGTAAAAATATATTCTAAATATACTTTAAAACCACTCAAATTCACAATTTATCACTATTAATTATTTTGATTAAAAAAGTAGTTTTTAATTAAAATTTAGTAATTTTCACTATTCATCAAAATATGAAAGTTATCCGAAAAGTACCAAAATTTCACCTTTGGCTAAATTCGATACTCCGAATCCAAAAATGAAGTCCATTTTAAAATATAAAATATATATAATTTCAAAATTTAGGTATTACTATTCATAACGGCTAGTTTGATTGGTTGTGGCGTGTGTTAAAACTCAAGGTTGCGTACAACACACACTACTATTTTATTCAAAGGAAAGCGTACTGTGGAAGCTTGGGATGTTTCATTTTAAATTTTTTGATGTCCCAATTTATTCGGATAGTTTAAAATATTTTATTTAAAAAAGTTTCACTATTAAAAGTTGATAAAAGTGCAATACTGAAAATGAATCTGTTCTTGCATTATGACTAAGAAACTCATAATAGGGATTCTAAAATTATAAGGATTATATAAAGTTCAAAATGTAGTTAATACTATTCATGACCTCTTTTAATGGATTTTTTTTGTACGTCATGGTGTGATTGAACTCGGTGTTGCGTGTAGTGCAAGTTATTGAATTATTTTTAAGAAATAACACACTATGAAATCCTGGGGTGTTACATTCTTCCCTCCTTCAATAAATTGCGTCCTCGCAATTTGAAATTGTTTTTCGAAAATAAAAGGTTGAAAGTAGAAAATATATTTGTGGGAAAACCCACATCGGAAATTGGGTTACTAAAATTTAGTCTTAATATAAGGAAAAGAGAAATGAAAGTGTCACCACTAAATTATGATCTCGATTAGGAGAACATTGGTGGCAATTAGAGACATATAATTGGAGGAAAAACGTAAATATTTATAGGTAGTGATTGAGGTCATCAATCACAAACAAGTATAAAATTGAGGTCCTTAAACTCATCAATCTATGATGATTTGAAATACCATCGGTCCAAGAAAACATAGGGTATTGGGATAACACATTTTTGACGTTTCAAAATATCTTAGTTGAAATCCCACATTGAAAAATGAATTAATGAGGCCTCTATTTAAAATATAGAGTGGAAAGTATGAAGATTACCGAAAATAACACATAATAGGGTTCCATGTAGGAAAATATGGATATGGAAGAGAAATCTAACCATCAATTATCTGATGGAGAGTGGTAGAGAACATGGCTATGAAAAGGCCAACAATCCCCAAAGCCATAAATTAGTGATGATTTAATGTACCATCTAGGACAACATTTTTTTTAAGTTACATTACATAAGGAAGAGGAATTCATTTATGATATTGACTAAGAACATTATGAGATATACTTTAATTTTAAGTATATTTTCATTCTTTAATAAATTTCCAACACTAACTCATTTTTTTTAAACGATGAGTATTCAAGAAGACTTGGTCACACCGGAAGAACTAGAATAAACTTCTATAGAATCACATGATCCATGTAGGATAAATCATATATTTAAATTGTCTTTGAAGATTAATCAAAACCAAAATGGTTAGTGAATGATCTAATGATCCCCCAAAAGGATATTCATCGAGATAAATATGCACTAATCTTAATTTCTAAAATTAAACCAAAAATACCCCAAAGTTAAATAGATACCATTCAATAACGAATTGTCCTTACAATCCTTTAATATAATCCAAACTAATATTGAAACCCAAAACATAGAAGAATTTGATTATGTAGTCTCTCTTGTTACATTGTATCTCCAAATGACATCAAATACTCTTAAAGTCACATACTTAAAAGTAATTAACATCTTCACATATTCTCTGTTATAGGTTAATCATTTCCATAAATAACCCAAATCACTATAAATCAACAATAAAAACGTAGATAAAAATCCACCATTACTCTACAAATGAAACCTCATTGTATTCTATTTTCCTTGGGCATATAATGTTCCTAACAAAACGAACATCTTCCAAAATAACATTTATCACTTAATCACCAAATCATTTTCCTATACCATGGGTATTCATTTGATAAGACATAAGAACCCAAATCATCTTATTATTGATTAATAAAATCATTTAACAAAAAAAATAGTCACAACGTAGTCCAGTGGTAGGAGATAAATCCCAATCGCACATTGGTTGTGGGTTCGATTCCCACATCTTTGTCCGACGCGATAGGTTGTCACACGGTCTACGTGTTGTCCTTTTTCAAAAAACTATATTTTATAATATTACCAAAATGAGATAAATTCCTCAAAATAACATAATTTAACCACAAATGTTATATCATACTTTTCATTTTCATCCCAAATTATAATAACTTATCATTTTCTCAAACCCCAATGATCATATAAAACCAAATGGTTATTTATACCTATATCCACAAGAGAAGAGACAATTCTTCCTCAAATATCATTCTCACATGGCAAACTGCGGGGTTACAAATACAAGAGAAAATTATTCCAAAGTAAACCCATCAACAAGGAGTGATAATACTTTTTAAATTTTTCTCCAACCATTTATTTCCACATAGCTTCTTCTTTGACCAAGAAAATATCCTATAGAATAGGACATTCACTCGGGTAATGGCCAAGTCCCCTACATTTACGGCAAATAACTATAAATGGACTCTTGGGAACATTTTTATCTTCTTCCATAGTACTCTTCATTTTTCTTCGGCAATTATTCACTTTATGTCCTTCCTTCCCGCACGTAAAATATTTTGTTGTCCCATTGAGACACATTCCTGGGTGTCTCTTTCCACATTTCATGCATGATGAAAATTGAGGTTTCTTTTCTCCATGGTCTCCATTGCGGGAGATCTTATCATTTATCACCTTTCTCTTCCTTGTTGAGTCTGGGAGTTGGTTAATATATATGTTGTTGATCATATTTTTGGAAAACCGATTTCGCATAAAGACGATATCTTTTACGCCTATCAACATTCCATTTTGTTGCTCATTGCCACTACCGTTCCCACCTTGTACATCATTCTCAAAGTCACTATGACTTCCTTGGAATCCAGCCATTGACTAAAACCAGAAATCATTGTGTGAGTAATAGTAGTCGTAAAATCATTTAGAGATTAAAATGTCCCCCGGGAGTGTCGTAACCAAAAGTGCAGCAAGGCCCGTTGTCGTGCACCAGTTCCCGTTCGAGTCTAGCTCAAAGCAGTGTTTTCGGGTTTTACCCCTAGGTACATCTGTGCCCGAGCCGCCTCTACCTTCTCGTATCCAGACAGGGATGTATTGCTCGGAAAACTCACAAAATCTCTACAATACCAAAATTCTAGGAAGTTCTTTTATACTAATCCTCCAAGTCCATCTTAGGTCTATGTGCTCTAATCAGAGTTTATCTAAATCTAGCTACCAAGGTTTGTACTAAACTTCCTCTGATACCAACTGTAACGCCCCGACCCTAGTTACCCAGAGTCGGTGCATTATTACATAACATTGGCATGACCACAAGAAAGATCAAATCTCGAAAGACCTATTGGTTTAGTAGCCTTGGAAACACTAGATATATTCATAAGTCTTACAATACATCATAAAATGAAAAACTACTACAAAAACATATTGTCTCCATAATCCACACTCATATCCCCACATAATATCCCTGTAAGTCATTCATAATTTACTTCTTCACTTCCTGGGAAAAATAAAACATGGAAAAGGGGTGAGCTCAAATGCCCAGTAAGGATAACAATTTAACGTAAACTTTCATAAATAAGAATAAACATTTAAGGCAATGTATAACTAAAACAAAAGCCTTTCAAACATGAACTTTCAACATGGTATGGCATAAATAAAATGAAATAATGCCATTTACTTATTCACATGGATATTCTACTAATCGAATAATCACATGCAAATCTCAATAACCACTTTCATAATGTTGGAATGCATAATGCCAGACTATCATAACCACATAGTCAAGGCCTCGTGCCAAGACTACAAATAAGATTTTTCCAAGGCCTTGTGCCAAGACACTAGTTTGTCTCATGAGACCTACCGATGCATCGAGGAGCTATAGCGGGCTCCACCCGTCACTTATTAAGTCCAATGCATTCCTCATATGAATAAGTTTAAGCATAAAATAAACATTCGTATTAAAACTAGCATACGAAATGTAAATACTTTAACCACAAACCATGAATGGTATAAAAATAGAACATCCACAGTCAAATATAACTCATTTGATACAATATGGAAGATTGTATTGTATCACATTAACCTCAATCATGAATAATGAAGGATGTTGACATAGATGAAAATAATCATCAAAACTATTTGAGAGAAATATCCCCCTTTTCTTGAAAACATTTAAAAGTCACACTATTTGTCAAGAAGCCATTTAAAAATAGATTTTTGAATCAAAGTGTCCCATACCACTTTGAAACTTTTTAAAAGGAGTTTTAATTTCTAAACTTTAATGTCCATATAAATAAATCCTTAAAACCATTTTTAAAACATGGACATTAATGAGAATGATTTAGATGAATAAGTCTTTAAAACATTTAAAAATGGTATTTTGGTTAGAGATTCTAACCAAAATAGACACTTGAATACAAATAATTTAGGTAATCAAAACTTTGTAATATCATGAGAATAAAGGGATTCATGATATACTATGTCAAACTACATTATATACACCACATAAAAGTGATTTGGTGTATATCATCAAAGAAGTCTCAATGGAATGTAAGTTGAGATGAAATCTCTCATAAAGGTTGTATCCTTAGGTTAAGGATAAATCAATGACATAATTAGGTGTGACAAATATAAATACACTAAATATGATTGGATATTCACTGTAAAACAATCAAAGGACATTCACACATATTCTTGTAAAAACAAGACCAACGAATTGGATGTTTAACTCAACAAATGGAGAATGAGTTAAAATTACTCTTATCAAATTCATATCAATGACTTGAGAATTATCAATGGAGTGATTATGTGTATCAAACGTATATCCACAGGAAGGGGAGTGGAAATTATGACATAATCAAATGAATAGTGATTCCACACATAATCTTGGAGTAATATAATCAATGAAATATGCGTAAAGCCAAATGAGTGGAAATTGAAATTTCAAATTCCCTTATCGATTAAGAAACTTACGAAACATACACCCATGAAAGAAGTATCATACCCAGATGATGTAAATACCCATAAATTAAAGTATATTACACAATGAATACAATCATGGGCAGTACACATACACCACATGCAATAATTAAGTGGTGAATAATGAAAATCTCACGAAATTAAAAGTGAGATAAGAAAATCCCTTACCTTGTACTTTTACTTGGTTGGGGTAGGTTAACCTCCTGTATAATATTGAAATAATTTTTATTAAATTATACAAGAATCATATATATTAATATCATATCATATATGATCTTTTCACTTTTCTTTGTTAATAATGTCTTAGTATTATCGTTGTTTCGGGTGTTAACTTACTCATTTTATTTTATATGTTTTATTACGTAAGCCATGTTTGTAATGGATAGTTTGTATATTATTAATATCCATAATGATATCAAGTCCTTAAAAATCATTTTTAAATCAGAAAATGATAATTATACTTGAATGGATATGATGGAGAATGAATCTCATCACGTTCATGGAGACGGTAGTCCGTACGTATGCACGAGCGACAATATCATTCTTTTGATATTAAAATAATATATAAATGGATGGTATATATATATAAAGAATAATTAACATGTTATATTTATTATTTACATGAGTTACACATCATTATTATACCCATCCAAATAATAATATATTGAATAACAATTACACCACGACGTGGAGACGGTAAGCCGTACGTACGCACGTATGGTGACATGTTATTGAAAGGGTGGATAGAATAATGAATATGGTTGTACCATATTTATAATAACATCACAGTATATGTGATATACTGGGGTTATTATTTTAGAATGGTAAGAAAAAAGAAAGAAGAAGTGGAAGAAGAAAGGAACTTGAAAAGGGGTGGTGAAAACATTACCTCTTCTTCGGGTTCTTCCTTTTGATTTGATCAAAAGGGCTCCTTAGGTTGGCTTTCTGATCAAACTAAGGCCTCTAGGTTGTAGTGAGGGATGTTGGGAGAGTATTTGGGCAGTGTTTGGGCGAGCCAAGTGGCTTGAGAGGTGTGACAATGAGTAGAAGTGGTCTCCTTTTATAAGGGAGAGGAGGGGCTCTTTAGGAATGAGTGAAAGTATTACTTTATAATATAATTATATTCGGTTTATAATGGTCCAAAAATCATTGAGGTCTAAGATAAGATGACTCCTTTTCTAAATAACATCAACCAATAATAATTGGATAGGTTTTAGACAATATTTTAATCATTATAATCTTATTTATTTAAATGATTTATTAATGAGGTAAACATTACATCATTATTATGTCATTAATAATTTAAATTATATGATGTCTAAAAATTATAAATAAAATATCATTATGTAGGAATTCTTTTTAGATTTCTAATGAATAATTATAATCTAAAATCCAACATGTATAACCCTATGTAAAAATTGTTCTTCTAAAAGATGTAAGCTTATGCCATTTTTATTTTTATTTTAACTTTATTAATATAATGTGTCCCTACCACATACAAGTGGCTCCAAGGGGTCCCCAAATCGACCCATGTATGCCCATGGTCGTGTATGTGTCCATCAATAAGTTTAGGACACGTTTTAGGGTAATTTTGTATTATTATAATATTATTTTTTAACCCTTATTTACCGGATTTACCCTTAACCATGGTAAATAAAATATTTACCACAGTAATTATTCAAAATGTCTAAAAATAAAAGTTACCTATTTAAAAAATTTAGACATCCTGATTCCAAATATGGAATCCATTTTTCTAAATTCAAAACACAGAAGTGGCAGAAATTAATTTAAAATTAATTCCCGCTGTCAAAACAAAAAGCGTGTTTTTAAGAGGTAATAACTATCAAAAGATTGACACTTGTTTATGTTTGGTTTAATTGTAAAATTATGTCCAATGACCAAAATTATATTAAATAGTAAAAATATATTATAAATATACTTTAAAACCACTCAAATTCACAATTTATCACTATTAATTTTTTTTATTAAAAAAGTTGTTTTTAATTAAAATTTAGTAATTTTCACTATTCATCAAAATATGAAAGTTATCCGAAAAGTACCAAAATCTCTCCTTAGGCTAAGTTCGATATTACGAATCCAAAAATGAAGTCCATTTTAAAATATAAAATATATATAATTTCAAAATTTAGGTATTACTATTCATAACGGCTAGTTTGATTGGTTGTGGCGTGTGTTAAAACTCAAGGTTGCGTACAACACACGCTACTATTTTATTCAAAGGAAAGCGTACCGTGGAAGCTTGGAATGTTTGATTTAAAATTTTTTGATGTCCCAATTTATTCAGATAGTTTAAAATATTTTATTTAAAAAGGATTCACTATTAAAAGTTGATAAAAGTGCAATACTGAAAATGAATCTGTTCTTGCATTATGACTAAGAAACTCATAATAGGGATTCTAAAATTATAAGGATTATATAAAGTTCAAAATGTAGTTAATACTATTCATGACCTCTTTTAATGGCTTTTTTTTGTACGTCATGGTGTGATTGAAATCGGTGTTGCGTGTAGTGCAAGTTATTGAATTATTTTTAAGAAATAACACACTATGAAATCCTGGGGTGTTACAAGAAATATGGATAAACACAACATATTTTTTTGGAAATTGTTTTTTGGATAAACACAAAATTCTTTATTTATAAAGGATGAGATATTTTTTTTACTTTAAAAGGGGGAGAAAATGTAAATATTAGGAAATAATTTTTTTAAAATAAAATATATTTTCTATCATTGAAAAATTCTAAATTATATGAAATTAATTTTGTAAGATAAATTTAGTAGTCATTTCACGGGATTTGTGATCATCAAAATGGGGGAGATTGTTGAGCATGTGTTGTTTTAAAAATTAATCTATCTTTTTATAATGATTTTTATGTTCATAGATACACTTATTTTTTATTCTAATGATTGTAATTTGAGTATATTTTAGGAAATTAATATTATTTATTTATCAATTTTTAAATAATATTTTAAAAATTTTAATCCAAATGGAATATTTGTCAATGTATTGAAAAATCACTTTAGCATGTTCTGGAAACACTATTCATATCCTATGTTGGTGAGTATAGCGTAAGGGTGAAAATTGTCACTTACAGGTTATCAGAAAAGTATGAAAGAAGAATCCTACGTTTGGAAGGAACCCTTACATTTGGAATATCATAAAAGTATGGAAGAATAATCCTACGTTACTATGGAATGTTATGTTTGTTTCTCAAAGGTATGGTTCTTCAACCTTACTTTTGTAAAGAACCTTACGTTTTATCAAAAATTATGGATCATGTACCTTATTGATAAAAGTATGGATTATATACCATACGTTTGATAGTTGAATAGAAAAGTATGGATGATCAACCTTAAATTTGAGATCAACCTTACGTTGGAATAATGGATCATGAAATCTTACATTCCTGATCAAACTTATGTTGTGAACCTTATGTTGTGAACCTTACATTAAGAAAATGTATGCTATGAAGTTCAACCCTATGTTTGGCATCAGAGATTTAAATTATGACTTCATTAAGGAAACGATATTAGTGCAGATTTTCAGGCTAATTTCAATCCATATTAAAAGCCTGAATCTAAGGAGCATCTTTGACTGATTCAAAGACGTTTACTTATGATTCAAAGGATCGATTTAAGAGGAGCTTTTCATGGTGAATTTTAAGGGGAGTTATGACTGCCCAGTTATTCAAATATGTGAATATTTCGATTCTATAGGATATTTTAGTGGATCTAAATTTGAATGGAAAATGATTGTCTTTATTATATATATCCGTGTTATTTTGTATTATAGTGAATACGAGATAGATCATTGTGAAAGAGATGTGAAGAAATGATTCTTGAGTTTTTTCACTGATACAGTTTATAAAGACAATCAAGATTTACAGATCTGCTACTACCATGATCTATTAAACATTGTTTTTTGAAGAAGATGAAACATGATATAAGATTAACCGATTCTACATCGAATATCTTTTCTGAGTAAAATTTTGTTAAAGTTACAAATTATATATCAAGATCTACTACAACTGGATCAACTCAAAACTACTCTTACCTAAAGAACATCATTTCTTAAAATCGACGATCCATAGACTTTCAATTGAGTGATATTGCAATTTTGAAGAACAACTGGAGAGTATTTCAAAGAACAAATATTCTTTTACTTTGAGTGACCTAAATCTTGTACTATGTTGTGTGTTAGGTTCTGTGTATGAACTAGAAGGATCTATTTTGCCTTAAAGTTTTAAAGGTGTCAACTACCTATACTCTTTCATGGAATGGTCTATTTATAAGAGGACCAGATAGTAAAAATCACTAAGCTCATGGAGTAGAGAAATAGTGGAGTGGACTACGGGGCTTCTATTCCCAAAACCACTATACATCATGCGTCCTTTGCTATTTATTTTATGCTGCTAAATAATTCTGATAAATTTAAAAGGACAGATTATGATCTTGAAAAGAAATTTTAATACAAAAAATTCACCTCCCTCTTGTGTATATTTGGTATAACCCGATCCAATTTGAGAATCTGAAGGAATTTCAGAAAAGGGTTTAAGATAAAACGATTGATTAATTAAAGACAATTAATTGATTCGAACATGATTTATCATAAACTAGAATGACTAATGAATTGAAATCTAGTTTTATTTAGGCGTAAATATCATTGCATGAATGGATGATCATGAGCTAGACCAAGACCTTTGTATGTGAATGTTTTCATTTAATTTGTTTATTTAAATTAAATTTTTTCCCTGCGAGCCTTCTCCTCATTAATATATAGGGAATGTGCACCCAAGGTTTCTTTTGTGTAAAACCCCATTTTACCCCTCACCTGTGTGTGATATAACAACATAAATAATGGATGGAGCTCCCAAGCTGGTAGAGGAAAATCAAGTTAGGAGCCAAGGAGATTCAAAGGTGAACATTTGGAAAGCTATAAACAAGAACCCAAAAGGTTCAAGGAGTTTTTCCCCTAGATCTTGGGTTAGTTTATCAACCGCTAGATAAACAAACCAATATAACGTGCTCATGATCATACCATTTATTTTATTTCGGTAAGTTTCATGGTTTATTTAATGTGGGTTTGTTCTCACGATCACACAATTAATGAATTAAACAAGTATGAAAGATGGAACTAAAATAAGACTGGGTTATGGGAAAATATTATCTTAGACATGGTTAATCACATAAGTATATCCCACATAATATAAACAAGCATGTAATCAAAGATAATAAAATGGAAATTTATGTATAAGGATAAAATCTCTCAAAGAAAATATCAATTCGGTATATCCTTCTATAATCTTGGTTAGAATCGAACCATAGTTCAAAGTGCCTGACCAACCCTAGTCGGGGTGTTTTAAATTATCGATGAATTATAATTCAATGTTTTGGGTTGACGTGACTTAGTTTTAATCAATTGTTGACTACCACAGCGGGACTTGGTGTGACAAGGAGCCAAAAGCTGGTGAAATCCAAAATAAAAATGATTTCAGGATTGGGGAGTCCACTTAGAGGATCAAAGAGGTGTGAGCTAATGTTGTTAGCAGTTTAAATGCCTACCTAAAACACTTAATGTTTCATGACGAACCCTAGTTTGGTTAATTTGAAAGGAAATATGGATCCTTTCCACTATAATATTCCGTCTATAGAATATTACGAAGTCAATGGTGAGATTTATTGGATTTCAAAAAAATAGCAGGAGACTAATAAGTTTTAATTTATTTATTTGTCCTAGTTTTATCATGATAAAATACTAAACCTTTTATCTGTAGGTTCTAGGTACAGAAGAAGTGTGTTTGGGATGGGACCCAACATTGATTTTTAAAATGATCAATGATTATTCTGGGATCAATATGATGATGAACGCCCGTCTCCACGGAATATAATCAAAGATTAAGATAAAGAAGAAAGAGGCCTGAAACCATAGAGAGGATCCTGCAAATCATGTTTATAATTAATTTCATAATGGAAATAATACATATATCTTTGGTATTTTTCTTATTTAATGATGTTGATCGTCCAAAATGACCCTTCTGGATTATCTCTTTGCGCTTGTAAGGATCCAAACTAGAATCCCTCTAGCAGTGATCCACACATGCACCGATGACCTCTGATCGACATCGCTCATTCTTCAGGTGCTATCACGGTGAAGTGAGTGTCTTATATCGGTCATTCATGATCACTTGTTTTTCAAACTTGATGAATGTCTCTCATTCTTGAGAGGGGATAGAGGAGGATTCCAGAAAGAAATTGTTTGGCTCAACAATTCTCAATTCACCAGGCATGTGGTGTGGTGTCTGGCACAATAGGCATACTTTCCTATTTATATACATGGAATTTTCGTTAAAATATTTAATTTCATATCAACAATTAAATAAATTCATAAACTTAGATAAAAACCATGCATTTAATAATAATACAGTGTCATTATTTATGGTGTTCCAACTTGCGCAAAACAGAATTATATATAAAATTATGTGTCATAAAATAATAGCAGCGTTATTTTCATTTATGACAACTAGTTAACTGATTATTTACCGTATTTCAAATATTTATTTTACTACCAGACCAACCTTGGTCCACTCAAGCTCCACTTCAATTTATGGAAAACTTGAATAAATAAATAAATAATTTATTCTCTTAAATAAATATTTCATTTAAAAACAAGTAAATAAATATTTTTTAATTGTTCAGTAAAATAAATAAATAAATTTTATTTAATTTATGAGATCATTTTAACATGAATAAAACTATTCCACGGTCTCAAGAATAATATTTATTTGATTAGTTAAATTCAAATATAATTTAACTGAGACAACAAAAACCACTCAGTGTGTGACCCTCGAGGATATTTTCTCATTGGCATTAGGCAGGCTTACTTAAAGTCCAAGAGTAATATCTAGCAATGGGTCAAGGCACCCAAGAGAAATAACGTAAAGTCACAAAAATGACATCCACATAATAATTCTCACAGTGTAATATAATCCATTTGTCCCAATATCTCATCAAGAAGGTTTCATGATTATGTCATAAAATTTTATGCTTGATAAGTCATTCTTTGACTACCTAAAAAAACTTTTTGTTACACCATGGACATAGAATTTCATGTGACGGTTCTATTTCAATCAAAGGGCTGAGATATCCACTTCTTTAAATGGAAGGGAAAAATCCATCCTTGACTTATCCATTAATTACATGCCACTCATAACACACCCAATGTACCCTACTTCCCACCAACTGTCTACATGACAGTTTTTGTCAGTAAATCAAAGTGAGTAAGTCAGGACACATATTAATGACAATCTCAAAGTCTAAGAATCATTACACATGCTTGAAGATAGAAATATCTGATCACACCAAAACAAGTTTAATTCCTACTAGTGGGTTTGTTCTCATAATATCCTATCTTGGAGATTACCAAGTGAGAACTTCATGAGAGGAAGTCTCAGCTGCTTATGAGTACTCGCACCTAATTTTCTGCATGTTATGTATCCCATCGTAGCATGTCATTCAACCACATAACTATATTTAAGAATATTGTTATAGCATTTCGAGGTTCTCATCATAGTAGGGAACTTCCATGACCTTATCAATGCAACAAATATTCATGGACATTATTACATCATAGTCATGCAGAACAATGAACAATATGTAATAATACATTAAATATACATGTAATGAAAGTAAAACCAGTTAGTTCTAGGACACCAACTCTTAAAAAATCCCACTTGAACTAGAGATAACTGCATACGACTTTCAGTCCGCTAGACCTCACATAATGATCATGTTTCTACTGACTCATGTCTTTAGTCAAGGAGTCTGCCACATTTTCTTCTATAGAAATAATAATCACTACAGCTTCATCTCTATGAGAAAAATCACACAAGAGATGATACTTCTGAAGTATGTTCTTTTTCTGCTGATGTGGCCTTGGATCTTTTTGTGATATCCACTACTGTAGTGTTATCACATTACAATGTGATGGGATATTTACTGTTAGGTATCACATATAGCTCATGGACAAAGCTTCACATCCAAATTGCTTCTTTAGATGCCTCAGAAGCTATGATTTACTCAGAATCTGCTATAGAATCTATGACCACACTCTACTTTGAGATCTTCCAGCCCACTTCACCTCCATTCAAAGTGAAGATGTATCCCATTTGCAACTTCATACCATCTTGATCAGTCTGGAAACTAGCGCCTGCATATCCTATAATGACTAGTTCCTCATCTCCTCCATTGACCAAGAACATATCCTTAGTATGCATCAGATACTTTAGGATAGTCTTGACTGCCATCCAATGGTGGTCATCTTGATATCTGCCTACCACACTCAATGCATAGGTGACATCCAACCTAGTACATAGCATGAAAAACAAGACTGACCCAATTGTTGATGCGTATGGAGTCCTTTCCATTATCATTCTTTCCTCATGTGTTTGAGGACACATTTTCTTGGAAAGATGAATTCCATGTGATTCTAGCAAAAATCCCCTATTGTATTTTTCCTTACCTAATCTCTTCAGTTTCTTATCAAGGTATATACTTTGATTTAGGACCATCAATCTATTGGATGTATCACAGTGTATTTTGTTCACAAGAATATATGCTTCCTCGTCCAAATATTTCATGGAGAATCATTGATTCAACCATGCCTTAACGAACTATAAGACTGGTATCTCATTTCCAATAAGTAATATTTCATCAACATATACTATTAGTAAAATGAGTACACTCCCACTAAACCATTTGTAGACACAAGTCTAACATTCATTCTTGATAAAACCAAATTCTTTTATGGCTTCATCAAAATGAATGTTCCATGACCTGGATGCTTTCTTTAATCCATAAATGGATATCTAAAACTTGCATACCTTATTGGAATCCTTTAGAGTCACAAACCCTTTAGGTTGTGTCATGTATTCATATTCTTGAAGGTTCCCATTAAGGAATGATATTTTGACATCCATTTTCCAAATCTCATAGTCATGGTAAGCCACAATGGCAAGTGGAATTCTGATGGATTTCAGCATTGCAACTGGTGAAAAGGTTTCATCGTAGTCACTTCCTTGAAACTATTTAAAACATTTTCCAACCAGTCATGCCTTATAGGTACTAAATTGTCCTTAAATTTCCATTTTCTTCTTGAATACCCATTTGTAACCAATATGCTTTACATCAACTGGAGGATCTAACAAAATCCAGACTTGTTTTTGGAACATGGAATCCATTTCGTAATTCATGTATTATTGCCACTTTGCAATGTCTATGCCACTTACATATTCTTGGTAGGTTAGAGGATCATTATTATCAACTAATAAGGAGTTACCATCCTCGGTAACTAAAAAATCGTACCGTTCCAGTTCTCTATCCTATCTTGTACTCATACACAGTACTTGTGTCTCAGGAACATATTCTTCTTCCATGGGGCTTTGTGGAATCTGTTCATGTACCAACTCTTGTATACCTTGAGCCTCTAATTCATATATTTCTATCTTTATCCCACTATATATTTTGGATATGTGCTCCCTCTTAAAAAATATGACATGTCGTTCCACTATAAAAATTTTTTCTAAGGGGTTGTATAGGTAATATCCCCTTGTTTTCATGGGGTATCCTATAAAGGTACACTTTGTGACTTGGGGTGCGATTTTGTTACTTGAAGAGGCCTTAACAAATTCTTCATTACCCCACACATGTAAATTTTATAACATGGATTTTCTTCCACTCCTGAACTTGTATAGAATACCATTTATCGATTTAGTACGAACATCGTTTAGTATGTGTGCTGCTATTTGTAATGCATATCCCCAAAAAGATAATGTAAGACACGCATTAGTCATCATTGATCTCACCATGTCTAACAGGGCACAGTTTCTACTTTCTCTCACACCATTCCACATGGTCATGTTTGGAGGAGTGAGTTGGGATAGGATCCCAAACTCCCATTAATAATCAATAATGTATTTATTAATATATTCTCCACCTCGGTCTGAGAAGAGTTTCTTAATCTTCTTACGAAGATGGTTCTCAATTTCAATCTTTTATTATTTGAACTTATCAAAAGAATCTGACTTATACCTTGTCAAGTAGATATATCCATATATACTAAAATCATTAGTTAAAGTTATAAAGTATGCGTACCCTCCCGTTTCTTCAACTGGAAATGGTCCACACACATCGATATGAACCAATTCAAGAAGTTCTTTATCCCTTTAACCATTCCCACTAAATGGGGATTTGGTCATTTTTCCTTGTAAACATACATGACATATGCCAAGTGGTCTTAGTTCGAAAGAATCTAAATATCCATATTGATGTAACTATTTATAGCATTTCTCGTTTACATGACCAAGACAGTGATGCCAAAGTTGGGTGTGGTATGAGTCTTGTGAAGTATCTTTGTTATCGATTTCCATTACTACGTTTCTGTAATCCAACACGTAATGTTGGTTGTATAAATGTACCCTACCATAACAAATTCTATATTTGTAAAAGAAGAAACATTCATTTACAAACCTGAAAACAAATCCATCTATATATGATATGGATAAAAAGATAATGTTTTTAGTAACAGAAGGCACATAATCACAACCCTTTAACACCAAGATCATCCTAGTTAGAAACATGAGATGGTAGTCCCCGACAGCTACAACAGTGAGTCTGGCTCTATTTTCTACTCGTATATCTACCTCCACTCAATCAATATTCCTAGATATAATTGGTTTCTATATTTGGATTCATATGTGAGAACCACAAGCTATATATAATACCCAATTTTTATAAACAGATAGATTTCATTCAATAACAAATGCACCTGAAGCTTCCCCATGCTTCTTAGGCTGGGTGTAGTTCTTCTTCCAGTGGCCCTTCTTAACATGCGAAACAAACATCCACATTTTCCCTTGCCTTTCCTTCGATTTTCCTTTTCATTAAAGGTTGTTAAGAAGCTTTGGGATTAGATCTCTTCACCTTCCTTTTCCTATTATTCACCATAAGGACAGAAGGATTTTCACACTTCATATCTTTTTCAACATAGAAAATGAGGATAGGAATATTAGATAGAGTCTTCTGAATGTTGTTCATATTGAAATTGACATCAAAGTTAGAGAATCTCTAAGGGAGTGATGAAAGAATGAGATTGGTGCCCAGTTCTTTAGGGAGTTTAAACCCTTGAACTTTTATGCGCTCAATATAGCCATTGATCTTGACTACATGAAGCCCAACTGGGGAACCTTCCCCAATCTTACTATGAAAGAGTGCCTTAGAGATCTCAAATATTTCATTTCTTGCTCTCTCTTTGTAAAGACCACAGTTGTGCTCATGAATTCTACAAGCATCCATTTTTTCATAAGACATCATGAGCTCACTAGGCATTGATGATAGAATCAAAAATTGAATGTCGATCACATCATTCATAAGTTTCTCATAGACCATGAAATCCTCCTCACTTTCCTCTTTGTCCAGAAGATCAGTAAATGCTAACTCTAGAATGTGAGACTTCCGTTCATGGCATTGGATAACCCAATGGCGTCAAAACCCTTGCTGGAAGTTACTACCATCGAGGATGTTGTCTTAATCCAGAATTGATCGTAGGGATAGTGTGGTCGATGAGTTTGACATTTTTATTCTAAAATTAAAAGAGCATATCATTATTACTTTCTTGATTACATTTTATAAGAAATAATAAATTTTATTAAGTCTCCCACTCTTTTATGATGCCCCAATAGCCCTTAGTATTGAAATCAGAATGTCCATTTTGCATGAAATTTTAGTTAAATGGATCCATATTCACCTTTTCATAACCCCCAAAAGGGTTGGTCAAGTTATTAGAAGGTATTTAGGTAGCCAGGTCTTTTCCAACTGCAGGCTTACAGCTCCTTGATATGTTGAGAGGACTCCCAAATCAAGAAATCATGACTTCGGATTTCCTCAAATCTTACCTCCAATATTACACCAAGTCTACAAAGGGATACCCCTCTTGATTTAATATGGTTAAGTAAACCCGAAACATTTCATAAGGGCTTCCTGTTTAAAAGTATGTTTCCCAACGAGGGTTGGTCAAACACATAGTTTTATTGAGTTTTTCCCTTAATTAAGTAATGTAAGGCTTGTTCTGACTTAATATTTTATTTGAGGGATTTTTTATAGCTTATGCGTGAATTTATTATTATCATTAACACAACTTGTTAATATTAAGTGGAACATACAAAAGTGATTAACCTTGACTTGATAATATTTACACACAAGTCTATTTTTTTTAGTTCTATCTTGCATGTTTGTTTAATTCATTAATTATGTGATCGTGACAACACATCCATAATGATAAATTGTGCAACTAATAGAAATATAATAAAGTAAATGGACTGATCATGAGGTTTTCTAATGGTTAGATTATCTAGCTGTTGATAAACTAACCATGACCATGGGGAGAAACACCATGAAACTTTTGGGTTTGTGGTTACAACTTCCACCTGTCCACCTCTATATCTCATGGGATTTGTTTCGTCTCGAATCTAGATTGAACTGCCTCCACAAGCTTTGGAGTTCCATCCATTACATATGCCTTTTTTAACTCACATGTTGGTGAGGGGTAAAAAGGGGTTTTACATAAAAGAAACCTTCAGCATCCAGGACCTACATATTAATGAGGAGAAGGCTTACAGGATAAAAAATTTATTTCAAATAAATAAATTAAGAGAAACCATCCACATACAAAGGTCTTGGTCAGCTCATGATCATAAATACATGCAACGATATTTATGCATAAATAAAATTAGCAGTCAATTCTTTAATCATTCTTGATTAAGATAAATCACACTCGAATCAAATAATCATCATCTTTAATTAATCAATACTTTAATCTTGTACTCTTTTTGAATTTTCTTGATATTATCATCCATCATAATTTTAAACATAAAAATTCATATAAAATTATCTTTGTATGTAACTTTTACTTAAGAGGAAACCCGATGAATTCCTATTCATAACTACCCAATGAGTAGAAATGAACATTACACAGATGTTAAATTAAACACGTATATATAAAACACCTATCACATGTTGTGCCTTAGCTTTATTCCTACACGATGGTACACGTCTCAAGGGTTTTTATAATATAATAATAAATTTTAATAAATCTGCTTAATTTGGATGAGTACATTATGTGTAGTTCCAACTACATGGCATGTATTATTTTCCATCGTCTATCCAAAGTACACACCTATGGAAAATGAGTGTCAGTATACTTTAGAAATCTTTAGAGTACACAGAATGTCTAGTGGGCCACACACTGTGTAGTTCCTCATTACATGGTCTCCATCCAAGCAAGACATGTACAGGGTGCACAGTACAACCCTAACCTGAAGGGACTACATTCCATGTCTATTGGGCACATGGAATGTAATCTGGAAACCATGTGCCACATGTTCCTGGTCAACACATCGAGTCATTTATGACTTAGAAAGACTCCAACACATGGCATGGTTTCGCGGACCGGTCAGATGCATTGAATATTGAGTACAAGGCATGTACTTCTGAATACACGCCATGTGTTCTAGTGGTGTATGATTAGGAAGCTTTGGCACCTCCAGATGAGATGCTCTATTTTATTTTAGTCAAAATTAAAAGAAAATATTATTTCTGTAAGGTGAACGAGAAATGAAAGAGGGAAAATAAATATAGAGATTTAGATTTGTATAATGATTAACTTGAATTGAAACAAATAAATTATTAAATGCATAATTCATCAACAAAATATTTAAAGAATTATAAACTATGATGTAACCTCTCTGACACCACTTGAAGGTTCTGGGTGAATTAGAAGAATGGTTGGGACGGGACCCAACTTTGATTTTCACCATGATCAAAGATTATTCTAGGGTCAATAAAATGATGAACGCCAGTCTCCACGGAATATAATAAAAGATTGTGATAAAGAAGAAAGAGGCCTAAAACCTTAGAGAGGATCTTGCACATCATTTTTATAATTAATTTAATTAATTTCATAAAGAAAAATAATACCTGTGACTTTGGTATTTTTTATCATTGATGATATTGATCATCCAAAATGACCCTTTCAGATTATCCCCTTTTGCTTTTAAGGATCCAAACTATAATCTCTCTAGCGGTGATCCACATGTGCTCTAATGGCCTCCAATTTACACAATCATTATCTGAGTGCTAACACGGTGAAGTGATTGTCTTGTGTCGTTCGTTCTTGATCGCTTGTTCGTCGGCCTTAAAGAATGTCTCTCGTTTTTGAGATGGGAGAGAATACGATTTTAGAGAGAAATTATTTGGCTCAAAAATTCTCAATTCACCAGGCATCTGGTGTGGTGTTTGGAACAATATGTGTACTTGCCTATTTATATACATGGAATCTCAATTACAATATTTAATTTCATAACAACAATTAAATTAATTCATGAACATTGAGAAAACCCATGAATTAATAATAATATTGCGTCATTATTTATGGTGTGCCAACTTTCGTAAAATATAATTATAAATAAAATTCATCAACATAAAATAATAGCATTTTTATTTTAATTTGTGCCAACTAGTTAAATAATTATTTACTGTCTTGCAAATAATTATTTTACTATCAGACTGACCTTGGTCTGATCAAACTCCACTTCCATTTATTGAACACCAGAATAAATAAATAAATAATTTATTATCTTAAATAAATATTTTATTTACAAACTAGTATATAAATATTTATTAAATGTTTAATAAAATAAATAAATATATTTTATTTAATTTATGTGATAATTGTAACTTGAATAAAACTTTTCCACATACTTGAGAATAATATTTATTTGATTAATTAAATTCAAATAGTATTTAACTATGACCTCCAAAAAACACTTAGTGTGTGACCCTCTAGGATTCTTTCTCATTGGGATTAGTAGGGCTTGGCTAAAGTCCAAGAGTATTGTCTAGCAACAGGTCAAGGAACCCAAGAGAAAGAAGATAAAGTCACAACAACGACATCCACAAATGAATGCTCATTGTGTAATATAACCCCTTTGTCACAATATCTAATCAAGCAAGTTTCATGATTGTGTCATCCACTTTTATGCTTGATACGTCGTTATTTGACTACCTGAAATAAACTCATCATTACACCATGGACATGGAATTTCGCGTGATGGTTCTATTTCAATCAAAGGGCTGAGATATAAACATCTATAAATGGAAGGGAAAAACCCTTCCTTGACTTATCCATTAATAACATGCCCCCCGTGACGCACCCAACCTACCCTAATTCCCGCTAACTGTCTATGGGACAGTTTTTATCAGTAAATCAAAGTGCGTAAGTCATTAAACATATTAATTAGAAAATTAAAGTGTAAGGATCATTACACACACTTGCAGATAGAATGATCTGATGACACCAAAACATGTGCAATTCCTATTAGCGGGTCTGTTGTTATAATCTCCTTTCCTGGAGATTACCAAGTGCGAACTTCATGAGAGGAAGTCTCATCTTCTAATGATTACTCGCACCTGATGATCTACATGCTATGTGTCCCATCATAGCATTTCATCCAACCATAGAACTATATTTAAGAATATGGTTATAACATTTCAAGGTTTTCATCATAGTGGGGAACTTCCATGACCTTATAAATGATACAAATACTATGAGACTTTATTACATCATAGTCATGTAGAACAATGAACAATATGTAATAATACATTAAATATCCATGTAATAAAAGTAAAACCAGTTGGTTCTAGGACACCAACTCTTAAATGCTCAACTTAATTTGTATAAATGGAAAGAAAAATGACTTCAAACATATCATTTTGAACCATACTTGAGATGGAAAACATTCTCACTAACATGAATTTCCAAGAATGGCAGTGGAATTTACGCGTCATCCGTCGCGATGAGAGGAAATTGTATGTGTTGGAAGAGCCTATTCCGGTTGTGCCTGGAAAAAAGGCTAGTGATGAGGAACTATCTCTCTATATGAAACATATGGATGATTCCATAGATGTCCAATGTTTCATGCAATCCTCCATTTCTAATGAGATTTTAAAGCAACATGAAAACAAAGATGCATATAACATGATTTCACACCATAAGGATATCTATCAAGAGAAGGAAAGATAGGGGAGATATTATATCTCCAAATATTTTTTTTAAAATAAGAATGGAGAGTCTACGCCAGCTGGGCCTCATGTAGTCAATCATATTGGCTACATTGAATGCCTGGACATCTTAGGGATTATGTTCTCAGATGAGTTGCATACAGATCTCATGTTATCATCACTACCCAAGACCTTCTCTAGATATATTGTCAACTATAACAAGATACACAATCAGAAGATTCTATTGGAACTTCTGACATTGATTCTACAGGTAGATAAGGACATGGGTAATGACAAACCCATCGTCCTTATAGTGAATAAGAAAAGGAAGGACAAGGAAAAGGGGTTAAGGATTCATAAATGATCTGAAGCCCCTAAGCACCGTCCCTCCAAGAAGGGGATGACACAGAGGTAGGGAAAGGAACAAGAGGTAGTTTGTTTTTCATGTGGAAAGCAAGGCCACTAGAATAGGAACTGCACCACGAAGCGTGGGGACACTAAAGGTGCATTTGTTATCGAGTGTAATATTTTCATTTCTACACATTGGTTATTAGATACAGCTTGTGGGGCTCACATCTATATTCAAATGCAGGAACAAAGTATATTTAGAAATATTTACAGAGGAGAGGTGGATCTTCGAGCTTCCAACGGCGCAAGGATGGATGCGTTGGCTATTGGATATTACCACCGCTCACTGCCGACTGGGATGATTTTGGTTTTACATAACTATTATTATGTGCCTAATGTTACCAAAAACAGAATTTCTGTATCATTTTAGGATATGGATGGATATATTTTCATGTTTCGAAATAAGGGTTGTCTCTTTTATTAGAATAATGTATGTTACGGTATGGTGAGTTTAAATAATGGTTTGTATGTATTAAATTTTGAAAACCAAGGGTTGGCAATCAATAAAGTAAAAAACTCACAAGACTCATACATCACATAGTTGTGGCATCACCATCTTGGTCATGTAAATTAGAAACGCATGACGAAGCTCTTCCAATATGATTATTTAGACTCTACTGAGATAAAACCACTTGATTGATGTCACGCTTTCTTACAAGGTAAAATGAACAAGCCACATTTTGGTGGATATGGTGAAAGTGTTATAGATCTTTTAGGATTGGTGCACACGAATGTGTGTGGATGATTTCTAGTAGAAGCTAGAGGTGGATATTCTTACTTCATTTCTTTTTTTTCTAATGATTTGAGTAGATATGGCCATGTATTCTTAATGAGGTATAAGTCAAAATCCTTAGATAAATTTAAGGAAGTTACTAATGAAGTAAATAATAAGCTTGGTAAGATGATAAAGAAACTTTGATTTTTCGAGGTGTAGAATTTATGAACCAAGAGTTCATCGATCTTTTACAGGAGTTTGGGATTTTATCTCAGCTCACTCCTACTTATACATCACAGTGGAATGGGGATAATGAAAGGCGGAACCACACCTTATTGAACATAGTGAGGTCAATGATGAGTCATGAAAATCTTCCATTATACTTTTGGGGATATGCATTACAAACTGCAACATACACATTAAACCGAGTACCAACTATGGCGGAAAATGGGATTCCCTCTGAGTTATTGAATGGAAAGAAACCCATTTTGTCACACACATGTGTATGGGGATGAGAAGAGTTTGTTAAGGCCTTATCAGGCAACAAATTAGCAACTCGAGGCACAAGGTGTAACTTTATAAGATATCCCAAGGAAACGAATGGATATTACCTATATAACCCTTCAGACAAGAATGTGAATGTTGCCAGACAAGCTGTCATTCATGAGAGGGAGCACATACTCAAAAAAGGAAAGTGGGATAAAGATTGACTTTTATGAAGTTGATGCTCAAGATACACAAGAGTTGGTATAGGAACAAGTTCCATAGGTCCCTGTGGAAGAGGTTCCAGAAACACAAGTACTGCGTAGGAGCTCAAGAGAGGTAAGGAAACTAGAGAGATTTGGTTTATTAGTCACCGATGATGGTGAATCATTATTTATAGACAATTATGAACATCTCTCCTATAAGAAAGTAATAGAATGCTCAGAATCTACAAGATGGCTAGAAGCTATGAATTATGATATGGATTCCATGTATCAGAACCAAGTCTGGGTTCTGGTTGATGATCTAATTGATGTAAAGCTTGTTGGATGCAAATGGGTATTGAAGAGAAAACTAAACATTAAAGGTCAAGTTAGAACCTACAAACCAAGGCTACTCACAAAAAGATTCAGACAGCATCAATGAATTGACTATGATGAAACCTTTTCACTAATTTCCATGTTTAAATCCCTAAGACTCATACATTCCATAGTAGCTTACCATGACTATGAAATTTGGAGAATGGATGTCAAAATAACATTCCTTAATAGGAAACTTCAGGATGATGTCTATATGACACAACACGAAGGGTTTGTGATACCAGGTGAATCCGAACGAGTTTTCAAGTTTTAGAATTCCATTTATGGATTATAGAAAGCATCCAGATCATGTAATATAGGATTTTATAAATCCATAAAGAAATTTGGTTTCATTAAGAATGAATGTTAGCCGTGTTTTTATAATCGGTTTAATGGGAATGTGGTCATTATCATATTATTATATATTGATGATATATTTCTTATTGGAACTGATGTACAAGTCTTACAGTCAGTTAAGGACTGGTTGAACAATTGTTTCTCCATGAAGGACTTGGGGTAAAGAAGCCTACATTCTAAAGATCAAGATCATTTGTGTTCGATCCAAGAGGATTCTTGGACCAAGTCAGGGTACATACATTGACGAGACACTAAATAGATTTTGTATGGAACAATCCTAGAGGGGATTGGTTCTAGTGTCACGTGGCCTATATCTTTCGAATAAAATGTGTTGTCAGACACAACAAGAGAAGATAGAATGGGCAAGATCTCATCGGCTTCAGCTATATGATCCATAATGTAAGCCATTTTACGTACCAGGCTTGATGTTGCCTATGAATTGAGCATGGTGGGCTGATATCAAGAAGATCCAAGAGAATAAAATTGGACTACTGTTAAGACTATCGTTAAGTATCTAATAAGTACTAAGGTATTGTTCCTGTTGTATGGAGGATATGGGGAGCTTGTCATCAGAGGGTATGCTGATTCTAGTTTTCAGATAGATCAGAATGATCAGAAGTCACAATCTGAATATGTTTTCTATCTCAATGGAGGAGTTGTGAGCTATAAGACTTCAAAGCAACCAGTTTTTGCTGATTCTATAGATGATTCCGAATATATAGCAGCTTCTGATGCATTCAAGGAATCCATATGGGTTCAGAGAATTGTATAGGAGCTGGATGTGGTGCCTAGCAGTAAAGATACTATCATATTTTATTGTGATAATACTGTAGTTGTGGCTCCTGCAAAAGAACCAAGGTCACATAAATAGACAAAGAACATACTCTGAAAGTATCACCTCTTGAGGGATTTCTATCAATTTAGGGGTGAAGTTATAGTGAGCAGAGTGTCCATAGAGTAGAATATGGCAGACCCCATGACTAAAGTCCTATCTCAGCAGAAGAATGAATATCTTGTGGGAGCTACCAATTGAAAAGTTCTTATCAGTTGGATCTAGTCCATGTGGTAGTCTGTTGGAGTTTGTGGCCTCGAACAAACTAATTTGAACTTTATTCATTAATAAATACCTTATCACATCATGATTGTTCTTCTGTGTGACAATGCATGTGATAATGTCCTAAAGATAGTTGTTGCATTAAAGGGTCATAATAGATCCATGATATGATGAGAACCCGGAAGTTCCATAACACTATTCTTTAATATATGTTCTGTGGCCGGATGATGTTATTTGAGGGACACAAATAATATAGGACATTAGAGGTGAGGACTCATTAAACTTTGATGCACCCTCTCATGGTGTGCGCCCTTGGTAATATTATAAGGACCTGGGCTTATTACATACATAATCTTAAATTTAGTTAAAAAATTCTTTTTACATTGAGTATCTTTTCAAGTTTATATCTTTATAGAATTAGGACAATACATCCATATCATTACACATTATTACAGAGTGGATACCATAAAACAGTTTCCATTTTTTTCAAAATATAAAACATTAAAACTTAAACCAAGACTCCTTGAAAATTCTTCAACATTTAACATAAATTCCTTCTTTGTCTTACAAATCCATTAACCTGTGAAAATCATTTAAAAACTTGGGATGAGCACAAAAGCTCAGTAAGGGATGGAAAAGAAGGAAAGATCACATTAGTCCATGAATACTCGTAATGTGTGAAAGCATTTTCAAAAGACATTCTTGTCACCCATATATACTTACTTTGTGTAACATGAGATTTAAAAAATATCCAAAAACAACATTGGAACATAAATATAATCATAAAGTTATCTTTATGCATTACAAAGATAATCTTGTAACCATTCTTGGTTACCTTATAATTTGTAACCCTCACGACTATCTTACTTTGTGTAACCATCACAGTTACACTTGGAGTAACCATACGGCCGACCTAAAACATACTCATACCGAATTAATTTGAGGGAGATATAGGTCCCACCCTTAATCATAAATAATTCCCAAGAAAAAAAACATAATCATACAACATGAATAATTAAATAAAAACATTGCTTTGGAATTTCGTAAAACCGAATTAAAAAAAGATTTTTAAAGAAAATCCCCTTATAAATATCATAATATTAAAGATAGAATTAATATATTGGATAGAGTACATATATACTGTAAATACACATAATAAAACATAATATAAACATAAATCATCACACAATAAATTTAAATAGCACATAAATAATGAAGTAGAAGGTTAACCCAAAGAATGGAAATCGGGTTAAGAATTCTGTTACAAACATCATATAATTTATGTGAGACTTAATAGATTTAATGGAATATGTATATATATAGTAAATACACATAAATTATTATAATATAAAAAAAATTATCCAAAAAACAATTTTAATACCACATAAATAATGAAGTAGATGGTTAACCAAAAGAATGGAAATCAGGTCAAGAATTCACTTACAAACAACATATAATTGATGTGAGACTTAATAGAGTTAATGTAATATGTATATATATAGTAAATATAAATAAATAATGATAATATAAACAATTTTAATCAAAAAAATTATTTTAATACTACATAAATAATGAAGTATAAGGTTAACCCAAAGAATGGGAATCGGGTTAAGAATTCCCTTACCTCGGGTTTTTCTTATTTTAAACTTGTTTAAACTTCTTGTATAATGGTTAAAAGAGTGTTATTAGTATTTTAAAGAAACATGTTAATGTTTAAAACATCTTATATTATCATTTCATAACATCATTTAAACCTTTAATTGTTTGTATTTTGCTCGCACTGTTTTTGGGTGAGTTCTTAACATGATTTCCATGATTGGTTCATGGTGGATGTTCATGTCGACTGGAAGTGAAATTCCATAATTGGAATAGAAAGGTATTTAAATATTTCCATTAAAATAATTTAGACCATTTTTCATTATGATGTTTAATATGAGGATGATTCATAATTTCAAACATTAATGATGTTCGTTTAGATCATTTTAGTGGTTCTTGGATAATGACAACCTCATTTTGTCTTATAAATTTGAACCATGAGTACAAAATAATTACAGAACCATTGGTGAGTCATAAAACATATATTATAACCTATTTCAACCATATAAATGGTTTCATGACATGACTTTAATGAATTAATGAAAATTAAAATCACATCGTCCATGATGTCGGTAATTCAACACATAACGAACAATGTTTTTATTCCTTAAATAAGTGGAAGAGGAGAAGAATAATGATGAATAATTTTCCATAAACATGATAAAATCAATAATATACATGATTTCTGGAGATTTCATGCCTCTTGGATAATGATATATGAAGAAAGAATAAGGAAGGAACTCAAAATAAAATAATAAGTGAGAAATCTCTTACAAAAACAATAGGCAGCCTAATGGGTACGTAACATGGTTTTAGAAAATATTTAAAATAGAGGTGAAAAGGGTAAACTATAAAAAAATGAATAATAATACATATTAGATCAATAATAATAATGAAATAAGAATATGGTATGGAAAATTGAATGTTATACTACATAAAAGAGAACTTGAAAGGAAAAAAGAAAGAAATTGAGAATTTTCATACCTTGTAGAGTAACCCTTAGAACATGAAGGTTGAGACCGTGGGGGCTTGAGGAAACCCTGTGAGGACTACTATGAAGGTAAGGAGGCCAAAGCTTCATTGAGGAGGAATTTGTAAGGAAGTTAATGAAATAATGGGTTGGTATTTATAGGAAAAGTGAGGGATTATTTTAATAATTTTCAAGGGACACCTCATGAGTGGTATTTGCAAAACCATGGGCATGCCCAAGGTATTTTACCATGGTATAGGCCACATGGGATACCTCACATCTTCTCTAACAATACAAAAGAAGACCAGATTTATGACATCATTATTACATCATTAATGATGTCATTAACACACCGAAACTATAAACTGTATTTTTTACTATTCACTAAAAAATCAATTGTTTCAAGAAAATTCCCAATATTCACCCTAACCATTTATCGACGTTTACATTCAAAAAAATTAAGTCCATTTTTTGAAAATAATTTTTTAAATATTTTTAATTTAATTTTCAAATAAAATCATACTTAATTCAAAAATTAACAATTCTAATTTTGTAACTACTTCTATATCATAATGAAAAATTAACCTAGATGTTATTATCTTAAAGCCTTAAGAAAATAAAATAATAATAAAATTTATCATTCATTAGGGTCATATTCCTATTCATTTTACTATTCATAAGGGTATGTTACTATTCACCAAAAAAACAAGTTGGTTCCAATAGACTCTAAATAACATACTGAACACAATTGTAGATGATAGTTTCTTGAAATTCAAAACATAGAATTGAAAAAAATTATGTCTAAAGGCTAGTTATAAATATAAACTTAAAAAAAAGTTTCATTCATTTCAATTTATTTTTTAAAAAACTGGGACGTTACATTATCACCACCTTTCGAAAATTGCGTCCTTGCAATTTTATTTAAATATTAAACAAGTGAGGGTACCTTGATCATGGCGTCCACCTGGTCACATCATCATATTTCTCACATAAATAGAAGGTCCATGCATTGCAACAATGATTTAGAGATACTTAAAAATCATTTTCTTCCTTTATCCGAATTCACCTTGTACAACTTGGGTTATATGGGTGCTCACAAAAAAATAGTTTTGGAAAATAATCTTGTATGACATATAATTTCAAAATATTTGATAAAAATGATTTTAATAAAATAGTCAGACCAAGATTGAGTTGAAACTTTAAATAAATGGTCCTTTTAAAATACCATAAGTATGCGTAGAAAGAGTATATTGTAAAAGAAAATATAAATAGGTTGGAAAAGGGTCTCCTTCTTCAGCACCTCTTTCAAAATCATAATATGCTTCAAAATCTCTTGATAAGGTAAAATATTTGAAAATTCCTTGATAATATTTACCTTTATTCAAAATATGAGAATATTGAGAAAATAGGATATGATTAAATACAACCCATGATCCACGATGGTATCGAGGTGTAGTGGAGGTATTTTATATCTCAAACAATTGTTTGCAAGTGAGTTGTATGTTAGAAAATGTTTCAAAGTCGTCTTGACATGACTTTACAATAATTATTGCAAGCAAGTCATCAAAAAGAGATATGAATGTCATTTGAGATCCTCCTCCTTTTATTTGTAACTGAATTACCTTAATCTAAAAAGATATAAAACACGTATTTAACTTAAATAATAGACATACAGACTAACCATATGTTTAACGAAAACTCATAAACCCTAAAGTTGTCTAATCCTTTCCTCTGATACCAACTATAAGGACCCGACCTTTTGACATACATAATCTTGAATTTAGTTAAAAAATTATTTTTAAATTGAGGATCTTTTCAGGTTTATATCATTAGAGATTTAGGAAAATACATTCATAACATTACACATTATTACAAAGTGGACACCATAAAAACAGTTTCCATTTTTTCAATATATAAAACATTAAAAGTTAAAACAAGACTCATTGACAATTATTCAACATTTAACAAGATTTCCTTACTTGTCTTACACATCCATTAACCTGTGAAAATCATTTAAAAACTAAGGATGAGCACAAAAGCTCAGTAAGGGATGAAAAAGAAGGAAAGATCACATTAGTACATGAATACTCATAAAGTATGAAAGCATTTTCAAAAGTCATTCTTGTCCCCAATATATACATAATTTGTGTAACATGAGATTTACAAAAGATACAAACAAAACATGAGAACATAAATATAATCATAAAGGTATCTTGGGGCATTACTTACATAATCTTGTTCCCATTCTTGGCTACATGATAATTTGTAACCCTCACGGCTACCTTACTTTGTATAACTATCATAGTTACACTTGGAGCAACCATACGGCCGACCTCCAACTTACTCATACCCAATGCATTGGAGGGAGATATAGGTCCCACCCTTTATCAGAAATAATTCCCAATAACCAAAACATAATCATACAACATTAATAATTACTTAAAAACATTGTTTAGGAATTTCGTAAAACGGAATTTAAAAAGATGATTTTTAAAGAAACACCCTTTAAAAATATAATACAATTAAATAGAGACTTAATATAGTGGATAGAGTATGTATATAAACTATAAATAAATATAATAAAACATAATATAAATAGAAATCATCACACAAAAATTTTAAATAGCACATAAATAATGAAGTAGAAGGTTAACCCAAAGAATAAAAAATAGGTTAAGAATTCCCTTACAAACATAATATAATTGATGTGAGACTAAATCGAGTTAATTGAATATGTATATATACAGTAAATACACATAACTCATGATAATATAAAAAAATTTCATCAAACAAAAAATTTTAATACCACATAAATAGTGAAGTAGATGGTTAACCCAATGAATGGAAATCGGGTTAAAAATTCACTTACAAACATCCTATAATTGAAGTGAGACTTAATAAAGTTAATGGAATATGTATATATATAGTAAATAAAAATAAATCATGATAATATATAAAATTTTCATCAAACAAACAACTTTAATACCACATAAATAATGAAGTAGATTGTTAACCCAAAGAATGGAAATCGGGTTAAGAATTCCCTTACCTCTGGTTTGTCATTCTTCAAACTTTTTTAAATTTACTGTATAATGGTTAAAATAGTGTTATTAGTATTTTAAATAAACATTTTCATGTTTATAAAATCTTATATTCTCATTCCATAACATCATTTCAACCTTTAATTGTTAGTATTTTTCTCCTTGCATTGTTTTTGGGTGAGTTCTTAACATGATTTCCATGATTGGTTCATGGTGGATGTTATTATCGATTGGAAGAGAAATTCCAGAATCAGAATGGAAATGTATTTACATATTTCAAGTAACATATTTTATACCATTTATCATTTTGATTTTTAATATGAGGATGATTCATATGTTAAAACATTAATGATGTTCATTTAGATCATTTACGTGGTTCCTTGATAATAACAAACTCATTTTGGATTATAAATTAGAACCATGAGTACAAAAGAATTATAGAACCATGGGTGATTAATAACACATATATTATAACCTGTATCAATCATATAAATGGTTTCATTACCATACATTATATAATTAATGGAAATTAAAATCACATCGTCCATGATGTCGGTAATTTGACACATAACGGATAATGGTTTTATTCCTTAAATAAGTGGGAGAGGAGATGTATAATGATGACTAATTTTACATAAAAATGATATCATATCTAATATTAATGATTTCATGAGATTTCATGCCTCTTGGGTAAGGATATATAAAGGAATAATAAGGAAGGAACTCAAAATAACTGCATAAGTGAGAAATATCTTACAAAAACATTCGGCAGCATAATGGCTACGCAACATGGTTTTAGAAAATATTAAAAAGAGAAGGGACAAGGGTCACCCATCCATAAATGAACCATAATATATATTAGATCAAGAATAATAAGGAAATAATAACACGGTTTGTAAAATTTAAATTTATACCACATAAAAGAGAACTTGTATGGAAAAAGAAAGAAATTGAGAATTTTCATACCTTGTAGAGTAACCCATAGAACATGAAGGTTGTGACCTTGGGGGCTTGAAGAAACCTTGGGAGGACTACTATGAAGGTAAGGAGGCCAAATATTAGTTGAGGAGGAATTAAAAATGAAGTTAATGAAAGAATGAGTTGGTATTTATAGGAAAAGTGATGGATTGTTTTAATAATTTTCAAGGGACCCCTCGTGAGTGGTATTTGTAAAACCATGGCCTTTCCCATGGTATTTTCCCATGGTATAATACACATGAGACAACTCCCAAATTATTTTACAGTACACAAGTCTACTATATCTATTACATCATTATTACATAATTAATGATGTCATTAACACACCGAAACTTAAAACTATGTTTTTTTACTATTCCCTGAAAAATCAATTGTTTCAGAAAAATTCCAAAAATTCCCCCTAACCATTTATCGATGTGTAGATTTCAAAAAAGGAATTCCATTTTTTGAGAATAATTTTTTAAATATTTTAAATTTAATTTTTAAATTAAATCATTCTTAATTCAAAAATTAACAATTCTAATTCTATAACTACTTCTATATCACAATGAAAAATTAACCTAGATGCTATTATCGTAAAGCCTTAAGAAAATAAAATAATAATAAAATTTTCTATTCATTAGTATTACAATTCATATTACTATTCATAAGGGTATGATACACTTTGCAAAAAAACTAGTTTGTTCTAATAAACTCTAAATAACATACTGAACACAATTGTAGATGACAGTTTCTTTAAATTCGTAACATAGAAGTGGAAAAAATTATGTATAAAGGCTAGTTATAAATATCAACTTAAAACGAAGATTCAATCATTACAATTTTTTTAAATCTAGGATGTTACAAAAATCCAGGAGGATATTATGATAACGAGACCCACCAGTAGGAAATCCACATTTCATAGTGCCATTGGATGTTCCTATCTTCTGACGTGTGTATTGGTCCTTAGACATTGTGATTGTTATTAATGCGTATTAAAACTCACGCAGTTAGATGTATTGAAAAAATCTGTGACGACACACTGTTTGCATCGAGGTAGGATACGTTGGGTGTATCACGAGTGATATTGCATTAATAGATAATGCGAGAAAGGATTTGTCCCTTCTATTCCATAACAGAAGTAGATATCTCAGGCCCTTTGATGTAATTGATCTAGCGTAAATAAATCCTTGGCCATGGTGAGAAATGATCAAGTTTAATTCTAGAAAGTCAAAGAAAGAATAATCAAGTACATGGGTTGATGGAACTAGCATACAACCCACTTGATTCGAGATATCGAGACAAAGGGATTACTTTACATGGAAAGCATTCGTAGGAGGTGACACGTCATTACAGCATTAACTTCTTTCTCTATGGGAACCTTGGTGTGTTTCTAGACTCTAACCTTGGACTTTAGGTAGGCTCCACTTAATTCCACTGATAAAGATGCCAAGAGGGTTACACACTAAGTGTGTCTAAGTATCTTATTTAAATATTAATATAACAAGTTGAATAAAGATTATTCCCGATTTTGGTTTAATAAATTTTCAAGGATGTCTGATTGCATTTATTTCGACACTAGTTATTCGTGAGAATATATTGTGGGTGAAATAATATATTTATTAGCGAGTAATGCAATGATAATTATTTGAGAAATAAATAGCCATTAATCAAGGTCTAATAAATGTGGTGGAAGAAATAAATAGAATCGAAAAACCAAATTACATGCTGTGTATATATTAATATACATGCCGTGTATTCTAGGAATTTATAAGAAATAATATTTTTTATTTAATTAAATAATCTAAGGTGTAATTTGTTGGGAGCATGTTAAGTAACAATAATAGTCAAATATTATTATTAGACATGCGGTATTAATAAGAATTAAATGAAATGGATAAATGATTTTAGGTAATTAATTCATTTCATTATTCTATGTAATTATAATTCCAATTATAAAATTCTCATTAGCCTTGAAATTTATTGTTGTTGTACACAACGTATTTGGAAAACCACTCAAGCTAAGAGAGAATTATTTTTCCACCATGAACGCTTTCAATCAACAAGAGAGAGAGAGAGATCATCCTCCACCGGATCTAGGCGATCAAATGAAGAATCTCAAGAGAAGGATCTTCGGCGCTAGCACCTGGAGATCCCATTGGTGATGTCCAGAGATATGTGGAGCATGTGTGCATCACCTCTAGAGGAATCCTGCACTTAGATTCTACGATGCAATGACAGATCACATTGGATCATGATCAGAAACCTCAACGGAGAGAGAATTCTATCAAGGTAATTCTCGTCTTTTAATTAAATTAATTATAACCAAAATGCGATGATCCTCTATATGGTTCCAAGACTCCCCTCTTTTATTTCATTATTTGTTCTATTCCTAAGATCTTTTATTTTATTATCATGTCAGAACCCAGATTAAACGTCATTAATAGAAAAAATAAAAGTAGGGTACACCCACCAATGCGCTTCTACTGATCCCAGAACCTACACATTTTTTGTGAGGGGTGAGCTACACAATCATCGAGTGATTTTATTTTTCAATCCGATCTACGAAAAAATTGATTTACTTCAACAAAGGCAATCACCCTATTTCTTGAGATCTAATTTCACTCAGGCACCAAATTATGGTGAGGACTCAGGAAGAATTTGTCATTCATAGAAGGCCATGTGGAACTCTGATCATATTTATGACTAAATACAAATGAATAAATTAAATAAAAAAATAACCTTAAAATAAATAAGAAAAAATATCTTTAAATGATGGTTCTCAAAATTTGGCACTGATTTTAGACCATTGAAACTGCCACACACAAAAGAAGATGCACTAGACTAATTATATAGAGAGAGGAAGTGAACCTAGATATATAATTAATATTTTCAGTGAGGGGGGTGCCCTTTTATAGGCATTTTGAGCAAAGGGGGAAAGGGCATTGCTGCCTTTCGCCTTTATTTATGTGAGACGACATTGTGGAAGGTGTCTTTTACATTGCTTTAGCCGAAAGTTAGCATCACTTCTGGCGTATTTGCGTTTTTATAGATCCATTCCAATGAGAGGCAATGTTGGAATCGATTATGGTTTCATTTCAATTAAACGAAATGGCAGAAAGGTCGGTGCTGCCTTTCGACAATATAAATAATAATATAAAATTAACATAACTTTTTTTTAAAAAAAGTAGAGAAAAACTCAAAAAAAACTCTACCTTAATTATACACATGCATAATGATCTTATATAGTTTATTATTTTAATAAAATATTATCCCTTTAACACACTAAAGGCCCGAACATTGAAAATTCCACCACCGAGTTGTGTCTGCCAAAGGCGAAAGAATTTGAGATGGCCACATTCACTTTATGCTGCGGTTTTTGGTTTCGTACAATATCGAATTCAACCGAGGGCTCTGGATTAAATTGATTGATTGATAGATGAAACCATCCCGTGTTTATTGACTTCACAGTGGAGATGGATTCCAAACCTCTGGTATCACCAAGACAATGCCCAATCATTGACTTGGTTGCATTGATTTTGATCTCAGAGGTGTTATTCTTGAAAACCTTTTTCATGGAATTTAACTCAGTAAGGTCACTTGCAAGAGTGGAAGTGGCATGCACATTTATATATTTAACCTCCTCATCCGATACACCTACATGTATAAGGCTTCTCTGGATGCATGATGACACTCCAAGCCCGTCACCTCTTGGATCACTCATATGATGTATCAGATGATTAGTTTAACTCCTCCAACCATCACGAAGACATATCCTGAAGTTGATTTGCATGAATCAACATAATCGGAAAAGTTTTCATCTAAGTATCTGATGAATTTCAGGTTGTGAGTGAGTTTATATATAAGCATGTAGTCTTTAGTGCTTTTGAGGTATCTCAATAACTTCTTTAAGACCTTCCAGTGGTCTATACCTGGATCACTCTGATATTGCCCCAACATTCCAACTACAAATGCAATGTCAGGCCTCATGCAGACCTGAGCATACATTAAACTACCAACAACGGAAGAAAATGAGTTGGATTTCATTTTCCATCTTTCAAAATAATTTTAGGGCTTTGGTTCATGTTAAATTTATCACCCATAATAGTGGGTCTTATAATTGGTGTATATTCTTTCATATGAAATCTCTCTAAGACTATATTAGTATATGTTTATTGAGACAAGCCTAGAACACCTCTCAACCAATCCCAATGAATATTGAAGCCAATTTCATAAGATGCATCACCCATGTATTTCATGCTTAATTTTTTTGGAGATAAAATTTTTAATCTCATAAAGAAAACCCTTTTCATTGGTGCCAAGTAAAATGTCAACTACACATAAAACAAGAAAACATATTTTATTCCCACTGACCTTTAGGTATATTTATTGATCCAAAATGTTTTCTTCGAAACCATATGAAGTAAATACATCATGAAATCATAAATACAGTTTTCCAGATTAGAGTACTCAAGAGGGGGGGGGGTGAATTGAGTATCTATAAAAAAAATTGTTTGAAAATAATTCTTAAAAAGGTTCCAAAATATATTTTAATACAACCTAGTTAATCAAATTAGTATGGTTATGAAAGTTGGACTATTTAAATAAATTCTCAGAAGATTGATTAATTCTTAGTGGACTTAATTTCAGTTATTAATATTACATTTGAAGCAATTATAATAAGGAAAAGAAATTATAACTTCTTTCCAAGATTAACTATCATAGAAAGTTTAGTGATATCTGAATTATACAATAAAATAAATAAAACTACCTCAAAAAACACAGTGTATATAAAACAAGTCGTTCAGTCTCAAGATGAGACCTAATCCACTCCACTTGGTGATCACCTACCACCAAGCAGTTTATTTAAATTAACCTGATCCACACCCTGGATCGTGTTTAACAACAGTACACAGGATTGTCTAGGTTACACGACCTCTTCCATAGTTCTTCGTGGGTATGAACTGTCAGGTCACACATGGACCTCTTCCACACTTATCCATGGGAATACAGAAGTGTAAAGAGATGTATGAGAAAGTATTTCTTGTATCCTTCACATTAATGTAGAAGACAATGCGTGTTTTTATACAGACATACACACAATTCTCAAAATCTAAAAATAATACACTACAAAGTAAAAATGATGTGATAAGGTTAAAAGTGATCTTAGTTTTATTCTATGTAGCTCTGGACTTCTATGATGAAGCAGATGCAGAAATCAAGTCCTCTTTCGAAAAAAAGAGTATCGCAAGTCTGGTGCTCTGGTTCAGATCTGAGTTTTGTTCTTCGTGGAGTCTATATTGCGAATATGTTCTTGAATCAGATCTATGGTGTCACAATGAATGCATTGTGTGTTATTCGTGATGTTTCATGTGTTGGTTTTTTCGTAAGAATGCTTGTTCTTCTTCGTTATCACAAACACTTGTTTGTCTATAATGTCATTTTGTTTCTAACCACGCTTTTCTTTTTATTGTTGGATTGTATGTGTTAGAGCTAATAGGATGAACATATTATAAATATCGTACCTCGTAATATCAGGTGACATTTCTATAAATAAACGCTAATTATTTTAGTGCATTTAAAATTGTCAAATCTGACCATTAGGTATTAAATTGAAAAATGAAAACACAGATTAAGAAACAGTGTCACAGTCTGTCTAGAAACAGTGTCCCCTTGAAACAGTGTTTCCTTGTTTGCCTTTGAGTGGTGATACAGTTATTATGGCATAGTTTTATATAGATAAGGAACCGGTAATACAGATGAGGTGTAGAGACCTGAAGCTTGACATACATGGACATAACATTACTTTTTCGGAATACATAGTACATAACAAAAACACACACACAAGGATCGTAACAGTTTAGTGTCTTTGGAAACTCGGAATATAATCTTCTAATCGTGGTGAAAGATCTTCAACATATCCCATAAAGATCTTCCTTTTTTTTTACCTAAAACCTTTCTTTATATCCTGGGGAAAAGAAAACATATAAGGGTGAGCTCAAATGCTCAGTAAGGGTAAACAAAAGAAATATCAATCACATCATATTCATAAGAACAAAACATTTTGGAAATCTTAACCTGCAAAAGAGAGCATAATTTCATAACATGGGATAAATCATAGTAGTGAAATGAAATCCCAATAATCATAACATAAAACATGAAACGTTGTGGCATACACACATAATCATATAGAATAATTTCTTATTAGTCAAGACTCATTTCCAAGACTATCTTAGTGGACAAAGTCCATTTATGAACCGAGTTCATTCCTCGTTTCAGTCCTGTTTCACTGAACCGGTATAACCTACCGTTCCAGCCATGTCTATCTCATGAGATATAAAATCTTTACCCAATGCATTGGAGGGGGATATAAGTCCCACCCATATCATAATGATACCATTCTTATGTGTGCCACAAAATCGTAAATCATACATCATTGCATAACCCATGTAATAAAAATGGGAATCTTTAAACATCGTGACATCATAAAACAATTCATATAAGATAAAAGAATTCATAAAAATATTTCCATCACAACATAATAAAATCCATGTAATAATAGGGATATAAATAGAACCCTTTATTATCTTAGATGGAAAATAATTTCGATAAAACACTTGAACTCCATTCTTGAGGAAAATATCCTTTCTACTTCGAAAACACTTTTCCTTTCTTAACATGTCATACAATTCTAAACTAAGAGAAGTTGATTAAAAATAAAATTGAAAACTTGTATGGGAAGCTTCTTGAAAATAATGTTTTAAAAATCCATTCATGCCATATAATTTAAAAAAACATTCTTCGTACTTTTTTCGGAAAAGTCAAAAAGTACCTCGTACGAAAAAACGACAAAAGATTCCTTTCATATCTTTTACTAAAAACACACTGAAGGGTAAAATTGGATATAAACTATTTTAGAAGGATATAAATATTAAATATTGAGGAAACATGGATGTGGATGATAAAATAAACCCCAGTAAATATGTAAGTATAAACAATCTCTGATAAATATGAGATTGTGATATTTTCCCTTACCTTAGGTCTGATTTGCTTCGTAAGTGTCTGAACCTCCTCTTCTTTGAAGCGCCTCTTTGAGACCTCCTCTTAGGGAAATAAAATTGGTCTTTGAGGAAGACCAGAACCTCTAGGATGTTTCTGGGGAAGTGGAGAAGAGAATTTGGCAGAGGTTGGCTGAGCTTGAAGGCCTAAAGTGGTGTGAGGAAGAGGGGGAGGAGGTGCCCTTTTATAATAAAGGAGAGGGGCACCTTTGGAATAACTAAAAATATTATTTTATTATAAAGTCAAGTTAGGTTTTAAATAGCTCCAAATTGATTTATTTCAAGGATATGGTGGGGATGGGTCGAAATCCTCTCATAAAATAGAATTTAGAGAAGTTTAGGTTCCTATTTTAACCTTATCATGTAGATTTAACATTAAGTTAAATAATTTTACTTTTACCGTGTCTTCTTGTGTTCTTATACTATAAGGTTAATAAACTTACTATATCAATCAAAACGAACCAAAAGTTGTTTATTATTAATATATATAAACTTATCTATGTTATTTGGCTGAACCTTTGATTTTTCAGAATAAAATAACAATTAATAATATAATATTTGTTTTAAAAACTATTTTATGTCAATTTTGACACTATTTAGTAATTGATTTTTGTGAAAATAATAACAGAATGATATGTTCTAACAAAGTTAATTAAATCAATACTAACATGTCATATTAACCTAGAAAATTAGTGTAATTCATAAAAAGTCTCAAATTACATTTATTTGGGTATTTATAACATCAATTATGTCAATATTTTATTAATAAGATAATTACTGCATCATCGTTGTGTCATAAATAAATTAAATTATTTAATATCTAAAAATTACAAATAAAATACCATTATGTAGGAATTATTTTTATCTTTCTAATGAATATTTATAGTCGATTTTATCTTATGTATATCCCCATATTAAAAATTATTTACTTATTAAACTTTGATTTTAACTATTTTAACCCTTCTTTAAATAAATTAATAATAAATGTCCTAATCTAATCCACGTGGGCCTAAATGGTCATATGTTTTTCCTAAGGTTGTTTTTGGTCGAATTACACTTGTCCAATAGAATTAAGATATTGTTAGGGTAATAGTAATATCATTTTTACCCTTAATTACCCTAATTACTTTTAACCGTGGTAAAAAAAAGTAAAAAGTTATTATTCACCAAAAATTATTTTCATCTCATTGAACCACATTTTACTTACTAACATAAATTGTGTCTCCCGGATTTTTGAAATTCCATTCACAGAAGCGGTAAAATTATGTTTTATGAAAAATTCATTTTTTTTAACTACCACTTAGTGGTTTCACTATTCATCAAAAAATGAAAGTTTCCAGAAAAATACCAAAAATTAGGCCTAAGATATATTTGATGTTATGAATTAAAAAATGATGTCTATTTTATCAAATTAAAAACATATCAGTTGCATTAATTAATTTAAAAATTAATTCCCGTTGTCAAAACAAATAGCGTGTTCTTAAGAGATAATAATTATCAAAAGATTGACACTTGTTTATGACTGGTTTAAATGTGAAATTACATCCAATGACCAACATTGTATTAAATTGTAAAAATATATTCTAAATATACTTTAAAACCACTCAAATTAATAATTTATCACTATTAACTATTTTGATTAAAAAAGTTGTTTTTAATTAAAATTTAGTAATTTTCACTATTCATCAGAAAATGAAATTTATCCGAAAAGTACCAAAATTTCACCCTAATCTAATTTCGATATTCTGAATCCAAAAATGAAGTCCATTTTGAAAAATATAATTTACCAAATTTCAAAAAGTGGTTATTACTATTCATAACGGCTAGTTTTAATAATATTTTAAAAGCATATCGTTGTTTAGTGAAACTCGGTATTGCGTACTACACACGCTATCGTGAAAGGTCGCGATTGCGTGTAATGAAAGTAAAGTCAAGGATGCGTGTTGTGCAATCTCCTTTTGGTGTAGCATAAAACACAAGACATTAATGAAATTAAAAAGAATATTTTTCATAAAATCTCGGGGTGTTACATTCTACCCCCCTTAAAATTAATTTCTCCCTCGAAATTCGTCGGGGTTATAAATGGTTTACTATTCGAAAGTTTCTTTCATAGAAACCCACATCGTAAAAAGGAATACCAAAACCAGTCTTTAAAAACAAATGTATGAAATGTAACGGTTACCCAAATAAACTAATCACTGGGTTTCCACATAGGTGAAAATATAGATATGGAAGAGAAATCTAACCATCATGTTCTGATGGAGAGTGGTAGAGAACATGGCTATAGAAAAGCCAAAAATCACAAAGCCATAGATTTGTGATGATCTAAGGTACCATCTAATTCATCATATATAAGAGCACTATGACAACATTTTTGGTTTTCAAGATCATTTCCCAAAAGTTGAAGGATTTAAATTAGAATAAATACTTACTTTATTTTGGTACAATCTCACTATTGTTAGTGCTTTGAACAATTTCCACTTCAACTCTTAAAGAAATGAAGTTGAATTTGTTATTCGCGAAGTGTTAACAGATCATGTGATAGAATGAGGGGTCATTCCATCTGTCTCAAACAAAAGGTTAGAAAATTTATCAATAAAAAATGCGTAAGTCCATCTATAGTGAGATTAATCATATATGGTTCCTAAAATGGACTTATACTTCTTATATTATACTTCATAATATAATAAAACTAGTTTCTACTAAACGGGGACTTCCTGTAGGCCAGTGGTAGGCGATAAAGGCCAGTCGCACTTCGGTTGTGGGTTCGATTCCCACAGCCTTGTCCGACGAGATGGGCTATCGCCCGTCTTGCAGGTTGTCCTTTTTCTAAAACTATATTACTATAACATCCCATCAATAATATCGAAAAAACTTCTATCCTTAAACAATACTAACTTATTTCCAACATAATCCATTCCAATATTTAGGCTTATCCATAATACTGCGGCCCACTCTCATAATATAGTGAAAACGATTACCATAGATTTAATACCATCGTTGATCCCCATATATCATAAGATATGTCTTGTTGGTCAAATTAAAAACATGTGAATACTTTAATCATATATTATTTTGAAGAAATAATATCCATTGAACCTTAGTGAAAACATGAATGGAGTTAAAAGTTAACACTTTCCACAAACCAAAATCCTCCAAATTCTATATCCTCAAACCATGATATCACTTAGTCCTTATATCAATCATGAGCTCATGAATACTATCAATCATATTAGATTCTCTTTATCCCTTCATTATGTGCATATCATCTGCTTTCCAAAAATATTTCAATCACTTTTCATGGTTACCGATGCCATACAATTATTGAAAACCACAATAGACCAAAACATAAATATTCCAATATTCCATGATACTATATACAACATTATTCTGGAATCCAATTACATAAGCACTTAATCATTCCACCACATCGTTTTCATATTCAACATCGCCAATAGTGATCACATGTGACTTCCCTTTTTCCTTTGCCTTAAGTGGTTTCTCATGTCGATCATCACTAACCCTTGGATTAGGGCATTTATTAGCATAATGCCCCATTTCCTTGCACTTGAAGCATTGAAGTGTTGTTGGTGCATTCTCTGCAGTCTTTCCTTTATTCACATCATTAGAAACCCTTTTTCCATTACTTCGACACTCAGCTGCTCGATGACCTTCTTTTCCACACTTAAAACATTTTCTAGTCCCTTTAAGACAATCTCCACCATGCTTCTTTCCACACTTTGAGCATAAGGAAACATTCATCTTCTTTTCACCATTATTCTGAGCTTTCTCCTTGAACTCCATCTTTCATTTCTTTTCAAAACTATGAGATGAATAAGTAACACCAACTTCCATTTCTACCTTGATATCACAATGCACAATTTCTTCATAGCTACTGAAGTCTCTTATAGCTAATGCCCTTCGAAGATTTGGTTTTAATCCACTGAAGAATCGATCAACTTTACTTTCAGGTTGGATGATAAATCCAGATGCATACCTTGCAACCCTTGTAAAATTCTCTTCGTATATACCAACAGATTCATCATCCTTTTTCTTTAGTTCAAGAAACTCCTTCTCCATCTTTGTTCGAAGAATATGAGGGAAGTACTTATTGAAAAATATGTTCTTGAACTCGTCCCATTCCATGGACTCAATTTCATCTCTTTGCCTCGTATTCTTGATAAGATTCCACCATTTATCAGCTTCACCTTCCAAACGATATACTGATAATATGACTTCATCATGTTCAGAACATTGAAGAACTGAAAATATCTTTTCAGTAGTACTGATCCATTGTTCAGTAACAAGTGGGTCAGAAGACCCACTGAAAGAAGGTGGACGTTGCCTCATGAAGGACTCAATAGAATATTGTTCCCTTCTCTGCTCATTTGGAAGTCCAGAATGATTCATAGCTTGTGTAAGTATAGAATAGGATTTTTCACTCCATCTCCCATAACATTTGTTTGTTCAGGAGGACAATCATTACATTGTCCATTGCATTGATCAACACGGTTCCTTCGGGTTCCAGCCATCGTCTATTACCCAAAAAGAATAGTGTGAGAGGCAAAAATCATGCTAGGGAAAACAACATAATAAACGGGGAGTATCCTCAATATCTAACATCTTAGGTTAAATCCTATGATCGTTACCATAGTTCAAGTACTGTATCCTATACGTATACTTGTCCTTAGGGACATCCCTAGATATACCTTAGAAATATCTCTAGGGATCTCACTAAAGTTTTCGCATCCTAGTTTCCAAAGGTTGACTAAACCCTTCCTCTGATACCAACTGTAGAGACCCGAAGCTTGACGTACATGGACATAACATTACTTTTTTGGAATACTTAGTACATAACAAAAACACACACACAAGGATCGTAATAGTTTAGTGTCTTTGGAAACTCGGAATATAATCTTCTAATCGTGGTGAAAGATCTTCAACATCTCCCATAAAGATCTTCCTTTTTTTTACCTAAAACTTTTCTTTATATCCTAGGAAAAGAAATCATAAAAGGGTGAGCTCAAATGCTCAGTAAGGGTAAACAAAAGAAATATCAATCACATCATATTCATAAGAACATAACATTTTGGAAATCTTAACCTGCAAAAGAGAGCATAATTTCATAACATGGGATAAATCATAGTAGTGAAATGAAAACCCAATAATCATAACATAAAACATGAAACGTTGTGGAATACACGCATAATCATATAGAATCATTTCTTATTAGTCAAGACTCATTGCCAAGACTATCTTAGTGGACAAAGTCCATTTCTGAACCGAGTTCATTCCTCGTTTCAGTCCTGTTTCACTGAACCGGTATAACCTACCATTCCAGCCATGTCTATCTCATGAGATATAAAATCTTTACCCAATGCATTTGAGGGAGATATAGGTCCCACCAATCTCATAATGATACCATTCTTATGTGTGCAACAAAATCATAAATCATACATCATTGCATAACCCATGTAATAAAAATGGGAATCTTTAAACATTGTGACATCATAAAACAATTCATATAAGAAAAAAAAATTCATAAAAATATTTCCATCACAACATAATAAAATCCATGTAATAATAGGGATATAAACAGAACCCTTTATTATCTTAGATGGAAAATATTTTTGATAAAACACTTGAACTCCATTCTTGAGGAAAATATCCTTTCTACTTCAAAAACACATTTCCTTTCTTAACATGTCATACAATTCTAAACTAAGAGAAGTTGATTAAAATAAACTTGAAAACTTGTAAAGGAAGCTTCTTGAAAATAATGTTTTAAAAATCCATTCATGCCATATAAGTTAAAAAAAACATTCTTCCTACTTTTGTCAGAAAAGTCAAAAAGTACCTCTTACGAAAAAACGACAAATGATTCCTTTCATATCTTTTACTAAAAACTCACTGAAGTGTAAAATTGGATATAAACTATTGTAGAAGGATATAAATATTAAATATTGAGGAAACATGGATGTGGATGATAAAATACAACCCAGTAAATACTTATGTATAAACAATCTCGGATATAAATGAGATTGTGATATTTTCCCTTACCTTAGGTCTGATTTTCTTCGTAAGTGTCTGAACCTCCTCTTCTTTGAAGCGCCTCTTTGAGACCTCCTCTTAGGGAAATAAAATTGGTCTTTGAGGAAGACCAGATCCTTTAGGATGTTGCTAGGGAAGTGGAGAAGAGAATTTGGCAGAGGTTGGCCGAGCTTGAAGGCTCAAAGTGGTGTGAGAAAGAGGGGGAGGAGGTGCCCTTTTATAAAGGAGGAGAGGGGTACCTTTGGAATAACTAAAAATATTATTTTATTATAAAGTCAAGTTCGGTTTTAAATATCTCCAAATTGATATATTTCGAGGCTAAGGTGGGGATGGGTCTAAATCCTCTCATCCAATATAATTTAGACAAGTTTACGTTCCTATTTTAACCTTATCATGTAGATTTAACATTCAGTTAAATAATTTTACTTTTATTGTGTCTTCGTGTGTTCTTATACTATAAGGTTAATAAACATACTATATCAAGACAAAAAAAACCCAAGTTGTTTATTATTAATATATATGACCTTATCTAAGTTATTTGGCCGAACCTTATATTTTTAGGAATAAAATAACAATTTATAATATAATATTTGTTTTAAAAACTATTTTATGTCAATTTTGACACTATTTAGTAATTGATTTTTTTGAAAATCATAACAGAATGATAAGTTCTAACAAATTTAATTAAATCAATAATAACATGTCACTTTAACCTAGAAAATTATTTTAATTCATAAAAAGTCTCAAATTACATTTATTTGGGTATTTATAACATCAATTATGTCAATATTTTATTAATAAGATAATTCCTGCATCATCGTTGTGTCATAAATAAATTAAATTATTTAATGTCTAAAAATTACAAATAAAATACCATTATGTAGGAAATATTTTTAGCTTTCTAATGAATAATTAAAGTCGAATTTATCTTATGTATAACCCCATATTAAAAATGATTTACTTATTAAACTTTGATTTTAACTATTTTAACCCTTCTTTAAATAAATTAATAATAAATATCCTAATCTAATCCAAGTGGGCCTAAATGGTCATATTTTATTCCTAAGGTTGTTTTTGGTCGAATTAAACTTGTCCTATAGAATTAGGACATGTGTTATGGTAATAGTAATATCATTTTTACCCTTAATTACCCTATTTACTTTTAACCGTGGTAAAAAAAAGTAAAAAGTTACTATTCACCAAAAATTATTTTCGTCTCATTGAACAACATTTTACTTACTGACATTAACCGTGTCTCTCGGAATTTTGAAATTCCACTCACAGAAGCGGTAAAATTAAGTTTTATGAAAAATTCATTTTTTTAACTACCACTTAGTGGTTTCACTATTCATCAAAAAATGAAAGTTTTCAGAAAAATACCAAAAATTAGGCCTAAGATATATTTGATATTATGAATTAAAAAATGATGTCTATTTTATCAAATTCAAAACATATCAGTTGCATTAATTTATTTAAAAATTAATTACTGTCGTCAAAACAAATAGCGTGTTCTTAAGAGATAATAATTATCAAAAGATTGACACTTGTTTATGACTAGTTTAAATGTGAAATTACATCCAACGACAAACATTGCATTAAATTGTAAAAATATATTATAAATATACTTTAAAACCACTCAAATTAATAATTTATCACTATTAATTATTTCGATTAAAAAAGTTGTTTTTAATTAAAATTTAGTAATTTTTACTATTCATCAGAAAATGAAAGTTATCCGAAAAGTACCAAAATTTCACCCTAAGCTAATTTCAATATTCCGAATCCAAAAATGAAGTCCACTTTGAAAAATAAAATTTACAAAATTTCAAAAAGTTGTTATTACTGTTCATAACAGCTAGTTTTAATAATATTTTAATAGCATATCGTTGTTTAGTGAAACTCGCAATTGTGTACTACACACGCTATCGTGAAAGGTCGTGATTGCGTGTAATGCAAGGAAAGTCAAGAATGCGTGTTCTGCAAGCTCCTTTTGGTGTGGCGTACAACACAAGACATTAATGAAATTAAAAAGAATATTTTTCATAAAATCTCGGGGTTTTACACGCGGTGTTAGGATCACGGTGTCTGGTCCTTTTCCAAACTTCAAACGGTGTCTCGGCACGGAACCAGTGTCACAAACTTCACTAGATCTGAATTTGGTTTCGGTGTCTAGTTACAATGTATGTTCATGGTGTCTGGGTCACAGTTTCTGGGTCACGATGTCTGGATAACAGTTTCTGGGTCATGGTGTCTGGTCACAGTCTCTGGGTCACGGTGTCTGGTCTTTTCCCAGAAAAATATAACTGATGGAAGACTCACAATTTCTCAGATATAGCCAAATATCTATATACAAACTTAAACAGTGATATCCACATAATGAATTAGAATTAATAATTTATCAATTAAATCCATTATAACACAAACTAAAAATAGTTTACAATAATTATTTAAGGCATAAAGAAACTAATCATTTGTACACATGATTTGAGACAGATTACACAGGATTAACAAGTTTTATATAATGTATAGGATTTTTGACCATTAAAAAATGATAAACACATGAGGAGTCCAAAAATATCCCCCTTTTTAATGATAAAAAATATTTTGAATGAGAGATCTATAATTAGTTAATGTGTCTCTTCTTTAGTGTACATTAAGAGTATATATTTCTACCCCTTTTTGGATTATCAAAAAGAGTACAAAAGTAAATAAAATAATAGATAAGAATATTACACAATTCATTAGACAGATAAAAAGTGTCATTACAAATACCAAAAAAAATGATAGAAATTATCCCTATCAAAAGAGAGTAGTCAGTTTTCTTCATAACTAGCTTGTATTCTCTTTTCCCTTAGCCGCAACAGTAGATGAGGAAGCCATAGGAGGAGAGGTGGAAGTTGAAGGGGGAGGTGAACCAGTTGATAGAGAAGGTAATGGGATGCCTTCAAAGACATAAGGGGCCAAGGTAGGTGTAGTGGAAGACCGAGGAAACTGTTGATCAAGGATAACATGCCAAATCTGACTCAAAGATTGAGAGACATACATAGTTATAGAAGAAAGGGAAGAGGAGAAGAAGGTAGGCAAACCAGATCTTAGGGGTGTAGCTACAGGAGCCACAATTTCAGTACTCTGTACATGAAAATAAGGGTTCAAAATCTTGATGAAGTCAGCAATGACCTCACCACCATACTACATGGATTTCTCAAAGTCAACCTTGTTCTCCATAAACATATCTAAAAAATGAGTGAAATCTTTGTCCTTTTGGACATGAGTTTTGAAAGAATGAGTGACAGGAGGGATTATCATATTCTCTACAATGTACTTGAAGTGGTTGGTCATGTCATGCTTAGAGAAGATACTATTTAAGTATAATTCCACCTTCTTAGCAATCTCTTCTTCAGACAAAATTTCTTATTTTGGAATGAATTATCACCAAATCAAGAATTCTGTCACTATTCTTGACAACTTCAGATAGAGATTCTTTGTCAAATCCACTGAGCACAGCCTGCAGTTCTTCTTTGACAACTTTTCTAAGTAGATCACCATCCAAAGAGGGTTGAGAAGATTTTTCAGACGTAAGATAAGTATTAATAGCCAATGTAAGGGACTTCAATTGATTTATAACTTTCTAGATACAACCCTTATACTCATCAGTCAACTTCTTAAGACCAATAATAAGCTCACACATCTCTAGAAAAATTTTCTTGTTTCTTTTAGCTATCTTGTCAACCAAGGAGGTTAGATTAGGTTGTATTATGGAGGCTACTTCCTATGGAATCTGACTATCAATATCCTCAATATGATTAGAAATAGGTTTTGGTCTTGAGTTCATCACTCCTTGCATTTTTTCAACCATACCTGTGAGAGTCTTTACTTCAACATTTAACTGTTTGTTCTCAACTATGACTTCTTGAATCTCATGAAGCATCTTCGGATGAATCTGACATATGATATTTTCCAACAACATGGAATTATCTATTTCACATAAATTGGTTATAGAATTTGGTTGGGTATTCATGAGATTTTCAACCCCAGCCAACAGGGTAGTGTCAAATGCTTCCAAATCGCCATTACTCACAAACATTGAAGGTTCTTGTGAAGGTTCAGAAATAGGATCTGAGATAGGATCAGGTTGTTTTGTAGCTACAACATCAGGAGATGATGCTAGTTTCAATTGAAACATAGTAGAGAGGTATATAATTTTCACTGAGGATTCCTTGGAGTCATTTACATCAAAATGACTAGGAAATTTATACCATGTTTCTAGTGAGCTTGGATCAAATGGATTTGGCACTTTAACATTTTTTAGATAGGGGGGACGCTCTCCCCCGAGCGGTGCATATTTATCAGGACTGAGAGATTCAGATCATTGATCTATTTCCAAGATTTTATCCTTGATATACCCTCCCATTTCCTTTCTAGCCAGCTGAAAATCTTTCTTCATTCTCTCTTCAGCATATGGGATAATTTTAGTAACAACTTGTTCTTCCACATGTTCCTCATAAATAGATTCATGCACAAGAGAAAGATCTTCTTTGATATAATCTTCTAAAATATCCTTTTCATTTACCTTAGCATAATATTCTTCTTTAGTAGCAAGTTATTCTTTATAATTAGCAACACCTTCATGAACTAGAATTTCTTTATCAGTTATGTCTTGAAGAACACGTTCATTATGTTTCTCATCCAAGAAAGTTTACCCTATAGGTACAACAACCTCTTTTTCTTCTTCCTCGTCAGAATACTCAAAAATTTCATATGGTTCCCAACAAAGATCAGAAATATCCTTAGGTCTTGAAGAGTGTTCCACTAGAGTGAACTTTTCATAAACCCTGTCATTATCTTCTACCCATTATTTTCTCTATGGATTCCAACTTATTTTCGTTCTCTTTATTGTTACTTTTGAAAGAAAAAACTCATAATCCTTAATATCTTCTTCATCTGGTCCAACCAACCCTTTTTCATGAAGCATAGCTGAGATTAATCTTGAGTAAAACTGAGAGGTTGACTTGGAGGTTGTCTTGATCAACTCACACATATGAAGTATAAGAAATTTTCATAGGTTGATCTTACCTCCATTATTCATAAGGTGTATCAAAAATACAACAAGATACTTGAGTGTAGAAAATTCACCTTTTTTGGGGCTAATCAAATTCTGAAAAAATTTAAACTGAAGTCTGGATTCACCATATAGCTCAGCAGTTATGGCTCTTCGCTTTGTTTCATTTAAAATTAAGCTTCACAATGCTTCTCCCATAACAAATAACTTACTTGGAGGCTATGTACCCCTCTAGTAATCCTCAAAAATACCCTCATGAGGTATCCTATGGAATGCAACCCATAACTTCAAATAAAAGGTACATCTTGGGCCATTTATCTTGATTCTCTCAACACATCCATCTTCTATATCAATAGAGGTTTGAACATACTGATAAAACTATGCAACTTGCTTTGGGTAAATAGTTCTATCCTACTTTGTAAACCAATCCATCCTTCCTTTATCTTTTAGAATTTTCAATACCAAAGACTTACTTGACATAATCCACTTAGGGCATATCTCCATTTTTGGTACCACAATTTTTTCTACCAGATTCAGATTCAGAGGACCTTCGGGTGCTAACATCAGTGCTATTTTTATCTTCTTCTTTGATCTTTACTTATCAGGAGTTGAATATGATGGGCATTTCATCCTAGTCATTCAATGAAGGTTTGAGAGAGAGAATGGTTGAAAGAGGGGTTATATTTTGAGAGAAGAGAGTTTGGGTGAAGAAATATTGAATCTTCTTTAGTTTTTATAATTTAGGGATTCCAAGTGTCGAAAAAAACAAAAGTGCTGAAAAGTAAAAGAACACAATAATTAACTACCATTATACGGGTTATTATATTTAAGTAAAACAAAAAAGTGTCTTTATGGTGAGACTGTAACCAATTTTTATAGTGAGAACAGAACTAGATTTTATGGTGATACCATAACAGGTTTTCACGGTGAGACTGTAACTAACTTTCATGGTGAGACCATAACTAGTTTTCACGGTGAGACCACAACAATGTGATTTCTAAACTATTCCACTATATTGTTTGAGACAGTAAGTGCCAGACAGTAACAGAGAGAGAGAGAGAGTAATTGTGAGACCATAAACATGAAATGGTATACTTGTGACTTAAGATTTTTTGTTCCTAACTCATGTATGATGTAATCTATTCTTTCATAATTTAATGGTTTGTTAAATATATTAGTAAGCTGATATTCAGTTCTAATTAATTCCAAAGTGATATCACCATTTTGATAATGACCTCTCAAAAAGTGATGTCTTACATCAATTTGTTTTTTCCTAGAGTGTGAAACAGGATTATTTGAGATGTTAATAGCACTTGTATTGTCACAATTTATAGGTACATGCCTAAATTGATATCCATAATATATTAATGTGTGTTTCATCCACAAAATTTGTGCACAACAAGTACCAGCTGCTATGTATTCATCTTCTATAGTAGATAATGCAACAGAGTTTTGTTTCTTACTACACCATGATACTAGTACATTGCCTAAAAATTGACATGTTCCTGAGGTGATTTTTCTATCTAACTTACAACCACCAAAGTCAGCATTAGAATAACTAACTAACTCAAATTATTGTCCTTTGGGATGGAATAGTATTTGACTGGGTGTATTCTTGAGATATTTGAAAATTATCTTAACAGCATTCATATGGGATTCCTTAGGGTTTTCTTGAAAACAAGCACACATACACACACTAAACATAATGTTAGGTCAGATATTTGTTAAGTAGAGTAAGATTCCAATCATTTCTCTGTAAGTGGTTTGATCAATTAATTTTCCATCTTCACCAAGATATGACATACAAGTAGTACTCATTGGAGTGTCAATACTTTTAGTGATATCCAAACCAAAACGTTTTAGAAGATCTCTAGTATATTTTCTTTGATTTAAAATAATACCATCATTATTTTGAAAGATTTGAAATCCAAGAACGAATTTGAGTTCTCCCCTTAAACTCATTTCAAATTCATTTTTCATCATTTTATAAAATTCAATACATAAAGATTTTTTTGAAGATCCATAGATAACTTCATCTACATAAATTTTTCAAACTAAAATATCAGTGTAAATTCATTTTATAAAGATGGTAGGATCAACTATTCCTTTTGTAAAACCTTTGGAAATAAGAAAAGTACTGAGTCTATCATACCAAGCTCTTGGAGATTGTTTTAAACCATATAAAGCTTTTGATAATTTAAAAAAATGATTTTCAAAATGAGGATTTATAAAACAAGGGGGTTGCTCCACAAAGATACCCTTAGCTATATACCCATTTAGGAATGCACCTTTAACATCCATTTGATATAGTTTGAAATTTAGATGTGCAACATAAGAAAACCGAATCTTGATGGCTTCAATTCTAGCTAATAGTGCAAGGGTCTCCTCATATTCAATTATTTCTTCTTGACTATAGCATTTTGCAACCAATCTAGCCTTGTTTCTATCTATATTACCAGATTCATCTAACTTATTTATAATCACCCATTTAGTGCCTATAGTGAATGTATCTTTGGGTCTATAAACTAGTTTCCAAACATTGTTCCATTTAAACTGATTAAGCTCTTGTGTCATAACCATCACCCAAAATTCAACATTGATAGCATCATTATTGTTTTTATGTTCATGTTGTGACAATAAGACTTGACGTTCAACCTAATTTCAATGAGAATATGTAGATTGAGTTCCTTTATCTAAATCTCCTATAACAACATCTAAAGGATGGTTCTTAAGAGTTCAAATAGCTCTATAAAAATAAGGAATAGTGATTTCAGGTTCTTCAATAGTTTTAGGTTCACTGTGACGTGAATCTAAAGAGTTTCAAGAATTGGAAGCTTTCATAGATTCCTTTACAGGATGGTTGGAGGATTTTGAATTAATTTCAATATATGATACATCATCTTCTAGGTTATCTAGAGTGGTTTTAGGATCATGTGGATCTATTTCACCATATTTGACAAGGGTATATTCTTCCACACATTTAGTTCTTTTATTAAATACTTTATAGGCTTTACTAGAGATGGAATATCCTAAAAATATTCCTTCATCACTCTTGGATGCAAATTTTTCAAGATTGTCCTTAGTATTAAGGATATAGACTTTGCAACCAAATACTTTGAAGTATCTAACTTTGGGTTTTCTATTGTTCAATAACTCATATGGAGTTCTTTTAAAAATGGGTCTAATTAACACTCTACTGATAAGATTGCATGTTGTACTTATAGCTTCAGCTCAGAAAAAATTAGGTAATTCATATTCAATGAGCACGGTTCTAGCAATCTCTTTCAGGATTCTATTTATTCCTTCTATAACTCCATTCTGTTGAGGTGTTCTCAAGGCAGATAAATTATTACTATAGACATTTCATGAGAAAAAGGATTCAAACTCTTGATTTTCAAATTCACTTCCATGATCACTTATTAAGGATTTAATTCTAAGTCCACTAATATTTTCTACAGTTTTGCTATATTTGGTAAAATGAGAGCAGGCATCACTTTTTTGAGAAAAAAAGAACGTTCATGTATATCTAGAAAAGTCATCTACAAGAACGTAAACATAGTTCTTCCCATTTAAACTAGAAACTCTAAATTTTCCAAACAAATCCATGTAAACCAATTTTAGAGGTTGAGAAGTTGACACTTAATTCTTTGGTTTAAATGAAATTTTGTGTTGCTTTCCCTTTTGAAAAGGATTACAAACTTTATCATTTGTAAACTCAAGTTTTGGTAGGTCATTGACTAACCTTTTTCTAGTTAACTTTTTAAGAGAGTCAATATTACAGTGTCCTAGTCTCCTATTCCAAATACAAGACTCTTTGTGAAATACACTTAAACATGAAGCATTTTGAGAGACTAAATAATCTAAGTTAATAAAATATACATTTTCATTTCATAAATAAGAAAATACTAATTTATTTTTAGAATTGAAAATATTGCAAGCATAATTTTCAAATTTAACATGAAATCCATCATCACATAGTTGTGAAATACTAAGTAGATTATATTTAAATCCATCAACAAAAAGTACATTGGAAATTAAAACTGAGTTAGTGTTACTGGTTTGGTCAAGGCCAATGATCTTTCCTTTGGCATTGTCACGAAAGGTGAAATTTCCACTATCAATCTTTATTAAATTCATGAAGCATGAATAGTCCCCTGTTAACTGTCTTGAACACCCACTGTCCAAGTACCATAAGATTTTACATGAGCTCTTTAAGCAGCTTTCCTATAAAATAGTCAGATGAAAATAGATTTTGGTACCTATACTTGTTTGGGTCCAGTAATATTAGTGACTAGTGCATTAGAAACCCATATCTGCCTCATAGGTTTCCTATAAGCATTATGTAAAGTACTTGAAAAATAAACTCTATTTGGTCCAAAAAATCATGAAATAGTAGAGAGTGTATCATAACAAGAACTAGCTGAATGTTTTCCAGAACTAGGAGTAAATTTATATGTCCTAGATTTAAAAACAAAATTAGTTCTTCCAAAATATCTTTTACCCGATTGACAGACAATGCCATTAGTATATTTAGGAGCAATCTGTTTACCTAGAATTTGTATTAAGGTATCTTTACCATTAATAAAACTTTTAATATAATTTTTCAATTTCTCATTAAATAGTTTTAGTTCATTGTTTTCATTGAGTAATTGATCAATTTTCTCCCTTTATACACTAATTTAAGTTTTAACAGTTGAGGTAAGAGCATGTTGTTTCTTTAGATATTGTCATTTATCTTTTAGTTCATTACATGTATCTTCAATTATATAAAATTATTCAAACATTTATTCAGTAGACATATTTTTAGAGTCACTCTCATCTCTAGAATAATAAGAATTGTGTGTAGGAGATTCAAATGTTACCTCAGATGTGTTTTTCATAAAACACATATTGGATTTATTAGTGTGTTCATCAAGTGAAGATTCTGAGTTACTTGAATTGTCCTCAGAATCACTCCGTGTTGCATTCATATCCTTTTTATACTTTCTATATTTGTCCTCATATTTCTTTGTGTACTTGATCTTAGGACAGTCAGCCTTTATATGTCGCTTTCATTTACACTCATAGTAGACTATCTCATCAGACTTGTCACTTCTTTTCCAATCTATCTTTCAGCTTCCTTTTTGATCATATCTTCCTTTGAAGTTAGGCTTTCTGAAAAATTTCATATTCTTGTAAAATTTCATAAACCTTAATTTTAATTAGTCTATCTCCTCATCACTGTTAGGTGATTATTTTTCACTGCTGTAACTTTATACAGAGGCTTCCAACTTCCCTTTCTATATGTGTTTAGAAGTGGTGGTCTTAAATGCAATATATTTTCTTTTTGTTTCATCCTCTTATTATTTGTGGACTTTCAACTCCTCTTCATACATCATTAGTTTCCCAATGAGTTATTTTACATGTAACATTCTTATTATTCATGATTCTATAATAGATACAGAGGATCCTCTCCATCTGTTAGGTAGGCATCTGAGAATCCTCATGATCTTATCTTTGGGAGTAACTTCTATTCTAAGAGAAATCATTGTGTTGAAAATTTCTTTGAACCTGAGATACATGTCAGAAATAGGATCATCGGGTTTCATTTGAGTGTTATAATATATAATAGTATAAGTATTAAATCTCATTTATTTCACACTATAAGTTCCTTCATGTGAAACAGACATGGTATTCCAAATTTCATGGGGAGTTTTACATGCTGAAATTATATTAAATTCCTCATTTGCTAAGGAGAAATATAAAGAATTCCTGGATTTGCAGTTTTTATTGTAGGTAGTCTTGGTAGGTTTATCCCAAGTGATTCTATTAGTATCAGGAATCTTATATTCATCTATAATTGAAGACCAAATTTCAAAACTCATACTTTCTAAATGAATTTACATTTCAATTTTCCATTGAGCATAATTTGTTCCATTAAAGAATAGTGGTCTGTTTGTTACAACACCTTCCAGTATATTATCCATAATAAAAAAATATTTTGAAAGAGCAATAAATTTAGAATTAATAGAAATTTACAGATCTGTAAATTATAACTAAAATCATAGTTGAATAGGTTCAAAAATAGAGTCTTAAAAACAACCCTTTGATACCAAATGTTGGTATAAGTAGAGTACTCAAGGGGGGGGGGGGGGTTAATTGAGTATCTATAACAATTTCTGTTTGAAAATAATTCTTAAAAAGGTTCCCCAATAAATTTAAATACAACCCAGTTATTCAAAGTAATACGGTTAAGAATGTTTGACTATTCAAATAACTTCTCATAATATTGATTAATTCTTATTGGAAATAATTTTAGTTATTAATATTACTTTTTAAGATCTTCTAATAAGGCAAAGAAATTATAACTTCTTTCCAAGATTAAGTATCAAAGAAAGTTTAGTTATATTTTAGTTATATAGTAAAACAAAGAAAACTAAATCAAACAACACAGTGGATATAAAACAAGTGGTTCAGTCTCAATCTGGGACCTAATCCACTCTACTTGGTGATCACCTGACACAAATAAATTTATATAAATAAACATGATCCACACCCTGGATCGGGGTTAACAACAGTACATAAGACTGTCCAGCTCACACGACCTCATCCAAAGTTCTTCTTGGTTATGAACTATCAGGTCACATAGGGTCCTCTTCCACACTCATCCATGGGAATACACAAGTGTAAAAAGACGTATGAGAAAGGATATCTTGTACCCTTTAGTTTAATGCAGGAGATAGTGCGTGTTTTTATATAGACACACACACACACTGATCGAAAGCTAAAAATAATACACAACAGGGAAAAATAATGAGATAATGTTAGAAGTGCTCTGAGTGTTAGTATATGCAGCTTTGGACTTCTAAGATGAAGCAGATGCAGAAATCAAGCCCTCTTGTGAAAAACAGAGTATCACAAGTCTGGTGCTCTGGTTCAGATCTGACTCATGTTATTCAAGGATTCTATATTGCAAAGATGTTCTAAACTCTAATTTATTGTATCACAGCGAATGATTCATTTGTTATTTGTGAAGTTTCATGTGTCGTTTTTTTCTAAATAATTATTTTGATTCTTCATTATCATGCACACTTGTTTCACTATCATCTCATTTTGTTTCTGGACATGTTTTCCTTTTTATTCATGGAGTCCATGTGCTGGAGCTGATAGGATGAATTTATTCTACACCTCATACCTTGTACTATCAGGTGACATTTCTAAAAAGAAACATTAATTATGTCGGTGCATTTAAATGCTTCAAATATGACCGTTAGAGATTAAATTAAAAAAACAAAACAAATTAAGAAATGGTGTCACAGTCTGTCTGGAAATGGTGTCTCCTTGAAATGATGTTTCCTTGTTTTTCAGTGATTGGTGATATAGTTATGATGACATAGTTTTATAGAGATCGTGAATCGGTAGTACAAATGTGGTGTTAGGATCACGTTGTTCGGTCGTTTGCCAAAAATCAAACGGTGTCTCAGTACAAAACCAGTGTCATAGACTTCAATAGATCTGAAGTTGGTTTCACTATCGAGTCACAGTGTTGTGTCACGGTGTTTGGGTCATGGTTTCTGGGTTAAAGTGTCTGGTCATGGTGTCTATGTCATGATGTCTGGTCCTTTTCCAGAAAAACATAATCGGTGGCAATGTCATGGTTTCTCAGACTTAGCCAAATATTTGTATACAGACTTTAATAGTGATATCTGTAGAATGATTTAAACTTAATCACTTATCATTGAAATCCCTTATAACACAAACTAAAAATAGTTTCCAGTAATTATTTAATGCATAAAGAAACTAATAATCTGTACACATGATTTGAGATAGATTACATAGGATTAACAAGGTTTACAGAATGTATAGGATTTGTGATCATCAAAACATGATTAACACATGAGGAGTCAAAAAAATACCACTTTCATGATGCTTGTTTTAAACCATAGATTTTCTTTTTGACCTTGCACACAAAATTCTCACCATTAAAAGAGAGGAATACTTCAGGTTGTTTCATGTAAACCTCCTCATATAGATTACCATTCAAGATATAAGTTTTCCCATCCATTTGTTGTAATTCAAAATCAAAATGAGCTAATAATTCCAATATAACGTGGAAGGAATCCTTTTTTGGATACTGGAGAAAATGTGTCGATATAATCAATCCCTTCCTTTTAAGTGAACCTTTTAGAAAGTAGTCAAACCTTATATCTTTCAAGGTTTCCTAATGAATTTTTCTTGATTTCAAAAACCCATTTACATCTAATAGGTTTTAAACAAAAATGAGATTAAAAAAGGTCAAATATTATAGTCAAATTCACAACTCATGGCATGTGAATATGTTTCATGATCATTTTTTGCTCCAATATTGTAGTCAGATTCTTTTAGATACACTATTTAATCAGTAACAATTTATGGCTTTCTCGTTATAATGGATCTTCCCAATGTTTCACCATTTTAATGAGGAGTTTTTGGTTCAGATGATTGTTCATTGGTTTTTTATTCTTGAACCAGTTGATCTAAAGGATGATTATCAACCATTTGTGGAATTATATTTGTTTGAAAATGAGGTTTGTTGTGAACAATTTTCAATATGTCACCTAAGTTAGATGGTTGATATTCTAAATGTTCTTCATCATAAATTTTGTTAATAAGATCACTCCCAATAATTAGTTCATTTTCGTGAATTTGTTTATTTCATGATTCCAAAATTATAGTGTTCAATGATGGAAAATAAAAATTATATCCTTTATACATTTTGGAAGATCAAATGAAGTATCCAATAATAGTACTAAGATACAAATTATTTTCACATGGATTATAAATATGCACTTTTTAAGGACATACCCAAATGTGTACATAGCGCAAACTCGGTTTGAAACCCTTAAAAAATTCAAAAGGTGTTTTTGAAACTGCCCTTGTTTGAACCTGATTCAAAATGTATAATGTGACTTTAAGTGCATCTATCCACAAGAATTTAGGTAGCTTAGAGTTACTAAGATTTCTTTATACCATGTCCAATAATGTTTGGATTCTTCTTTCAGCTACTGCATTTTTGTCTGGTGAACCTGGCATAGTATATTGTGTAACTATTACATTTTCTTGTAGAAACCTTGAAAATGGGCCAGGCAATTGTCCATCCTAAGTGTATCTCCAATAATATTCTCCACCTTAATCTAACCTCAAAATTATAATTTTTTTACCATATTGTTTTTATGCTTCAGCCTTAAAAATTTTAAAGGAGTTAAGAGCTACATTTTTATTATGAAGAAAATAGAGATACATATATCATGAATAGTCCGAAATGAATGAAATAAAGAATTTATGATTATGTAAGTCCATATCTGAGCTAAATATGTTTGTATGTGTGATTTTTAATATGGATGAACTTATATTTTCTCCTTTATTTGATTTATTGGTTTGCTTTCCCTTAATTCAATTCACACATGTTTCAAAATTAGTGAAATCAAGAGTACAAAGTACCTCATCCTTAGTTAATCATTGAATCCTTTCTTTTGTGATATGACCTAATAACTGGTTCCATAATATAGAAGATTTTTCATTTATAACACTTATTTTAATGCCAGTATAAACATGCATGTTATCATTATCAATCTAACTTTGCAAATCAATGGTGAAAAGACCATACTTTAATGTACCACATCCAACGATCTAATTTCCATATATCAAGGAAAAAGTTGTTTTACAAAAGTTTAATGTAAAACGAAAAGGGGAAAGTTTTAAAACTGAAATTATGTTTCTATAGAAACTTGGAATATAAAATTTCTTTTCCAAAAGCAAAGTTAACCAAATGGTTAACACTAAAACACATGTCCCCACAGCTTCCACAAGTGAGCGCATCTTGTCTCGCTGTCCATTAGTTTCCTTATGTTTTTCATACCCTAAAAGGTATTGACAATGTGGATTGTAGAACTAGAATCAATCCACCTAGTGTTATAAATTTTATCGACCATTTTTGATTCATAACAATCCAACAAGATTGAAATACCTTTCTTTTCAAGACATTTCTTAAATTTAGGAAAAAATTTCATTACATGTTCTCTTCATTTACAGAAAAAACAAATGAATATCTTCTTAATATTTGGTTGAGGAAGCAATTTCTCATTCCCCTTTCTATTGGATTTAAATTTATCACACTTTTGTTTCAAGTGCATTGTCAATATATTGGTTTCTCCCATTTCTACCACATGCCTTTCCTCCTTTTGAACACACAATGTCATTAATTAATTAATTGAATATTTATCTTTATGTGTGCTATTAGATATTTTAAATGGATCATATTGATGTGGCAGAGTGTTGATAATATAATACACTAGAAATGTCTTGGATATATCAACCTTAAGATTATTAAATTGAGCTGCCATATACCTCACCTCTATTATATGCTCGTGCACACCTCTCATAGTTGTGATTCTCATAGATGAGAACTTCATGATTAATGTTCTTGCTAATTATTTATATGAAGAGATGAACTGGTCATATATATCTTTTAGAAAGTTACAATCATTATTATGCTCATCGACTGAACTGCAAATGCTAGCACATAATTTAGTTTTTATGAACCTTATACAAAGATGGTTTGACCACTCCCAATGTTCATAAAGTGATATATTATCTACTTTTCTATAATTATTTACTACATGTGGTTCTTCATTCCAAATAGTGTAATCAATTTCTATCCATCCCAGATGAAGAAGAATTATCCCATTCGATGTTTTATAGGTGTCAACCTTTAATTCAATAATGCCCCAATGAATATCAGAAAATATTGATGGAATAACTACAAATTATGTACATGATTGCTTGACCAAATCACATAATTTAAATATTAATTTTTTTCAACATGAGTCTAAAAATATAAAAAAATTTATGGGTGAAAATTTAATTAATAGATTCATAAAATCATGCCAAGAATTTTCAAGTAATATTTTAACTCATTAATTGAATTATAATTTGATAATTCAATAAACCATATGAAAAAATACTAAAATTTTAATATTCTTAATACCCATGGGAAAATTATGAATATTAAATTTAATATTTCATCTAATAAAATATAATAAAAATTAAAGTGGGATAAAATTTATTATATTATCTAATGATAGTTAATGAATATGTAAGTTTTTTTATTTAATTAGAAATTTTGTGGAAAAACCCAATTTAATAAAATTTACAAAAATCAAAGAATTATCAATTGATAGTTTAATTCATAAATAATTGAAATATAATTTGATAATTCAACCACATTTCAAAATATTAAAATTTTAATATTCATAATACATGTGGGAAAATTATGAAAATTAAATTTTATATTTTTCTAATGAAAATAAAGATATATAAATATCTTTTGATTACTGAAATTACAAAAAGAACATCTATTATTTAATTTTTTTTACTGAATATGATAATTTTATTTAATTAGGAATGTTGTGGTGAAACCTATTTTTAATAAAATTTACAAATAAACATGAATATTGAATTAAAGATGTGTAAAAAATCTTTAATAATTGAAAATTAAGAAATGAAGATGATGTAAGTACACAAGGAAATGTGTCATTTCCAAATCCGAACATATAAGTGTTTTTCGATAAAACAGAGATTAAGAAGTTCTATTACAAGACAAAGGTATAATCCTCACTCTAATACCAGATGTAAGAAATTTTCAAGAATGTATGATTCTGTGATCAGAAAATTTCTTTAAAAAAGGAATATTGTACTTACCTCCAGTCAATGTAAAAGCTGGAAACAATGGAATTTAAACCATAATGCCCTATACACTCTGAACGGGGATGTAGATGGTGTATATTTCCTTAATCCGATGAGTTCATGGGGGATTATATTTATAGGGGGTTCAACCATGAAGACCTACCATGATTTACTCTGTCGATAAGAATTATTAATGTATGGAGATTAATTTCCATTAATACAATAAATAAATTGGTCAAAATGAAGTTAATATATTAAATACATATATAGTAAATTATCGTATTTATCATAATGTAACGTATTAATTTTTATATAATATAATTTGTTGGCCAATAATTTATTACATTATTAATTAATTGATGGACCACTTATTAAAGTAAATGTAGTGAGAAAGGGCATCTGATGAATGATTGTATGAAGGAAGTGAAGCCTATGCACAGATCTATGACACATGAGCAAGGAATTATGAAAATCATCTTGCATGTATCAGATACACAGTCTCTGTGTCTAGAGGGCTCTCTATATATTGAAGCGGATAAATCTTCCCCGTATCTGAAGGAGGTGCAGGTGGTGCAGGATAACCTCTCTTTTAAGGTGGCTCGTTGCAAGTGGGATGAAGCTATAATGGAAAATGAGGTCTCTTATGAAAGATATGACCATGAAAATTCTATTAAAAAAGATGTTTACCATGACCAATGGCAGGAAATTATCAATGTCAAAAGGAAAGGGAAAGAGAAAGTGATGAATGATTGGTCATTTCCATGAAATCTAGGTCACCCACTCACATGTCTAGACGGGGCTTACAATTAATTGAAGTAAAATTATAGGAGAAGATTGACCCCCATAATCATATTCAAGAAAAGATGACTAGGGAAGATGTGTCTTTTCATATTTCTAAACCCTCTTTTCATACTGATTCCTCGATATACTATGCACCTACTCTATTGGCTGCCATTGAAAGTGCAACATGTGATCTTGTTATTGGCAGTACACTGAGAGCGAGGGCAGCAACCGAGGAGGGTGTCAATGCCTTTCCAGACTCTTGGACCAAAACAAATAAAGTCATCTGGTTGACATTTTTAATAGTTCTCAGAACAGAGAAGCATTCCAGGACGAATTTGGGAACCTTCGATCTGAAGCACAATCCTTAAAAATCAGGGATAATGTATTGCATAGAGATGAATCTGTCTTGAAGAATGATTTTTCTAGAAGCATTGAGACTCATGAAGAAGATGATTCATCATCGAGCATGGATGATCATGATATCACTTGGCAGACTGTTAAATAGTTGAAGAAAGGTATACACCCAAGTGGATAGGGAGGTTCTCGAGAAAGATGTATCATAAACAAAAGAAGGTGTGTTTATTTTATTTATCTAGTTTCTCATGCAAAATTGACTATATTTTTTTATTTTTTTATTTTTAGTTAACTCACAAATCACATTTACATTTTCATTAAAATGAAATTTGATCAAGTCAGGATTCAAAACTAGCTAAAGGCATTTAGGCTTATAAGAAAACATGGGAAAATAATCAGTAAGTGATTTTTTAGCTTTCAATTTCAACTACATGTCACCTGTACTGCATATAAAAAGTTAGCAATTAGATAACTACCATTAAATAGTGACCTTAGCTCCAAAATCAAGAGAAGATTCCAAAAATTGTTTTCAATAATTTTTCACAACTGAATGTGCTACCACTATCTCATCCACATTGAATCTATAGTTGTTCAAATTTCTTCTTCTCCCTATGATCCAGAGAGTCATGAGCCACTAGTGTTGTCTAGGATATTTATAACCTTGAACAACTCAGAAATTAATTGTCCCTATGATCTAGGGATTCATCGACCAGTGTGGATTCCAAGGTTTCCCCATCTTGAGTTGCCTTGATGGACTGAATATGAGCCCTCCAGGTGGTGGAAATGGAATTTTCCAATTAATTTTGTGATAGATTGATGAGCTTTAGCAGCACGGGTGGTGGAGAGGATTGTCTAACAGATGCTCGTGTCACCTGATATCATGGGTGAACAATCATTGATGTTTTTTGGAACTGTAGGAATTAACACTGCATCCAATAGATGCTTGTGTCACCTGATATAATTAAAACCAATGTGTAACATTGTTTAGTGTTATTCAAATCGCACAAATCCCATGAGGGGGTCAAAATGCGTAAATGATTTTGAATTAACATGAAAAGTTATAAGAACATTCATTAAATCATATGTGATCTATTGGAATCAACAACATATCAATCTGATGCACCAATTGATAAATAAAATTAAAAGTTCATTTTGACATCTATAATCTTCTCTTAATAATGGGGAAATCATGTGTGTAGGGGTCAAAACTGACAAAAAAAAATACAATTGGCATGAAATATTTGGAAAATGATATTTAAATCATTTATAATCCATAGTAATCATTGATACGTGGATCAGATACCTGAATTTATCAGTATGATCAAAAGTGGGGATTGCCCCTCAGTTATGAAGTTAAGTGATAAATTACCTAAAAGATGTCAATACCCACATAATTCACTTGGGTCGACATGAAATAATGGGACAACAATCATCATGGAATTTTTGATCGGTAGGAATCAGCGCCACATCCATCAGATGCTCGTGTCTCCTGGTATGATTAAAAACAACGAGTAACATTGTTTAGTGTTATTAAAATGACACATCTCTAGTGAGGGGATCAAAACATGAAAAGAAATTTTGATAGAAGTGAAAATTTAGGAGAACATTCCTAAAATCATATGTGATCTATTGGAATCATATGTGTATCAATCTGATGTGCATATTGATTGGTACAATTAAAAGTTCACATTGTCATCTATTATTATTTTTGTAATAATGAGAAAATCATGTTTTTAGAGGTCAAAACCAGGAAAATGAGCTTTTATTGACATTAAATCTTAAGAAAAAGATATTTATGTCATTTATAATCTACAAGAAGCATCAGTATATGAATCAGATACCGAAATTTCATGGTATGATCAAAAGTGGAAATTGCCCCTCAGATTTGGAGTTAAGTGATAAATCTTGTAAAAGATGTTAATACTGACCTAATGAATATGGTTTGATATGAAATCATGTTAGAACAATCATCAATGCATTTATGATCTGTAGGAATGAACATCTCATCCACAAAATTCTCATGTTTCTCAGTATGATTAAACACAATGAGTAACATTGTTTAGTATTACTAAAATAAAACATCTCTCGTCAGGGTGTCAAAACACACAAACCACTTTTTATTGACATGAAAAGTTAAAAGAACATTCCTTAAATAATACATGATCTATTATAATCAACCGCATGTTTATCTGATGCATAGATTGATCAGTACAATTAAATGTTCATTTTGACATACATTATCATTTTTGTAATACTGGGAAAATCAATTTTGTAGGGGTCAAAACTGACCAAAAAAGATCATATTGGCATGAAATCTTAGTACAATGACATTTAAGTCATTTATAATATACAGGATGTATTGGTACATGGATTAGATATCTTAATTTCTCTAATTGACCGATATATGGTAAACTTGATTTACTACTTCTAATAGTGATTATTTAACTAATAAGTGTTTTAAAAAGATATTTTATATTAGCTTTGACTCATTTATGTATCTATGATGATTTCTGTGGGTAATAATATATAAAATATTTTTATTATTCTATATATACACATATATATTATCTGAATTAAAATGATCAAATTCTATTTGATTTTTTAGTTGTTTATTTTGTGTCTTATATTTGGTTTATTCAGACGGAAGATTAGAATGGATGTGGTGTTGTTTGGATCATTAGAGGATTTGATCTATTTAGATCATTGGTGGATTTTTTAGGATGTAATTTTTTCATTTCTTGTTTTTGAGCATGTGTCTTTCTGCTATTTGGAGTTGTTTTTATTTTCTTGGTTTTTGGATGTCAATCTATAAATTTTTTTATTTTTTTTAGATCAACGACTGTTGATGGTGGTCAATAATGTGTTATTTTTTCCATCTTTAGTGACTGATTTTGGTGGTCACTAATGCCAGTTTTTATAGTAGTGTGGAGGGTCTTTTTTAGTGCTGAGGATTTAGTCAATGGCATAGAAAACTCTATACGTGTAGTGTATGTACAATTTGATACTCGAAAGATAGGGTAGTTGGAGGTTTATGCATGGAAAGTTTCTAGAGAATATGAATAGCTCGATAATGTAGATATAGATGGCATGTAATAGTTGGTTGACACTACTATACATTGCTTTGGTAAGCAGCATCTTGGGTCAGATATTGTTTTTGAGGAATTTTCAACCAATGATAAGGGAAACAGAGAGATTGATGTGCAAGCGCATGAAAAAATGGTTGTCTCAAAAGGTAAAAAAATCAGTGATATAATGGATGCTTTTTTTTTTTTAGAAATGTTGGTGTCCATTGAGAAGGAAGTGACTATGCATGCCACAGATAATATTCATGAGGGAATGATCCCAAGAAGTGGTAAAAGTAAGTAGAATGTTGACAATGATGGTTTTTAAATGATTCCAAGGTAAACTAGTTTTTCTAAGTCACCTAAAGATTCTAATAGGAAATATAATAAGTCAAAGAATGTCAGAGAGGATAACAGTTTTGAGGCTCTTTCTAAAGAAATGATTTATAGACATGATGTTATGCTGCATCAGAAATCACAGAGACAAGGCAGGAATCTGAAAGGCCGAGGCTAGGGTGGTCGAGATAAAGCTTCTCGAGGGCATGGGAAATGTATGTCTTTTCTATCGGATCAACTTACCCTAGATCAGGTGAAGATTAAGGAACATTACTTTGTTCTCTTTAATCATGGGAATCCACAGTGAGAATGGGAGTCTGTTAATGATCCTGATTATTCTGATCATGATTATAGTGATGCTTGAGTTTATGTATTCCCATATAGATGATGACTTTCCCTTTTGTGTCCCTTACCTTATTTATGAAGCATGTTTTGTTTTCTTTTAGATTAATCATAAGGGGCTTGACCACAAACTTGTTTTGTAATGTTATTAATATATATAATTAAATAAATATATTTATAAATATATGATTTTTTCTAACTTTCATTAAAGCAATTATCCTCATTTCATGTATCAAAATTTTTTAATCACTAATTGAAATTTTCAATGGGTTTTTCATTAAATGGAATAAGTATGATGTTATTTGGTTTCATTGTTGTTTTGATAAAAAAGAAAACTATTATATGATAATGCATTTCAAAATATTTATTTATAGTTATAATTATAAATATAAATTTATATATATTTTTAAATAATGATAAAATTATAATAAATATATCTATCATACTTATAAAGTTATAAATATATATAATTAAATAAATATATTCATAAATATATAAAAATATTTATAAATAAATACAAATAATTATAATTATAATTCTTAATAAATACATATATATTAAAATAATTATAAAATTGTAATAAATATCTTAATTATATATATTTATAAAATTATAAATATAATAAATAAATTAATTATAATTTTATAATTATTTAAATAAATAAATAAATAAATATAAATATAAATATAAATAAATATAAATTCATTATAACTATAACTAAATTTATATAGATTTATAGTTATTAAATAATTATAAAATTACAATAAATAAATATAAATATTTATAATTCTAATTCTAAATAAATATAGATATATTTAAATTATTATAAGATTATAATAAATATATTAATTAAATATAATTATAAATACAATCAATATATTTATTACAAATTTATAATTATATATATATATAAATATATATTATATATATAAAAATATAAATGAATATATATTTATTTATAGTTATTATTATAATATATATATATATTATACATACAATTTTATTAATATATATTAAAATATAAATAATTTATTAACATTATAGTTTTATTAGTGTTTTTTATTTTAGTACAGATAAAACATACCTTTATCAAAATTTTTTAGCATGCAATGATTAAAGTTTTATCAGATTTTGTAAATAAATGCTAACAGTGTCCTCCTTCTCTTGCACACCTCAAACTCTCACGGAATTCTACCCCTATCACCTCCTTCTCCTCCTCATCTACCATAGAATCCTCCTCCTACTCCACCATCATGAATCTGTCATCCTTAGTTGTGAATACATCCTCTTCCTTTATGATTCCCTCCTCCACTATGAACCTCACCTCCACCGTCGAACCCCACCTCTGTTGTGAACCTCACATCCGTTGTGATCCCAACCTCTGTTGTGCGTTGAACCCCACTTCCTCCCTAAACCCCTCCTCTATCACAAACTCACCTCCTCCTCGTACCCCACCTCTGCTGCTAAACCCCACCTATTTTAAGAAGACCTCCTCCTTCGTGAATCCACCTCCTTCGCAAACCCCACCTCTACTATGAACCCCTCTACAGCCTCCACTGCTACCACTGCCTACCTTGAATCCTCCACTACCAAAGTAACGACACTAATAGTCAAATGTACATGTTTATAGTTTCTTAATTTCTTGTATATGAATGTTTCATTTATCTTGCATGGTGATCTTTGTTTTGGGATTCTTTTTATTGCATCTAACAGGTGTCGTTAGATCATTATAAACCTATAAAATTATACTTCAAATATATATGGATCCATTTGGATTCATACAATATTAATATGAACCTGTTTTAAATCTCATGGATCAACTTATTGTACATTTTTTTTGATGAGCTTATTTTGGTGGATCTGGTGAATCTGGTTGTTTAACTAATTTTAATTGGGTGGATTGAATCATTTAAATATAAATTATAATATCTAAATTTTTTTTATTGGTTCTCCTAACATAATTTTTTTTCTAAATATGTTGAATTATAATAATCATGTGGATAATTTTTCAATGGATAGATTAGATTCATTTTAATCAAATGGATTCACTTCTCAACATATGTAATCATTAATTTTTTACTTCTAAAAACCTCGAATAATGAAAGCCTTAAATAATATTATTGTTAAATAGTCATCTTCTTATGGTGAAATAGTCTTCTATTTTCAAAATCTTATAAAATTATATGTGTATGGAACCTTATATAATCATCTACCATGGACATTGAAAATTTAAATCCTTTAATAATCATCTGTTTTATTAACCATCTTTTGGATTGGTTTTGTTGAGGTCATGGAATAATAAAAAACATTATTATAAATTTTTATGAATTCCCAACCATAAAAAAAATTGGGTCCTAAATAATTGGGGTTTTATTTTTCCATGACTTGGCCATTTAATATGATACCATTATAATAAACTATGATACCATAGTTTTAAAAAATAAGTCAGGTTTTCAAATTGTTTCTTGGTTGAACAAGCATGATATAATTAAAGTTATTACCAAATAACTATATTGATAGGGTATTACTCAATCATACAAAATTAATAATAATATTAATGATTTTTATATAATGTGTCATAGTATTCATGGATTTCTTTTAAATTATGATTCTATAGAAAAAATTTGATACCAAGAAATTTGAATTGATATTAATCTATTAAATAGAGAACAAAATTGGAATTTCAGATTGAGGATTTCTTATATTTGTTAAGTATATAAAAAACAGAATTCTTTCATCAAAAATTCATTTTTAGATGGATTAATGACCATATTTCAAGGTTAAAGGCTGATAATGGTACGTGGGTTAATACAAAATAAGGCATTAAGAATTTAATAAAAAAAATTTTATCAAATAATATTTTCTTCTCTACATAATTTTATATCTAAATACATATATTTTTATTTTATTACAAATTTAACAAATTATATGAATGAATTATTAACTATTGATCTTCAATGTTATGAAGTGGTCGTGGAAATTAGGTTGATGAATCCATCAAAGGTAACTAACCTAGATTCTCTTCTTGAAAATTTATTTAAAAGGTTCTAGACTATTTTGGGACATGATGTTGTTAACCTCAAGAATGAGTTTTGGAGATGTAAGAATTATCTTGAGATTTTAATGATACTCTCATCACTTTTATTCTAGAGGATACTAATCCTAGTTCAATTAAGGATTTTAGAATGACTAGTCTTTTTAACGACATTTATAGAGTCTTTTTAAAGATTTTAGAAACTAGACTATGTAAAATCATACCATATATTAGTATATTACCATATTTCTTTTCTTATTTTGACTTGAGACATGATGTACTTAATATTATTGGGAAAAAAACATAGTTTCTTATAGTGATGAGTGGAACATGAAAATTCATTGTCTGAAAGGAATGACATTTGGGAAATTTTTTATTATGTAATGGGTTCATGATTATAAGTTTTCATAGGTTTATTTATAAATAATGTAACCAATAATACTTCATGTGAGAAAAATATTCCTGGTTCTTGGGGTGTATAACCAATTGATTTGATGTTAGCAAAGGATAATTGGGATAACATATTGTTTGTAGTAAACTAGAACACTAGTGTTTCATGGTTTTCAGTGTGGTCACTAACTATGGAACATATCTTGTGAGAATATGGTGTTTTGGTGAATGATAATTGATATAAATGGACTATAGAAGCATGGGAAATCACAAAATATCATAGAACTTACAACAGGGATTTCATTATAGGTATATTTTTTCTAACGATTATAGCGTATAATTAACAATATATGTGTGAATGTAATATTTATGTAGGATGGTACTCATTGGAAATGGATAAGGGATATCCAATGGTGGAGAGAAAAATATCAAATTCTTATGAAATGTATTATTATTACAACAAACCTTGAAATAATGTGATGGAATCATACTATACTGATTGATTTGGGATGAATCCAGGTGTTTTCTATGTATTTTTTTTAAATATATATTTAAAATTTTATCATGTTTAATTATGGTTGTTGATGTGTAAGTGGATGATTCAACGGATGTTATACTATGTTGACATGATAATCCTTTTATAGATTTATATTTTGTAAAATTTTGGTTATTTTTTATTCATGTATCTTTTATAAATTGCCTCTATTTGGATTTATGTCTTTGTGAAACTAACTAAGTGGCTCTTTTAAAATGGTTCAATTTTTTAAAATGATTCTTAAAAACATATATGTGTTCAGCATACCCATTTTTGGTTTTAAATAGCTTTATAATGATTTAAACACATGGAATGGACTTAGGTTGCATGCCAAGTGTTTTTCAACTAACAAAGGTATATTTCATAAAAAGGATATGAATGGTTTGAAAGCGTATTTAATGATGGTTTCATTTTAATAAGGGGTGTGTGATGTTTTAAATGAAAATTAGTCAAATATAGAGTTTGGTAACTAATTTTAAAGGATTATGATTGTTGGGTCATAACGTTTCCATTACTGCGTTAAAAAAGGAATTGTGGATTTGTTAAAGAGTGTTCGGAAATCATTGTTTTATTTTATAAATGATGTGTTATTTTAAAGAGGATTTTTTGTAAATGGTTGGTTTTTTAATGGGATTTAAAGTGTGATTTTATAAATAGTTTTCAAAGAACATAAAAAATGTAGTGTTTCCATAATATTTTAAGTTTATATTTTTAAATAATTAGGAAAACCATTACATTATATAGGGAAGATAAGTAGATCGATAATAACACCATGGCAAGGGCAAACCACTAACTCTATCCAACACATAAGAAATACATCATGTCCTCACTCCCATAAAAGGTGAATTAATGTTTAACACCCGATAAGACTAATTTATATATACTTTTTTCTATCAGTTGTTTATAGTTTTTCATTAAATTTATTAACAATGCAATGGTATGTGTCTAATTTTCCAGGAAAAAGATATTCACAATTTTCCAAGGAAAAAAAGGAAAAAAGTTGAAAAACCGGCCACGTAGACATCATGATCCACCAATAAATGTCATCTACATTTAGATCACAAACTTCCTTAAGTCATGAAGCCAAGCCAGGACCATGCAATGAAGCCTAAAGGAAAAAAGACGCTACATGTTGTGACCAGACCGAACATGCTGTAAAGCCAGTCAAAGCCCCGGGTGAGAAATCCACAACGAGTATGCATTAAAAATAAAATAGAGATGAGGTACACATCATGAATGAACCTCTCACGTCGTGTAACCAGTCAAACCTCTTTACTTCATGAGAGACCCACATGCCATGCTGGAGATCCAAAATCCACAGAAACTGACACAGATCATGGTTGTATGTCGTGTACCTACAATACACATCATGATTAAAAAATCCAATATAAGTAGTGAAGTGGTAGATCATTTAATATAATTCTAGATTTGATTCTCTTATATATTTCATTTTATTTGTTAATCATTTCTCCCATTCCCCTATCAAACTCTCAAACTCTTAGTATTTTTTCATGTTTATTAATCAAAGAGCCATAGAGCCTCTATTCTTCAACGTATTGAATTATCGCCATCATGTTTAGTTTTGATTTTGAGTTTTATTTGTCAAGTTAGTCATTTATTTATAATGATAATTTACATAGTGAATTTTTATTTTATTTACCATTCCTAAACTTTTATATGATCCCAATTCCATTAATGAATCCATCAAGAATATTGTGTTTTATTTATTTAATTACATCCTACCCCGCTATGAGTAGCTAAATTTCTTAGGGGTAGGGATCAAGCAATGTATCTATATAAATAAATATACATTTTCTGAACATGGAAAGCCTAATTGAATTAGTAACTAGGATATGAACCCATGGTTTATCCCATTTGTGTGAACATACCTAACCACGTGACGATCAAAGAAATGACCATATCCTAATTGGAGTAGACTAAGCTATGACTACTAGCATAAGAAACATTATTCCATAATTAATCCAAACATAAATCACCTAGGCAGTCACTATCTCCCTACCATGTAATAACTACTTCCTAGGAAGAACTAAGAGGTTAAGACCAAAGTTAACTAGTGATTCCTATTTGCTTTGTAGAAAAATACATAGGATCTTTCCAAGGCTAGAATTGAAAGGACATCCATCACTCATATACAAGACTTGATCCCAACCCCTCGTTCATTATTTAGAGTCATACAAAAAATAGAACATAGGTTAAACACACAAATAATGACTTCTATAAAGGACTCATTTACAGGGTCAGAATCAGATTTCCCTAAATTCAAAATGGCAGTCTCCCTATGGATTAGACCCCATACATCCACTTCGCTACATCTCTGAAGTTAGTGAAATTTTGGGACCAAATATAAATTCAAAATTTAATAATATCTGAAGGATGTAAGGACACCACCATGTGAGAACCATCAAATTTTTGGAACTATTTCCAGGGAGGCAATGTTTCTTTTGAAAAGAAAAGAACTCTGGTTTTTATACCCTAGGATTACATTTCCATAATCCCCTTTATTCTTTTCTAGATTTAATTGCGACCTTTAATTCACATTTTTGTCCATGTACCTAGGTCCTTTGATCCAATAAAGTAATCTTGAAGCACCTTAATTCTTAGCCTTCGATCATTAGATTGAAAGGCGTTTGTTATCACTTCGTCAGTCAGCAATGGTCGAGCAACACCACCATGGGGGACCCAACCCACCAAACCATCAACTTATACTTGTAGAACCTCAGATTCACCCAGAGAAGATCATCTTGGAATATGGGTTATAATAGATCCATGGTGCAAGCCCCAACATATTTCACCCGCCTATCCAAGCACACACATTTGAAATTAAAAAAGTACTCATTCACATGATCCAAAACATGGGGCAGTTCAATATACTTCATAGTGAAGACCACCATGAACATATCTCTAACTTCCTAGAAGTTTACAATATCATTCACAACCATGGAGTATAATCAGATGCTATAATACTTCGTGTATTCATATTCTAATCAAAGAAAGATAAAAAAATATTGTCTCAAAAGGGAATCTCCCAAGTCAAATATGACCCGGGAGGAGCTCACAAAAAAGGGTTATTGATAAATACTTTCCAGCAATCCGGACCTGGAAGCTCCTCAATGACATTCAAAACTTTTCACAAACGGATAGAGGATCTGCATGGGAAGCATGGGATCAATTCAAATAAATAACGAGGAAGTGTCCATATCATGGAATCGACACTTGGGTTCAAATACAGAGCTTCTATCAAGGAATCCAACCAGCGACACAAACAGTCGACGATGCTGCTGCTGACGGTGGTTTGATGTTTAAAACACTTGGCACAGGAAAAGATATTCAAGATGAATTTTCCCACAATATCAGTCTTTTGAGAGTTACCATGGACCAATACAACATGTAATCCACCATGTTAATAAAACCACCCGGTTATCAGCACAAGTCGAAGCGCTAACCAAAATGCTTGAGTCATTTTAGATACCAACTACACAACCCCCTCCTACACCAATCATGGAGATTTAGTCATGCGAGATATGCATTGGACTGAACATTTATCAATATTGAAAAGCAGGATATAAATATCTACATGATTTTCATTAAGTTAATTATAATCAACAAAATCAATCATTTAAGTTGTATAAACAAAATCCATTTTATCAGCAAAAGTCATATCAATAGCAGCCTCAAAATAATCAAGCCTATTTTTAGTAGCGTACTGGTCAAGCTCAAATTTGCAACCTGGGACCACCAAGATATCAACCAATAAACCCTATCCTGAGACCAATATAATATACATATCCGCTATATCTTTTCTGAAGACCAAAAAAACAAATATTTCCACCTAGCCATCCAAGACCATAATAGCCACATCCACCACTACAAAGTAACTTGGAGAACCTCCAAACATCTTTCATTAAAAAGATAGATCAAAGGATTACCACACAAGATATGGAGATGGAAAACTAGCGAGAAAATTTAAGAAACTTGGAGATTCAAATGGGTCAGATCTAAAAAACCGTATCTGAAAGATTACCAGGAACTCTACTTGGTGAAACTAAGAAATACCCATGAGAGGAATATATGGATATAGTGGTGAGGAGTGTAAAATAATTATACTAACTATAAACAATAGAACCAAGGCCACATGAAGATCCAAAGTAATAGTAGAAAGAGGTATAGGAATCCTTTCCCACAACACCACAAGAAGCAATACCAGCTGAGAAGGAGCAAGCCCCTAAAAAACAAAAGGAACCTGTTTATGTAGTACCACCTCTACACAAGCCACCTCTTCTATTTCCAGAAAGATAGAGTCATGGTAGGTTGGAAGATTGGTAAAAAACATTCCTCAAAATGTTCAAACAATTTCATATCAATATTCCTTTGGCTGAAGCAATCACCCAAATGTTTGTGTATGAAACATTTCTCCAAGTCTTTCTATCAAACAAGAGAAATATTGATGATATATGAGTCATATCATTAAACAAAGAATTATCTATGGTTGTACAGAAGAAAATCCCACCAAAGATGAGATATACTGGAGGTTTTTTAATCCCTTTTATGATAGGATAATGAAAATTCAGAAGAGCACTCTGTGATCTTTGATATAGGATTATCCTGATGTCAATGAGTGTTTTACACAAGCTAGGAACCCAAGAGATTAAGAAAAAAAGGGTAGCATTACTATTATCCAATCATTTAGTTAAATACCATTGTGGTATTCTTGAATATGTTCTAGTTAAAGTCATGAAATTTATTTTCCCAATAAAATTTCTGGTTTTGGACATGGAAGAGGAATGATATGTACTGATCATTCATGGAAGACCCTTCATAGAGACTGAAAAGGACTTGATTTATGATAATCAAGGACGTCTCATCTTCAGAGTCGGAGAAGAACATGTAGTGTTAAACATGATAAAGGCTTCACAATATTCCAATGATATGGTGGACTACATTGCCATCTCTCTCGTTCAACAATGAGAAGAGTATATGCCTATTGAGGAAGAGGTCGATGATTAATGTTTAGAAAAGGAATAAGACTACTACTTTAAGGAATTCGGCTTTATTAATCCACTAACTAGAGACATTGTTCCACCCTTTATCATATCCATCATTCAGACACCCCAGTTAGACTTGAAACCCTTTCCCAATACGTTTAAGTACTCTTATTTAGGAGAGTCATTCGCTTTACTCATCATCATCAATGACGAACTATCCCAGGCTTAGGAAAGAAACTATTTGATGTCCTAAAAATACATAATCAATCAATTTCCTAGGGAGTGAAAAAAATTTGGGAAATCAATAATTCAGAATGCAACCACTAAATTACATTGGAAGAGGACTAAAAACCAAAAATACAACCTCATAGGAAGATCACACCACTAATGAAAGTGGTTTTCAAAAATTAAGTACTAAAACATATGGAGTCTAGAATAATATTTCATGTATCATACATTCAATGGTTGAGTCTCTTACACGTCGTTCCTAAGAAATGAGGACTCACAGTAGTAAAGATAGATGATAGTGAACTCATTCCCACACACACCATCACTAGATGGAGAGTTTGTGTAGACTATAATAGTTTGAATGAAGCAACAAGGAAATATCATTTTCCCTTATTTTTTATGGATAAAATTTTAGAGAGACTAGTAGGGTATTATTTCCACTATTTCTTGGATAGCTATTTAGGATACAATCAAATCACTGTAGACCCTACTGACTGGCCCAAAACCACCTTCACCTACCTATTTGGTACTTTCTCATATATACACATGTCATTCGGTATGTAAAACACATGAGAAAAGTTATAAAGTTGTGTGATACATTTCCTTCATGATATGACTGAATAATTTTTTGAAATATTCATGGATGATTCCTCAGTCTAAGGGAGATCATTTGATGTCTGTCAAAGAAATCTAGAACTAGTTCTCGAATGCTGTGAGGAGAGTATCTTAGTGTTAAATTGGAAAAATGTCACTTCATGGTATAGGGAGAAATTGTACTGGGACTCAATATATACAAATAAGGCATTGAGGTTGATTCATAAAATATTAAAATTATAAAAGATCTACCTAAACCATCAACCGTTAAAGGTATTAGATTTTTCGTTGGGCATGATGAGTTTTACAGACGCTTCGTAAAATATTTTTCTAAATTCACACATCCACTAACCCACCTTTTGTCCAAAGATATTCCTTTTTAATTCAATGAGGACTGTCGAGGAGATTTTGAAAAACTGAAAAATAGTTTGACTGCTTCTATAATTATCATTGCACCAAATTGGGAAGAAGAGTTTGAGCTTATGTGTGATGGTAGAGACCTAGCAGTAGGATCTATCTTCAAAAAATGCATTAAAAACACCTTTAGTACAATCTATTATGATACAAATACATTAATTGAATCCCATATCAATTATATGACGATAGAGAAGGAACTCCAAGCCGTCATATGTTCCTTTGAAAAGTTCTGTTCATACCTCATTCTATCCAAAGTCATTGTACATACAGATCATGCCACCCTTCGATACCTGATGAACCAGAAAGATGTAAAACCACGTTTGATATGATGAATTATTTTTCTGCAAGAGTTCGACATCGTGATCAAGGACACAAAAGGAATAGGGAATGTCAATTCCAACCAAATCTCTCGGTTTTCCATGACCATCATTAAAGAAGAAAGTGAGACTGATATTGAAGTAAATATTCCATATGAAACAATATTTAGTGTCAAGAGCCAGCCTTAGTTCTTAGACATGTCTAACTATGTTGCCACATGATATCTCTATCCATAAATATCATACCAGCAACACAAGAAGATTCTATCTGATTCTAAAAAATTCTTTTGGGATGAACCATTGTTATTCAAGCATTGTGACGATGACCTTTTATGATGCTACATCTCGTAAGAAGAGATACTAAATTTCATCAAAATGTACCACAGATCACCAAATGGTGGACATCATGGACCTGAGTGCACATAGGAAAAAATTCTACAAATTAGATTTTTCTGTCCCTCATTGCATCACGATGCCATGGGATTCTTCCATCGATGATATAAATGTCAAATAATAGGAAACATTAGTATGATAAATGAAATTACAAAAAAACCATTCTATAAGTTTATGTTTTTGATGTCTGGGTTATTGATTTGATGGGGCCATTTTCTATGTCACATGGAAGGAGTTACATTCTAGTTTCAATAGACTACATATCAAAATGGGTGGAAGCTGAAGCCACATCACTTGACACAGAAAAGGTGGTTATGAATTTTATTCAAAAGAATGTATTTTCATGTTTTTGATTACTATGATTACTCATCAATTATCATGAAACACATTTCTAGAATCATCTAGTGTGAAAAATGATTGAATGATATGTAATTCGATACAACAATGGAACTCCATATCGCCCACAAACAAGTGGTCAAGTCAAATTGTCAAACAGGGAGGTGAAACAAATCTTAGAGAAAACTGTTAACACAAGAAGTTATTGGAACCTGAAGTTAGAAGATTAATTTTGGGAATAAGGAACTACGTACAAAATACCCATAGGAATTATCCCATTTAAATGGGTATATGCTATACTATGTAATATTCTACTGAAGCGAGAATATCATTCATTTTGGGCAATCAAAAAAATGAATATGGATGTAGAAAAGGGTAGAGAGGAATGATTGTTACAATTAACCACACTGGAGGAAATTAGGGGAGATTCATACGAAAACATAGGTATTTAAAAAGGAAAAACAAAAAATGGAACGACCAATGAATTACAATACGTACCTTCATCCCATGGAATAAGGTTTTTCTAATCAATTCAAGATTAAAACTATTTTTAGGAAAGCTGAAGTCAAGATGGTCTGGTCCTTTTGAGGTTATCCAAGTTTTTCCCTTTGAAACAATTGATATTCAATGAGATAGATGATAACCATTAAAGGTGAATGGTCAAATGATGAAGATATTTTAGGAGCCATTCCATGAAGGCTATGTCATCGGCCTCAAGTATCACTAATATTTGAAAGTGTCAAGCTCCAGACTATAAATGAAGTGCTAACCTGGAGGCAACCCAGTGTACGGAATTTTTAGATAAGTTATAATAGGATATTTGTTCATGATTCTCACATACTAAGGAGAATGAGGTGTAGAAAGAACATAAAAAGGGGCCAAACACAGTTAAGTACACGTCATGTATACTATGTTCCCGACACGTCTCTTTCTCACCCAAAATTTCATTTTTTTCCCCATCACGACATGACTAATCTGTACATGTCATGTATAATATTAGGTTAGTTTTTCAAAATTTCATGTTATGACCCACAAGTCATGACTCGCACCACCGTCTCCCCCAAACCCTCGTGTCACCCCCCCCCCAACTCCCCCTCTCTCATTGCACCCGAACCCCTGCCCAAACCCTTCCTCAAATATCAAACCTACAACTCTACCACCCACCCTTATCATCTTCCCTAAACTTCCCAACCAGGTTTCCACAAGCTAGCCTCCTCTAGTGCGCCAACTGCACCCTCCCTGCACACCACCCTCCTACCTCCACAACTTGCACCAAATAACCCCATACTGAGCCTACATCCTCTACCTCCTCTTCCTAATCTAAGATCCAGTAAAAAACTTCTAATAACCCCCTCACTACAAACGAATCTCAGGATGACACCTCCTCTCCATCCACTGACAAGAACCCCCATTTACGCTCCGTGCTCTGATTCAGAAACCCGCATCATCGGGTAAATCTTCTTCACCTACAGGTGAAGCCGATGTGGACCAACAAAACATTGGGCATAGATGTGATCACAAATTTGAACATTGATGATACTATCTTGTACCTCCTAGAGACTTCATATTGACAACATTATCACACTATGGGAGGAGGCATAAAATAAGCTCTTCCTTGAGTTCTTTCCCATGTTTGAGATCACCATTGACTACCAACATTTTTGAGATGGTGGAAGACCTCATCATCTTGGTCTTACTGAGTTTTGAGTAGGGATTGGTATATACACCGTCAAATAATTTAAAACATCATTTCCATACCGCTCTTAAAATAATTCTATTGATAGTGGGGGAACATTCTCTTACCATGTGTGGGGATGTATTCTCATAGTTTCACTGATGATACACTTGAATTTTTATTGTTATCACTTTTTAGGAGACATTTTTCTGAATAATATGCATTCTTTAAAATAGGTAATCATTATGCCCTTGTAATTGAAGAAACATTTAAGTTGAAACGTGACAAGGACCATGTTTCATTCCTGTGTAGATTTTTCAAGATTGATTACTGAGTTTCAAAATTTAATTCAAATTCAAAATCAATGAAATAATGACTAATGGACATATTACTTAGGATTTATTACCTTTATGATTACTAGTTTGGTTTTGATTATCACTACCTGAGAGGACTCTAGGCCTTTAATTTCATACTGTTATCTGAGCATATTTCTTTACAGATACCTGGGGCATGTAAAACGACTAGAACTTGCACTGAGATCTTATCAAAATGGTGACTCAACAAGTCTAGATTTAAAATGATTGAGAAATTATTTGATAGAAACTTTACCTGAGACCCAATTTACATCTATCCTTCATTTTTCCCATAGTTTCTATGGAATACCTATTTGAATGAATGTGACACCCCGATATTTCATAGTATATACTTCTTCAAAACAATTCAATAACTTGCACTACACGTGACACCGAGTTCAAGCGCACCATGACTTACCAAAAAAGTCGTTCGAAAGAAGTTATGACTAGTATTAACGAACTTTTTAACCTTATATAATCCTTATAATTTTAGAATCCATATTATGTGTTTCTTAGATATAATTTAAGAACAAATTCTTTTTTCAGATAAAAGATGTATTTTTCAAAAATGCACTTTTACCAACTTTAATAGTGAACCCTTTTTAAATCCATTATTTTAAACATTTATATATTCAATTTGACTAAATAAATTTATGGGGACATAAAAAAATACAGTGTAACACCCCAAGCTTCCACGGTATGCTTCTCTTTGAATAATACAGTAGCATGTGTTGTACGCAACTTCGAGTTCTAACACACACTACAACCAATCAAACTAGCCGTAATGAATAGTAATACCTACTTTTTAAAATTTTATAAATTTTATCTCTCAAAATGGACTTCATTTTTGGATTCGTAATATCGAATTTAGCAAAGGGTGAAATTTTGGTACTTTTCGGATAACTTTTATATTTCGATGAATAGTGAAAATTAATAAATTTTAATTAAAACAACTTTTTTAATCAAAATAATTGGTGGTGATAAATTATGAATTTGAGTGGTTTTAAAGTATATTTAGAATATATTTTCACCATTTAATACAATTTTGGTCATTGGACAAAATTTCACAATTAAACCGGACATAAACAAGTGTCAATATTTTGATAGTTATTATCTCTTAAAAACACGCTTTTTGTTTTAACAATGGGAATTAATTTTAAATAAATTTCTGCCACTTCTGTATTTTGAATTTGGAAAAATGGATTCCATATTTGGAATAAGGATGTTCAAATTGTGTAAATAGGTAACTTTTATTTTTAGACATTTTGAATAATTACTTCGGTAAATATTTTATTTACCATGGTTAAAGGGTAAATCCAGTAAATAAGGGTTAAAAAATAAAATTATAATAATAAAAAAAATTACCCTAAAATGTGTCCTAACCTTATTTTTTGATATATTTCCATCCATGGGCATCTTCGGGTCGATTTTGGGACCCCATGGAGCCACTTGTAAGTGATAGGGACACTTTATTTTAATTAAGTTAAAATGAATACAAAAATGACACAAGCATATATCTTTTAGAAAAACAATTTTTACATAGGGTTATATATGTTGTATTTTAGACTATAAATATTCATTATAAAGATAAAAATATTTCCTACATAATGGTATTTTATTTATAATTTTTAGACATTAAATAATTTAATTTATTTATGACACAATGTTGATGTAGTAATTACCATAATAGTGAAAATTTAGAATAATTGATATTATAAATACTTAACTAAATTTAATTTGAGAATATTTATAAATAAAAATTATTTTATAGGTTAATATGGAATGTTAGGAGTGATTTAATTTACGTTTTTCTAAGTAATCATTCTGTTATGAGTTTTACAAAAATCAATTATTGAATAGTGTCAAAATTGACATAAAAGAGTTTTTAAAGAAAATATTATATTATCAATTGATATTATATTCCTAAAAATATAAGGCTCGGATACAATAATCATATAATCATTGTTTTATCATTAATGGACCACTTGGTGGGTCGATTGGATGTATATAGAAAGTTTATTTACTATATAATATAAAAATACAAAGTGACATGGTAATTGTTAAACTAATTAACTAAGAGTTAAAACTAAAAGATAAGGTTAATATAGTGACCCAAACCTATCTAAAACCTATTGGTTGAGTGGTTTACGACCCATATCTATCTTATTATTTAAATAATACAATTTTAAACCATTATAAATCGAATATGAATTTATTATAAATTAATACTTTTAGTTTTTCCTAAAGAGCCCCTCCTCCCCCTTATAAAAGGACCCAACTTCTAACCCATTATTCATGGCTTCAAAGCATTGTCTTCGGCCAATCCCTTCCAAAATACTCTCTCCACTTCCATAAATTCATCCTAGAGGCCTTATTTGGATCATAAATCCAACCTAAGGGGCCATTTTGATCAAATCAAAAGAAAGAACCCGAAGAAGAGGTAACGTCTTCACCACCTTTTTAAAGTTCATTTCTTCTTCAACTTATTATTTCCTTGTTATTTCCATTATAAAATTATAAATCTAGTATCTTCAATATAATGTGATGTTATTATAATTATGGAACAAACAAATTCACTATTTTATCCATCCCTTGAATGACATGTCACCATACGTGCGTACGTACGGCCTACCGTCTCCACGTTGTGGTGTAATTGTTATTCAATATATTATTTTTTAGATGGTTATAATAATGATGTATAATTCAGGTAAATAATAAATATAACATTATAATGATTCTATAAATATGATATACCATCCAATTATGTATTTTTTTAATATCAAAAGAATGATATTTTCACTCGTGCGTACGTACGGATTATCATCTCCACGACGCGATTAGATTCATTTCCAAGTTCACCATTCATCGATGATTAAAAAAATATATATTACTAATAATTATGTAATATATGACTTAATAATGATACTGGAGATATATATAAGTATTTTTGTACTTACATATATCTTATTCACTTACTTCCGTTCAATACTATATGAAAACTGAAACAACGTTTATGCGTACGTACGGACTACCGTCTCCATAAACGGTGCTTTCCATTTCATATATATGTCTATTATACATATTTATATTCTAAATATATATGATATATTTATCATGTTTTATATTCTTGAAGTATTTAAATCATGATCTATGTGATACAATCAAGAGTAACATGTTAAAACACCTACGATAAAGAAAGTGATTATTACCAGAAATATTAATTTAACATGGAAATTATTATTAAATGGGTAGTATAAAGTCATAAATGAAACATGTATGATATCATAAATATTAATATGGTTCTGGTATAATTTAATAACATACTACGTTCTTCGTACATGATGTTAAACATACCCTCGACTGAAGGAAAGTGCAAGGTAAGGGGTTTTCATCTCACTCCTTATTTCTCTGAGATTCATGCCATATTTCCACTATTACCTTTTTTGTGGTGTTTGTACTTCCCATAATTGTATTCTTTGTGTAATAAACTTTAATTTATGTGTATTTACATATTCATTGTATGGTACCTCTTTCATGGGTTGTATGTTTCGTAAGTTACCAAATTGGTAAGGGTTAATTTCACAACCTCTTTATTATCCGAGGTTTTTTTTACATAAGTATCTACTGGGACATATTTATTATCCATATACATGTTTTATAAAAGAGTTTTCAAAGGGATTATTTTAAGGGAATTTTTACTAAAACATCATTTCAAACATTTTAAATATTTATTCTTCTAAATATTTCCCATTAATGTCCATGTCATCAAAATGGTTTTTAAGGATTTATTTATATGGACGTGAATGTTTTTAAAATGTTAATTCATTTCAAAAGTTTAAAAGTGGTATGGGACTGTTTGATTCAAAAATGTTTTAAATGAATTATTTTCCAAATTTTGTGACATTTAATTATTTTCATGAAATAGAGATATTTCTCTCAAACAGTTTTTATTTCATCTATGTCAACATCCATTGATATATTTTACACTTGTTTGAAGTTCATTTATTATGATACAAATCTTCCATATTATATTTAGGTTTTTGTCATATTTTTGACTATGGATGAGTTATCATTATTTCATTAATGGTTTATGATTAATGTTTTGGAATTTATTATGCTAGTTTTAATACGAATGTTTATGTTATATTTCATCCTCTTTTTAAGATGAATGTGTTGGACTAGTGTGTTCCGGGTTGGGGACCGGTAAAAGTAAGACCTCGGGATTGGGGTCTTGTTACTGCCGACCCTCCGGGTTGGTGTCCGGTTATTAGAGGCACTCTGGGTTGGTGTCTGGTTATTAGAGGCACTCCGAGTTGGTGTCCGTTTAATAGAGGCACTCCGGGTTGGTGTCCGGATATTAGAGGAACTCCAGGTTGGTGTCCGGTTATTAGAGGCACTCCGGGTTGGTGTCCTGTTATTAGAGGCACTCTGGGTTGGTGTCCGGTTATTAGAGGCACTCCGGGTTGGTGTCCGGTTATTAGAGGCACTCCGGGTTAGTGTCCAGTTATTAGAGGCACTCCGGGTTGTAGTTTGGTTACAGAAGCTCTCCGGGTTGGGTTCCGGTTACAGTTATACCATAGGTCTTGGCCCGAGGCCTTGATACAGAAATTATAGTTCGGCATTATGCATTACATCATTATGAAAGTGGTTAGTGATATTGCATGTGATTATTCGACTAGTAGAATATCCATGTGAATAAGTAAATGGAATTACTTCGTTTTATTTTTTCCATATTATGTTGAAGTTCATGTTTAAAAGGCTTTTGTTTTAGTTATACATTGCCTTAAATATTTATTCTTATTTATGAAAGTTTCTGCTGTATTGCTTACCCTTACTGAGTGTTTGAGCTCACCCCTTTCTATGTTTTATTTTTCCCAGGATTCCATGAAGTGTATTGTGATTGATATGAAGGGTTTAGATAATGGAATAATGGAGTTCATAAATATTATTTATGTTGTTTTTTATTTCTTAAAATGCAATGCAACATTCATGTACGTAACCTATTTTCCAAGACTGCTAAACTGATCGGTCTTTTGGGACTTCATTCCTTGTAATTATGCCAATGTATTAAAATAATGCACCGACTCTGGGTAACTCAGGTCGGGGCGTTATAGTTGGTATCAGAGGAAGTTTAGAAATATCCTTGGAAACTAGATATAGATAAACTCTGATTAGAGCACATAGCCCTAAGATAGACTTTGAGGATTAGTATAGAAGAACTTCCTATAATTTTGGTATTGTAGATACTTTGTGAGTTTTTCGAGCAATACATCCCTGTCTGGATACGAGGAGGTAGAGGCGGCTCTGGCATAGATGTACCTAAGGTTAAAACCTGAAATCACCGCTTTGAGCTAGACTCGAACGGGAACTGGTGCACGACAATGGGCTTTACTGCACTCTTGGTTACAACACACCCGGGGGATATGCTTAGGATAATTCTCATTTTCTTTACAAACCACTATGAAGGGCTCATGAGTATATACTTACTCAAAGAAAACATTTTTATGATTATGGATTATATCCATAAAATGTTCAATTTGCGTTAGGTATTTTACAAGTTTGGAATTATTCATTGCAATTCATAAACTAACCTAGTTTATGCTATTGTATAGAAATGGTTCCCAGTATAAGGAATGTGAACTCTAGTAATACGTATGATCCATAGAGTAAGAATGATCGTATCTTTCATGGTATTAAGCCATCATTTAGAAGGGAAATATTCTCCCATGTATTATCATCATATGACGAAATAGTATCATGTGTGGATAAGATAACTAAAGAGTTTACTGAGTCATATGGATTTTAAGGGAAGAAAAAGATGAGAAAGATGGAAAAAGGGAAGAGGGAAAAGAATAATTTCCCCATATGTGATAACTGTGGAAAGAAACACCCCGGAACTTTCCTGAAAGAAATTTGAGTTTGTTATAAGTGTGTAGGAAAAAGGGCAGCAAATACGTGACTGCAAGGGTAAGAAAATGGTTTCAAATGTACAATGATTCATTTGAAAAGAGTTTGGAAACTACGCGAACCTATCATTAGACTATTCCGCAAATGATGCTATTGGATAACAATCAAGTTATGATACTACCACAGATGAAGAGGAATGATTAGAGTTCTTATGTTGATTATGTCATTTGAGTGTTGTATCAGCAATGTATGTGTTATAATAATTATGGAGTATATAAGGATTGTACTGTAGTACTATTTCATTGAGGATTTGAGATTTTATGGTACTAAGAAAAGCGAATCTACAGCAAGTTAAACTTTTTGTAAATTACATGGTTGAAGGAATGATAAACCTTAATATGGTCCTAATATTGAGGTACTTATTTTAGAATAAGATATGGTTGATTTGGGTAAATTATATTTCATATTCTTGACTGCCTTGAAACTGATTAATGATTTGTATATTCCATCATTGTTGGGTTTTACAAATTTTTTGGATTGAAGGAGTATATCCATTATTATTTAAGTATTAAGGGATCATGAATGTAATCAATATGGTTTTATGGTAATTCGGGATGTTGCAGTGTTTTAAAAGAATACATGATGAAGGTGTTCACATGTTATTACGTGGAAAACAGGATCTTCATTGTGTTTAGCTTCCTTATAAATTTTGGACTGAAGTATTTTGGAGAGTTCTAGTTTGGATTATTTTTTTATTGCCATAAAAGGACATCCTAGAGGTCGAGCGGCAACTCGTCGCGTCCGGCAAGGCCGTGAGACTTGAACCCACAACTGAAGGGCGAAAAGGGTGTATCACCTACCACTAACCCAGGAGATGTCCTGGATTGAATAATGTTGTTTTTTTAATGTTTCTTCTAGATGAATTATAAATTCATTTTCTTAACCCTATTCTAATAGGATAAATAGAATATTATTTTTAAGTTCTATTATCTTTTAGAGTGAAAGAAGAGTTTGTGGTAGAACTTAGTTAAAGGATGATACTCTACTTGTCAAGTATATATTTTCTTATTCTATTATTCAATGAAGAAATTAATTCTTATACTTTATTTAAGGGATCCTAAAACAAAAAATGTGTTATCCTAATACCCTATGTTTTGTTGAACCGATGGTATTTAAAATCATCACATATCGATGAATTTAAGGACCTCAATTTTACACATGTTTGTGATTGATGACCTCAATCACTACCTATAAATATTTACATTTTTCCTCCAATTAAATGTCTCTAATTTCCACCAATGTTCTCCTAATAGAGATCATAATTTGGTGGTGACCCTTTCATTTCTCTTTTCCTCTTATAAAGACTAAATTTTATTAACCAAATTTCTGAAGTGGGTTTTCCCAAAAAGATATTTTCTATTTTCAACCTTTATTTTCGAAGAAGAATATCAAATTGCGAGGATGCAATTTATTGAAGGAGGGAAGAATGTAACACCCCATGATTTCATATTATGTACTTCTTCAAAACAATTCAATAACTTGCACTACACGTGACACCAAGTTCAATCACACCATGACTTACCAAACAAGTCGTTCAAAAGAGGTTATGAATATTCTTAACTAAATTTTTAACCTTATATAATCCTTATAATTTTAGAATCCGTATTATGAGTTTCCTAGACATAATGTAAGAACAATTTCTTTTTTCATAAAAAAGAAGTATTTTTCAAAAATGCACTTTTACCAACTTTAATAGTGAACCCTTTTTAAATCCAATATTTTAAACTTTTATATATTCAATTTGACTAAATAAATTTATGGGGACATAACAAAAATTACAATGTAACACCCCAAGCTTCCACGGTACACTTCTCTTTGAATAATACAGTAGTGTGTGTTGTACGCAACTTCGAGTTCTAACACACACTACAACCAATCAAACTAGCTGTAATGAATAGTAATACCTACTTTTTAAAACTTTATAAATTTTAACTCTCAAAATGGACTTCATTTTTGGATTCAGAATATCGAATTTATCCAAGGGTGAAATTTTGGTACTTTTCGGATAACCTTTATATTTTGATGAATAGTGAAAATTACTAAATTTTAATTAAAAACAACTTTTTTAATCAAAATAATTGGTAGTGATAAATTATTAATTTGAGTGGTTTTAAAGTATATTTAGAATATATTTTTACCATTTAATACAATTTTTTTCATTGAAATAAATTTCACAATTAAACTGGACATAAACAAGTGTCAATATTTTGATAGTTCTTATCTCTTAAAAACACGCTTTTTGTTTTAACAACGGAAATTAATTTTAAATTAATTTCTGACACTTCTGTGTTTTGAATTTGGAAAAATGGATTCCATATTTGGAATCAGTATGTTCAAATTGTGTAAATAGGTAACTTTTATTTTTAGACATTTTGAATAATTAGTTCGGTAAATATTTTATTTACCATGGTTAAAGGGTAAATCTAGTAAATAAGGGTTAAAAAATAAAATTATAATAACGAAAAATTACCCTAAAACGTGTCCTAACCTTATTTTTTGATACATTTCTGGCCATGGGTATCTTTGGGTCTATTTTGGGACCCCATGGAGCCACTTGTAAGTGATAGGGACACTTTATTTTAATTAAGTTAAAAAGAATACGAAAATGACACACGCATATATCTTTTAGCAAACCAATTTTTACATAGGGTTATATATGTTGGATTTTCGACTATAAATTTTCATTAGAAAGATAAAACTATTTCCTACATAGTGGTAATTTATTTATAATTTTTAGACATTAAATAATTTTAATTTATTTATGACAAAATTGTGATACAGTAATTACCATAATAGTGAAAAATTAGAATAATTGATTTTATAAATACCCAAATAAATTTAATTTGAGCCTTTTTATAAATACCAATAATTTTATAGGTTAATATGGAACGTTAGGATTGATTTAATTAACTTTTTTTGAAGTAATCATTCTGTTATTAGTTTTACAAAAATCAATTATTGAATAGTGTCAAAATTGACATAAAAGAGTTTTTAAAACAAATATTATATTATCAATTGATATTAAATTCTTAAAAATATATGGTTCGGCCAAGATACTCATATAATCATATTTGTATCATTAATGGACCACTTGGGTGTCTCTTGGATGTATATATAAAGTTTATTAACTATATAATATAAAAATACAAAGTGACATGGTAATTGTTAAACTAATTAACTAAGAGTTAAAACTAAAAGACAAGGTTAATATAGTGACCCAAACCTGTCTAAAACCAATTGTTTGAGTGGTTTTCAACCCATACCCATCTTAAAATTTAAATAATACACTTTTAAGCCATTATAAACCCAATATTAATTTATTATAAATTAATACTTTTAGTTTTTCCTAAATAGCCCCTCCTCCCCCTTATAAAAGGACTCAACTTCTAACCAATTATTCACACCTTCAAAGCCTTTTTTTTTCCCAATACCTGCCCAAATACTCTCTCAACTTCCATAAATTCATCTTAGAGGCCTTATTTGGATCATAAATCAAACCTAAGGGTCCATTTTGATCAAATCAAAAGGAAGAACCCAAAGAAGAGGTAACGTCTTCACCACCCTCTTTAAAGTTCCTTTCTTCTTCAACTACTTCTTTCCTTGTTATTTCCATTATAAAATAATAACTCTATTATATTATATATAATTTTATGTTATTATAATTATGGAACAAACATATTCACTATTTTATCCATCCCTTGAATGAAATGTCACCATACGTGCGTACGTACGGCCTACCATGTCCACGTTGTGGTGTAATTGTTATTCAATATATTATTATTTATATGGTTATAATAATGATATATAATTCATGTAAATAATAAATATAATATGATTATGATTCTTTATATATGATATACCATCCAATTATGTATTATTTTAATATCAAAAGAATGATATTTTCGCTCGTGCGTACGTACGGATTACCGTCTCCACGATGCGATGAGATTCATTTCCAAGATCACCATTCATCGATGATTAAAAATAAATATATTACTAATAAGTATGTAATATATGACATTATAATGATACTGGAGATATATATAACTATTTATGTACTTACATATATCTTATTCACTTACTTCTGTTCAATACTATATGAAAACAGAAACAATGTCTATGCGTACGTACGGACTACCGTCTCTATAAACGGTGCTTTCAATTTCATATATATGTCTATTATACATATTTATATTCTAAATATATATGATATATTTATCATGTTTTATATTATTGAAATATTTAAATCATGATCTATGTGATACAATCAAGAGTAACATGTTAAAACACCTACGACAAAGAAAGCGATTATTACCCGAAATATTAATTTAACATGGAAATTATTATTAAATGGGTAGTATAAAGTCATAAATGAATGATGTATGATTTAATAAATATAAATAGGGTTATGGTATAATTTAATAACATAGTATGATCTTCATACATTAGGCTAAACATACCCTTGACTAAAGGAAAGTGCAAGGTAAGGGGTTTTCATCTCACTCCTTATTTCCGTGAGATTCATGCCATATTTCCACTACTACCTTTTGTGTGGTTTATGTACTAACCATAATTGTATTGTTTGTGTAATACACTTTAATTTATGTGTATTTACATATTCATTGTATGATACCTCTTTCATGGGTTGTATGTTTCGTGAGTTACCAAATTGGTAAGTGTTAATTTCACAACCTCTTTACTATCCGAGGTTGTTTTTACGTAAGTATCTACTGGGAAATATTTATTATCCATATCCATGTTTTATGAAAGAGTATTCAAATGGATTCTTTTAAGGGAATTTTTACTAAAACATCATTTCAAAAGTTTTAAATATTTATTCTTCTAAATATTTCTTATTAATGTCCATGTCTTCAAAATGGTTTTTAAGGATTTATTTATATGGATATGAATGTTTTTAAAATGTTAATTCCTTTCAAAAGTTTCAAAGTGGTATGGGACGGTTTGATTCAGAAATGTCTTTAAATGAATTCTTTTCCAAATTGTGTGACATTTAAATGTTTTCATGAAATAGAGATATTTCTCTCAAACAGTTTTGATTTCATCTATGTCAACATCCTTTGATATATTTTACACTTGTTTGAAGTTGATTTATTATTATACAAATCTTCCATATTGTATTTATGTTTTTGTGATATGTTTGACTATGGATGAGTTATCTTTATGCCATTAATGGTTTATGATTAATTTTTTGGCATTTCTTATGCTTGTTTTAATACGAATGTTTATGTTATATTTCATCCTCTTTTTAAGATGAATGTGTTGGACTAGTATGTTCCGGGTTGGGGACCGGTAAAAGTAAGCCCTCCGGGTTGGGGTCCGGTTACAGCAGACTCTCCGGGTTGGTGTCCGGTTATTAGAGGCACTCCGGGTTAGTGTTCAGTTATTAGAGGAACTCCGAGTTAGTGTCCGGTTATTAGAGGCACTCCGGGTTGGTGTCCGGTTATTAGAGGCACTCTGGGTTGGTGTCCTGTTATTAGAGGCACTCCGGGTTGGTGTCCGACTATTAGAGGCACTCCGGGTTGGTTTCCGGTTATTAGAGGCACTCCGGGTTGGTGTCAGGTTATTAGAGGCACTCCGGGTTGGTGTTCGGTTATTAGAGGCACTCCGGGTTGTAGTCTGTTTACAGAGGCTCTCCGGGTTGGGTTCCGGTTATAGCTATACCTTAGGTCTTGGCACGAGGCCTTGACACAGAAATTAAAGTTCGGCAATATGCATTACATCATTATGAAAGTGGTTAGTGATATTGAATGTGATTATTCGACTAGTAGAATATCCATGTGAATAAGTAAATGGAATTACTTCATTTTATTTTTTCCATATTATGTTGAAGTTCAAGTTTAAAAGGCTTCTGTTTTAGTTATACATTGCCTTAAATGTTTGTTCTTATTTATGAAAGTTTCCGCTATATTTCTTACCCTTACTGAGCATTTGATCTCACCCCTTTCTATGTTTTATTTTTCCCAGGATTCCAAGAAGTGTATTGTGATTGATATGCAGGATTAATCCAATGGAATAATGGAGTTCATAAATATTATTTATGTTGTTTTTTATGTCTTAAAATGCAATGTAACATTCATGTATATAACCTATTTTCCAAGACTTCTAAACTGATCGGTCTTTCGGGGCTTCATTCCTTTTAATTATGCCAATGTATTAAAATAATGCACCAACTCTGGGTAACTGGGTCAGGGCGTTATAATGAAGATATTTCAAGCCTATTACCATTCCCACCCTTCTCCTTGTACAATTCTTAAGGATATCTTTGAACAAGTGTGGGGGAGACATTTAGAAAACATGGGATGCGTCCACTTTCAGATATGTACGATGCACTCACATGAATACAATGTTATGATCTATATACCATTTTTTTTAACACAATCATATTCTGTTCATGTGAATAATTTAAAATGAAAGAAAAAATTGATATGGTTTGTGCACTTGGAGGGTAAATATCACCATTTTCCAAACCGATGAATCCCTCAAAGGATCATATGTGGTTAGGTGATGTATGTGAGATCTATCGTAGGAATGAATTTCAAAAAATTAAAATCCAAAATTAAAAGAAGAAGGAAAGTAACATAATCATTTTTGTATACATACTTGACACCCACATTGGTCAAATCCAAGATGATGGAGTACAGATTTGACCGGCCAGATGAATGAATTTTATCACACTTGTTCTTTCACTTTCTTCATTATACTATAGATATTACCCTTCTTTTTGAGTAGGATTTTAAACATTCTACCTACCTACTTATAGCCGCAGATTAATCAGAACCCGATTTCTTAAATCCCTCAAGATTAATCTTATTCTTGTCCTTACACAGTGGAGATGATTGAACCAGTGCAAGCCTATGTTTAGAAACATGTACTCAGGGTATGAGAATACCTCTAACTAAATTTTATTCCCTGATAAATAAGAGAAAATACTGGTGAGGTAGGTTATAATTGGGAATAAAACATTAGGAACAATTAATTTAATAAGATTAGACGACTATAAATTGTTTTAAAAACTGGACTATGATTCATAACTAACATTAGTTTGCAGTTTTAATTCCGAAAATCGTCTTTTCTATACTTACTCATAAATTTAATTGCATATACATAAAAAATATTTCTTTCTTTAAAATTTTCTTGTCATTCACGGAATCATTGTTGACACATTCTCTCTTGAGGACAAGCAATTGTTCAAGTGTGGGGGGATTTGATATTCCTAATTTATATATACATATTTCTATCAAATGTTTATAGACATTCATTAAATTACTTGATAATTCACTGGTATGTTTCTAATTTTGTAGGAGAAATAGATTCATAGGTTTCCAAGGAAGAAAATTTAGAAAAGGTGAAAAAAGGCCACGTACACATCGTGATCGTCTTATACACATTGTGTATCTAAAAAACACAACCTACATCAAGTCATGAATCCAAGTCATGACCAAGCCACAAAGCTTGAAATAAGAAGCTGCTACACATCATGACCATATTGGACACGACGTGAAGTTAATAAAAGCCCGAAACAATAAATCAGTGAATAATCCATTAAAAATTTAGGTAGAGATGAGGTACACATCATGAATGGCCCTCTCATGTCATGGTCCCAGTCAAGCCTCTTAAATTCACGAGATACCCTTGTGCCACACTGGAGATCCAAAATCCATTGAAACTAATGCAGATCTGGGATACATATCATGTACCTGTAGTACACGTCATGATGGAAAATTCCTATATAAGTAGCGGAGTGGTAGATCAATTCATATAATTCCATACATTCTTCTCTTCTCCCATTCATCTCTTTTGTGAATCCTTTATCCCTTTCCCCTCTAAAAGTCTCAAACTCTTAGTATTTGAGTTTTTTTATTATTCCAAGATCCATGGAGCCCCCAATATTCAACACATTGAATTCCTTCCAATGTATTTAGTTTTGATTTTCATTTCTCTTTATTGGGTAATTATTTTATTTATAATTTTAATTTACTTAGTGAATGTTTATTTCAGTTATCATCACTAAACCTTTGCATGATCCCAATTCTATTTTTCAATCCTTCAAGCATGATACCTTTCATTTATTTAATTATTTCCAACCCCACCATGAGTAGCTAAATTTATTATGGGTATGGATCAAGCAATGTATATTCATAACTAAATATTCTGTTAAATCTAAACTTGGAAACCCTAATTGAATTGGTAACAAGGATATGAACTCCCAATCTATCCCATTTGTGCAAATGTCCATGACCATGGGATGGTAAAAAAATGACCCTATTCTAATTGGATTAGTCTAAACTAAAACCACTAGCTTTAGAAACATTCTACCTTAAAGAATCCAAACTTAATGCACCTAGGCTGTCACTATCTCCTAACCATGAAATAGCTACCTCCTAGGTATAACTAGAAGGTTAAGACTAAAGTCTACTAGTGATCCATGTTTTATTCATAGACTAAGACATAAGATCCTTCCAAGGTTATAATTAAAATGACATCCTTCACTTAGATAAATGAATTAATCCCAAACCCTCGTTCATTATTTAGAGTCATCCCAAAAATAGAACTTAGATCAAACTTCGAAACAAGGACTTCTAGAATAGACTCCCTTACAGGTTTAGGAATCATATTTCTCCAAATTTAAAATGGAAGTCTCCCTATGGATTCGGCCTCATACATTCACTACACAACATCTCTTTATTTAGTGATAGTTTGGGACTAAATATAAATTCTAAATTTAATAATCACCAGAGGAAGTAACGACACCACAACGTGAGAGCCTTCAACCCCATTACAACTCATAAACCTACTTTGCACCAACATTACCTGTATGGTTTAAATAAAAGTAGTCCTCTATAATTACATCTTTTTTTTGGTTTTGTGTTATCTTCTAAGTGGATGATTACTAGGAAACAAAATTAAATAATAAAAATCATTCAAATTTTGAGTTCCCCTTATTTAAAAGGCATTTTTTATGGTTTTATTTTGTTAAATATCAATATCACTGAATCAAATCGGCTGGATATGAATAAATAATGGATGGATTCCAATCATATGACCCTTCTCGAATCCTTTGTTCATTATTACACTATTGTTATTTAAAAAGGTGAATGTAAATATTGGCTAGGAAGAATTGTGTTTTATGGATCATCTAAAGTGATTTCAAGTGTGGATAGTGAAGAAGACTGTATCGACGATATGGTTACATATGTGAAATACAACGTAGATCATATTGACGAAATGAAAAGTAAAACTAAATATGAAAATTTTTATTGCCCAAAATTGTTTGAGGAGTTAAAGAGTTGTGAAAAGACTCCATTGTATAAAGGTTACACTAAATATACTATATTTTCAGTCATATTGAAGCTGTAAAATTTGAAAGAAGGAAATTGATGGAGTGACTCTGGTTTTAGGGAACTACTTTCTCTCTTGAATGACTTGATCCTAGAAAACAATGAGATTCTAAGATGAAAATATGATGCCAAACAAATTTTATTCTCGATGGTTAGGATCTATAATAGAATACATGTCTTCCTGAATGATTGTATACTATTTAAAAAAGACCAAAAATCACTTACAAAATGCCCAAAGTGTGGCACTTCTCAATATAAGAAATATGAATTTGATATAAAGAAAGTTATATGGTAATTTACAATCATTCCATGGTATATAAACTAATATGGAACTAAGGAGACTTCAGGGAAATTGATGTGGCACGCAGATACAAGAAATAAATATGGGAAACTATGTCACCTAACATACTCTCCTCAGTGGAATAGAATTGGTCATGAGTATTATAAATTTGGAAACAAGATGATAAACCATTTTCTTGCATTATCTATAAATGGAGTGAATCCTTTTTGTTTTCAAAGTAGAACAAATAGTACATGGACAATTATCTTGGTAAATTATATCTTTCCACCATGGTTATGCATAAAACGAAAATACAACATGTTATCTATTCTTATATCAGGACCAAAAAAATTGGGTAATGATATTGGTGTTTATTAAACTCCATTGATAGAGGATTTGAAATTATTGCGGGACTTAGGTGTTACATTGTATGGTAATCAAAGAAATAAATATTTCACATTGGGAGCCATGTTGTACGAGATGATAAATGACTATCCTTATTATGGATATTTTTCAGGATTTACATTAAAGGAACTCAAGGGTGTCCCATTTTCAAATAAGCTACATAGTCAATTAGGTTGAAACATTCATCATAAACTATGTTTTAAAGACATCAAAAAATTTTACCATGGCAACATAAGTAACGATCTTGGATGAAATAATTCGCTGGAAGTTTGGAAGAATGCACAACACCGTCTCCACTAACAGGTGATCAACTATTTGATAAATTTAAAGATGTGGACACTGGTTTTGGTAAAAATGTTTTCGAAATACCTTATGAAAACTGGTAGGAAAAGGCAATCGGTTTTTTTGAATTTCCCTAATATAATTTCATTTATTTCATGCATTTTCATGAGGATATGCATGTGGAAAAGAATGTACGTGATAGTTTCATTGGTACATTTCTAAAATAACCTGAAAAAAATTATGGCATTAAGGATAGGTTAGACATGGATGACATGGGAATATAAGAATATTTGGAACCATTGAAGGGTGAAAGAAGAAATTTTCTTCCTCCATCTATTTACACTCTTTCTAGGATAAATAGATATTAGATTTGAAACTTCTTGAATGAGGTAAAGGTTCAACAATGGTATTCATTGAATGTCAAAAACATCATGTCAATAAATGATTTAGAGTTAAAGAGTCTAAAATAACATGACTTCCTTGTTTTGATGAAATATTTAATTCCTATAGCTTTATATTGCGTTTTCCCAAGAATGTCTTTCATACATTAACCAATCCTAGTTTATTTTTCAAATCTATATGCAAAAAAGTTACAGACCCGACGAAATTCCTGACTATGTAAAGTGAAATTTCCATCATATTATTGGAATTGTAAATGTTCTTCCCAACAAAATTATTTTATATTATTTTTCATTTGATGATTCACAAAGTGAGAGAGATTCGACTATGTGGTCCTATACACTATAGATGGATGTAACCCATTGAATAGTATATGAATATTTTGAAAGGTTATGTCAAAAATTGAAGTCATTCAGAGGGTTGTATTGAGGAGAGATATATTTTCGAGGAAGACATTGAATTCTGTATCGAATACTTGTGCAGGGTGGAAATCATTGGTCTACTGAAATCTCTTCACACTGGGTATCTTATAGTTGAAGAAAATTCAAAAAGAGATGTTGTAATAATCAATATTATATATTAGGAGCAGACCCACCTTTTTGTTTTTGTATAATAGTTTAGAGGCTTCCTTATATATTGAAACCCACAAATAAATTCTTAGGCATTTGAATCCATCAAGGGATGAAATATGGATATCAAATAGACATAATAAATAGTTTATAGGATGGTTTCAAGACCATACTTTTAAGGACTAAGATAAATATCCAGATTCAATTTCAGAAGGAATTTTATGGCTAGTTGGTGGGCCAAGTGTGTATATATTATCTTACAATGTTTATGTAATTATTGGTTATAAGTTTTATAAAAATAAACATGATGAAGACAATACCATTAAAAATTATGTATTTACACATGTGGTTAAAGAGATTCATGTTTATAGAACTAAGGACATAAATCCAATTTACGCGAATATGTGATACTTTGGCATTATCAAAAAATATGGGATTTGGATTATACAACACTCCATGTTCCTATTTTTAAATGCAAGTTGGTTGATAATAGGAGTGCGGTTGAAATAGATGAATTGGGATTTGTGAAAGTTAATTTCAGTAAGGAAGGGTAAAAATACAAAATATTTATAATGGAACTACAAGCAACAAAAATATTTTAGGTTCCAGATCTTGAAAACTGGAAGTGGTAAATTGTTTTGTTATTGACCAAAACCACTGGAGGGTCGGATGAAAATTCAACTGAGGATGACCATTTCATTGGGACATTGCAGTTATTTTGCAATGTTCCCAATGTATAATGTGTTTTTATGTCAAAGGATACCAAAATGAAGGTATTTGGATAGTTGATAGAGGGTTTAAATCCCTTAAAACTTTAAAAAATAAAAATATAGTTCAATAATCAGGTTATATTTTTTTTAATATACATCATATTACCTCATGTTATTATCCCTTCAGTGCTACATTTCTGTAGTCTAAATTAAATATTAATCCACTTTAGTGTATAATGACTCCTTCACATGTTCTTGATCCCTATCCCATGGAACAATAGGTTTCTCAACCTACTGTCGCTTGCATTGCAGAGGAAAAACAACCTTCTACACGTGATGGTGCTCCCAATCATGAGGAACAATAGGTTTATCAACCTACTTCTACTCCCAGTGCATAGGTATAATGACCATCTGCACATGTCGATGCTATCACTCTAGAGAAACATATTCACATTATTGAATATGAGGAAATGGTTGGTGATGAAGGCATGATGATGCCGAAAAAACAGGAGTGATATAGTTTGACCGTGTTAACAAAAATCATTAAGACAAAAATAAAAGCCATCAAATATGAGGTTAGATGGAATGCGTGAGGCCAACATGTTAACCCCAAAAGGCAATGTTTACTATTTACATTGGAATCTTCACCTGGAAACATGTTCCTATTTACGTAGATTCGTGGCACCACGTTGTGCCCATGCTCAAGACACTGATGTGGGAAGAGATTATAGTATCATTATGATATAATTTCTTATTTTAATAAAAAATAAAATAATGAAACATTAACTTACTTTTCACCATCCATTTCAGAGTGTATTTATAGTGGATGACTCCCACAAAAAAATATGTATTAATTTTTTTTGGAAGAATTCAACAAAATTTCACACAATTCTGACTAGAAATCATCTTAAAGATACTGAAATGAAAATAAACCCACACCCACCACTTATTTATGCCTAGATAATAATCCAAGAATCATGGGATGTGTTTACCGGTCATCGTGTGAATGTGTCTTTTTAGGTACATTAGGCTAGTAATACATTGTTTGAAGATATGTTTATTTATCACTTTGATTAATTTTTTTTATTTATGAAATAGAAATTGAGTTTTGGAAATAAGGAACAAGTAGCAAAACCAGTGTACCCCTACTATAAAGCAAGGATGGGGGACTTTTCAATTGAAAAAATTTGGTATGAGTTTTAAAACTACTGTAATACTTTTATGTGACATGAAACGACACCATAATTATGTTATTCTTTTTTATGCTGATTGATGAATCAAAATCCAAAGTCACTTCCATCCCATGCCATGTGCTGTGGAATGAGGCACATGTAAATAAATATGGGATACGAATATATGAAAATACACAAAATGTGAAGGAAATATGTTTAAGTATTACATAATTTTTTTTGGCTTTTAATTGCTATTACATAATAATTATCAATTATTTTCTATATACTTTCTATATGATATAGTCATAGGAATAAAAAACACATGTACTGGATGAACACATATTATCGGTGGCCTTGAAGATTCCAGGACACTATGGTCACCTCAAAGTTATAAGTATTGGGCTGACACCCCGAACATATTTTGAGAGAAAAAAACAAGATGATGATTAAATTAAATAAATGAAACAGATAAGAGAGAGACTATCTACCATTGAAGATCAATTAAAATAGAAGATAGAGATGATGAAAACATTTTTGGGGAAGATGTAAAGAGAAGAAACACCTCAAGAACAACCATTGTGCAGAGATCCCTCCCAACCCCCACAAGCTTTGAGGCAAGCCATTCCACTCAATGAGATGTATTAGCCAAGGTAATCAATGTTGTAATAATTTTTTTGTGAAATGTGAATCAGAAATACATTGATACCATTCATGTACATATATTATATATAGTGATAATGACTTTGATTTATATCTTTCAACACCCACTGATCTCCTTGTAGCGAGGGATACGATGTTCAATATCCAAAATGACACACGACATAGCAGACCACTACCAATAGGTCCGCTGAGAGTGTAGATTAGTGTAACCCATGATCCAAGTTCCAAGATACATATTCTAATTGATGAGTAAGATATTCATATAGTTGGAAAAGTTTTTGTAACATTCATCACATGGTTCTAACATCTTGTAAAAAAACATATCGATAAGGAGGTATTCATCTCAAGTTTACTTTTCAAGATAAAACATTAATAATTAATGAAAAAGGTATAAACTGGTAAATGTTATTATAGATGGACAAAGGGAATGGGATGAAATGACAAACTTACTCAAAACCATCTACAGGATTTACCAATCAATAAAAAAGATGTACAAAAGCACTATTACCCTTATTTTTCTATATCCACATTTACTAGCCTTGAAGGTTCACGTGAATACAAAATTAAAAGATGGTAGTGGTAATATAGTTTATTATGAATAAAATATGAATGGATAGTATGTTGAAGACATCATTGGTGTTGAGAATGTAAGTGAAATCCTCGACTATGAATGGCTCGGTGGCTTAGTTGTAAATATATACATGAGGTATGATTTCATGATTAGATTTTCCAAAAGCTGATATACTATGTTAATTATGACTAAATACTTTTCATATTTTTGGTAGGTGTATATATGAAAAACCACTGATAGGATTTTCTAACGATTTATTTGAACACATCAGTCCTCACATCACCTCTAAAGAAAAACAAAAAATAAATAAAAAAATGGATGAAATAGTGGCACATCATATCGAATCATTTGATATAAAATTTTTAGATCACAGGCTCTATTTAATACCAATGATGTAGGGTTAAAACTGTACAATTTAATCATATCAAATATATTTTCATTTCATTCTTTACTTATTCCTTTTTGTGTTTTTAGGCAGCATTGGATGCTCATAGTGGTAAATTTGGATACTCCAAATATTTATTTTCTAGATTCAATGAATGGATATCCAACAAACCATCCACACATGATGGAATTTTTCAATTTTAAATACACTACATCCAACATTTTATAAATAAACATTAATTTTTCTAATTTATGTTATCTTTTAATGAGGATTCTATTATAATAAAGCAGTGCATCAATATTGTGAAAAATAAAGAATGAGGTTAGGGGCTATGCACGAGGACCAAGAGATGTTCTACAACTAGACAGGTATCATGGTATATATAATAATATTTCACTATACAAAGACATATCAAAAAAATTACTTATTATAATCAATGTCTCTTTAGTTTCCGAGACAAACCAATAGAAAAGATTATGATTATTATATTTTTAAATTTATGAGAGAGATCATATTCCATGAACAAACTATCTTCCCAGAATAAGTATTTTCATAGATAAGTATTATTTCATTGAAAATATTTATTAATCCTTTGTTTATTTATATTTTTTCAGTTTTACTATGAATTTTGAAAAGACACATATTCACAATATGATATATATGTTCTCAGAAACAAATGGGAAGCATACCTAGTGGAAGAATATACAAAAATAGAATAAATACGCGACTTCTATAGAATTAGCATATTGTTTCATATTTATGTTTAATTTAATTATTTTTAGTATTACATAAATAAGAATTTTTTTCTTATACTGGTGTATTCCTTTGTTCGAGTTGGGGTGGTTCGTTCGAAACTGATCATGCTTGTGAGAGATTAGACTTCAAGGCTACAACTTAGAATTCAATGAGAAAATGATGTTTTTTTAATAAATTATATTTTTACTCATAATATTATATATTATCTACTGTATTAACATAATTTAAATAAAAAATTTTACTACTCATGAAGAAAATGTATTCTGTAGACTTATCTCTTTGCATTCCTCTACATATATTCATTTCCACAAATATTGGCACATCCCATGCATATCCATAAATCAGTCTAGGAAAACTCAAAACATATCATAGGGATCGTGAGGGGTTCAATTTGTGATTTAACTAACCCCTTAAACAAATTGTTCTCAATGTAACATATTCACAACACGAGGGAAGCATTATCACAACCACACATGCACAAATCTATAAAAAAACTATGGTATATAACTTGTTGAACACCTACCTAAAATCCAAAGATGAACGTACCATTAACCCAAGAATTATATTTGGTTTCAAACAACCTTTGTATCCCCAACATATGATACACCATAAAAATAGGTTCTTAGGGATTTTTAATAAGAATACAAATCTACAAGCACTGATCAGGAAAAGAGAATAAAGAGGATCATTAAACTTTCCTGAAGCTTTTATTCGCAACCGACGACACCCCAAATGAAATAGAATAAAAGGAGAATAATCATTTGGAAAATTTGGTTGAATTTGTTCATCATTGAGGTTGAGATTAGAATAAATTAGGAATAAATTTTCTGAATATCTTAAAACTCTTATGAGTGAATTTTGGTAATTTTCTACTTTTTATTGGTGTGCACGGTTTGGATACACAATTTTGAAAATTGTGCACAAAATGTGTGTCTTACACTGTCCAAGAGGAGTTGAGTCACATAGTTACCTGGGTATATATTCATGGTTTGAAAAAATATGCACCAACCATTCAGAATTCATATATCCAAGGTCACATGGATTGGCCTACCCCCTTGTACAGTTCCTTCTAATCATGCAACCCTCTTCTTGGCTAGACCATTTTGGGTGCATGGTTTCCTCTAAGCATGCACCATCCATGAATCATTCACTAGATTCCCATTTTCTCATTTCATTCATGTATTGAACCTCCAGAACACCCCTGATCCTTCTTGTACACCTGATAAACATTCCATTAACCAAAATCAAGATATTAAAATGAAAATTTAAAAAAATACATACCTCTAAGAAGTCTGGGATCTTACAACCTCCCCACATTATAATAGATTGTCCTTGAGTCTCACTTCCAACCATAATCGATCATACGAGGAAAAATATCGGGACCCTAAGGTTATATATCTGACTCCCCCTCCCAATATCTTCCTGAAAATGACGGTTCTGCCCGAAAAATCGATCTAAGGGCACTATCATTCCTCAAAATACATTTTCACAACAATTCAAAAAATGAACCAGAGTCTTCTCAAGGATGAATCAACCTAAAACCAAGCAACACCCACAATAACTACATAGGGAATCTTAGTAAACACTGCCTAAACTGTGATATAGGGAAACGTCACACATAGAATCATACCATCATGGAATAGTGATGTTCTCAATTTGTGTATACATTTTCATACTTCATATTGAGTATCAGAACATGTTTTCACTGGATATAAGCTGCTTTGGAGATAAAATTATTTAATATGGGGATCATTATGATTTTCAGGTATTTTCCAGCCTAAGACACAAATCATGGAAGATCAGGTTCATAACTACATGACATGTACTTTGTATTTACATACTCTGTACGTTTTCCCAGACACGGGTCGACCAACTTGTGTACACACCCATGTTTCCGGCCAGATTAACACGTCGTGTACAATTCATTTAAACTCCATGTTTCCCCTTCTATAAGTTGTTGGTGGATAATGTTGATACTACACACTATGCGGGGAGGCTCTACACACTGTGTACCCCCACCAACTGACAGCCAATGCCTTCAAAGTCAAGGGTGGTGCAGTAGATCACTTATCGGTGGAGAATTAAAAGGTAAGTCAAGTTTACTTGACTAAACACCGTGTATGTTTTGGTACATTCTGTTTAGTTTTAAATTCTATAAATATGAGGCCACTCCCTCTGAGCCAAGAAAGAAAAAAATAGAAAGAGATGGGTGTGGGACAACAAATGAGAGGTGCTGCCTCTCTGCCTTCCTGATGGTCTTCTTTCGGATGTTGCTGCAATGTCTATCTCAGTTATTAATAGTTTTTTAGACATCATGTACTCCATGTGTAGATAAATCACCCATTTTTTGGGGATGTGGATGATTATGGTTCGTTTTTAATAAACCATATTGTTTTATTTGTGTTAGTTATGTTTCTCTCAAAAATCCCCCAAAAACATTTGTTGAATCTTGTTGGGAACCCCATATTAGACCAAGAACTGAATTTCTAGGGATCTTTAGAGGAAATATGAAATTTTAAACCCATTCTCATTGGGTGCACTTTCCATCTCAGAAGGGCCTACAATTAATAGAATTAATAAAACTCAATTTCCAGACCAAGGATTTGGTTCCTATTGATTTAAACAAAACCCTCCCAACCAAGGGGGTTTTTTTATATTCAAAACCTAGGTATGTGATTTATTATGAATAACAAAACATGATAAGATAATCGATTTATACATGAACTTGTAAAATACAAAGACCCAATGCATTCTTCCTATTTATCATTAAAACCATTTTTCATTACATTTTTCTTTTTCTTTAAATAAATTCATCAAGAAATAGAAGAATCAGTTACTTTATATTTGTAACATCAAACATTAACTCTAAATTTTAGCAATATGTACCTGATTAATCAGAAACCAGAGAAATAGAACACATTAACTCTCACTCCCAATGGATCAACCCCTGACTTACACTATACTAGTAGTAAGATTGGGCATTTAAATTTGGGCTGCCTAACGTAACACTTTGGATGAAATGACACCAAATTATGGTGTCGTTTCAAGGGGTCAAAAAGTTAATGGTGTTTTGAAAAATCAATTTTCGTTAATTAAATTAAAATAAAAATCATATATTATAAAAATTTGGTTCCTAATCTCATTTATATTTTTCACTATTTTAGTCTTCCTCTTTTATGCTTAGTATTTTTTGGTGTTGTGTAGGATCATAGGTTCATGAGTGCCTAAATCAATCATTCCAAGATCATCGAGTCATTATAAGTCTTTTAGTTTTATTTGGAAATATAAAAAACCATCTTGAGGTGATGTTAGACACTTATGGGTGAGCACAACCAAAATTCCCCCATAGTGAACATGGAAGATGAAGAATCAGCTACTATCCAAGGAGTTGGACAGTGGTTTATGATTGATGACAACCAAAACCAAAAACTAGCTACTGAGGACATCTAAAACCAACTTCCACCAACCAATATTATGGAGTTCATGCCGCGAAACCAGAAAAGACAACTGGATTAATTTTTTTATGGTTATGGACCACAACAACCATTGTAGTACCATACACTAGAATGGTTTCCATACATGCATCCAAATCAGGGGCCTTATTTTTATCATGAGAAGAAATCTATTCCCCCACGTTTTACCCTTATGGAGTATAGGCTTCCTTCTATCCGTGGAGTAGATACATGTGCTTTTAGACCACTGGTGCAAGCCCAACATTTTGAGATTAATCCATCTATGATAAAGGTTATCCCAAATATGATGTGGTTTGGGGGTTTACCACGGGAAGACCCCAACACTCATCTCTCCAACATTATAAAAATATGTGATACATTCTGTTACCATGGAGTTTCCAAGGATTCCATTCGACTATTCTTAATTCACTTATCATTTATGGATAAATATAAGGTTTAGATTAAAGTATCTACTTAATGTTCCATCCTCACATGGGAGGCATTGGCCCATGCATTTTTGTCAAAGAGTTTTCTACTTTCCAAAATGGTGACGTTGCGGAATGAGACTCCCAACATCCAGCTGCATGATACAGAGTCATTTTATGAATCCTAGGATCATTTCAAGGAACTTTTGAGTACGTACTCTCATATGAACTCCCATTGAGGATTCAAGTCCATAAATGTTATGGAAGTCTCACTACGAACACCAAATCTGTGGTGGATGTAGCTGAAGGAGGAACAATTATAGGGAAATCGCTAGAGGAGATTTTTGATCTACTAGAGAATATGATTGTGAATAGCTTCCAATGGAACCTCGAGTGGGGAACTCATAAGAGGGGAAAAATAACATTGATTCAACTATAATTCTTTCTTCCCAACTTGATGGGGTTTCCAATAGAAATATTTCATTGAATATGAAAAATGAATCTCCAGATCAAGCGGTAAATCATCCAGTATGCAGTGAATGTAGTGGCAATAATGTTATGGGTGAATTCCCAATGTCAAGTGTTGGTCCCTCAATAAGTGAGGTAAGATATGATTCTCAGAACACAGGGTCGACCATGTACCCTCAATACCAAAACCCTGCTTGGTAAGATAATATGAACATGGGTAGGGGCAACAACAAAAAATATATCAACCCCACACCCAATGGCTGACCGATTATGGTCAATAGCAGTATCAAAATCCATATCTAATTAAATAACAAGGGAACCAGTTTTAGCAGGGATCCTTCCAGTAGTAAGGGTATCAAAACCCTCATCCAGTGCAACCTCCAAGGTAGCCACAACCTCATCCGGCTGCACAACATCCCCAATATGAACCCCCATCAAGGCTAGAAGAAATGATGTAAAAATTTATTACAAAATCTGAAACAAGATATCAAAATCAAGAGGCATCTATTAAAATCCTTAAAAGATGGATTGGGAAGCATTCCAATCAACTCTCTTCAAGAAAACCTAGTACACTACTAGTTAACACTGAGAAGAACACACAAGAGGAGGCCAATGCAATCACTTTATGAAGTGGGAAGGAGCTGCCCCAGAAAATAACAATAAATCAAGTTGAGGACAAAAATCTAGCTCAACCTACACCCTCATTGTATAAATGAGCATAAATCAAGGAGTTCCCTAATCACATGGACTATCAAAAGAGATGTAGTCTTCAAATGGTAAGGGAAGAGATGTGGTCAAGCCTTACAACCCCCCCTTACCATTCCCCGAATGAATGAAACAGAGGAAGTAGGATCAATAGTTTGAGAAATTTATGGAGGTATTCTAGAAACATCACATTAATATTCCATTCATAGAAGCATTGACTCAAATTCCAACAGATACAAATTAATTAAGAAAATCATCTCAAACAAGAGAAATATGGAGGATTTGGGAACCATTCCTCTCATTAAGGATTGTTCATAGGTATTTCTACACTATATTACTCTAAATATCCAAGATCCATGAAGTTTTAAAATCCCTTGGACAATTGGATCTTGTGAATCTGGAAAGGCACTCTGTGATTTAGGAGCTTGTTTCAACTTGATGCCCTTTGGAGTCTTTAAGAAGATGGGGTGAATGATCTAAAACCAACATAAGTGGCACTATAGCTAGCGGATCACTCTTTTAAATATATTAGAGGGATAATTGTGGATGTTCTTGTTAAAGTAGTGAGGATGATTCTTCCTGTAAATTTTATCAAACTCGACATAGAGGAAGACCAAGAGGAACCACCTATTCTGAGAAGATCCTTTTTGGCTACAAGGAAAGTTTTGATAGGTGTTCACTAAGTAGAATTAATATTCAGAGTAGGAGGTGAAATGGTATCCTACAACGTCTTAAATTCTATTAAGAAAGTGTCACTTATGGAAAATGAGGACTTTTATGCATCGACTACAGTGGCCAATCACTTTTTCCACATGGTCGATGACATGGGATATTATTCTATGACCGATGAACTAGTCAGCGAGGACATTCAACCCAATTATGAACCAGATGAGATGAAATTTATAATAGGTCAGGGTGGTCATTATTGGCTGGAAATAGCTGTTTCAGATATTCTAGAGTAGGACAAGGTTAGACAAATTATTCCCTCTGTTCTGAAATCCCCATAACATGAACTGAAACCTCTCCCATCTTTGAAATATGGGTACTTGGGTGATAAGAACACGCTACCAGTTATACATAATGAATCTCTCTTGCAAGAGCAAGAGCATGCGCTTCTGTATGTTTTAATATAAATAAAATAGGCTATTCGGTGGATAGTTTCTGATCTTAAATGGATTAGTCCAACCATTTTAACCCATAAGGTGATACTTGAGGAAGGAGCCAAGCCCTCTCAGCAACCGTAATGATGGATAAATACTCCAATGAATGAGGTAGTGAAGAAATAAGTGATAAATCTATTATATGTGGGAATCATCTACCCAATTTCCAACAGCCCATGGGTGAGTCCTTTATAAGTGGTACCCAAAAAGGGGGTATCACCATGATTGGAAATGATAAAAATGAACTTATCCCAACAAGAAAATTCAGGGGATGGAGATTTTGTGTAGACTATCAAAATATCAATGATTCCACATGGAAGAATAAATTCCCACTTTTTTTCATAGATCAAATGTTAGAGTGATTACTAGGGAACAAATTCTATTTCTTTCTAGATGGTTATTCTAGATATAACCAAATTACTATTTCTCCTGAATATCAAGATAAAAGTACCTTTACATGCCCCTATAGAAGTTTTTCCTATCGACGGATGTCTTTTGGAATGTGCAATGATCTAACTACCTTTCAACGGTGCACATCAGCGATATTCTATGCTATGGTAGAGAAGATTTTGGAAGTCTTTATGGATGATTTCTCAGTCTATAGAAAATATTTTAACACCTTATTTAGAAATATGTAATTGGTCCTAGAATGGTGTGAGCACACAAATCTGGTTTTTAACTGGGAGAAATGTAAATTTATGGTATATAATGGTATTTTCTTTGGCCATTGGATTCCCATAAAAGTAATTGAAGTTGAACTTGAAAATATTGAATTAATCCCCCAAGTGCCCACCCCAACTTCTATCTGAGCAATCTGATGTTTTCTCGGACATGTAGGTTTTTACAGACGAATCATTTGTGACTTTTCAAAGATAGATAAACCACTAACTAATGTTCTTTAAAAATATTGTATCATTTAATTTGATTAAGCATGCACTTAAACCTTTCAACTCTTGAAGAAATTATTGGTTGATGCTCGTGTTATATTACCCCAAATTAGGAGTAAATTTTTGAAATTATTTTTGACACAAGTGATTGTCCTATTGGAGCAGTTCTCGGATAGTGGATTATTTTTCATCTTTAGACCAATATACTATGCCATCATATCCCTAAATGAAGCACAAATTTACTACACTATTATGGAAAAGGAAATGATAGAATTAGTTTTCAAATATGATAGGTTCTTCTCTTATTTGGTTATATCAAAAGTTATTGTTTATACTAACCAAGAAGCACTAAAATGTTTTCTAAATAAGAAGGATGAAAAACTAAATCTCATCTATTGGGTGCTTCTCCTCCAAGTAGTTGACTTGGAAATCCATGACAAGAAAAGAAGTGAGAATGTTGTTGTCGATCATCTCTTATAGTTGTAATTTCCTCATTTGGAAAGATAGGATAAAAATAAATCAATGAGTACTCCCCAGATAATCATATTTTTTTCAGTTCGAGTTACACCTCACCCACGTTATGACGACATCACCAATTACATGGTTGTGGGATTCATTCATCCTGATCTTACTCTACAACAAAAGAAATGATTTTTTTTTAGGTAAACATATATTTCTGGGAAGACCCACTACACTTTTGTTCATGTGGAGACAGGGTGATCCACCGCTGCTTCCTGAAAGGAGAAATTAATTAAATTCTGGAGTTTTGTCATTATTCCCTAGCTGGGGGAATCATGGGCCAAACCGAACGATAGCAAAAATTCTGCAATCTAGATTTTTCTAGCCCACCAAGCACAAGGATGCCTGATATTTTGTATAATGTTGTGATAGGTGTCAGCATACCAGTAACATGAGGCGTCGAGCTAAAATTCCTCAACCCCCCATCCTTGAGGTTTAGTCCTTTGATGTATGGGGTATTTAATTTTTGGGTCTGTTTCCCCCATTCTGAGGCTAGGTGTGCCCAAAAATAATTTCTGAGGTTTTTTTCTAGTACGTTCAGTAAATGCATGAGCAGCGTTTTATAAATTTTGAACCGGTGCTCAAAATTGATATCTGAGGACACTGTTGAACTCACAACACTGACATTCACTTAAGGATACCTTCACCTAAACCGCAGTAGGTCGAGGGTCAGAGTTAGTTTTTCAGATTTTTGTGGGAGAGTTAAGAGAAAAATAATAATATAAAATAAATAACTTTTCTTTTATTTCTTGAAACCAATCATTTGAATCCTGAAGGTGGGACCACATGATTGGGTTCAAGCATTTAATGATGGACATTAAATGATTAGTTACACAAAATGTGTAACCACATTTTCCTTCAATTAATGGGATTCATTAATTTTAAAATTTATGAATCAACTTGTTAATTTGGAGTTTTATTAACTCTTCTTGAGGATTAGTTTTTCCTTGTTGAAAGGGAGAGGAGGATTTTGTTGGAGAATTGTCTAAGGAATAACATCCTTCAATGAAGAACATTTTCCGGATCAAGAATGATGATGATGCCCAACCTCAGAACGGGAGCGTGTTGACGGGGTGATGGGCATCGACGTCTTCTTCTTCTTCCTAACGCCGACTCCATCGAATGAACGATGTAGGGGATTTTTTTTCAATTCGTTATTCATGTTAATTTATTGCTTCAAATCTATGATCCACCGAATATCAAACTAACATGGAGGGTGCAGGCCAAAAAAACACGGCCCGATCCCCCCGCTCCCTCTATGTTGACGTGTTCTTCGTGGGCGGATTGACGGTTGAACGGAACCTGACCACGACGCCAAAAACCATATCCGGAAGGGTATGGGTGATGGCTAGAACACCTTCCGTCCGTGATGATTTTGGCGACACAACCATGCCATGGGTAGCGAAGGAGGTCGCGGCCCATCAGCCACGATAGAGGAAGGTGGCAGCCGACAACCGCCCGATCACGTGGAATCGGGGAGGCACGAAACCGCACCACCACCAGCGAGGGAGGATGTGGCCCGTCGACTGTGTTAGTGGAATGTGGTGTGTTGAATGCTATATGGCCTTGTGGAGGTAGGGCAATATGCGTTCGCACCGCCGGTAGAGGAAGAGGTCGTGGCTATCGAGTTGTGACGGCGCACCAGGGTGACCGGCAGCTGGCCGGCCACGGGAGGACAGCGGCGTGGTCGTGCCACTGGGAGGAGAGCTAGCCTAATTGCTGGCTGGCGGTATCATGCCAAGCAAGACCGCTCCAGCGTGTCCCGTGTGCCAGCAGGCGGTGCCACATGGCGCTGTCGGGTTGGCTAAACTGAACGGTCTGTTGGACCGTTCGGAATACTAGGGGGCTCCCCCAGGTAGCAACTAGGGTGGGCCCTACCACGGTGGCCCACACCCAGCCAGGCAGACCATACCCAAACGGCAGGACTACACCCAACCGAGCGGGTCGTGCCCAGTTGGCCAGGCCTCCCCCCTTTGTGGGCCGGACCGGACCCAAGCCCATCTGGACCCAGATCCGCCTTTTTGTCCATATCTTGAGAACCTGGCGTCTTGTTGATGAATCGTCTTCAACAATGAGATCCTTGCATCAAGAAGTTCCTTTTGGTATACTCCACTTGAGTTTTTGATAAATTTGAAGTACTACTGGGTTGGATTGAACCCAACTCCAATCGGGCCCTCAGAACTGAAACACTAATAACATTCAGACCGGGCATCCGATTGACACACCGTCAGTCGCATTGGGACCCTATTAACATGACGAACCTTTGTGGTACTTCTTCATAGGACTTCATGGTAGTTGATGTATCATTTGATGGATTGAGGAGAAGAATCTCCTAGAATCAAGCATGATTAGTGCGAGAACCCTATGGCTGGCTGTACTTGGAGAATATGTAGATCTTGTGTGGGTCATCTTCAGATCCTATGTGGGTCATCTTAAGATCCTACATGGGTCATCTTTAGATCTTGTGTGGGTCATCTTCAGATCTCGTGTGGGTCATATTCAGATCATGTGTGGGTCAGCATCTTTAGATCCTGTGTGGGTCATCTTCAGATCCCGTGTGGGTCATCTACGATCCTGTGTAGGTCAACTGTAGAGATTCTCGACAAAGTAAAATGATCTAGCAATACAGATAATCATTTATACTTCCATAATTAAGTTATACCAGTTGTGAGTTGAGTCTTTACCTTTGTGGTACACTTTTTTATGGTGATACCTTCATGTTATTCTTTTGTGTGGTGTTACTTTTGGGGTACCTAACTTCATGGTGTTACCTGTGTGGTACTTTTATCTTCATTGTGTTACATGTCTGGTAATTCTACCTTTTTGGTGTTACCCTTGTGGTATTATTCCCTCATGTGTGAGGTGAATATATATTGATAACTTAGGTATATGTATGGGAATATACCTAAGTAGTGTTGATGTCTATTTATTCATGATTTGAGATTGAGGTCTTGATTTGTGGATTATACTTTGTGGATTCTAAGAGACCTTCGGGGGTATAAAGTTCCCTACTCAGTATTTCTATACTCACCCCTGCACGGGATAGGCCCACACCTTATTGTGTCCTGTGCAGATGATAGATTGCATTGATCGAGGATGAGGGTGTCAGGACTGGAGGTTGTTTGGAGGTGGACCATTAGATGAGATGTACTATAGAGACGATTGTTCAAGAGATGTACCTGCCCTTCAGGTAGGATCCTTGGTAGGTGTTCACAGGAGATGTTTTTCAGTCTTTCTTGTACTTTACAGTTGGGCTTGTATTCCAGCCCCTTTACTTCCTATACTCACCCTTTTCACAGTACACTTTACTTTGTGTTGTATCTTGTTATGTGCTTGTATTGTGTGAGTTTATAGGATAAAAGGAAACACCTTCCTAGTTTTAGGGATATGCCTTTTCAGTGCTAGTCGCCAGCCCCTGACCTATGGAAGGCAGGCTTGGGGTAGTCACAACACGGGCCCTGGGGGACGGGTTGTGACACCCATCATATGGAAACTCACACATTATGGTTTGTGTAGATTATGTATCCAAATGGGTGGAAGCTTCTACCACGATGCACAAAACAACAAAGTTTATCGTTTCCTTCTTGGAGAAGAATTGTTTCAGCAGATTCAGTGTTCCATGGGTTCTGATAAGTTATAGAGTGACTCATTTTGACAATTTATTGATGAGGAATGTGCTTATGAAGTATGGAGTGAGATATAACATGGTTACACCTTATTATTTCCAATCTAGTTTCCAAGTGGTGGTATCAAATAGAGAACTTAATAAAATCCAAGAGAAATTTGATGGAGCCTCATGGAAGGATTGGTCCAAGAAGCTTGACGATGCCTTTTGGGCATACATGACCACCTTCAAGACAGTGTTGTGTATGTCCCAATTCTATTTAATATATGAGAATCTATTTAATTTAATGCTGGAACATTATTATAAGTACTATTTTTATTTGATGTACTTGAACAACAATCTAAAGGCTACAGAAGAGAAACGCACGTTTTAACTAACGGATCTCGATGAAATTCGGTGGGAGGCATATGAGAATGAAAAAATATATAAAGAAAAGACAAAGGAGGTTCATGAAAACATGGTATATAGGAATTAATTCCCTCGTGGGGATGATTTACAATTGTTTAACTCCCTTTTGAGATTGTTTCTAGGAAAATTGAAATCCCAGTGGTCAAGACCTTTCCATGTGATCAAGGTATTCCACCATGGTGTGGTGGAAGTTGTTAGAGTAGATGGTCAATCATTTAAGTTGAATGTGTAGCAACTAAAATCTTATCTTCACATGGAGAGAATGGTGGGTATAATCTCAACCATGCAATTTGAATAACAAGAGGCTCAGGTTGGTCGATCCAAACTCTTAAAACAAAGGCTCTTTCTTGGAGGCAACCCAGAGACTACACGTCATGTATCCCCTTTTCACACGTCGTGTACTTTTTTTTAATGTATAGTTTAATAGAACCTATAATATAAGTGTATATTAATTAAACTAATAAATAGGGATGATACATGTGTCTATGGTAAGGTCACTGGGATGTATCTAAGCTGTCACTGGTTCGAATCACTCCATATCTGACTTCGGTATAGGGTTCATTCTTTTTGAACCCGTGTTTAGTTAAACAACATGTGGGGTATTTTCAAGATAAAATAAAAGTTTTTAAAAACAAAAGAAAAACCATTATGGGGTTTTCTTAGCTGGCAGGGACATAAACCACAGATTCAAAAGATCTAGGTTCAAATCCTGATAACCAGCCTAGTTCCATCATTTTTCATAGTAATAAAATCACACAACGTGAATTTCTATATAAATCATGTGTGACATTTTTTCATTAATGATTTAAACTATTTTTAAAATAAGAAATTACATGTGGGTGAAGTGGGATGATTGGCAGAGTCTCGGCCATAGGTTCAAAAGACCTGGGTCCGAACTCAGCTAATCTCCCTGATTTATCCCAATCATTAAAATTTAAACCACATACTATGTGTTTTCTTCATACCATGTATAACTTCACCTATTCTATAATTATTAAAATTTTATAAAAATGTGTAGTAGTACAACCTTCACTCTAGTGGTTGAGGTCTTGTGTTCAGATTGGTCGGTTGCTGGTTTGAATCGCACCCCAAACACTGGACCGAAGTTTGTAGTTTTATTTTTCAAATTTTAAAAAATATAGCGTTTAATGCTTTGATGCAGTATGTGTGTAGGTTAAGTTTTGTTTGTATGTAAAATATATTTTTCTTAAATATTTATTTTTAAATTGTAAATAATAATTATTATATAGGTTATAATAATATTGTAGTAAAAAACTTATAGACGATGTGTGGGGCCTACCACACACCATGTGGTTCATCTATAATGGTTGGGACCCCTACCCGACCTGAATCTGTGTTTCACACTCCCTCCCCATTTTCTTCTTCCACACACCATCGTCACTCCCTACACCTTCAATCAACTCATTTTGTGCATTTTCAGTCTAGATTTATTCCTCAATTCCATCCTCGCTCATGGTACGCTATTCGCCACCTGTTATTTCAAGGTTTTAGTAATGTTTAGGTCGATTGGTGGATCAGACGACTATTAGACTTAGACCCACAGTACATGAGTTAAATAAAGAACACATGACGTGTATGCCTTGAACACAACCACACACACACAATTTTATAATTTTCAATACATATGGCGTGTATGTTTGGTACATGTTGTTTTCAGTTCCTCCCCTAGCCTTTAGGAACAACCCGTGTGCTATGTTCACACAACCTCGATCCCATGTAGTCACACATGACGTTTATGTTCATTTCGTGCTGTGTCCCATGTCCATTCGGGGAAATACATATGGAGGCCGAACATTATTTAGCAAGCCATGTTCACCCACACATCATGTATTCCCTTTATACGGCATGTAATTTGATGTCTGGCCCCTCAGAGTCAAGCCGTGTATGGGAACTTACACGGGCACCACCCCATGATTGTACACATTGCGTTTACACCTTACTACAAGCCGTGCACTAGCCTTTTCCCACCCACATTCCCACTTGGCTTGTCTATCTAGAGTACACGGGTTCTTTAGTAGATCACACAACAAGTCGTGTACCCTGGACCCACATGCTGTGTACTTTTAATTTTTTTCTTATTATTTCTCATATTTTCATTCTTCTTATTAGCTTTATATTCTTTTTTGTGTTTATTTTTTCTTTATTTCATCTATGGAAAATGGATATCATGTGAGTGGGAAGCATCCTGCTTCCAATGCTGAGGGCGAGAGGCCCGCTCGATATCCGATTCATCTTTGGTCTCCCTTGAGACCACCATCATATTTTCTAGTTTTCCAGCCACCGAAATTGGCGATCTTTCTTCCTCTTCTCCCAGCACCCCCATCAGCAATATCCTCCAGTCAAAAAGATCTCGTACCAACCTCTCCTTCCACTATTGATCCTCCTGTGGTAGTGACCACACCATCCACAATTGTTGAGCGATCCAGTTTTTCATCCCCCTCTTATAGTCGTTTACCTTTGCAGCCATCCACTACACTATCAGACTCGTCTAATACAGTTCCACCATCCACTACTGGCCTAAACATAGCACCAGATCTGACATCAGTAGCTTCAACATCCATGAATTTCGCTCATTTAGACCCGTATCTAGCAGCCACTACTTTACCCATTGCCACCAAAACTAGACCCTCCACTTCTGCAACAATAGTCCCATCTCAGTCTGCTCTGACTGCTACTCGAACTCATCCACATCCCTGTTTGATCTTTGCTAAGGGGCTCCCGCCCACAGACAGATTATCAGGATTTTCATGACAAACGATATAGCTGAGCACCTGCTTCTTGGATGTTATCACTCCACAATTTCTAGCATCTTGGAGGAATTTGAAGATCCCATTGTCCATGATCACTTTCTCGAGACACTCCAAGTCAGCACTCCAACCTTTCAAGATTTATTTTTGGAGTTTGTTTCAAACTTTGAGTTTGAAGGGACCACCTACCTCCAGACGACTACATATATATGCACTCTAGTTTAATTTTTAGGTGGAGAATGACATTTTTCACTGTCCATGGATGAGTTTGGTCAAGGCTGCAACTTCTACCCCCATCCTGCCACCCAAACTCCTTTCTCTATCCACATATTCTTTGAGTGATCTAACCTTATCTCCATGTGGAAATATATTGCTGAGCCTAACCATAGGTACACACTCACGTCCCAAAAGAGTACGCACACAATTTCCCCTCCCCTTAGTTTCCTCCATTGGTGCTTCCGTGCCATTATTTGTCCCCGCTGGAAGGATATGGGTGTTGTGTCCAGGAAATACATGGAACTTCTCACCTATATTGTCCATCATGATTACCCTGTCCTCCCATGTCTTTCCACCTCCTATTTCCACTCCATGATCCATCACCATCAGGGAAACCTGAACAATGACTTCTATGCCACCCTCTTGGCACACCGCCTAGGAGTTATTACACCCTATCCCCCTCATGACCCCTTAGTTTCTCCTCATGGAATGGACTTCCTAATTCTTATCCGCATGAGGATGGTAGAGAATATGTTAAATGGATATGTGATCCTACAAGATGCCCCAACTTCAGCAGGGGTGTGAACTGACCCAGCTACACCCAGTGGTGTTGCTGAGTAGGTCCCAACCCATCTACTAGTGGATACTCCTTCACCACCTCACCCCACTTCCTCCTCCCTTCCATCTTCATCCACAATTCCTTCTTTTTCTGTTCCCTCCACATCTCCTCCTCCAACCACACCCTCAGCTGATCTCCACATCACCCTCCACCTGGCCACAATTGACCACTATCTATATGTCCTTGAGCACCATCAGACTACCATCCAATAGTCCCATTAACAACTTGAGTAGATGTTGGGGATTCTCCTTCGACATCATGGTCTTCAGTTCCCCCATACACTAGCTCCTCACCTTGATCCATAGCCCTCCACAACACAACCACCATTGACAACACTGGCCACAGATTTAGTTCTCTTATTCATGATCATCCCAACTACTATTACAACTTTTGCCTTCTAGGATGTGTCTATAAGGCCTCATGTACAGGGCACTTCTCCTGTACCACTAGCTACTATTCCTCCTACTACCGCGATGAATTTCCCTTACTTCCCCCACCACATATAGCACAAATCTCGAGTTTCCCTTTTCAAATGTAGCTACTCACCCCCTTCCAGATTGCCCTTTTGCAGATGATGCCTCTTCTAAGGTCTCCACTTGACCGGTTTTTTCACACTTCTTTCCTTCTATATATATATTTTGTTCTATCCATGGGATGTGATGGTATATGTGCATGTACAATTTTATTTCCATTCCTCGATACTCATAGGTCCTTTGGCAAGATATGAGAATCCCTTTTCGACTTCATCCCATCTTTTTGAGCTCTCCATGAGGGGAGCATTATTTCAGTGCCTCTTTTTATTATTATTTTTGGCATTATTTCTTTTAAATATTTCCATTGTCTTGCCCACCCTGGAATCCCCACATCCTCTCCTCTACCTTAGTGTTTCACTTAGAGGACCATGTGCAATATTAAGTGTGGGAGAGAGTCTCTGACTATACTAGCCATTTCCATTGAACTAATCCTGGAGACATAATTAATAGATGAAATATTTTAAACTATGGAATTTTTTTGATTAATTATAATTATAAATAATAAATACATAAAAGAGAATTTTAAAAGTTAAATGCTTATTTTAAATTTCAATGAATTTTTAAATGATTGCTGATATAGTTTGATTCTGGATTTAATGTCTTGTACATTTACATTTACTAGACTAATCATTTGTACTAAAGTCATGACCTGAGTGGCCTTTTATTTTTTTTTCATTCCCAAGAGGTATTCTAAGAACTTTTGACATATTCTTTTTTATACCTTCTTTCTTGAGAGATTCTTGGGATATGAATGACTACTAGAACTTTTGAGTTTTTCTCTTCAAAACATGAAGATTTTGGATCACATTAAAATGATTGGGGAATTTGATTATTTTCATCCCCTTTGACCTTGAGACCTACCCTATATTTGATCTTCATAAAACCCTTAGAAACCATGAACTGTCTTATGAAGAAGCCACATTAGAGGCCTATTTATCCTTCCTACCCTAATTGTTTCTTAATTTTGAAAGATAATTCATTTAATCTTTAGAGATGGATTTTTGGCTATTCATGGTACATTTTGGGGAGCAACCATTAAATTAAGTGTTTGGGAGAGTTACACTTTTTCATTTGGGAAGAAGGGTTCCAAAACCACTATTCATTATATTCTTGGTGGTCCCTATTAAAAAAAAGAAGTATTGAAAAAGGGACATTATTTTTTTCCTTATAATTTCTTGATAGTTGTGGACCCATTTTGTAAATGTAATTTTATCATGGTGATGATTTTATTTTTATAAATATTGTTGGGGATTAATATTTAATAAGATTTATTTTTAATATCATGCATTGTTGTTTAATAATTAAGCCTCCTTTTTCAAGCCTCTGTGATTATTTTTCACATCATTACCTACCAACCCTTAGCCTTAGAAACATTTAAACAATTTTGAAAGACCTCATGATTTTTTTTGATTTTATTTCTAAGGTAGATAATGAGAATACATGCAAGCCTATGGATAGAATGAATATACTTGAGATTGAGAATAAATTTGATAAAATAATCCTGATTGATGAGTGTGGTGACTTATAGTGAGGTAAATCATTAAGTGACATGTGTATTTATGAAAAGGTGAACATTTTGGATGGAAGAGGATACAAATATTTAATTGAATTATATAGGAGGCATGATTAGAATATATTTTGAGTTGAAATATGTTTTGTGGATTTTAAAATCCTCTGTTATGGATGTAGTATTTATAAGTATAATTAATTTCATGCTTCCCTTTTTATGGTATGGATTCTATTTATTTGATATTGAGATTTTTCTTAATGGAAAGAAAATGGCTAAGTGTGGTGGAGTTTGATGTGACTGATTTGTGTATACATTTTCATACACCCTATTGAGTATAAAAACATGTTTTCACCATATATATGTTATTTTGGTGATAAAATGCTTTAATTCTGTGATCATGATGATTTTTGGATTTTTTCCAGTCTAAGAAAAAAACCAAGGAAGATTAAAAAAGCTCACAACTACACGTCGTGTACTTCGTATTTACACACAGTGTATATTTTCCCAGACACAGATCAGCCAACATGAGTACACACTCATGTTTCTGTTAAGATTAACACACTGTGTGAAATTCATTTACACATTGTGTACCCCCTTCTAGAATTATTTGGTGGATTATGTTGACACAACATGCCATATGGTAGCACTACATGCCATGTACCCCTACCAACCGAATGCTAACACCTTCAAATTCAAGGGATGTGTGGAAGATCACATACCAGTGGAGAAAGTGAATCCAATTCAAGTTGACTTGACTACATGCCACGTACTTTTTGGTACATGACATGTAGTTTTAAATTCTATAAATATGAGGCCACCCCCTCCGAACCAGTAAGGGAAAAATATATATATAGAGGGGAGTGAGACAACAAATGAGGAGGTGTTTCCGCTCTGCCTTCCCGACGATCTTCTTTTTGAATCTGCTACAATGTATATATTAGGTTTTAAATGTTTTTTAGTTTTCATGTACTTTGTGTGTAGATAAATACACCATGTGCTGGGGTGGTGGATGATTATGGCTCACAGTTAATCAACCATCTTGTTGTATTTGTGTTGTTTTTGATTCTATCATAAATCCCTTGAAACCTTTTGCTAAATCTCAATGGAAACCCCATATCCAACCAAGAACAGAATTAATGGGGATCTTTAAAGGAATTAAGACAAAGTAAACCCATGGTCATTAGGTTCACTTTTCATCTCGTATGGGGCTATAATTAAGAGAATTAATAGGCCGCAATTTCCTGACCAAGGATTTTGTTCCTATTGATTCAAAGAAAAATCACCAGAAAAGGGGTTATGTTTTATTCAAAACCCATTGATGTGATTTATTATGAACAATCCAACATGATAAGAAAATAAATTTATCGATAACCATGGAAAATCCACAGTCATAATGTGTTCTTCTCATATTTTGTCAGAACCAATTTTTGTTATGTTTTCTTTGTATTTAATGAAATTCATCAAGACATAGAAGAATCAGTTACTTTCTATTTGAAACATAAAACATTGAATCTAAATTTCAGAAATATTCACTTAATTAAACAAAATCTAGAGAAATAGAATGCATTAACTCTCTCTCCATGTGGATCGATAGCATATTTACACTATACTAGTTGTAAATTTGGGCATTTCAATTTGGTCTACTGAACATAACACTTTATCATAAATGACTCCAAAGAGATAACCAACACCCCATTGGACTAATCCCCTTCACATCTCAGGGCCCAATCACTTGGAACTACCTTACCCAATTTTCAAAACTTTAATGGTGACCTAAAATCAAAATCTCCCAAAGAAAAACATGGTTTTCCTAACCACATTTCCTAACCTATGTTGGTCCCCATCCCAATGATCAACAATCCTTTTCCCCAATGAATCATCCAAAATATAATCAAGAAATTAACGGAACTCAACTAGCCAAACCCACGAAAACACCCTTTATTAAGGTAGAATCATATGAATTGAACTTACTCCAGTCCATTCAGTCAGAAACATATGCCACATCATCAAACTACAACTTTCCATCTATGGTGATCCCCACCGTATGATTCAGATTACCCTCACCATCTTCCAGTGTTGGACTCTTCCGCCATTAGGAAGGCCCACCAGAACCTCATTCCAACTTCCAAAACATACCTAGTGTGTCTCCCTACCCATCATTCCCAACATCAATAAGAACACTATCCCACAATAGAATCTAGCATTTCCATAAAAACCATATGTTATGGACACACATACACCACCAATTTTCTAACTAAGAACAACTTGACCTCCATCAAGTTATCCTCCATCTTTGGAAATTAATTTCCACTAAAAACATAAAACCTAGAGTTGGATCCTAACTCCACATGTCCACTCCTTTTTACAATATCGTATCAGACTACCTATGACTGGATTGTTCCAAAACACCCATCTTCGATTGTTGACATCCTACCCTTTCACTTTCCCATGGTACCTTCTATCTTAAGTCCTATGATTATCATAAAACGCATATATCATGATCATTTCCAGACATATATTAGACTTCACCATCATAACATCCACTACCCCCCAAACCATCATCATGCTCCCCCACACCCATCATCATTCATAACACAAACACTTCAACCATCCGAAAATTGACTAAGGACTACTAGGTATGTTCTCAAATATCATTCCAACTTAGAATGTGCCTTTCACTCTAAAATATTCACCAATGGTTGTTCAAAATCCACCAATTTCATCCCTTATTCTTAGTCAACTAGAACTATCCATGACTGACAGATCTTAGAAACACTCAGTTTCACCATTAGCATACCACTACCTCACTTAACTAGGATGCATTTACACCTAAATACATTCCATGGTCCACAAATACACGTAATAGAGTCCATGACCAACCTTCAATGAGGATCTAGTATTTAATCTCCCTTCCCATGAACCGTTTTCATGTATTACCATGCCCATAAACATCTTTAACATAGGTATCTTGAATTCCATTTGGAACCACCCCTAGCTCAATGCTAATGCTTGGATCATTCAACCACCGCATCTAAGACCCACTTTCCCATTTTCAATGAACCCCACATAAACCTCATAGGTTTCTCATTTGCGTACCAATTCCACCACATCAATTCCACACTCTCCTCCACTCATATAATACTGACACATCACTCCTCAGCTTAGGAGTGTCATTATCACCACTATCCTTGAGAAATTACCACCACCTTGGTTCTTGCTTCAATCATAGGCTGAAACCCCAAAATTAAGATGTGGTCATAAATCTTCACCTATAACAACAAAACAGAATCACCCATGACCCATTCCTAGATCCCGAGAATTTATCCCATGACATTCATCAACCTTTAGACCCTACTAAGGACCTAACCCATAAAAATTGATGGTGTACTTTCCCAGAATTCAGCTCCACATACACTCTCCATGAGGATGACCCCTAAGAGGCCCCATATCCATCCAAAATATATCTAGGAAGCTAGGTGTAAGATATATATCTCTTAGTGTACATGGGATGATGTCAATATATTAGGAATGATTGAGACTAGATACAAGTATGCTAATAAATTATTGAAAAACATTTCTATGACTATCCATCAACAATATCCCCTTCCACTACTAGGACACCATGACCTATTGAATGTCTTGGGATTCTTTACCTACTAGAACCTCATTAACACCTGACCACTACAAATCAAGTGAGGTTGCTAATCGAATTCACCACCACTAATCGTCTCCCTACCAAATATCCATGGACCAACACTTCTAGTGGAACTACTGCCACTATACATCTCCCATACTTCTATCATGATCCCAGTGGCCCACAACAGATACAAAACTATCCATCCCAGTGATCCAAAACCAACCAGTCTCTTGCATCACCAGTTATTTTGCACATTTATTTCTCAGAAAACAACATGCACATACATTCAAACCACCCATGTATATCTCCCAACAAAATCATGTATCTTTATCATATTCTCAAAACCTGGACCTCAAAAGAGCCCTCATGGTCACACATCATCTTTCAACCACCTTCTAAATGAAACTCTAGGCTCCAAATTCATACATCACCAAGCTCAACATCGACATACACTACCAAATGGGACTCCTGGTTCATCAATATCCTCATATTTGAGGCATTATCAATGTTCCCTTCTCAAAAACCCAACATTACAAATGACAAGTCCAACCGCATGAGAAACCTTAACCTCAGGTGTCACTTCCATACCCATAATATCCATATGTTCCTTGATCATCTTGCATTATCCTCCCAGATTCATTTGATTCCCTCATAAAATATTCTCAACACTTCCGTGTCAATTATTCTAACTATCATGCCCTTTGAAACCAACATCCCCACCAACCACAAGCACTCAAGTGCTCCTATGAAAAAGATACTCGAGCTCAACAATACAATTTAATGAACCTCGATGGTACTCCCTATGCATTGATTGCACCTCTGAATAATCTCCCATTATATATATTCCAAGGCACCTTCAACACTGGCCTAACCTCCCTCGAGGCTGCCCTTGATTTCATAAGACATAAACTTATAGTCTAGCTGAAGTTTCATAACTAAATCTATCAATATTATCACTTATCCCTCTAGGAAAAACTCGCACTAGAAAACACTCTTTGTGCTTCGCTGCTAATTTTCAAAGCATCTACCTACATAATACACACCCAAAACCACTAGCAACCTCTTCTAACCTCTCTCATAGGTCAACTTAAAGGAAAAATGATACCAAATCCATTAACTGGAGTCACACAAAGTAAAATCCATTGGCCCTCTCTCTAATTTATACATATAATGACACAATAAAAACATTTCTCATGGAGGGAACTCTTAGCCCCATTATGATACACATTGCGCCTAACGCACCAAGCGACTATTTATCCTGGATTATGCACCCAAGATAATCATTCACATAAATCACCACTACATGCCAAAAACCCTCCCCAAGGTATAAGAAAAAACTCACATGGTTCCAACCCACAAATATCACAATAAACCTAGTACCATCCTGAAGGTCCAACATACACCCCACATGTTCACGATGTAAAAGTGTTCCGACGTTCATATTACTAGACAACATCATTCGTTCCAAGGCTACAACTGTACTGAAGGTATAATAATCACATCTATCTTACCATACCTCAAAACCCAACAAGGAATCACGACCCAAAAACAAGGTCTCAAACTAGGGTACTCTCATTTCCCAAACCACTCGTACAAGGGCTAGATATACCAAATAAGGAAAACTCACTACCTAGGTCCACTAAAAGATCCATCGTTACACGTCCATCTAAAATTAAATTCACAATTTCAAAAATAATCCTTTCCCATTTTAAACCTTCCTTTTATCCAAAGTTTTGAAAGACAAAACATTATCTTAATCAATGTTTCAAACATTTTCATCAATAGATACTTCTGAAAAGATTGACAGGAGTAAAACATGGATGGAATGAAATTGTACACTATCTACCTTAACAACAAACTTCACATACACTATCCCAATGGAAATCATCACATCTAGAACACTACCCCTGATCATCCCAATCTTGGGTCATGAATAACATGGGGTAATCCAACATACATAGTCACAATTCTTCCATTAGACACATTTCTTAAACCATTTCCACACTCACAACATAAATCCTTCCTCTTAGGAACATTTCCCACTTCACAACTTGTTACAACCAATATGTTAACTCATTTACAACCCTTTATTAAGTACAATTATTTAAAAATTATTTCCATTTTACTATTTAAATCATTTTTATTAGACATCAATTTCTTAAAAAATTTAACAACATAAAATGCACCATACCCTTCACATCCCACACACTCATCCCATGTGTTCCTATCATGATGCATGCCACCTATATCAGTGGGTTCTTATAATGATGCATGAATGCATAACCCTAAACCATTATGACCACAAAAAAGATACCTTAAAACAGTCACATAACACAATAATTGCATTACCTAATGGCGAAATATCATTCAATCATAGCAACACCCACCAAGAACAACAATTCCCACCATGGGTGACTTGGGTTTTCCCTCGTACATGGGTTAGATAATCGCAAGAATGAGCTCATTAGAAAGGCCTGACATATCATAATATCACATATACCATCCCTAAATAATATGACCATAGAGAAGAATAACTCTGGTACCACTTTGTATCACCCATGACCTAAAAACAACTAAATATATGCCTCGGTCCGGTTCGCCACATGACATCATGCACACCTCCTTATACACTAGATACTGCCGACTATTGGAAAGGGTATATTAGATCATGTGGTTAGAATATGAACTTTTTATTAGAGTAATATAAATAATAAATTATAGGATATAAAGTAAATAATAATAAATAAACCTAAAATATGCATTACTAAAGCATTTCCCAAATTGGGTACAAAACATAACCAAACAAGAAATATGCCATGTTATGTTAACAGTGCCAAAATTAAAGAAATTACAAAATAAAGTCAAAATCCAAATCCCTAAAATGAGTCTCGACATTAAGTTCATATCCTCCTCTATACACATACTAGCTTCCTAGCATAGGGATGTTTCCCTTATCTGGACCTACGTCCATGAAATATGCTCATATACCAAAAGGTGGCCCAATCAGGGTGTGAATACAACCCAATAGTCCACCACCAATGGTGTCTAAAAAATATCTAGTCTAAACATATAGTGCATGAAAGTATTAAATAAAGGGAATGGTAATAAAAAGACAACATGGGTTTTACTAGTTAACAATATTCACATTAACCATTTCCAACATTATTTCGATTATCAACCCTTATACCATATTTATTAGTCAATTAATTTTAATCACATGTTCTATGGGATAGGAATTTACATTATTTATACAATGGCCTAAACTAATCAATCATCATGAATAAGGGGATAAATCAAGTTCCCTACCTCACTAGGGATAACATTACATAATCAATTACATCACACTTACCTTGGAGCCTCAGTTCTGGTAGTATCATAAAATGCATCTATTAGGGGTGTAGATCCTCGGTCCCCAACACTAATGTGTGCATTATGGGGTGGGGTTTAGAGCATCATTCTAACCCAACCCATGGGTGTAGATCCTAAAGTCCAATAACCCACAACAACAAATCCATGTGCACATGATTATTTATTCATTTACTATATATACCTTATCATAAACCATTTGTAATCCAAAACACATAAAAATCACATTTCAAATTTCATTTAACACATAAATCACCCACATTCCTTAACCCATTAAAATAATTAACATTTACTTAGACTATTCCCTTTTAACCCATTTACATTTTCATGCCTTAACCAATTTAGTAAATTCAAAAATTTCCAAATGCTAAACCATTTTATATATTTCTTCAAGTTCACATGCATTAGCCCATTTTTTAAATTCCATTACAACTCATAACACATTTAACACATTCACTTTATTCCATTTAACTCCATATTAGCATTTTTAGAAACAAACCCTTTTTCTAATGATAATGTCTAAAAACTACCATTTGTGCCTCTATATGATTTATCTTAACATACCAATAAGTTCAACATGGGATTTACATCCACAAAAGTAAATTATAATCTTAACAATATCATATTCCATGTCCAGGAATATTGGTGCATCCCATGGGTGGCCCTAATTCAGTCTAGGCAATGTCAATGCATCCCATAGGGATTATAAGGGGTTAAATTTTTAATTTATCCAGCCCCTTGAAAAGATCATACTCAAGGTAAAAAATGAAAAACACAAGGGAAGAAATATCACAACCACACATTCACCAATCTATAACAAAAATATGGGATATCACTTCTAGACCACCAACCTTGAATCCAATGTTAAATTCACCCTTAACCTCTGCCTTAGATTCATATTCAAGCACCCTTTGAAGCCCTAACCTAAGATCCACGGGAAAAAAGTGGGTTTTAGGGTTTTAGAAGAAGAACAAAAAATCTACAAGCCCTACTTCAAAAAAGAGAATAAAGAGGAGAATTAGACATACCTAGTGCATCGATCTAAAACTAATGATACTTCAAATGGCCTGTAATCAAAGTAGAATGTTCCTTGGAAAGATTTGGTTGAATTGGTTCATCACTAGGGTTGAATAGAGAATAAATAAAGAAGAAATTGGGTTAAGATCTTAAAAATCATGAGGAGGCAGTTTGGTAATTTTTTCAATTTTTAATGGGGTGCATGGTTTGGCAACACAGTTTTCCAATCCATGCGCGTAGTACTATCCAAGAGGAGTTGATTCCCACAATTACCTAGGGAGGGCTGCACAGTTTGAAAAAATGTGCACGAACTATGAAAAATGACTTTGTCTAAGGTCACATAGTTTGTCTTACTCCCTCTTACAGTTCACTCTAATCATGGAACCCTCATCTAGGCTACCACCGTTTGTGTTAACGATTTCCTATAATCGTGCACCAACCATGAAGAATGCACTGGATGGCCATTTTCTATTTCCTTTTGTGTCCTGAACCCTCGGAACCTCCTTAGTCTTCTCGTATGCCCAATAAACATTCCATTTACCAAAATTAAGATATTTAAACCAAAATTTAAACAAGGACATACCTCCATGAAGTCCAGGATCACTCACATATGTTGATCATACAAAACCCAACAATAGTTTTGTAATTAATGATATTATTTGCACATACATAATAATTAACATTTTTCCTCTTAAAATTAGTATATATATATATCTAATTATTTATTTAAATATGAAATACTATATATTTTAAATATGAATAATAATATTTTTCTACTTAATAAATAATTATATTAAATATATATAATTTATATTTTTTAAAAAATATAATCTTTAATGTAAATATGAAACAATATTTTTTAAATTTTATTAATGAAAATAAAATTTCTCATAGATATATCCAATAATATATTATAATACTAATTACATTTAAATATAATAAATAATATAAATTTATTTATATTCAATTATAGTGATTAATATTTTAAAAAATAATATATATATATATATATATTTTTTTAAGGAATTACAATTTCATAAATATAAATAAGATTATTTTATACAAAATAATTCATAATATTATATTTATATAATCAATATTTCTTAATAAATATTATCAAGAGAAAATTTATTTGTTCTTTTAATAGGTGGAACATAGAGAATGTATGCTCTAGCTTGTTTATTTAATTTAACTAATGAGAATAATATTATATATATATATATATATAACCAATAATACAATGTAAATTTATTTTAATTTATATATATTTTATAATATTATATATATACATTTTTATATTTAAAATTAGTTATTAATTTTTTAATATATGTTTATATAAATATTTTTGAAAGTAATTATATTTTCTAAAATCTAAATAATTTTATTTTATTCATAATGACTCATAATATTGTTTATTTAGGATTATTATTTTTGGGAAAACTAAAATCAATATTAAATTTTTTAATTTCCTTAATGAAAATAAAATTATTTATATAGTTTTTGAATAATATTTTATAAATTTATTTACATTTCAATAGTAAAAATAAATAAATATATGTATATATAATTATCTTCAAATATAGTTAACAATATTTTATTACAAAATATTAATAATCATAAAATTATTAAGAGTGTGCACATTATAAGTTAGATCCCTTTGAAGATTCTAAGCGGTTAGAGATAACCATGGAACTCCCTCCACAATCCCATGATCCCATGTCGTTCTCCCCATATTTTCTAACTATTGAGCCCACTACCCCACCCCACTACGCATCACTACCATATATTTACCTTTATCTAGAACTACCCTTTATCAGTACTAAAAAAGCACTCATAAAGGGGGTTCTTTTATCAGTGCAAAAAAACTGATAAAATGTTCTTTTATCAACACTATTTTTTTTATAAAAGTATCCCTTTATTATTTCTTTTTTAGCACTGATAAAAGTATCCCCTTTAACTGCACCTTTTTAGCACTAATAAAGGGAACCTTTATCAGTGCTAGAACAATTTTTTAAAGCTGATAAAAGGTATGTTTCATAAAAAAATTATATATCATCCAAAACCATATATTAATATATAAATATATTTATATTGTCATAAATATAATATATTTTATAAAATATGATTTATATAATCTGAAATATGTAATCAAACATAATAAAAAATATAGATATAGTGGAAATGATTTATAAAATAATTAAAAAATAAAATTAATTAAAACAATTCTAATTACTACTAAGTAGTACTCATTTAATAACAGTTTGAAGATAGAAAAATTCCATAATGTAATAAACAATCTAAAATAACATGAAAACATGACACGTACTTCAAATGACCATAACTTTGTATCCGAGTGTCTATTTGAGCACTACCACATATCAAAACGAATCTTGGAAAAAGATCTACACCATGGTGACCTGAGGGTACTCCAATCATAGTTGGGGGTAAAAATGGCCTTAAAGGCCACCAAATCCTATGTTTTTGTCGGGTACCCCCATTTCTCAATATTTGATGAAATTTCATCCTCGTTTAAGGGAGTATTCTTATTTTTTTATGGAGACTCACTTTACTCTTAAGTATTACCATTATATAGATATTATGAATTTCTAGTTTCATCATTTTTTATATTTTACTATTATATATAATTAAATATATTAATTGATACTTATTTGTGTATATTCACTAATAAAAATTTAATTTCATAAATAACTATATAAACCTGTTTTCATATAAAATATCTTTCAATATATATATATATATATACCATATCCAAATAAAAAATAATATCTATTTTATTTAAAATAATAATATATGAATATTTATTTTCTAATACAATTAATGTATATATATATATATATATATATATTTGTGTGTGTATTGATCAATATATATATATATATTTATCTATATATTCTAATATATGTATATATATATTAATATATAATATAAGTAAATAAATATAAATATGTATAATTATATTTATAGACACACACATATTTATAAATATATACATGTTTGTATGTATGTATTTATAAACACACACACACAAAACATATTTTTTTATGTATTTAAATGTATTTATATAAATATATATAAATATGTGAATAAAAAATTAAATGAATATATATAAATAAAAAGATATATCATAAAATACAGATGAAAATAATATAGAGTGGTAAAAGTGAAAATTCATGAGGGGTGAGGTCTCAGGTTCAAAACCCAGTGAAGTTAGGGGGTGCACGGGCATGTGAAGCTGGTGTCCCAGAATTGTTAAAGTGTGGGGGGCATAGAGAATTGATAAAGGGGAGGGGTGTGGGGGTAGATAAGCACTTTGAAGGGAGGGGTGGGGGACTTCAAGCCTTGAGAAGGGGTCCCCACCTATAAATATATAATTTTTGGGAAAAATAATTTAAAATAATCATTTTTTGACTTTTATCAATTATTTTTTTGTGATGATAAATGGGATATTTTATCAGTGATAGAAAATGGACTTATAAAAGACCCCATTTATCTTTGATTTTTTTTAGCACTGATAAAAGGGGTATTTAATGACAATTTTTTATCACCGATAAAAGGGACCCCCTTTTAAAAATTCTTATATTATCAACACTTTTATAGTGATGATAAAAGTGATTTCTAACACTATTAAAAGGGGTCTTTGTGGGGGTGTGAAAAATGAAGCAATTATCACCTGAAACTGCGATTTTAACAAATAATTGTTAATAAACATGGGATAAAATACAACAAATAAAACATATATGATATAATATATATTGGTATTGTTAAGTAATTGATTTATAACAAACCTATATTCATTATACATGGGTTTTAGACACATATTAATGAATTCAAACCCGAGGTAAGGGGTCGTCTTACTTTCATATCCATGAGTCATATGACATATTCATCACTTATTCCTTTATGTTGTTTATATACAACCGATTTGATATTTTATATCATGAATCTATTTATATTCATGGTATTTAATGTTTCATTTTATGATTATTTATTTAATGGGGCTTACTATTTAGAAGCTCCTAAAGTAGTAAGAATTTATTTCATAATCTCATTATTATTCAATATTATCATTGATTAAGTCTCCATTGGGGGAATTATTTGATATTTTTCTCTTAAAGTAAATCTACTTTCTTCTCCTATGGTTATTCATCATATTTTTCAAGTAATAGTACAATTTTCCAACTCTTTGGTACTTAAAATGTCTGATAAAATGTGTTTTAAATCTGACTTTATTACCTTCATCGGTCGAATATCCTTTTTCATGAAAATCTATGTTTTATAAAAAAATTCAGAAATACTTTTATCCCTTTTAAAATGATTTATTAAAGACAATTTTATCCATTTTTAACTTTTTATTTCTTTTGAATGGAATCTTTTTGTCATTTTCAAAACAAGGATCATTTGGATTTTGTCAAATATTTGAAATGAATATTTGTATTAACATGTATAAATTTTATAAATTTTTTTGATGTCATGGCCCATCAATGTTTTAAAGATTATTTTACAATATTTCAAGGTATATTTTTAAATGAAAATTTTTTCTTAATATTTTGTAAACATTTTGTTTTAAAAATATTTTCACAGTGAAATGGATATTTTCTTGAATGATGTTTTTGATGACATTTTTATTGTATTTATATTAAAAAATGATTTCAACCATTTATTTTACTTATGATACACTGCGGATATGTTGCATTGTTATAATTATTATCCTTTATTTGGATGTTTTATAATAATTTTGACTGCTTATGTGAAATTTTATTACAATTCACCAAATTATTATGGATGGATTATCATTATGTTTATTTTATTAGGGTGTGTAATAAAATTTCATAAGAAAAATTTACAATATGATTGTTTATGTTGATTATGTTCCACCTATTTCATATGAGGAATTCATTTCACTTGGTAAGTGATTGGTGGGGATTAGATGTAGATATACCCTCAATGTATTGACTGGTCTCATGCGACAAATCAGTTGGCTAAATTAGAAGGGTTTCAACCTATATATTTGAATTGTCTTGAGAAAGGGTTTGAAAATATGTTTTAGATGCATAATATTATGAATTACCTCATTATGAGATCATTTATTTATGTCTATGTGATTATTTTATTAGTTATAATATCCATGGATAAGTTTCAAGCTCATGTGATTATTTACATATCTATTTAATGATCATTTATTTTTTCCATATTATGATTAGTTTATTGACTAAATGGCATGTATTTTCGTTATTTATATTTCCATAGTGATTGTAATTATTTATTCAAGATAGCTTCCACTGTACACTTACCTTATTGAGCATTTTAGCTCACCCCTTCATTATGTTTTATTTTCCCAAGGATATCAAGGAAGTTTTTTGTGATTGATATGTAGGGATACTCAAAGTATAATAATGGTGTTCTCAAATAAAAAACATTGTGTATTTCATGTTTTAAAATCTAATGTGAATTTAAAGTATGTATGTTTTTTTCAAGACTACTAAACTATTCAGTCCTTTAAGATGCAATTCCTTGTATTATATTCCAATTTAAAAAAGTAACCATGGACACTGGGCTAGTGGGGTTGGGTTTATTATAGTTGGTATCAGAGGAGGTTTAAGAGAAACCTTGGAAAATATACTAAGGAAAAAATAGATTATGGAATATAAAACCAATGATAAACATTAAGGATATGTCTAGAATAAAAACATAACATTTTGTTACAGTGGATATTATGTGATGTTTCCTAGAAAAACATCATTATTTTTATACCATGAGTGGATGTGGTTCTAGAATCGATGTAACTAGGGGTAATAACTCTAAAAAAGGTGTGTCAAGCCTGATTCAAGTGTTACCTAGTACATGAAGATGGGACTTACTATGCACCTATTTTGACCCTCCTAAGGGATATTATTAGGGTAATTAAAATATTCTTTATAAAAAATTATGAAGGATTTTATTTTTTATGATTTGGAAAATTTATTAAATAAAACATGTTTATGATTATAAGACTTCCCATTCATGAAATTTTAATTTATGATTAGTGTATGAATAGTTTTAGGATTATACATTATGATACATAATTTTATGATATAATATAGTGTAAAACAATGCTTATAATTAGAATCTAGTGGATTGAATGAGATCCATTTCCATTCATATAATCTAATGATTAAAAATGGTCATTTATTTCTGGGATTTATCCAATCATTTTAAATGAACTAGTTTCCCAAACATTCTCATCATACAAGGAATAATATCATGTGCTACAAAAATAGAGAAATAATTCTATAAGGATTGTTGTAATGAAGGGAAGTAAGAGAAGAAGAGGAAAATGGAGAAATATATGGAGAAGGGGAAGATTGATTTTTTCACATTTGATGATTGTGTAAAGAAACACTCTAGTACTTTCTTGAAGGGAATGTGAGTTTTATTATATTGTGAAAAGAAATTCCATCAGAAGTGTCAATGTAGGGGAAATAAAGAAACATTTTATGTTCAGTGTTTCAACTATTAGGAGATGGGGTACTATGCAATTGAATTCCTGAAATTTCCTGGGAATATAACTATGAATAAGATGAGGGATCAAGGTCAATCTTATGTTATTACTATGGAAAAAGTAGAATTATTAATGTTATATGGTATTTGGACACAAAATTTATATTATAAGAGTATTTAATCAATGAAATTATCATTATAATAATCATGAAATTTATAAGGATTTTACTATAATACTTTTCTTTAAGGATTTGAGAGTATTGTTTTAATGGTATTGATGACCAGTAAAAGTGATTTAGTGAAAAGTTGATCTTTTTTAGAAAAAACATGATTGAGGGAAGATAACCCATAATATCTTATTGATGTTGGGATAATAAAAATAAATATATTTTTATGAGATAGTATTGGTGACCATGAAATTGGTGAGTGATTTGACAGTTTTGGTTATCTTTGCGGGAGATTACTGCCTTTTTGGATTTATGGAATATATTCTATAATATGATATTTTATTTTTGAATGAATATATGTTTTAATTAATGATTTATAGTGATCAATGTATTCATATATTTCACATGTTAAATTAAGATAAATTTATATTGTCTAGGAAATATAATGTTTATTTAGTGACCTTCCTTCTTAATTTTTGTACATTGAATTTAATCATACCTATTTTGGATGATCCTTAAAGTTAACTATTTATAAAATGGATTAAAATTTACTTTGTGTGTTACTATTTAGGTTTATGGATTAATATATTATATTACGAAAATTGTGATAACTATTTTTGTTTTAATAAATATAGGAGGAATGCATTTTCATTCTTTTATGGATATAACGATCCATTAAAAGATAATTTTAGTGCTTTAGACATAAAAAATTAATTTTTGGATATTCTTTTCTTGGAGTAGGTGATGAAATAGATATTGATTGTAGAAAAACCAAAGTATGAAATTTTTCAAATGAAATAAAAATCTATCAAGAAAATGTATTTTCATATGTTATTATTCTAGATGGTAATGGAATCATCAACTCTAGGATTAGGTTATCAAAAAAAATCAAGATACCTTTATTTCTTTTAAACCATTGAAATTTTATCCATCAACGATTTATGTATTTATGTTCATTAAATTTTAAAAATCATTCACTTTATTTTGATCAATGATCTCTACCACTCTCCAAAATAATTTATTATTTTCTTCCAAATCCATATCATAAATTTGCACAAATATTATCCTATTTGGAAACCTAGTATGTGTTATTCCATATGAAATTCGTACTTCCATTCCTCTCTTATCAAGATAAAATTTTATTATCCCTTTTTACTATATGGGATTTCAAGAAGGGTATTTTCAAATATCAAACCCTTGATTACTATGATCAAGATTATATTACGAGGATGTAATTTATTTAAAGGGTTAGAATAAAACACCCCAATATTTTAAAAGAGGAACATCATGTTCGATATAATTTATAACAAAAAACAGCAAGAATATAAGAAAATATAAAAACCTGAGAATTAAAGTATATATATTTAAGATTAATTTCTTTGATAGCTTACTGTGCATACAATTCTTGGTTTAAACAAAACATGCATGATACTCTATTAAAATATTATTATAAAAAATATAACATAGTCATTAATGTATCACCCTTTTCTTCAAGTACTTGATCCATTATTTATTTATTTTAAGTATATATAATTTTCAGGGGAAGTATTGGGAGGTTTGAAGGAATTTTGACATGTTTTGGAGGCTTTTTTGGAGGTGTAAAGTTTGAGAATAGTGTCTAGAAACCTGGAAAAATATATATATAAACATGCACAAAAATAGTGGGTACATGGAAGGTACACAATTTTTCTAAATCATTCTGATGTCCATAAAAAATTATGAAATACTAGATAGAGGAAAAAACACGGTTGGCGCACGGTTTTTTCTTACCATGAGATCCAACTATTTGAGAGGTTGGATTAGGAAAAAGCATCCGCACAATTAACCTATGGTATAAAAAACTGTGTAGCCTAACAATGAAACATACAGTTAACCCATTGAATATTAGGGGATCTAATTAAATTTAATCCTCTTAAGCCTCATTTTTCCCTTAATTCTATCATAAATCAGATTTATTTTCCTCCCAATGATTTAGAGGTTATTCCATTTGATCTAGGAGAATTTTTTAGGAAATTCAAAGCCAGTTTGAGATCTAGATTTGTAAGTTTGTCTCTATTATTGGCTATTACTATAAGATATATTCTCCTTCTCTTTACCATAACCTTAAAACGAACTCTATGGGGATAGGTCTATGTTCCTTGATAGAAATTTTGATGTTTTATGGTTAGATTTAGGGAAGGAAAGGTGTTTCATGATCAGATCTGGAGAATCATTATGTCATTCTTTGTTTTCTAATAGTTTGTAAGGTAGGAGGATTCTCTCTTAACTCCACTTGATTAAAACTTAATGTCTTAGTTTGAAATTATTTTTTTTTTGAAATTTTTATGATAATTTCATTTGATTAATGATGGAAACTTCTATAGTGATGGATTTGAGAAATTGTTTAAATTTGATGGTTTTTTGTAAAATCCACTTTAAATATAGTTTTAAAAAATATATAGTTTTGATTTTATACATATAAAATGGTTTTTTAAATGTTTTAATGATATAATGGTTTTATGGGAAATTCATTGTCATGGATTTTTGTATACATAGTTTGTGTGGGTTCGTTTGCATTAGATGTGACCCTATGAAAGGGGTGTGTTCTATTGGGGAACCCGATATTGGTTACCTTGTGATGACTTGGTATATCGATGAGAGACCACACATGAGTATGGAACTATCACTTGGGCATAAATGTGTTGATACACGTATGTGTGGATTTGTAAAATCATATAATGGGTATGAAAAATGGAATTGATAAAGGTTTGCATAGAATTTTTTATTACCTTCTATAGAAAAATGTGTTGTATTTGATATAATATGTTTTAAATTATTTTTAAACTATTTTATATAAATTTGATAGTTGGTTTTATCCTAGTGTCATGAGTTGGGAAGTCATTGGGGAAATCCTACCAAGTTTAGTCATACCCCCTGCTTGGGCACTGTTGTGTGTTTTAAAATGGTATCTATTGGGACATACCGTGGGTGTGGCATGTTGAGTCGGAGCATGGAATTGGTATGGAGTTTCTGGTTGAATGAATTTGGTGTATTTGGGTTTTTTTATTTTGAATCCTTAGGTTATGTCATTTGGTTTCCACTTTATACACTGATATAGTTGTTGGTTTATTTGTATTTGGAGTTGAATTTTAATGCTCATGCATGTTATAGAGGTTGTTTGGTTATTTTATTTTGGTATGGATGTTTATATTTGAAAGGAAAAATCATCCCCTAAATGTTTTTGAGGCCCCTGGCATTTTTTTTATAGCCTTATGTGTCTTGGGGATGTCACCTAATATCAGTAACACCCAAAGCCTCTTCCCAAGGCAATTTTTGAGGGGAAGAATGTTACAAGTTATATCAGTTTGTTTAATCATTGGGTATCGGTGGTGTTCAGTAATGGAGTTGGAAATGTTATTAATCTTGATAAGTTAATTTGAATCTTAGGATGGTAGAAAGGAGTAATATTATCATAACATGAAATGTAGAGAATAAAAATACATTGATAACCTCTTTATGTTTAACTTCAAGTTACCAGGGTATTTGAATACATGAGTGTTTTTTGAGACTTCTAGGTGAGTTTCACCTCATTATAACGATTTTAGCCTATGAGAGTTTCGTGAAAAAAATTTATTAAATAACATCCCACGAGGACTAAAATGTTTATTACTGAGTTAATGATTTATATAAAGGGTTATATGTAAGCCTATTTTTTGAAAAGTGTTGAAAATGTTTTCAAAAGATGATATTTTGAAAATGATTTATGGGGGTATTTTGAAAATGAAAAAATGGTTTATTGTGAAAAATCATGGTTTTGTAACTTTTTGAATTGGTCATTTGAATTTGGATAATCCCTAAATAATAGAGAATGTGGCTAAATTAATGAATTTATTATACTTTTCACTAGATTTTTCTAAAAGTGAGTCATTTAAAAAAACACATAATTGAGTTGGGTATGAAACCAATAATTTGATCAAAAAATATTGCCCTATTTATTATGGATTTTACCAAAGTGTTAAATAGAGTAGTAGTGGAAGAAAGAGACATCTTGGAAAAAACAATAAAAGGAAGCATGTTTATTCTTATGGGAAAAGGTGGGAACTCTAATGCTGGGAATAAGAGGATGAGGCACACCTATTTTCAAGGGGGTGGTATATATCAAAATCAGACAAGGGGATTAGTCAACTTTCCTCCTCTACTAAACAATATACTTGAATGTTTTCATTATAGTTATTATGATAATATGAAGCGAGATTATTTGAAACCACATAGAGAATTTCATAATTGCAACCATATGAGACATATTTAGTTCTATTATCATAGTCCTCCAAGGTCATATACCAGAGACATATCTAATGCTTCTCAGGAATCATATGCTTCAAAAGGATGAGCGAAACAAAACAGCTACAGTCAATAGAATCATTCAATAAATGGTGATTCTAGGAACACCATAACTCTTCAACCTAAACAATCTCAATAGTGTAACAGAGATAAAAGTTTAATGAGTTAGCAATTATATAGAGATGACCAAGTTTTCATGGATAATCAATCAGCACCTTTGATGGTGATAGGTATGATTCTTTTGAGTTCTACCCTTATGTTAGATTTTTTTGATACAATCATGCCCCATTCATATATTACTTCTCATGTAATTTATCAAATGGGTTTTTATATTGATATGATGCCTTCAATATTGAAAATCCAAACACCTTTAGGGAAATGAGAGTTTCAAGATTTAAAATGTGTAGTGTGTTTGATAAAAAATTATGGGACCATTTTGGTATGGGATTTCTTAGAGGTAGATATGGATGAATGTGACATGATTTTGGAAATATATTGGTTGATGAACTTTGGGGCCCATATTGATTTTTATGCATAGAAGGTGAGTTCTTAAAATTCTTTATGATGTTATAAAAATATTTGTAGGTGATTGGGAAGTCGATACAAGCATAGCATGACCCTTGGTACGAGTAGTTCGAACTATCTCTTACTAGTTGATAAAAATTAATATGGCAGTAGTATATGAGAATTGGAATAGTAGTCTTCCAACCATAGTGGACCAATTTCTTGATGTTTTTTCTAAAATTTTATTAAGTATTCTACCCAAAATATAAGTGGAGTTTATGATTATTCTTCCATTGGGGAACAGTTTTGTTTCCCTTCATTCTTATTAGATGATGACAATAGAATTGAGGGAATTTAAGGATCAGTTAGATGAATTATAAAGAAAAGTTTTCATCTGACTGAGTATATATCCATGGGAACCTCCAGTTCTTTTTGTGGACAATGTGTATTGAACTCTTAGTCATTGTGTATATTATAGAAATATTAACCAAGCTATTATAAAGAATTAGTATCCTCTTCCACACATTTATGATCTATTCGATCAATCTGGGGAGACTAGTGGTTCTCTAACATTGTCTTACATTTGGGATATCAGCAACTGTGGGTTCATAAGGTGGATATTCCAAAGGAAACTTTTTTAAGAAGATACGACCATTATGATTTTTTTGTTATGCCTTTTCTTCTTAAAAATTCACCATATAAATTTATGGCATTTATGAATTAGATATTTGAAATGCATTAGGATTCCTTGGTGGTGGTGTTTATCGATGCTATACTTGGGTATTCCTGGACAAAGGCCAATCATTTGCAACACTTGGTTATGGTGTTGTGTATCTTGTGGGAGAATTGTTGGTATTCCAAATTACCAAAGTGTGATTTATGGATATAATAGGTACATTTACATGGACGTGTAATTTATGAAAAAAATATTTTTCATATATCCTGGAAGGATAGAAGCTATTATCTCTTGGAAAAAACAAAATAATTTCTTTGATATATGTAGTTTCCTCAGTTTAATGGAAAACTACAAACATTTTTTATGTGAATTTTCACATTTGACATCACCGATGAGGGATTTAAAGAGGAAATGTGTTTGTTTCTAATGGAGTGATGAATTTTAGAAATCATTTTAAGATGTTATTGTTATATTTACATCAGTAAACATTCTTACACTTATAGAGTATAGATAGGGTTATATTTTCTATTACAATGCATCGTGATCTAGGTTGAGATGTGTGATATGGTAGAGAGATAATGTTATTTCATATGGCTCATGAAATTTATGGATGCATGAGAAGAACTACCCAACACATGAGTTGTAATTAGATATTGTAGTTCATTCTTTGAAGACTTGACATCATTATCTTTTTGGTGATAAATTCATAGTTATCACTTATCATAATATTTTGAAACACATTTTCTCACGAAGAGATTTGAATCTAAGGAAAATTATATTGATAAAATAACTTCAAATGTTTGACTTCAACTTTATGTATACACTGGGTAAAGGGAATTTTGTAGATGATGCATTAAATTGGAAGTCTCATATTCATTTGGATAAACAATCTTTGAATTAGTAAAATATGATGTCAGTTATAGCTTACAGGCACTTAGATTTTAACAAAAAGGGCGATGCTACAGTTTTCAATAGAGTTTCTTTTTTTCTATATTTGGTTCAACATGTGAAAGAGGATCAACTATCATATCTTGAATGTGTTTCAATCAGGTTAAAAATCAATTGTGGGGAGACCATTGAGGTATAAAATATGAATGGGAGTTCTATTATTTGCTTTAGAGATAGGATCATGGTACCTTTGGTTTTTAAGAAAAAAAACTAAATGATTACCACCATTTGAGATGCTATTTTCATCCAAGAATTCAAAATATGTAGTGTGATGAAAGAATATTTTTTGGTGGCTTGTAATGAAAAGTGTAGTGAAGATGTATGTTTCATGATGCCTCACATATCAGCTGGTCAAGGTGGAGCACCAATGACCAATGAGCATGTTGCAGTCTTTTCTAATTACTGTGTGGAAGTGGGATTAGATAGAAACATATTTTTTGGCAATTTTTACAAGTATGGTTAGGAAATAATATTTCATATGGTTAATTGTTGATCAGACCATGAGGTCAGCTAATTTTATTCCCATTCATGAATTCCATACTATATAAGAATTATCCAAAATCTATATTCAATTAGTTATAAAGCTATATGAAATTCTAGTCTCAATTGTATCTGAGAGAGACCCCAAGCTTACATCTCATTTTTAAAAAGCCCTACAGTAATCCCTTCAGAACCAATTGACTATGACCACGGCGTATCATCCTCAAGTGGCTGGAAAATCCGAAAAAATTCCAAATAGTGGAGGACATGATAAGGGCTCGTGTAATGGATTTTTGTGGTTCATGGGAGGAGAAAACCCCATTAGTGGAGTTCTTATACAACAATAGATATCAGGCCTCGATACATATGGATCCTTTGGAATAATTGTATGGGAATCCTTATTATTCTCTACTTTTTTGTGTGAAAACTTGTGAGACCCCACTGGTTGGATGAAACCTTGTAATAAAGACCACGTATAAGATTTAGATGATTAGTAAAATATTGTAGATAAGTTAGATTCTTTAAAAATCATATTTTAATCATCTTTGATGATCATTTTCATTTGAGGTGAGTGATCATGTGTACTTGAAAATCTCTACATGGATTGGGTATCGTTGTTTTGGTATGTACGAAAAGTTATCTCCTATATACATATGTCCTTTTTGAGATAGTTGAATGATTTGGTGAGTTGTAATATCAATTTTCATTGCCTCAAAGGTTCAATTCATTGCATAATGGGTTTCATGTATGTCAATTGAAGAAGTACCATCCTGATCCCATCCATGTGATTCAATAGAATTATGTTGACCTAGATTCAACTTCTATGGTGGTTCATGTTCCAATATGGATTATGGATAAAGAATAGAAAATATTTCATGAAAAAATCATCAGTCCAGTGTTGGTTTTATGGAAACATGGTCAGATTTATGAAGAAACATCAAAGCATGAAAAGTAAATGATGGAGCAATGTCCCAAAATCTTCTAAGAAAAGTTTAGTTTTCCACATTTTGAGGGTAAAAGTACAAATGGTGGGGAGAACGTAGCACCCATTTTTAGGTACTTGACCCTTTATTTATGTATTTTATGTATAAATTGAAGTATCGAAGGATTAGTTAGATACTACTTAGAGGGGGTGAACCTGTGGTAAACTATTTTTAAAAATTCTTTAACTTTTTATTCAACCTCAATGATTGATTAAATTATGGATCCCACGTATTTAATAACCAACCTTTCCCTACAAGAAATAACAACAAAGAAAAAAATAAGACACAGATATTTACAAGGTTCAGCACAAAGACATACTCATTTTCATGTTGGTTAGACCCCCAATATGGATTATCCACTATATCAGATTTTGATTACAATAGTAATTGGTTAGACCCCCCAAATTACAAACTAGTTGTACGCCCCAATTACAATCACCCTTCAACGGTTGGTTAGATCCCCTAACTACACCTTCTTTATAGTGATTGGTTAGACCCCCCCCCTAATCCCAATATTCAGCAACTGATTACATAACCCCAAATTGGAACTTTAACAGCATGAAAAATGACCTTTAACAGTGCTAAAAAACCATGGTTAATCGCATCACTGTTAAGGGGGGTCCCCTTTATCCGTACTAAAAAAGAACTGATAAAGGCACACTTTATCAGTGCTATTTTTAGCACCGATAAAAGGATACCTTTATGAGTAATTTTTAGTAATGATAAAGGATCCCTTTCTGAGTGATAAAAATAGTGATGATAATGGTTTACCCACCTTCAAGTGATATTTATATGACAGCACACCCAACATAAAATTTAAACACAAGACACCCAACCTAAAATTTAAACACAACACACATAGAAGCAAATTGGAATTTAGGAAAACTACAATTTAAAAAACACATCAGAAGAAAAAGTACTATATACATTTAATTGACATCAAGAATACAAAACTAAGAACCCATAGTATATAAAAAATAAACAATATTATTTACATTTTAAACAAAATGTTTTATATAATTACATTTATAGTTGTCCAAAAAACATTATAAAACATTAATATTTCATTTTTTGATTCTTGTGATTCCATATTAAAAATATTTTCTCTTTGTATTAGTTTTCTAACAAAACATCTCAACCAGATAAAAATATTCCACCCATATAAGAAAAAAAAATTGTTAGTAATACTATAATTAAATAAATTAAAAATTAATATGAAAGAAAACATTAATAAAAGGTTAATATTTAATAAATATGATATATTTGGATCTATATCGGTCACATAATGCTTATTATTGAGGTGGGGTTGATTCCTACATGTTAAAAATGATTTATGGATAATTTTCCAAATATATGAAAACAATCCAAATGTGTTTTATCGTTTTTGAGTATGTTAGTTGTTATTTTCCTAAAATTAATGTTAATTTTAAATAACGACATATTTGGAGTAGTACTAGACCCAAAGTTCAACGTATTGAGGTGTGACAGATTCATACATGTCACAAATTACTAATGTATTTTTTTCCTAAAGTATCAAAACAATCTGAACGAATTTTCTTATTTTTCAGTATGTCAGTTGTGTTTTTTTACTAAAATGTCATTTTAAACTAAAAACACACATTTTGAGTCATACTGGTCACATCGTGCATCATTTTGACATGATACTACTTCATACACATCAAAAATGACTTATGAATTCTTATCCCAAATAATCATGACAATCAGGATGTGTTTGTCTGGTTTTCAGTGAGTGGCACGTTTTGAACTAAAGTGTCAATTTTAAACTGATAACATTCACTTTAAGTCATAAGGATCACATTGTGCATCATATTGAGGTATGGGTATCTCCAACACATCAAAAATTAATCATGGATAATTTTACTATAGTATCAAAGAAATCTGAATGGATTTTTTTTGTTTTCATTATGTCACTTGTTGTTTTTTCTTAAATTAATGTCAATTTTAAATAAAAAGAGAATCATTGAGTTGTATCATCCACACCATTCATTGTATTGTGGATAGGATGATCACTACACATCAAAAATAAATAATATATCATTTTCATAAAATATCAAAAACAATATAAAAGTGTTTTCTTGGTTTTAAATATGTCACTTGTTGTTTTTACATAAATTAATGTCAATTTTAAATAAAAAGAGAAACTTTGAGTTGTAACGGCCATTCCATGTATCGTATTGAGTTGTGGCCAACTCCTATATGTCAAAAATGAATCATCAATAATTTTCATAAAATATAAAGACATTTCAATTGTTTTTACTCAGTTTTATGTTCAACGCTTTTTGTTTTTACTTAAATTAATGTCAATTTTAAATAAAAGGAGACACTTTGAGTTGCACCAGACACACCATGTGTCATATTGAGGTGTGACTAATCTTTAAACATCAAAAATTACTAATATATATTTTTCAGAAAATATAAAAACAGTCTGAATGTGTTTTCTCAGTTTGTAGTATGTTGCTTGTTGTTTTTACTTAAATTAACGTCAATGTTAAATAAAAAGAGACACTTTGATTTGTAACAACCAAACTCTGTATTAGATTGAGGTTTGGTTTAATCCAACACATCAAAAATGACTCAGGGATATTTTTCTTAAAATATAAAAATAATATGAAAGTGTTTCCTCAATTTTATGTACGACACTTATTGTTTTTTCTTAAATTAATGTCAATTTTAAATAAAAGGATACACTTTGAGTTGTACCATCCACAACATGCATCATTTTGATGTACATATGATCCTTACAAGTCAATAATTACAAATAGAAAATTTTATTAAAGTATCAATACAATCCTAATGTGTTTTCTCAGTTTTTAGTATGTCACTTGTTGTTTTTATTTAAATAAATGTCAATTTTAAATAAAAAAAGATACTTTGAGTTGTAACAGAAATACCATGCATCAAATTGAGGTTCATTTGAATCCTACACGTCAAAAATGACCCATGGATCATTTTCATAAAGTATCAAAATAATCTGAATGCGTTTTCTTAGTTTTCGGTATGCCACTAGTTTTTTTTTACTATAATTAATGTCAATTTTAAATAAAAAGAGACACTTTGTATTATACCAGCCGCATCATGTTTCATCATGAGGTGAGGCTGATCCCTATATGTCAAAAATGAATAATATATCTTTTTCCCAAAATATAAAAATAATCTGAATGTTTTTTCTTGGTATTCAGTATGTCACTTGTTGTTTTTACTTATATTAATGTCAATTTTAAATAAAAAGTGACACTGAGTTTTAACAACCTCACTATGCATCGTATTATGGTTTGGTTGACTCTAAAACGTCACAAATTACTCATGGATTATTTTCCTAAAATATCAAAACAATCTAAATGGGTTTTCTAAGTTTTCAGTATGCGACTTGTTGTTTTTACTTAAATTAATGCCAATTTTAAATAAAAGAAGACACATTGAGTTGTACCGGAAACACCATGCATCATATAACGGTTTGGATGATCCCTACACATAAAAAATTACTAATAGATCATTTTCCTAAAATATAAAAACAATATGAATGTGTTTTCTCAGTTTTCAGTGTGTCACTTGTTGTTTTTACTTAAATTAGTGTCAATTGTTTAAAAAAAAGACACTTCGAGTAGTATCGACCTTCTTAGAAAACATTTCTAAAACCATTCTTAATAACCTAATGATATGGAACATAAAAAAGGGTGATCATATATGTTCAATTAGTGTAAAAATTGGAGGTATCAATGATCATATAAGGATAACATGAGCATAAAGATGTTAGAAGGTGATATTAACATTAGAAATTCATAATGTTGGACTCCTCCTGTCTTAATAAGGTTTTAATGATAAAAAATATTGTACATTCTATAAATCTTGTTATTTCTATTCAATCTGTCTCAAATCATGTGTATAGATGGTTGGTTTCTTTATGCTTTAAATAAACCAATCCAAGATCTTTAGTGCTATGTTTGATTATTGTAAACTATATTTTTAATTTGTGTAATAATGGATTTCCTTGATAAATTATAAATTATGATCAATTATATGAATATTACTGCTCAAGTCTTTATATAGATATTTGGCTAAGTCTGAGAAACCGTGAGTCTACCACTGGTTCTGGTTTTCTGGAAAAGTGACCCAGACACCGTGACCAGACACCGTGACCCATACACTGTGAACCAGACATCATGACCCGACACTAGGACCAGACACAGTGACCCAGACACTGTGACACAGACCCCATGAACCAGACACTATGACTAGACACCAAAATCATTTTCAGATCTTTTGATGTTTGTAACACTGGTTCCTTGCTGATACACCGTTTAAAGTTTGGCAATAGACCAGACACTGTGATCGTAACACCGCATCTATGCTACCGGTTCCTGATCACTATACAACTATGCCATCATAACTATCTCACCACTCAAATGAAAATAAGGAGAAACTATTTCATGGAGACACCATTTCACAGAGACAATATTTCATGAAGACACCATTTCAATGTGGCACAGTTTCCAAATAGACTATCACACCTTTCTTTAATCTATTCTGTCGTTTTAGATTTAATTTCTAATGGTTATATTGGAGTCTTTTAAATGAATTGACATAATTAATATTTATTTTTAGACATTTCACCTAATAGTATGAGGTACAAGGTTCAGAATACATGCATCCTATCAGCTCTGGCACATGCACTCCATGAATTAAAAGAGAAGTGAGGCCTAAAAACAAAGGGGTGTGATATCGTGGAGAAGCACGAACAAACACATGAAACTCAAAACATCTGAAGAACACACAAATAATTCACAAATCCAAAAGCTTGGATACCATAAATCAATGTCAAGAACATATTTTCAATAAAAAAATACACGAAGAACACGAGCCAGATCTAACTGGAAACCAGAGCACCAGACTTACAAAACTATGTTTCTTGCAAGAGGACTCGATTCTTACATCGGATTCATCCTAGAAGTATATAGCTTCATATAATCACACTCAGAGCACTTCTAACCTTATCTCATCATATTTTCTCTATTGCATATTGTTTTTATCTTTCGAGTAGCGTGTGTGTGTCTGTATAAAAAAATGCATTGTCTCTTGCACTAAACTAAAGGATACATAATGTCCTTCCTCTCATATTTTTTTACACTTATTTACTCCCAAGGATAGGTGTTCAAGAGGTACATGTGTGACCTGGTAGTTCATAACCCCAAAGAAATTTGGATGAGGTCATGTGACCAGGAATGTCCTATGCACTGTTGTTTACCTCGATCCAGGGTGTAGATCAATTTTATTAATATAAACTGTTTGGTGGCAGGTCATCACCAAGTGGAGTGGATTAGATCTAGACTTGAAACTGAACTACTAGTTTTATATCCACTATGTTGTTTAATTTATTGATCTCTATTTTATTTCATAATTCATAAATCACTAGATTTACATTGATAGTTAATTGTGGAAAGAAGTTATAATTGTTTTTAATTATTAGAATAGCTTCAAAAGTAATATTAATAACTGATATTAAGGTTAATGAGATTTAATTAATCTTCTAAGAATATATTGAAACAGTAAAATGTTTATAAATGTATTACTTTTATTGATTGTGATGTATTTATTTTTATTGGGGAACCTTTTAAGAATAATTTTCAAACAGAAATTTTTATAGATACTCAATTCACCCCCTCTTGAGTACTCTTCTCTGAACAACATTTGGTATCAAAGGGTGTTTGTTATTCCTGTTAAGAATTGATTTTTGAAAATATTAAACTGTGATTTTAGTTGTACTTTAATGATCTATAAATTTCTGTTAATTCTAAATTTCTAGCTCTTTCGAAGTATTTATTTGTTATAGATAACAGACTGCAAGGCACTGCAACAAACATACCACCATTCTTTAATGGAACCAATTATGCCTAATGGAAAATCAAAATGAAAATGCATTTAGAAAGTATGGGTTTTGAAATTTTTTCTTCAATTATAGATTATTATAAGATTACTACTACTGATAGAATCGCATGGGATGACCCAACCCAGACAGCCTATAATAACAATTTCAAATCCATGAGTGCTCTATATTTCTTCCATGGGGATGAGAAATTTAACCGAATTTCTGTATGTAAAACTACCCATGAAATTTTGGATATTTTGTATGTTTCACATTGAGGAACATCTATTGTGAAAGATACGAGAGTTAATACTTATAATATTAGACATGATATCTTTAAAATGAAACATTATGGGCCAATTTATGACATGTATCTCAGGTTCAACAAGATTTTCAACATAATGATTTCTCTTGGAAGAGAAGTCACTACCAATAAAAATGTTATGAGGATTCATAGATACTTACCTGATAGATGGAGAGGAACCTCTATCTATGTTAGATAACGATGAGACATCAGAAAGTTACCGGTAAAAGAACTCATTGGGAATATAATGATGTATGAAGAGGAGATGAAAGTCAACAAGGAATAAGAGGATGAACCCAAATGAAAATCTATTGTATTTAATACCACCATCTCCAAAAAAAGAAAAATGGAAATTCAAGGCCTCTGTAGAAAGTTCAAGCAGTGAAAAATAATCACCTGACAGTGACGAGGAGATGGCTCAATTATCCAGAAGGATTAAGATATTTTACAATAAGAATAAATTTTTAAGAAATCCTAACTTCAAAAGAAGAAATGATAAAAAAGGAAGCTCAATGAATGTTTGAAAAAGAACTGAAAATTCTGATGAGGTAGTATGTTATGAATGTAATAAAAAGGTCCATGTAAAGGCTGACAGTCTGAAGCTCATGTACAAAAAGAAATATTATGTCAAAGATAAAAAGTTAAAAAATCCAATGAATGCAACATTGAGTGTTTCTGAGGATAGTTCAAGTGACTCATAATCTTCACATTATGAACATGCTAACAAATCCAATATGGGTTTCACAATAAACACATCTGAGGTAACATTGGAATTTCCTGTACATAATTCCTATTATTTTGGAGATGAAAGTGATTATGAGAATATTTATAATTAAGAAATGTTTGAGTACTGTAATATGCTTGGAGAGGCATGTAATAAACTAAAAGATAAAAACAAATCTTTAAAGAAACTACATGCTCCTACCTCAACTGTTAAAACTAAACTTACTATAGAAATGAAAAAAAATGTTCAATTACTCAAAGAAAACAATTCATTAAATCTATCTAATGATAAATTGAAAAAGAACCTTGAAAGATTTACTAAAAGTAAATATACTTTGGTAAAAATTATAGGTAAATAGATTGCTCTTAAATATACCACTATTATTGGATATCAACTGGGTAAAAGTGTGTTTGGAAGAACTAATTTTGTTTCTAAATCCAGGACTCACTAATTTACTCCTAATTCTGGAAAACATTCATGTAGTTCAAGTTATGATACACTTTTTACTATTTCAATCATTTCTAGACAAAATAGAGGTTATTTTTCAAGCACTTTGTTTACAAGAAAACTTATGAGGTCGATAGGGGTTTATAAAGCACTAGTCACTAATATTACTAGACCCAAACAAATATGGGCACCAAAGTCAATTTTTATTTGACTATTTTATAAGAATGTTTCTTAAAGAGATATTTTAAAATCTTTTGGTACTTGTAAAGTGGGTGTTCAAGACACATGATAGGGGACTATTCATGCCTCATGAACTTAATAAAAATTTATGGTGGACATGTCACTTTTGGTGAAAATACCAGTGGAAAAATCATTGTCTTTTTCCAAATCTGTAACTCTAACTCAGTTTCAATTTCCAAAGTAATTTTTGTTGATGGATTGAAACATAATATGCTTAGTATTTCAGAACTATGTGAGGATGTATTTAATGTCATATTTGAAAATGATGCATGAAATGTTTTTAATTATACAAATGAATTAGTGTTTTTTGCATTGAGAAGTGAAAATTTATACTCTATTAAATTATTTTATTTAGTCTCTCAAAATGCTTCATGTTTATGTGTATTTCACAAAGAGTCTTCGATTGGGAATATGAGACTAATAACCTGTAATATTCACTCCCTTAGAAAGAAAACTATAAAAATATTAGTCAAAAACCTACACAAAAATGAGTTTTTAAATGATAAAGTGTGTAATACTTGTCAAAAGGGAAAGCAACCCAAAAAAATTTCAAACCAAAGAAATAAGTGTAAACTTATCATCCTCTCAAACTAGAGCACATGGATTTGTTTGAACCATCTAGAGTTTCTAGTTTAAATGGAAAGCACTCTGTTTATGTTCTTGTAGTTGTATTTTCAAGTTATACTTGGACTTTCTTTTTGGATTACAAAAGTGAAGCCTACTCTCATTTCACCAAATATTCCAAAACTATAGAAAATCTTAGTGGACTTAGATTTAAATCCTTAAGAAGTGATTAGGGTCATGAGTTTAAAAATCAATAGTCTGAGTCCTTTTTCTCACAAAATGGCTATAGTCATAATTTATCTGCCCCTAGAACACTTCAACAAAATGGAGTGGTCGAAAGAATAAATAGTACATTGAAATAGATTTCTAGAACCATGATTAGTGAATATGACATACCCATTTATTTTTGGGTTGAAGATGTAAATAAAACATGCTATATTATAAATAGAGTGTTGATTAGACATATTCTTAAAATAAATCCATATGAGTTATGGAACAATAGAAATCCCAAAGTAAGCTAATTCAATGTTTTTGGTTTCCTAGTCTACATCCTTAATACTAAGAACAATCATGACAGATTTTCTCCAAGAGTGATAAAGGAATATTTCTAAGATATTCAATCTATATTAAATCCTATAGATTGTTTAATAAATGAACTAAATGTATAGATGAGTCTATCCATGAAAAATTTGATGAAATAGATCCACATGGGCCTAAGACCTATCTAGAGAACCTGGAGGATGATGTGTCAAATCCAAACATCAATATAAAATCCTCTAACCATCCTTTAAGGGAATCTGTGAAAAATTCCAATTCTAATAATTCTTCAGATTTAGGTCATAGTGAACCTGAACCTTTTGAAGAACCTGAAATCACAAATCCATTTTTTTTCTATAGTTGTTAGAACTCTAATGAACCATCCTTTATATGCAGTTGTAATAGATTTAGATAAAGGAACTCAAACAAGAGCTTCTATTATAAATCAGGATGAACCTCAAGTCTTCTTGTCACAACATGAACCTAAAAACATTAATGATGATATTAATGATGAATTTTGAGTGATGGCTATACAAGAAGAACTTAATCAATTTTAAAAGAACAATGTTTGGAAACATTTTGACAAACCCAAAGACACATTCACCATAGGATCTATGTGGGTGTTTAGAAATAAAGTAGATGAAGTTGGTAACATAGTTAGAAACTAGGCTGGATTGGTTGCACAAGGAAATAGTCAAGAAGAAGGAATTGACTACAAGGAAACCTTTTCACTAGTTACTAGACCTGAATCCATCAGAATTCTACTTGCTTATTCTTCACATCTGAATTTCAAACTATATCAAATGGATGTTAAAAGTTCATTCCAAAAAAGGTATATATTAGATGATGTCTTTGTTGAAAAATCCTTGTTTTAAAAATCCTCATTTTCCAAATCTTGTCTTTAAATGATCGAAAGATTTATATTGTTTAAAACAGGCTCCATGAACTTGGTAAGATATATTAAGTAACTTTATTATTTCCAAAGGTTTTACATAAAGAATAGCTGATCCTACCATTTTTATAAAACGAATTTCCAACGATGTTTTAGTTGTACAAATTTATGTAGATGATATTATTTTTGGATCTTCAAGAAATTATTTATGTATTGAATTATATAAAATGATTAAAAATGATTTTGAAATGAGTATAATGGGTGAACTAAAATTATTTATTGGATTTAAAATCAATCAAAATGATGATGGAATTATTTTAAATCAAATCAAATATACTAGAGATCTTCTAAAATGTTTTTTCTTGGATAACAATAAAAGCAATGACACTCCAATGAGCACTACTTGTAATTTGGATCTTGATGAAGATGGAAAATCTATTTATCAATCCACTTATAGAGGAATTATTGGAATCTTACTCTAATTAACTACTACCCAACCTAACATTATGTTTAGTGTATGTTTGTGTGATCATTTTCAAGAAAACCCAAAAGAATGTCATTTAAATGCTGTTAAGTGAATCTTGAAATAACTCAATTATATACCCAATATAATACTGTTTTATCCCAAAGGACAATAATTTGAGTTCTTTAGTTATTTTGATGCTGACTTTGGTGGTTTAAAGTTGGATAGATGAAGCACCTCTAGAACATGTCACTTTTTAGGAAAGTCAGTAGTATCATGGTGTAGTATAAAACAAAACATTGTTTCATTATCTACTACTGAAGTTGAGTACATATCTTCTGGTAGTTGTTGTGCACAAATTTTTGGGATGAAACAAAAATTACTAGATTATAGATATCAATTCAAACATGTACCTATAAATTGTGACAATACAAGTGTTATTAACATCTATATAAATTGTGTTTCACACTCTAGAACAAAACATATTGATATAAGACATCACTTTTTGAGAGACCATTTTACAAAAGGTGATATCACTTTGGAATTCATTTGAACTGAATATCCGCTCACTGATATATTCACCAAACCATTAAATTCTGAAAGAATAGATTACATCATAAATGAATTGGGAATGATAAATCTTAACTAGTAAGTGTACTATTTCACAACATATTGTTTTACAGTTTATGGTTTCACAAATCATTGTAGTAATATTACTATCTAACTCTTAATGTTCTATAGTTTACTGTCTTAAAAGTTGATGTTTCAAATAATATGGCCGCACAGTTTTGAAGTCACACAGTTACGATATCACTATGAAATCCAGTTACGGTCTCACCATAAAATCATATTACGGTCTCACCATGAAAGTTTGTTCCAGTCTCACCGTAAATAAACTTTATCATTTTTTAACATATTATAACCCATATCATGGTAATTAATTACTTTATTCTTTTACTTTACCATGCTTTTGATTTTGCATCACTTGATATCCCTACATGATAAAAATGAAGGAAGTTTCACTCTTTTATTCACCTGAGATCTCTTCTCTCAAACTGTAACCCCTCCTTCAACCTTTATCTTTCTCTCGAACCTTCGTTGAATTCCCAGAATAAAACACTCATCATCATAAACTCCTGAGAAGAAAATATCGAAGAAGATGATGAAAATAACATCGAAAATAGCACCTGAAGGTCCTTTGAATCCAAACCTGGTGAACAATATAGTAGTACCCAGAAAGGAAATTTTCCCCAAGTGGCTACTGTCATGTAAGTCTTTAGAATTGAAAGTACTAAAAGAGAAAGGATGGCTGGATTGGTTAACCAAAGAGGAAAGAACGATTTAGCCAAATCTAGACACTTAGTTTTATCAGTTTGTTCAATTATATTTTGATACAAAAGATGATTTGGTTATGAGAAGCTGGATCAATGGGCAATGATTTACCTTTTCGTCAAGGTTATGGGCTTATTGCCTAAGGATACCTCGTGAGGGTATTTTTGAGGACTATTAGAGAGGTCCTCCTCCTCCAAGTGATATATTTGTTTTATAAGAATCCTTGGGAAGCTTGACCGGAAATGAAACAAAGATAAGTGATATTGATACTGAGCTTGATGGTGAAACCAGACTTTTGTTTACGTTTTTCAGAATTTGATTAGTCAAATAAAAGAAGACTTTGCTACACTCAAGGATCAGGATGTATTTTTGATACATATTATGAAGAAAATTCAAGTATGTTATACTTCATATGTTTGATTTGATAAATACAACCTCAAAGTCAACCTCCCTATTCTAGTCAAGGATAATCCATGCTATACATCATTCTAAAGGGTTGGTTGAACCATATGAAGAATTCATTAAGGACTATGAATTTTTTATCTCAAAGGTTACAGTCAAAATAATGAAAATTAATTGGAATCCATGGAGAAAATCATGGGTAAAGGATAACGATAGGGTCTATGAAAAGTTTAACCCGGTTGAACACTCTTCATGATTTAAATACATTTCTGATCCTGGTTTGGAGCTAGATTACATTTCTGACTATTCATTCGAGGAGGAAGAAGAAGAGGTTTTTTCACCTATAGGGAAAATTGTCTCAGATGAGGATGGCAACGAACTTGCTCCTCAAGTCTTAATTGATAAGGAAGTACATGTTACTAAAGAAATTGTTGATCTAGAAGAAGAACCTACTTATAAAGAACATCCTACTATTAGTGTAAGGGAAAAGGGTGTTCGGGAAGAACATCTAGAAGAATATCTTTCTCTTGAGAAAGAAGCTTGTTTTAAGGAATACCTAGACGAACAAGTTTTTCATGAGATTATCCTATCTGATGAAGAAATAATGAAGCAAGCCTTTAAATTGGATAGAAAATAAATTAGTGAGGATATTGGGGATAAAATATGGGATATAGGTGAAGGATATTAATCTCTTAGTCTTATAATAGATGCACCTACTAAGGGGGAGCATCACCCAAATTTGGAAATCATTGATGTTCCTAATCCAATTGATCCAACTCCGTGGATACATAGTATAAATTCCCTAGCTACTTTGATGTGAATGATTCCAAAGAAGCCTTATTTAATGTTTTAGATTTTTCTAATGTGTTTCAATTGAAACTGGTATCTTCTCTTGATGTTATATCTACAAAAGAACATGACCCTGCCTCAGATTCTATTTCTTAACCTTCAGAAGAATATTCTAGCTTAGTGAGTAAGGATGATTTGAAATCCTTTGGAGATACCTTATTAGCTACAGATGAAAATTTCATGAACACTAAACCTTCTCCTGTGGAAAACTTGAGTGAAAGAGATGCTGCCTTATTGTTAGGGAAGATCATTTATAAGATTCAGCCAAAAATGCTTCATGAAATTCAAGAATTCAGAGTTGAGAAAAAACATTTTAGTGATAAAGTAAAGTCTCTCAAAGGTATGGTTGATGATATGCATAGTGCTGAAGTCAATACCAGAACTTTTTTCTCATCTTGTTGAGGATGTTAGTGGTCAAATTCCACAAGAATTTTCCTCCCTGATTCAACCTAACCGAACTTCCTTAGCTAAAAAGGTGGGTGAAAGAAATAAGAAAACAGTTCATGAAATTATTGAGCTTGTTATTGGTCTTAACATGTTAACTAATGAGTATAAGTTATGTCTCCATAAAGTTCTAAATCGACTGAAGTCTCTTACTGCACCTGTTACAGCTTCTCGTGCCTCTAGATAGTCATCTCAACCTTCCTTGGATGGTGATATTCTCATAATGGTTATTAAGGAATAAATTCAATCATTGCTCAGTGGATTTTACAATGAGTCTCTTTCTGTGGTTGTCACGAATAGTGACAGAGTTCTTGATCTCGTAACCATACATTCCAAGATTTCCAATGATTCTCAAGAATAAATTACTAAGAAGGTGGATTTCTACTTTAATATGATTTTCTCTAAGAATAATATGACAAAGCATTTCATGTACCTTTTAGATAATCTGAATATCCCTCCTGTCACTCAAGCATTCAAAAATAAAGTTCAGAAGCTGAAAGATTTCACTCCTTTGTTGGACAAGTTTATAGAGAACAAAGATGACTTTGATAAAGTGATGCAGTATGGTGGGGAGATTATTGATGACTTCATCAGGCTATCAAGGCCTTATCTTTATGTGTAGAGCACTACTATTGTGGCTTCTTCAGCTTCACCCTTGAGACTTGGTTTGCCTCCTTCCTCATTCACTGCATTTTTCTCTACTTCTATGTCAGTCTCATAGGCTCTGAGTCAGATCAGACCTATTATCCTTGATCAACAATTACCTCAGTCTTCCACCAAACCAACCTTACCCCCTCTATTTTTATGTTTTACCTCTACCTTCTCTGTCAGTTGGTTCACTTCCTTCTTCAACTTCTACCTTTTCTTATATGGCTTCTAGTGATTTTGATTCCAAGGGAAAAGAGAAGATAATCGGTGCTGATGAAATGTGAACAGTATCTTTTGATTGGGAAATTTTTGTATTTTTTTATTACTAATTTTAATGACTAGTCTTTCTCAATCTAATGCACTATGAACTTTTATTGTCTCCTATCTTATATAATTTTTCACCATTTTTGATAATCCAAAAAGGGGGGGAGACAAGCACTCTAAATGGAAACTAAGGGAGAGACACATCCACTAAGAACATATATCTTACTCACATGATTTGTGGTCATTAAAATGGGGGATATTTTTGGAATCCTCCTATATTAATCATGTTTTAATGATAAAAAATTATATACATTCTATAAAGTTTGTTAATCCTATTTAATCTATCTCAAATCATGTGTACAGATGGTTGGTTTCTTTATGCCATTAATAAACAAATCCAAGAACATCAATGTTATGTTTGATTATTGTAAACTATATTTTTAATTTGTGTTATAATGGATTTCCTTGATAAATGATTAAATCTGATCCATTCTATTAATATCACTGCTTAAGTCTGTATACAAATATTTGGCTATGTCTGAGAAACCATGAGTCTACTACTGATTCTTGTTTTCTGGAAAAGTGACCCAAACACCGTGAATAGACACCGTGACCCAGACACCGTGACTAGACACCGTGACTCGACACTGTGACCCAAACACCATGACCTAGACACCGTGAACCATGCATCATGACTAGACACTAAAACCAGTTTTAGATCTTTTGAAGTCTGTGACACTGGATCCTTGCCGAGACACCGTTTGAAATTTGGAAAAGGGCTAGACACCGTGATACTAACAGTGCATCTGTGCTACGAATTCCCGATCTCTATAAAATTATGCCATCACAACTGTCTCACCGCTCAAAGGAAAAGAAGGAGACACCATTTCAGGGAGACACAATTTAATGGAGATACCATTTCATTAAGACCCCATTTCCAAGTGACATTGTTTCTAGATAGACTCTGACACCATTATTTAATCTGTTTTATCATTTTTGATTTAATTTCTAACCATATTATATATGTATTTTAAATGAACTGAAATAATTAATATTTATTTGTAAACATGTCACCTAACAGTACGAGGTACGAGGTGCAGAATACATGCATCCTATAGGCTCTCACACATGCACTCCAAGAATAAAAATAAAAGTGTGGCCCAGAAACAAAGGGGCCTGATACAGTAAGGAAGTGCAAACCAACACATGCCACTCAATACATATGAACAACACATTAATAATTATCGAATCAAAATCTATGATACCATAGATCTGAGTCCAGAACATATTTTCAATACATACTTCATGAAAAACATGATCCAGATCTAACTAGAAACCAAAGCACCAGAACTGTGATACTCTATCTCTTGCAAGAGGAATCGATTCTTACATCTGCTTCATCCAAGAAGTACATAGCTACATAATATCATTCTCAAAGATCTTATAAACTTATCTCATCATTTTTCTCTGTTGTGTATTATTTTTATCTTCCAAGTAGTGTGTCTGTGTTTGTATAAAAACACGCACTGTCACCTGCACTAAACTGAAGGATAAAAGATATCCTTCCTCCCATATCTCTTTGAACTTATTTACTCCCACGGATAAGTGTGGAAGAGTTCCCTATGTGACCTTGTATTTCATACCCATGAAGAACTATGTAAGAGGTCATGTGACCTAGATATTCCTATTCACTGTTGTTTACCCCGATCTAGGGTGTGGATTGAGTTTATTAATTTAAACTGCTTGGTGGCAGGTGATCACCAAGTGGAGTGGATTAGGTCTCGGCTTGAGATTGAATCACTTGTTTTCTATCCGTTGTGTTGTTTAATATAGTGTTCTCTATTTTAATGCATAATTTAGAAATCACTAGATTTACTTTGATAGTTAATCTTGATAAGAAGTTATAATTGTTTTTCCTTATTAAAATAGATTAAAAAGTAATATTAATAATAGATATTAAGATTAATGAGATTTAATCAATCTTTTTAGAAGTTATTTAAATAGTCAAACATTCATAACCACATTAATTTGATTGAATCAACTATATTTTTTTTATTTGGGAACCTTTTAACAATACTTTTCAAATATAAATTTTAATAGATACTCAATTCAACCCCCTATTGAGTACTATACTCTGACCAAAACATACCCATCTTCATGATATTTGTGTACATTCATTCATAAGGTATTGTTCCATTTCATTTTTGAATGCATATATATCATATAGTGAATATGATTATTATAGATAGTCATAGTATTACTGAAAAAATATAAATACACAAGGGATTAATAAATATTTTAAATGAAATAGTAATTATCTTCAAAAATACCACTTTAGGGATGCTGTTTTTTTCATGGAATATGTCCTCCCTCATAAATTTACAATCATAATAACCACAATATTTTCCATTGGTTTGTTTCAAACATTTCATAAATGTGGTGGAGAATAAGTAATTTTTTTATATGTGTTTGGATAGTGAAATATTATTATATATACCCTGATACTTATCCAGTTTTAGTACATGTGTTCTTCCTTGTCCTTATCCCATGGTCTCGTTCCATTTTTCAGATGATAGTTATGCACCTCCCTATACATAATCCCCATTAAAGGATAATATAAATTATGTAACATTATTTTTAGTTATAAAATGTTTGATGTGGTGTATTACAAATTGAAAAATGCCATCATGCGTTGAGGGTTTATTGGATATCCATTCAATGAATCCAGGAAATAAATCTCTGGAGTATCAAAATTTTCTATTATAAGCATCCAATACTTCCCAAAATCACAAAAAGTAATAATTATTGAATGAAATGAAAATAAATTTGATAATATTGAATTGTATAGTCTTACCCATGCATCATTGGTATTAAATAGTGTCTGTCATCTGAAATATTTATTTCAAAGGATTTGATCAGACCTTCCACTAATTCATCCTTCTTTCGAGTTCTATTAAGATTATACTATTTATGTGATGTGAGGACTAATGATTCCAAACTTTTTATTATGGTAAAATGTGCTAAATTGTTTTTCATATATACACCTACCAAAAAATGAAAATTTATTTAGTCATAATTAACACATTATATCAGATTTTGGAAAATTAATTCATGAGAACATACCTCATGTATACATTTACAACTGATCCACCTAGACAGTCTTAGTCGAGGATTTCAGTTTCACTCTCAAGACCAATTAAGTCTTGATCTTTCTCTCTACTAATATTTTCATCAAATTCAACTATGTGGTTTCCACCATCTTTTAACTTTGCATCCACATGATCCTTTAATGATAGTAAACGTTGATATAGAATGGGTGGGGTAATTGTGCTTTTGATAGATATTTTTGATCGGTTGGTCAATCCCTTAGATGGTTTTGAGAAGGTCTTTTGTTTCATCACCTTCTCTTTGTCTATCTGTAATAACATTTGTCGGTTCAGACCTTTTTCATTAATTGTTAAATGTTTTGATTGAAAAGTAAATTGGAAATGAATACCTCTTTATAGACATGCTTTTTTATAAGATGTGGATACCAAGAGATTAATGTTCCAAAATATTTTTCGATCATAATAATATCATCCTCTTAAATTGGAATAGGTATCACTACACTCGGCTCATGGGATACATTGATCGATACTCAAACATTAACTATTGGAAGTGGTATGTTGGGTAGTGTTTCCTTTTGAATATTGAACACCATATCTGTAGAGACCCGTATCTTGACGTACATGGACATTACTTTACATTTGCGGAATACTTAGTACATAACAAAAACACACACACAAGGACCGTAATAGTTTAGTGTCTTTGGAAACTCGGAATATAATCTTCTAATCGTGGTGAAAGATCTTCAACATCTCCCATAAAGATCTTCTTTTTTTTATACCTAAAACCTTTCTTTATATCCTGGGGAAAAGAAAACATAAAAGGGTGAGCTCAAATGCTCATTAAGGGTAAACAAAAGAAATATCAATCACATCATATACATAAGCACATAACTTTTGGAAATCATAACCTGCAAAAGAGATCATAATTTCATAACATGGGGTAAATCATGGCAGTGAAATGTAATCACAATAATCATAACATAAAACATGAAACTTTGTGGCATTAACACATAATCATAGAGAATCATTTCTTGTTAGTCAAGACTCATTGCCAAGACTATCTTAGTGGGCAAAGTCCCTTTCTGAATCGAGTAACCCTCGTTTCAGTCATGTTTCACTGAACCGGCATAACCTACCGTTCCAGCCCTGTCTATCTCATGAGATATAAAATCATTACCCAATGCATTGGAGGGAGATATAGGTCCCACCCATCTCATAATGATACCATTCTTATGTGTGCCACAAAATCATAAATCATTCATCATTGCATAACCCATGTAATAAAAATGGGATTCGTAAACATCGTGACATCATAAAACAATTCATATAAGAAAAAGGAATTCATAAAAATAATTCCATCACAACATAACCAAATCAATGTAATAATAGGGATAGAAACAGAACCCTATGTTATCTTGGATGGAAAATAATTTTGATAAAATACTTGAACTTCATTCTTGAGGAAAATATCCTTTCTACTTCAAAAACACTTTTCCTTTCATAACATGTCATACAATTTTAAACTAAAAGAAGTTGATTAAAAATAAACTTGAAAACTTTTAAAGGAAGCTTCTTGGAAATAATGTTTTAAAAACCCATTCATGCCGTATAAGTTAAAAAAACATTCTTCTCGTACTTTTGTCGGAAAAGTCAAAAAGTTCCTCGTATGAAAAACGACAAAAGATTCCTTTCATATCTTTTACGAAAAACTCACCGAAGGGTAAAATTGTATTTAAACTATTGTAAGTGGATGGAAACAATATTACATATTGAGGTAACATGGATGTGGATGATAAAATACACCCCAGTAAATACTTACGAATAAACAATCTCGGATAAAAATGAGATTGTGATATTTCCCTTACCTTAGGTCCGATTTGCTTTGTTCGTGTCCGAAGATCCTGTATAATGGTTTAAATAATGTTATTGACTTATTCCAGAATCATACATATTGATATGATATCATATATGGTCATATTATTAGCTTCTTGTTGCTAATATTTCATTGTTACTTGTTACTCGGGTCTTTATAACTTTTTGTTCTTATGCGTGTTTTGTCGAATAAATTCTTATTCTTATCTTTAGGTTATAGATAATTCATTTACAGAATGGTATTAGTGTAGTATATACCATATTCATTCATTAAATTCATTTATATAATCATTATGAAATGAATATCATGTAGAACGAGTCGCATCACATCGTGGAGACGGTATTCCGTACGTACGCACGAGTGATGATATCGTTCCTATGATCGTGGAATTGTATTGGAGTATATATATATATTATTTCAGTATCAATATTACTTCATAATAATCATATATAGTTACTCATTACACCATTATACCCATCCTTGTAAGGTGATGGTGGAAAAATAGATTACACCACGGCGTGGAGACGGTATTCCGTACGTACGCACGCGCGGTGATTTCATTTTTCCGTAGGATGGATAGAAGGTGAATTAGGGTTGTTTCATATTTATAATAACATATCAGTATGTAAGTAATACTGATGTTATTACTTTATCATGAAACAACTAAAGAAGAAGAAGTTGAAGAAGAAAGAAATTGAAAAGATCGGTAATGGATATTACCTCTTCTTTGGAACGCCTCTTTGAATCCTCCACTTAAGGAACTAAGATTGGTCTTTGGAGAAGACCATGACCTCTAGGATTATTCTAGGGAAGTGGAGAGGAGAAAATGGCAGGGGTTGGCCGAGCTTGAGTGCTCAAATTGGTGTGAGGAGGAGGGGGAGGAGGTGCCCTTTTATAAGGGAGGAGAGGGGCACCTTAGGAATATCTCAAAATATTATTTTATATTAAAGTCAAAATCGGTTTATAATGGTTCCAAAGGGTCTTATTTCGACGCTAAAGTGGGGATGGGTCGAAATCCCATCAAAAAATAGGATTTAGACAAGTTTAGGGTATTATTTTAACCTTATCAATTAGATTTAACTCTAAGTTAATTAATTTAACTTTTACCGTGTCTTTTTGTTTTCTTTCACTATATGGTTAATACACTTACTATAACATGCCAAACGAATCCCAAATTGTTTATTATTAATATATATATCCTTATATAAGTCATTTGGCTGAACCTTAGATTTTTAGGAATACAATAACAATTAATAATATAATATTTGATTTAAAAACTATTTTGTGTCAATTTTGACACTATTTGATATATGATTTTTGTGAAAGTCATAACAGAATTATATGTTCTAAACAAGTTGATTAAATAAACATTAATATATCATAGTAACCTAGAAAATTAGTGGAATTCATAAAAAGTCTCAAATTACATTCATTTGAGCATTTATAACATCAATTATGTTAATATTTCCTTAAAATGGTAATTACTGCATCATCGTTGTGTCATAAATAAATTAATTTATTTAAAGTCTAAAAATTATAAATAAAATATCATTATGTAAGAAATCTTTTTATCTTTCTAATGAATATTTATAGTCGAATTTATCTTATGTATAACCCCATATTAAAAATGTTTTAGTTATTAAACTTTGATTTTAACTATTTTAACTATTCATTAAATAATATAATATTAAATGTCATAAACTAATCCAAGTGGACCTAAATGGTCATATTATAATCATAAGGTTGTTTTTGGTCGAATTACACTTATCCAATAGAATTAGGACATGTGTTAGGGTAATAGTAATATCATATTTACCCTTAGTTACCCTATTTACTATTAACCGTGGTAAAAAAAAGTAAAAATTTACTATTCACCAAAAATTATTTTCATCTCATTGAACCACATTTTACTTACTGACATCAACCGTGTCTCTCGGATTTTTGAAATTCCATTCACAGAAGCGGTAAAATTAATATTTATGAAGAAATTAATTTTTTTAACTACCACTTAGTAGTTTCACTATTCATCAAAAATTGATGTTTTTCAGAACAATGCCAAAATTTCATCCTAAGCTATATTTCATATTCCGAATTCAAAAATGAAGTCTATTTTACCAAATTCATATCATAGAATTTTCATTAATTAATTTTATAATTAAATCCCGCTGTTAAAACAAATAGCGTGTTTTTAAGAAACAATATCTATCAAAAGATTGACACTTGAATATGTCTGGTTTAAATGTGAAATTACATCCAATGACCAACATTGTATTAAATTGTAAAAATATATTCTAAATATACTTTAAAACCACTCAAATTAATAATTTATCACTATTAATTATTTCGATTAAAAAAGTTGTTTTTAATTATAATTTAGTAATTTTCACTATTCATCAGAATATGAAAGTTATCCGAAAAGTACCAAAATTTCACCTTAGGCTAAATTCGATACTCCAAATCCAAAAATGAATTTCATTTTGAAAAATAAGATTTACAGAGTTTTAAAAAGTGGTTATTACTATTCATAACGGCTAGTTTTAATAATATTTTAATAGCATATCGTTGTTTAGTGAAACTCGGTATTGCGTATTACACACGCTATCGAGGAAGGTCGTGATTGCGTGTAATTCAAGGCAAGTCAAGGATGCGTGTTGTGCAAGATCCTTTTGGTGTAGCGTACAACACAAGACTTTAATAAAATTAAAAAGAATATTTTTTTATAAAATCTTGGGCTGTTACATTCTACCCCCCTTAAAATGAATTTCGCCCTCGAAATTCGTCGGGGGTTATAAATGGTTTACTATTCGAAAGTTTCTTTAATAGAAACCCACATCTTAAAAAGGAATATCAAAAAAAATCTTTAAAAACAAAAGTATGAAACGTAACGGTTACCCAAATAAACTAATCATTGGGTTTCCACATAGGTGAAAATATGGATATGGAAGAGAAATATAACCATCATGTTCTGATGGAGAGTGGTAGAGAACATGGCTATGGAAAAGGCAGTAATCACAAATCCATAGATTTGTGATGATATAAGGTACCATCTGATTCATCAGGTATAAGATCACTAGGACAACATTTTTGGTTTTCAAGATCATTTCCCTAAAGTTGAAAATTTGAATTAGAATAAATACTTACTTTATTTTGGTACAATCTCACTGTTGTTCGTGCCTTGAACAATTTCCACTTCATCTCTTAAATAAATGAAGTTGAATTTGTTATTCATGAAGTGTTAGCAGATCATGTGATAGAATGACGGGTCATTCCATCTGTCTCAAACAAAAGGTTAGCAAAACTTATATGCATAAGTCGATCTATAGTGAGATTAATCATATATGGTTCCTAAAAGGGACTTATACTTCATATATCATACTGCTTAATATAATAAAACTAGTTTCTACTAAACAGGGACTTCCTGTAGGCCAGTGGTAGGCGATAAAGGCCAGTCGCACTTCGGTTGTGGGTTCGATTCCCACAGCCTTGTCCGAAGCGATGGGCTGTCGCCCGTCCTGCAGGTTGTCCTTTTTCCAAAACAATATAACATCCCATCAATAATATCGAAAAAAAACAAACAATACTAACTTATGTCCAACATAATCCATTCCAATCTTTTAGGCTTATCCATAATACTGCAGTCACTCTCATAATATAGTGAAAATGATTACCAGAGATTTAACACCATCATCGATCCCCATATATCATAAGATATGTTTTGTTGGTCACATTCCAAACATTCAAAGTCCTTAATCGTGTATTCTCTTGAATACCTTAGTGAAAACATGAATGCAGTTAAAAGTTAACACCTTCCACATACTAAAATCCTCAAAATTCTATATACTCAAACCATGATATCACTTAGTCCTTATATCAATCATGAGCTCATGAATACTGTTAAACATTTCATTTTCTCATTTTCCCTTCATTATGCGCATAATATCTCAATCACTTTGAATACCACATTAGACCAATACATAAATATTCCAATATTCCAAGATACAACATTATTTTGGAATCCCATTACATAAACACTTAATCATTCCACCACATCGTTGTCATATTCAACATTGCCAATAGTGATCGCATGTGACTTCCCTTTGTCCTTTGCCTTAAGCGGTTGCTCATGTCGATCATCACTAACCCTTGGATTAGGGCATTTATTAGCATAATGCCCCATTTCCTTGCACTTGAAGCATTGAAGTGTTGGTTGTACGTTCTCTGCAGTGTTTGCTTTATTCACTTCATTAGAATCCCATTTTCCATTACTTCGACACTCAGCTACTCGATGACCTTCTTTTCCACACTTAAAACATTTTCTAGTCCCTTTAAGACAATCTCCACCATGCTTCTTTCCACACTTTGTGCATAAGGAAACATTCATCTTCTTTTCACCATTATTCTGAGTTTTCTCCTTGAACTCCATCTTTCGTTTCTTGTCAAACCCATGAGATGGATATGTAACACCAACTTCCATTTCTACCTTGATAGCACAACGCACAATTTCTTCATAGCTACTGAAGTCTCTTATAGCTAATGCCCTTCGAAGACTTGGTTTTAAGCCACTGAAAAATCGATCAACTTTACTTTCAGGTTGGATGATAATACCAGAAGCGTACCTTGCAAGTCTTGTAAAATTCGCTTCATAGGTACCAACAGATTCATCATCCCTTTGCTTCAGTTCAAGAAAATCTTTCTCCATCTTTGTTCTGAGAATACGAGGGAAGTACTTATTGAAAAATAAGTTCTTGAACTCGTCCCATTCCATAGACTCAATTTCATCCCTTTGCCTCGTATTCTTAATAAGATTCCACCATTGATCAGCATCTCCTTCCAAACGATACACTGCTAGGATGACTTTATCATGTTCAGAACATTGAAGAACTGAAAATATCTTTTCACTAGTACTAATCCATTGTTCAGCAACTAATGGATCAGTAGACCCACTAAAAGAAGGTGGACGCTGCCTCATGAAGGATTCAACAGAATGTTGCTCCTTCCTTTGCTCGTTTGGAAGTCCTGCATGATTCATAGCTTGAGAAAGTTGTGTGAGCATTGCTACAAGATTTTTCATTCCGGCTCCCATATCGTTTGGTTGCTCAGGGGGACAATCATTGCATTGCCCATCACATTCCGCATTAACACGGTTCCTTCGGGTTCCAGCCATCGTCTAAAACCCCAAAAGAATAGTATGAGAGGAAAAAATCATGCTAGGGAAAACAACATAATAAAGGGGTAGTACCCTCAATATCTAACATCTTAGGTTAAATTCGAAGATCGTTAGCGCAATTCTAGGACTATAACCTATACGTATACTTAACCTTAGAGACATCCCTAGACATACCTTAGAAATATCTCTAGGGATCTCACTAACGTTTTCGCATCCTAGTTTCTAAAGGTTGACTAAACCTTTCCTCTGATACCAACTGTAGAGACCCGTATCTTGACGTACATGGACATTACATTACATTTGCGGAATACTTAGTACATAACAAAAACACACACACAAGGACCGTAATAGTTTAGTGTCTTTGGAAACTCAGAATATAATCTTCTAATCGTGGTGAAAGATCTTCAACATCTCCCATAAAGATCTTCTTTTTTTTTATACCTAAAACCTTTCTTTATATCCTGGGGAAAAGAAAACATAAAAGGGTGAGTTCAAATGCTCAGTAAGGGTAAACAAAAGAAATATCAATCACATCATATACATAAGCACATAACTTTTGGAAATCTTAACCTGCAAAAGAGATCATAATTTCATAACATTGGGTAAATCATGGCAGTGAAATGTAATCACAATAATCATAACATAAAACATGAAACTTTGTGGCATTCACACATAATCATAGAGAATCATTTCTTGTTAGTCAAGACTCATTGCCAAGACTATCTTAGTGGACAAAGTCCCTTTCTGAATCGAGTAACCCTCGTTTCAGTCCTATTTCACTGAACCGGTATAACCTACCGTTCCAGCCCTGTCTATCTCATGAGATATAAAATCTTTACCCAATGCCTTGGAGGGAGATATAGGTCCCACCCATCTCATAATGATACCATTCTTATGTGTGCCACAAAATCATAAATCATTCATCATTGCATAACCCATGTAATAAAAATGGGATTCGTAAACATCGTGACATCATAAAACAATTCATATAAGAAAAAGGAATTCATAAAAATAATTCCATCACAACATAACCAAATCAATGTAATAATAGGGATAGAAACAGAACCCTATGTTATCTTAGATGGAAAATAATTTTGATAAAATACTTGAACTTCATTCTTGAGGAAAATATCCTTTCTACTTCAAAAACACTTTTCCTTTCATAACATGTCATACAATTTTAAACTAAAAGAAGTTGATTAAAAATAAACTTGAAAACTTTTAAAGGAAGCTTCTTGGAAATAATGTTTTAAAAACCCATTCATGCCGTATAAGTTAAAAAAACATTCTTCTCGTACTTTTGTCGGAAAAGTCAAAAAGTTCCTCGTATGAAAAACGACAAAAGATTCCTTTCATATCTTTTACGAAAAACTCACCGAAGGGTAAAATTGTATTTAAACTATTGTAAGTGGATGGAAACAATATTACATATTGAGGGAACATGGATGTGGATGATAAAATACACCCCAGTAAATACTTACGAATAAACAATCTCGGATAAAAATGAGATTGTGATATTTCCCTTACCTTAGGTCCGATTTGCTTTGTTCGTGTCCGAAGCTCCTGTATAATGGTTTAAATAATGTTATTGACTTATTCCAGAATCATACATATTGATATGATATCATATATGGTCATATTATTAGCTTCTTGTTAGTAATATTTCATTGTTACTTGTTACTCGGGTCTTTATAACTTTTTGTTCTTATGCGTGTTTTGTCGAATAAATTCTTATTCTTATCTTTAGGTTATAGATAATTCATTTACAGAATGGTATTAGTGTAGTATATACCATATTCATTCATTAAATTCATTTATATAATCATTATGAAATGAAGATCATGTAGAACGAGTCGCATCACATCGTGGAGACGGTATTCCGTACGTACGCACGAGTGATGATATCGTTCCTATGATCGTGGAATTGTATTGGAGTATATATATATATTATTTCAGTATCAATATTACTTCATAATAATCATATATAGTTACTCATTACACCATTATACCCATCCTTGTAAGGTGATGGTGGAAAAATAGATTACACCACGGCGTGGAGACGGTATTCCGTACGTACGCACGCGCGGTGATTTCATTTTTCCGTAGGATGGATAGAAGGTGAATTAGGGTTGTTTCATATTTATAATAACATATCAGTATGTAAGTAATACTGATGTTATTACTTTATCATGAAACAACTAAAGAAGAAGAAGTTGAAGAAGAAAGAAATTGAAAAGATCGGGAATGGATATTACCTCTTCTTTGGAACGCCTCTTTGAATCCTCCACTTAAGGAACTAAGATTGGTCTTTGGAGAAGACCAGGACCTCTAGGATTATTCTAGGGAAGTGGAGAGGAGAAAATGGCAGGGGTTGGCCGAGCTTGAGTGCTCAAATTGGTGTGAGGAGGAGGGGGAGGAGGTGCCCTTTTATAAGGGAGGAGAGGGGCACCTTAGGAATATCTCAAAATATTATTTTATATTAAAGTCAAAATCGGTTTATAATGGTTCCAAAGGGTCTTATTTCGAAGCTAAAGTGGGGATGGGTCGAAATCCTATCAACAAATAGGATTTAGACAAGTTTAGGGTATTATTTTAACCTTATCAATTAGATTTAACTCTAAGTTAATTAATTTAACTTTTACCGTGTCTTTTTGTTTTCTTTCACTATATGGTTAATACACTTACTATAACATGCCAAAAGAACCCCAAATTGTTTATTATTAATATATATATCCTTATATAAGTCATTTGGCCGAACCTTATATTTTTAGGAATACAATAACAATTAATAATATAATATTTGATTTAAAAACTATTTTGTGTCAATTTTGACACTATTTGATATATGATTTTTGTGAAAGTCTTAACAGAATTATATGTTCGAAACAAGTTGATTAAATCAACATTAATATATCATAGTAACCTATAAAATTAGTGTAATTCATAAAAAGTCTCAAATTACATTCATTTGAGCATTTATAACATCAATTATGTTAATATTTCCTTAAAATGGTAATTACTGCATCATCGTTGTGTCATAAATAAATTAATTTATTTAAAGTCTAAAAATTATAAATAAAATATCATTATGTATGAAATCTTTTTATCTTTCTAATGAATATTTATAGTCGAATTTATCTTATGTATAACCCCATATTAAAAATGTTTTAGTTATTAAACTTTGATTTTAACTATTTTAACTATTCATTAAATAATATAATATTAAATGTCATAAACTAATCCAAGTGGACCTAAATGGTCATATTATATTCATAAGGTTGTTTTTGGTCGAATTACACTTATCCAATAGAATTAGGACATGTGTTAGGGTAATAGTAATATCATATTTACCCTTAGTTACCCTATTTACTATTAACCGTGGTAAAAAAAAGTAAAAAGTTACTATTCACCAAAAATTATTTTCATCTCATTGAACCACATTTTACTTACTGACATCAACCGTGTCTCTCGGATTTTTGAAATTCCATTCACAGAAGCGGTAAAATTAAGATTTATGAAGAAATTAATTTTTTTAACTACCACTTAGTAGTTTCACTATTCATCAAAAATTGATGTTTTTCAGAACAATGCCAAAATTTCATCCTAAGCTATATTTCATATTCCGAATTCAAAAATGAAGTCTATTTTACTAAATTCATATCATATAATTTGCATTAATTAATTTTATAATTAAATCCCCCTGTTAAAACAAATAGCGTGTTTTTAAGAAACAATATCTATCAAAAGATTGACACTTGAATATGTCTGGTTTAAATGTGAAATTACATCCAATGACCAACATTGTATTAAATTGTAAAAATATATTCTAAATATACTTTAAAACCACTCAAATTAATAATTTATCACTATTAATTATTTCGATTAAAAAATTTGTTTTTAATTATAATTTAGTAATTTTCACTATTCATCAGAATATGAAAGTTATCCGAAAAGTACCAAAATTTCACCTTAGGCTAAATTCGATACTCCGAATCCAAAAATGAATTTAATTTTGAAAAATAAGGTTTACAGAGTTTTAAAAAGTTGTTATTACTATTCATAACGGCTAGTTTTAATAATATTTTAATAGCATATCGTTGTTTAGTGAAACTCGGTATTGCGTATTACACACGCTATCGAGGAAGGTCGTGATTGCGTGTAATGCTAGGCAAGTTAAGGATGTGTGTTGTGCAAGATCCTTTTGGTGTAGCGTACAACACAAGACTTTAATAAAATTAAAAAGAATATTTTTTTATAAAATCTTGGGATGTTACATTCTACCCCCCTTAAAATGAATTTCGCCCTCGAAATTCGTCGGGGTTATAAATGGTTTACTATTCGAAAGTTTCTTTAATAGAAACCCACATCTTAAAAAGGAATATCAAAACAAATCTTTAAAAACAAAAGTATGAAACGTAATGGTTACCCAAATAAACTAATCATTGGGTTTCCACATAGGTGAAAATATGGATATGGAAGAGAAATCTAACCATCATGTTCTGATGGAGAGTGGTAGAGAACATGGCTATGGAAAAGCCAGTAATCACAAATCCATAGATTTGTGATGATATAAGGTACCATCTGATTCATCAGGTATAAGATCACTAGGACAACATTTTTGGTTTTCAAGATCATTTCCCTAAAGTTGAAAATTTGAATTAGAATAAATACTTACTTTATTTTGGTACAATCTCACTGTTGTCCGTGCCTTGAACAATTTCCACTTCATCTCTTAAATAAATGAAGTTGAATTTGTAATTCATGAAGTGTTAGCAGATCATGTGATAGAATGACGGGTCATTCCATCTGTCTCAAACAAAAGGTTAGCAAAAATTATATGCATAAGTCGATCTATAGTGAGATTAATCATATATGGTTCTTAAAATGGACTTATACTTCATATATCATACTGCTTAATATAATAAAACTAGTTTCTACTAAACAGGGACTTCCTGTAGGCCAGTGGTAGGCGATAAAGGCCAGTCGCACTTCGGTTGTGGGTTCGATTCCCACAGCCTTGTCCGAAGCGATGGGCTGTCGCCCGTCCTGCAGGTTGTCCTTTTTCCAAAACAATATAACATCCCATCAATAATATCGAAAAAAACAATACTAACTTATGTCCAACATAATCCATTCCAATCTTTTAGGATTATCCATAATACTGCAGTCGACTCTCATAATATAGTGAAAATGATTACCAGAGATTTAACACCATCATCGATCCCCATATATCATAAGATATGTTTTGTTGGTCACATTCCAAACATTCAAAGTCCTTAATCGTGTATTCTCTTGAATACCTTAGTGAAAACATGAATGCAGTTAAAAGTTAACACCTTCCACATACTAAAATCCTCAAAATTCTATATACTCAAACCATGATATCACTTAGTCCTTATATCAATCATGAGCTCATGAATACTGTTAAACATTTCATTTTCTCGTTTTCCCTTCATTATGCGCATAATATCTCAATCACTTTGAATACCACATTAGACCAATACATAAATATTCCAATATTCCAAGATACAACATTATTTTGGAATCCCATTACATAAACACTTAATCATTCCACCACATCGTTCTCATATTCAACATTGCCAATAGTGATCGCATGTGACTTCCCTTTGTCCTTTTCCTTAAGCGGTTGCTCATGTCGATCATCACTAACCCTTGGATTAGGGCATTTATTAGCATAATGCCCCATTTCCTTGCACTTGAAGCATTGAAGTGTTGGTTGTACGTTCTCTGCAGTGTTTGCTTTATTCACTTCATTAGAATCCCATTTTCCATTACTTCGACACTCAGCTACTCGATGACCTTCTTTTCCACACTTAAAACATTTTCTAGTCCCTTTAAGACAATCTCCACCATGCTTCTTTCCACACTTTGTGCATAAGGAAACATTCATCTTCTTTTCACCATTATTCTGAGTTTTCTCCTTGAACTCCATCTTTCGTTTCTTGTCAAACCCATGAGATGGATATGTAACACCAACTTCCATTTCTACCTTGATAGCACAACGCACAATTTCTTCATAGCTACTGAAGTCTCTTATAGCTAATGCCCTTCGAAGACTTGGTTTTAAGCCACTGAAAAATCGATCAACTTTACTTTCAGGTTGGATGATAATACCAGAAGCGTACCTTGCAAGTCTTGTAAAATTCGCTTCATAGGTACCAACAGATTCATCATCCCTTTGCTTCAGTTCAAGAAACTCTTTCTCCATCTTTGTTCGGAGAATACGAGGGAAGTACTTATTGAAAAATAAGTTCTTGAACTCGTCCCATTCCATAGACTCAATTTCATCCCTTTGCCTCGTATTCTTAATAAGATTCCACCATTGATCAGCATCTCCTTCCAAACGATACACTGCTAGGATGACTTTATCATGTTCAGAACATTGAAGAACTGAAAATATCTTTTCAGTAGTACTAATCCATTGTTCAGCAACTAATGGATCAGTAGACCCACTGAAAGAAGGTGGACGCTGCCTCATGAAGGATTCAACAGAATGTTGCTCCTTCCTTTGCTCGTTTGGAAGTCCTGCATGATTCATAGCTTGAGAAAGTTGTGTGAGCATGGCTACAAGATTTTTCATTCCGGCTCCCATATCGTTTGGTTGCTCAGGGGGACAATCATTGCATTGCCCATCACATTCCGCATTAACACGGTTCCTTCGGGTTCCAGCCATCGTCTAAAACCCCAAAAGAATAGTATGAGAGGAAAAAATCATGCTAGGGAAAACAACATAATAAAGGGGTAGTACCCTCAATATCTAACATCTTAGGTTAAATTCGAAGATCGTTAGCGCAATTCTAGGACTATAACCTATACGTATACTTAACCTTAGAGACATCCCTAGACATACCTTAGAAATATCTCTAGGGATCTCACTAACGTTTTCGCATCCTAGTTTCCAAAGGTTGACTAAACCTTTCCTCTGATACCAACTGTAGAGACCCGTATCTTGACGTACATGGACATTACATTACATTTGCGGAATACTTAGTACATAACAAAAACACACACACAAGGACCGTAATAGTTTAGTGTCTTTGGAAACTCGGAATATAATCTTCTAATCGTGGTGAAAGATCTTCAACATCTCCCATAAAGATCTTCTTTTTTTTATACCTAAAACCTTTCTTTATATCCTGGGGAAAAGAAAACATAAAAGGGTGAGCTCAAATGCTCAGTAAGGGTAAACAAAAGAAATATCAATCACATCATATACATAAGCACATAACTTTTGGAAATCTTAACCTGCAAAAGAGATCATAATTTCATAACATGGGGTAAATCATGGCAGTGAAATGTAATCACAATAATCATAACATAAAACATGAAACTTTGTGGCATTCACACATAATCATAGAGAATCATTTCTTGTTAGTCAATACTCATTGCCAAGACTATCTTAGTGGACAAAGTCCCTTTCTGAATCGAGTAACCCTCGTTTCAGTCCTGTTTCACTGAACCGGTATAACCTACCGTTCCAGCCCTGTCTATCTCATGAGATATAAAATCTTTACCCAATACATTGGAGGGAGATATAGGTCCCACCCATCTCATAATGATACCATTCTTATGTGTGCCACAAAATCATAAATCATTCATCATTGCATAACCCATGTAATAAAAATGGGATTCGTAAACATCGTGACATCATAAAACAATTCATATAAGAAAAAGGAATTCATAAAAATAATTCCATCACAACATAACCAAATCAATGTAATAATAGGGATAGAAACATAACCCTATGTTATCTTAGATGGAAAATAATTTTGATAAAATACTTGAACTTCATTCTTGAGGAAAATATCCTTTCTACTTCAAAAACACTTTTCCTTTCATAACATGTCATACAATTTTAAACTAAAAGAAGTTGATTAAAAATAAACTTGAAAACTTTTAAAGGAAGCTTCTTGGAAATAATGTTTTAAAAACCCATTCATGTCGTATAAGTTAAAAAAACATTCTTCTCGTACTTTTGTCAGAAAAGTCAAAAAGTTCCTCGTATGAAAAACGACAAAAGATTCCTTTCATATCTTTTACGAAAAACTCACCGAAGGGTAAAATTGTATTTAAACTATTGTAAGTGGATGGAAACAATATTACATATTGAGGGAACATGGATGTGGATGATAAAATACACCCCAGTAAATACTTACGAATAAACAATCTCGGATAAAAATGAGATTGTGATATTTCCCTTACCTTAGGTCCGATTTGCTTTGTTTGTGTCCGAAGCTCCTGTATAATGGCTTAAATAATGTTATTGACTTATTCCAGAATCATACATATTGATATGATATCATATATGGTCATATTATTAGCTTCTTGTTAGTAATATTTCATTGTTACTTGTTACTCGGGTCTTTATAACTTTTTGTTCTTATGCGTGTTTTGTCGAATAAATTCTTATTCTTATCTTTAGGTTATAGATAATTCATTTACAGAATGGTATTAGTGTAGTATATACCATATTCATTCATTAAATTCATTTATATAATCATTATGAAATGAAGATCATGTAGAACGAGTCGCATCACATCGTGGAGACGGTATTCCGTACGTACGCACGAGTGATGATATCGTTCCTATGATTGTGGAATTGTATTGGAGTATATATATATATTATTTCAGTATCAATATTACTTCAAAATAATCATATATAGTTACTCATTACACCATTATACCCATCCTTGTAAGGTGATGGTGGAAAAATAGATTACACCACGGCGTGGAGACGGTATTCCGTACGTACGCACGCGCGGTGATTTCATTTTTCTGTAGGATGGATAGAAGGTGAATTAGGGTTGTTTCATATTTATAATAACATATCAGTATGTAAGTAATACTGATGTTATTACTTTATCATGAAACAACTAAAGAAGAAGAAGTTGAAGAAGAAAGAAATTGAAAAGATCGGTAATGGATATTACCTCTTCTTTGGAACGCCTCTTTGAATCCTCCATTTAAGGAACTAAGACTGGTCTTTGGAGAAGACCAGGACCTCTAGGATTAATCTAGGGAAGTGTAGAGGAGAAAATGGCAGGGGTTGGCCGAGCTTGAGTGCTCAAATTGGTGTGAGGAGGAGGGGGAGGAGGTGCCCTTTTATAAGGGAGGAGAGGGGCACCTTAGGAATATCTCAAAATATTATTTTATATTAAAGTCAAAATCGGTTTATAATGGTTCCAAAGGGTCTTATTTCGAAGCTAAAGTGGGGATGGGTCGAAATCATATCAACAAATAGGATTTAGACAAGTTTAGGGTATTATTTTAACCTTATCAATTAGATTTAACTCTAAGTTAATTAATTTAACTTTTACCGTGTCTTTTTGTTTTCTTTCACTATATGGTTAATACACTTACTATAACATGCTAAACGAACCCCAAATTGTTTATTATTAATATATATATCCTTATATAAGTCATTTGGCTGAACCTTAGATTTTTATAAATACAATAACAATTAATAATATAATATTTGATTTAAAAACTATTTTGTGTCAATTTTGACACTATTTGATATATGATTTTTGTGAAAGTCATAACAGAATTATATGTTCGAACCAAGTTGATTAAATCAACATTAATATATCATAGTAACCTAGAAAATTAGTGGAATTCATAAAAAGTCTCAAATTACATTCATTTGAGCATTTATAACATCAATTATGTTAATATTTCCTTAAAAGGGTAATTACTGCATCATCGTTGTGTCATAAATAAATTAATTTATTTAAAGTCTAAAAATTATAAATAAAATATCATTATGTAGGAAAGCTTTTTAGATTTCTAATGAATATTTATAGTCGAATGTATCTTATGTATAACCCCATATTAAAAATGTTTTAGTTATTAAACTTTGATTTTAACTATTTTAACTATTCATTAAATAATATAATATTAAATGTCATAAACTAATCCAAGTGGACCTAAATGGTCATATTATATTCATAAGTTTGTTTTTGGTCGAATTACACTTATCCAATAGAATTAGGACATGTGTTAGGGTAATAGTAATATCATATTTACCCTTAGTTACCCTATTTACTATTAACCGTGGAAAAAAAAAGTAAAAAGTTACTATTCACCAAAAATTATTTTCATCTCATTGAACCACATTTTACTTACTGACATCAACCGTGTCTCCCGGATTTTTGAAATTCCATTCACAGAAGCGGTAAAATTAAGATTTATGAAGAAATTAATTTTTTTAACTACCACTTAGTAGTTTCACTATTCATCAAAAATTGATGTTTTTCAGAACAATGCCAAAATTTCATCCTAAGCTATATTTCATATTCCGAATTCAAAAATGAAGTCTATTTTACCAAATTCATATCATAGAATTTGCATTAATTAATTTTATAATTAAATCCCGCTGTTAAAACAAATAGCGTGTTTTTAAGAAACAATATCTATCAAAAGATTGACACTTGAATATGTCTGGTTTAAATGTGAAATTACATCCAATGAACAACATTGTATTAAATTGTAAAAATATATTCTAAATATACTTTAAAACCACTCAAATTAATAATTTATCACTATTAATTATTTCGATTAAAAAAGTTGTTTTTAATTATAATTTAGTAATTTTCACTATTCATCAGAATATGAAAGTTATCTGAAAAGTACCAAAATTTCACCTTAGGCTAAATTCGATACTCCGAATCCAAAAATGAATTTCATTTTGAAAAATAAGATTTACAGAGTTTTAAAAAGTGGTTATTACTATTCATAACGGCTAGTTTTAAAAATATTTTAATAGCATATCGTTGTTTAGTGAAACTCGGTATTGCGTATTACACACGCTATCGAGGAAGGTCGTGATTGCGTGTAATGCAAGGAAAATCAAGGATGCGTGTTGTGCAAGCTCTTTTTGGTGTAGCGTACAACACAAGACTTTAATAAAATTAAAAAGAATATTTTTTTATAAAATCTTGGGCTGTTACAATATCCCTCACCACAAGGTGATGGGTGGGTGCCGATAGATATAAATCACAGTCATTATCACCCTATATAATAGCAATACAGGAAAGGTGTGTGTGTCTTCCTCATTCATATTTCAAAGAAATGTTTATTAGAACATTAAGTACCTCTTCTAAGACATCTCTTTCAGGGGAATAACGAGCTCTATAGCTGGTGGGGTGGAGTGGGATCTTCACACGGTTGTTATTCATGATTTTCTTCTTCTATTTTATTATCCCTCATTAAAATTTCCATCATATCCCTATTTCATTGGAATTTTCCTTCAAGGGTAGCTATTTTTTCTCTCATCTATTTTAGTAATTAATTTTTATTTTCCTCATTTTTTTATTCTCAAAATATGTTCGGGGTGTTACCCCAAAACCTGCACCCTTAATGCGGCCATACTATTTTGGCCACTTCAAGGCCACTGATTGCTTCTGTTCAGCCAAAATAGTTGTTTTTGATTCCTATGACTATGTCAGATAGAAAATATATGAAAATAACAGATCATTGTTATGTAATATATATGTAAATAAATATAAATTTTAATTATGTAATACTTACACATGATTAACACACATTTTGTGTGTTCTCATCTATTAGTATCCTATCTTTTTGTATATGTGCCTCCTTCCATATCACATGGTGTGAGATGGAAGTGGATTTGGATTTCAATTTATCAATCTGTATATAAATAGTGGAACAAAATTATGGTGTTGTTTCATGTCACCTAAAATTCTTATAATAGATTTAAAATACGAACCAATATTTTTTTCAAGTGAAATGAACCCCATACATACTTTACGATAGAGGTATGCTAGTTTTTCTAATTATTACTTATTTTCAATACTCAGTTACTGTTTCAAAAATAAAAAAATTTCATTAAAAGTGATGAATACATGTTTCATCAAACAATGTATTACTGGAAACAATGTACCATAAAATAAAAAACATGCATGACATCTAGTAAATGCATCCCATGATTCTTGGGTTATTAGGTGTGCATAGATAAATGGTGGGAACGAGTGTATTTTCTCTTCAACATCTTTAAGATGATGTCTTATTAAGATAGTTTGAAATCCTATGTGAATCCGTCTAGAAATAATTAATACATGCTTCTTGTGGGAGTCATATACTATAAATGAACTTTAAAATGAGTGGTGAAGAGTAATTAAATGTTTAATTATATTATTTTTTATTAAAATAATTAAATAATATCATAATGTTACCATAATATCTTCCAAAATTAGTTCCTTTTGCCTGGTCACAACATGGTACCATGAATCTGTGTTAATCGACATGTGTTTATGACTGACGATTCCAACGTATCATCTGAACATGGCCTTGTTGGGTTTAATATATTGACCCCACACATTCTATCTGACCTCATATTTGATGCCTTTGGCTTTGGCCTTAAAGATTTTTGCTAACACCATCAAACTATTAAATTCCTTTTTTTCTGTGAGGTTAGTCCTTCATTGCCTACCATTTCCCTGAAATCAACATCATCAATATATTCCACTAGAGTGATGGCATTGGCACATGAAGACGATTGTTGTACCTCTGCACTACGAGCAGTAGTAGGTTGAGAGATATATTGTTCCTTGGGAATGGGAGCACTAAAATGAGAAAGAGGTCGCTCATATGCACTATGAGTAGTAGTAGATTGAGAGACATGTTGTTCCTTGTGATTAAGAGCACTAGCACATTCAGAAGTTATTATCTACAAAAGTGGTTTAACATTTAATATAGAGTACTTAAGTGAAAAAAAATGAATAATAACATGAGATAACATGATATATATTATGAAAAAATGTATCATGATTACTGAATTCTTTTTTATTTTTTAAAGATTGAAGGTATTTGATCCCTCTATCGATGATCCAAACCTCTTCATTATGGTCTTCTAGACACAAAAAAAATCATTTACATTGGAAATTCTATGAAATTTTTCGACATCCTAATGAAAGTGTCATCCACAGTTGAATTTTCATCTGACCCTTCAGTGGTTTTGGTAGATAACAGAACAATTTACCACTTTTGGTTTATGGGACCTATAACATAAAATACTTGTACTGCATATTATGTCATTATAAATGGTTCGTATTTATACCCTTTCTTACTGAAATCAACTTTAACAAATCCTAATTCATCTATTTTAACAGCACTCCTGTTATTAACCCACTTGGATTGAAAAACCGGAACTTGGAATGTTATATAATCTAACTCCCATTTTGTTTGATGATGCCAAAGTATGACATATTCAAGTAAATTATATTTCTATCCATAGTACTAGAAACATGCATCACTTCCACCACGAGTGTAACCCCAATATGTTTCATGGTATTGTCTTCATAATTCTCATTTTTACAAAATGTATTACCATTAATTACATAACCATTATATGATAATACATACACACTTGGTCCTACTACTAGCCATTGAAGTCATTCTAAAATTGATTCCATATTTTCATCTGACTCCTTTAAAATATGGTTCTAAACCCATCCTATAAACTGTTGATAATGTGTATTAGATATCCATATTTCAACCCTTTATGGATTCAAATGCCAAAGAATTTCTTTGTGGGTTTTGATATATGTGGAATCCTCCAAACTGTTATAAAAAATGTAAAGCTGGGCCTGCTCTTGATTTGTAATATTGATTGTGACAATATCTCTTCTAGAAATTCCTTCACACACAACCCACCCAGTGTGATGATATTTTAGTAGACCAATGATATCCACACAAGAAAGGTACTCGGTATAGAATTCAATGGATTCTTTAACAATATATCGCTCTATAGTATAACCCTATGGTTGACTTCGATTTTTGACATACCCTTTCAAAATATTCATATACCGTTTAATGGGGTATATCTATATATAATATAACGACCCATACATTACATAAATTGTTATTACTTCAAAATATAAGCATACTTATTACAACATATAACAAATCCATGAAAGAACTGTATAGGTATAGTGTCTTTAGAAACTGGGAAACATAAACAACTGGTTCATAAAGCATCTACACTGTCTCCCATTTATTTCATCATATCTATAGTCCCTTTTTGGCATATCTTACGTAATACCCTTATTCCTGACCTAGGGAAAGAAAACATACAAAAGGGTGAGCTCAAATTCTCAGTAAGGGTAAACAAAAGAAATATCAATTACATCAAATTCATAAGAACATAACATTTTGGAAATCTTAACCTGGAAAAGAGATCATAATTTCATAACATGGGATAAATAATAGTAGTGAAATGTAATAAAAATAATCATAACTTCAAACATGAAACTTTGTGGCATACACACATAATCATAGATAATCATTTCTTATTAGTCAAGACTCATTGGCAAGACTATCTTAGTGGACAAAGTCCATTTCTGAACCGAGTTCACTCCTCGTTTCAGTCCTGTTTCACTGAATCGGTTTAACCTGCTGTTCCAGCCATGTCTATCTCATGAGATATAAAATCTTTACCCAATTCATTATAGGGAGATATAGGTCCCACCCATCTCATAATGATACCATTCTTATGTGTGCCACAAAATCATAAACCATACATCATAGCATAACCCATGTAATAAAAATGGGGATCTTAAACATCATGATATCATAAAACAATTCATATAAGATAAAGGAATTCATAAAAATATTTCCATCACAACATAATCAAAACAATGTAATAATAGGGATAGAAACATAACCCTATATTATCTTAGATGGAAAATAATTTTGATAAAATACTTGAACTCCATTCTTGAGGAAAATATCCTTTTGACTTCAAAAACACTTTTCCTTTCTTATCATGTCATGCAATTCTAAAATAAAAGAAGTTGATTAAAAATAAACTTGAAAACTTGTAAAGGAAGCTTCTTGGAAATAATGTTTTAAAAATCCATTCATGCTGTATAAGTTAAAAAAACATTCTTCTCGTACTTTTGTCTGAAAAGTCAAAAAGTACCTCGTACGAAAAACGACAAAAGATTCCTTTCATATCTTTTACTAAAAACTCACCAAAGGGTAAAATTGGATTTAAAAAATTGTAGGTGGATGGAAACAATATTACATATTGAGGAAACATGGATGTGGATGATAAAATACACCCTAGTAAATACCAAAGTATAAACAATCTCAGATAAAATGAGATTGTGATATTTTCCCTTACCTTAGGTATGATTTGATTCGTAAGTGTCTGAACCTCCTGTATAATGATTTAAATAATTTTATTGACTTATTATAGAATCATACTTATTTTTATGATATCATATATGGTCATATTCATAGCTTCTTATTAGTAATTTTTCATTACTACTTGTTATTCGGGTGTTTATTACTTTTTGTTCTTATCCGTGTTTTGTCGAATAAATTCTTATTCTTCTTTTTAGGTTATAGATACCTTATTTCCATATTGGTATTAGTGTAATATATTCATTCATTAAATTCATTATTATAATTATTATTCAATGAAGATCATCTAGAACGAGTCGCATCACATCGTGGAGACGATATATCGTACGTACGCACGAGCGATGATATCGTTCCCATGATCGTTAAATTGTAATGGAGTGTATATATAAAATTTAAGAATCAATATAACTTCACAATAATCATATATATTCATTATTTACACCATTATACCCATCCAGGTAAGGTGGTGGTGGAAAATAGATTACACCACGGCGTGGAGACGGTATTCTGTACGTACGCACGCGTGGTGATTTCATTTTCCGTAGGATGTATAGATGGTGAAATAGTGTTGTTTCATAATTATAATAACATATCAGTATATGAGTGATACTGATGTTATTACTCCATAATGAAAAAACTAAATAAGAAGAAGTGTAAGAAGAAATAAAGATGAAAGAATCGGTAACGGGCATTACCTCTTCTTTGAAGCGCCTCTTTGAGACCTCCTCTTAGGGCACTAAAATTGGTCTTTGAAGAAGACCAGGACCTCTAAGATGTCTCTAGGGAAGTTGAAAAAAGAAATTGGTAGGGGTTGTCCGAGCTGGAAGGCTCAAAGTGGTGTGAGGAAGAGGGGGAGGAGGTGCCCTTTTATAAGGGAGGAGAGGGGCACCTTTGGAATAACAAAAAATATTATTTTATTATAAAGTAAAATTCGGTTGTTAATAGCTCAACATTGATATATTTCTAATATGAGGTGGGTATGGGTCTAAATCCTCTCATCCAATAGAATTTAGACAAGTTTAGGTATCAATTTTAACCTTATCATTTAGATTTAACTTTAAGTTAGATAATTTAACTTTTACCGTGTCTTCTTGTTTTCTTACACTATAAGGTTAATAAACTTACTATATCAAGCCAAAAAAACCCCAAGATGTTTATTATTAATATATATAACCTTATCTAAGTCATTTGGCTGACCCATAGATTTTTAAGAATAGAATAACAATTAATAATATAGTATTTGTTTTAAAAACGATTTTATGTCAATTTTGACACTATTTGGTAATTGATTTTTGTGAAAATCATAACAGAATGATTAGTTCGAGAAAATTTAATTAAATCAATACTAACATGACATATTAACATATAAAATTATTGGAATTCATAAAAAGTCTCAAAGTACATGTATTTGGGTATTTATAACATCAATTATGTGAATATTTCATTAATAAGATAATTACTGCATCATCTTTGTGTCATAAATAAATTAACTTATTTAAAGTCTAAAAATTACAAATAAAATATCATTATGTAGGAACTCTTTTTATATTTCTAATGAATAATTATAGTCGAATTTATCTTATGTATAACCCTATATTAAAAATTATTTACTTATTAAACTTTGATTTTAACTATTTTAACCCTTCTTTAAATAAATTAATAATAAATGTACTAATCTAATCCAAGTGGGCCTAAATGGTCATATTTTATTCCTAAGGTTTTTTGGTCGAATTACACTTATCCAATAGAATTAGGACATGTGTTAGGGTAATAATAATATCATTTTTACCCTTAACTACCCTATTTACTTTTAACCGTGGTAAAAAAAGTAAAAAGTTACTATTCACCAAAAATTATTTTAATCTCATTGAACCACATTTTAGTCCTTGATATTAACTGTGTCTCTCGGTTTTTCAAAATTCTACTCACAGAAGCGGTAAAATTATGTTTTATGAAAAATTCAGTTTTTTTAACTACCACTTAGGGGTTTCACTATTCATCAAAAAATGAAAGTTTCCAGAAAAATACCAAAAATTAGGCCTAAGATATATTTGATATTATGAATTCAAAAATGATGTTTATTTTACCAAATTCAAAACATATCAGTTACATTAACTAATTTAAAAAAATAATTCCCGTCGTCAGAACAAATAGTGTGTTTTTAAAAGATAATAACTATCAAAAGATTGACACTAGTTTATGTCTGGTTTAAATGTGAAATTACATCCAATGAACAACATTGTATTAAATTGTAAAAATATATTCTAAATATACTTTAAAACCACTCAAATTAATAATTTATCACTATTAATTATTTCAATTAAAAAAGATGTTTTTAATTAAAATATAGTAATTTTCACTATTCATCAGAATATGAAAGTTATCCAAAAAGTACCAAAATTTCACCCTAAGCTAATTCCGATATTCCGAATCCAAAAAATGAAGTCCATTTTGAAAAATAAACTTTACAAATTTTCAGAAAGTGGTTATCACTATTCATAACGGTTAGTTTTAATAATATTTTAATAGCATATCGTTGTTTAGTGAAACTCTGTATTGCGTACAACGCAAGCTATTGAGGAAGGATGCAGTTGCGTGTAAAGCAAGCCAAGCTAGTGTTGTGTGTTGTGAAAGATTCATTTGATGATTTATATAAAAACAAAATATTTCTCATAAAAGTCTCAGGTGTTACATTCTACCCCCCTTAAAATGAATTTCTCCCTCGAAATTCGCCACTTTGTAACAAACAGATGAGGATACCTCTCCCTCATCATATCCTCAAGCTCCCATGTAGCTTTTTCTAATTGGTGGTTCCTCCATAAAACTTTCCCCAAGCGAGTGGTCTTGTTTCGTAGGACTTTTTCGCTATGATCCAGAATCTCTATCAGTTTTTATTCATAAGAGAGATCTTGTTGCAGCGGTACAACGTCTGAGCTGAGTACATGTGAAGGGTCAGGTATGTACTCTCTCAGGAGAGATACATGGAACACATCGTGAACTTGAGAGAGATTCGGTGGAAGTGCCAAATGGTAAGCTACCTTCCCAACACAATCCAGTATTTCTAAAGGACCGATATATCTAGGGCTCAACTTCCCCTTCTTTCCAAATCTCATTACCCTCTTCCAGGGAGATATTCGTAAGAACACTTTATCACCCACATCAAACTCTAGGTCTTTTTGTCGGTTGTCGGCATAATTTTTCTGTCGACTCTGAGCTGCTCTTATGTGTTATTGAATATATCGGACTTTTTCTGCCATCTCATCAACAAGATCATGTCCTAATAGCTTTATTTCCCCAACTTCATCCCAGCAAGTTGGAGTCCTACATTTCTTTCCATAGAGAGCTTCATAAGGAGCCATCTGAATACTGGAGTGAATGCTATTATTATAAGAAAATTCCACCAATGGTAGGTGTTGATCCCAACCACCTTTGAAATCCATAGAGCAAGCTCTCAACATATCTTCTAGAGTTTGAATTGTTTTCTCAGAATGACCATCTGTTTGAGGATGATAAGCAGTGCTGAAACTCAACTCTGTATCCAGAGTATGCTGAAGACTTCGCCAGAACTTCGAGGTAAATCTCGGATCCCCATCAGATATAATAGAAAGTTGAACTCCATGCAATCTTACCACTTCCTTTACATATATCCTGGCAAGCTGATCCAGAGATAAATCCTCTCTAATAGCAATGAAGTGTGCAGACTTTGTAAGACGATCAACTATGGCCCAGATAGCATTATTGCCTTTGGATGTTTTATGAAGTCCTGTGACAAAGTCCATAGTGATGTTTTCCCATTTCCATTCGGGTATGGGTAATGGTTGTAACATCCCCTTAGACTTCTGTCTCTCAGCTTTAACTTGCTGACAAACCAAGCATCGAGAGACATATTCAGCAACATCTCTTTTCATGCCATCCCACCAGAAGTACTCTTTCAGGTCCCTATACATCTCCGTGCTTCCAGGATGAATAGAGAATGAAGAACTATGAGCCTCATCCAGCAGCTCCTTCTTTAATTCGGGGATGGGAGGAACACAAACCTGATTCTTGAACTTTATTATCCCATCACAATCAAGGTTGAATTCAGGAATATTTCTCACCTTCTTTTGTAACTCTACATCTTCTTTCTGCGCCTCTTTAATCTTCACATGTATAGATGGTTGAACATTCATTTGAGAAAGATACGATTTCCCCCCTTCCATTATAATTCCAAGATTCATCCTTTGTAAATCCATAAATATTGGATCTTTTGTGATCCTCATCATGGATAAAATGGCATGGTCTTGTCGACTTAATGCATCTTCCGCCTTGTTTGCTTTCCCAGGGTTGTAATGAATTGAGCAGTCATAATCCTTAATCAGCTCCAACCATCTTCTTTGGCGCATATTCATCTCCTTTTGTGTGAAAATATACTTTAAACATTTATGATCAGTATAAATATCACACCTTTCTCCATAAAGATAATGCCTCCAAATCTTTAATGCAAATATTACCGCAGCTAACTCCAAATCACGAGTTGGGTAATTTTTCTCATGGATTTTCAACTGACGTGAGGCATAAGCTATCACCATATCATTTTTGCATAAGAACACACCCCAATCCCTTCTTGGATGCATCACTATAGATCAAAAACCTTTCTCCACTACAAGGCAGTGTGAGCACAGGTGCACTGGATAACCTTCTTTTCCACTCCTTGAAATTCTCTTCACATTCCTCCATCCAGACTAACTTAACTCCTTTCTGAGTCAACTTGGTGAGTGGATTAGATAATCGTGAAAAATATTTCACAAAACCTCGATAATATCCAGCCAAACCAAGAAAACATCGGATCTCAGTTACTGTTGTTGGTCTCGACCATCTTTCGATAACCTCTGTTTTTGTTGGATCCACAGATATCCCCTATTTTGAGATTATGTGACCCAAAAATGAAACTTTTTGAAGCCAAAATTCACACTTGGTAAATTTGGCATAAAGCTTTTGATTTCTCAGGGTCTTCAATATAATTCTCAAGTGATCTTCATGTTCTTCCTTTCTCTTTTAATATACAAGAATATCATCTATAAATACTACCACAAACTGATCAAGATAGTCTCTAAAGAATTTATTCATCAGATCCATGAAGATAGCAGGGGCATTAGTAAGACCAAATGGAATCACTATAAATTCATAGTGTCCATACCTTGTACAGAAATCTGTCTTTGGTATATCCTCCCTTTTGACCCTTAATTGGTGATACCCTGAACGAAGATCAATCTTGGAAAAGTATTGATCGCCACGTAGTTGGTCAAATAAATCATCAATGCGCGGGAGAGGATATTTGTTCTTGATAGTGATCTTGTTATGTTCTCGATAATCAATGCAAAGTCTCATTGATCCATCTTTCTTCTTAACAAACAAAACAAGTGCTCCCCAAGGTGATGCACTAGGGTGTATGAATCCCTTATCAATATTCTCTTGGAGTTGCTTCTTCAATTCCTGCAACTCAATTGGGGTCATTCTATAAGGTGTCTTTGAACAACTTCTCCTTTCCTCTAATACCAACTATAACGACCCATACTTTACATACATTGTTATTAATTCAAAATTGAAGCATACTTATTACAACATATAACAATACCATGAAAGGACCATATAGGTATAGTGTCTTTAGAAACTATGAAACATAAGCAACTGGTTCATAAATCATCTACACTGTCTCCAATTTATTTCATCATATCTATAGTCCCTTTTTGCCATATCTTACTTAATACTCTTCTTCCTGACATGGGGAAAGAAAACATACAAAATGGTGAGCTCAAATTCTCAGTAAGGGTAAACAAAATAAATATCAATTACATCAAATTCATAAGAACATAACATTTTGGTGATCATAACCTGCAAAAGAGATCATAATTTCATAACATGGGATAAATAATAGTAGTGAAATGTAATCCCAATAATCATAACATGAAACATGAAACTTTGTGGCATACACACATAATCATAGAGAATCATTTCTTATTAGTCAAGACTCATTTCCAAGACTATCTTAGTGGACAAAGTCCATTTCTGAACCGAGTTCACTCCTCATTTCAGTCATGTTCCACTAAACCGGTTTAACCTGCCATTCCAGCCATGTCTATCTCATGAGATATAAAATCTTTACCCAATGCATTGGAGGGAGATATAGGTCCCACCCATCTCATAATGATACCATTCTTATGTGTGTCACAAAATCATAAACCTTACATCATAGCATAACCCATGTAATAAAAATGGGGATCATAAACATCATGACATCATAAAACAATTCATATAAAATAAAGGAATTCATAAAAATATTTCCATCACAACATAATCAAATCAATGTAATAATAGGGATAGAAATAGAACCCTATATTATCTTATATGGAAAATAATTTTGATAAAATAATTGAACTCCATTCTTGAGGAAAATATCCTTTCGACTTCAAAAACACTTTTCCTTTCTTAACATGTCATACAATTCTAAAATAAAAGAAGTTGATTAAAAATAAACTTGAAAACTTGTAAAGGAAGATTTTTGGAAATAATGTTTTAAAAATCCATTCATGCCGTATAAGTTAAAAAACATTCTTCTTTCACTTTTGTCGGAAAAGTCAAAAAGTACCTCTTACGAAAAACCACAAAAGATTCCTTTCATATCTTTTACTAAAAACTCACTGAAGGGTAAAATTGGATTTAAAAAATTTTAGGTTGATGGAAACAATATTACATATTGAGGAAACATGGATGTGGATGATTAAATACACCCCATTAAATACCAAAGTATATACAATCTTGGATAAAATGAGATTATGATATTTTCCATTACCTTAGGTATGATTTGCTTCGCAAGTGTCTGAACCTCATGTATAATGATTTAAATAATGATATTGACTTATTACAGAATCATACTTATTTTGATGATATCATATATGGTCATATTCTTAGCTTCTTATTAGTAATATTTCATTACTACTTGTTATTCGGGTGTTTATTACTTTTTGTTCTTATGCGTGATTTGTTGAATAAATTATTATTGTTCTTTTTAGGATATAGATACCTCATTTCCAGATTGGTATTAGTGTAATATATTAATTCATTCAATTCATTTATATAATCATTATTCAATGAATATCATGTAGAACGAGTCGCATCACATTGTGGAGACGGTATTCCGTACGTACGCACGAGCGATGATATCGTTCCCATGATCGTGAAATTGTAATGGAGTTTATATATAAAATTTTAGAATCAATATCACTTCACAATAATCATATATATTCATTCATTACACCATTATACCCATCCAAGTAAGGTGGTGGTGGAAAATAGATTACACCACGGCGTGGAGACGATATTCCGTACGTACGCACGCGCGGTGATTTCATTTTCCGTAGGATGGATAGATGGTGAAATAGGGTTGTTTCATAATTATAATAAAATATCATTATATGATTGATACTGATTTTATTACTTCATAATTAAACAGATAAAGAAGAAGAAGTGGAAGAAGAAATAAAGATGAAAGAATCGTTAACGGGCATTACCTCTTCTTTGAAGCGCCTCTTTGAGACCTCCTCTTAGGGCACTAAAATTGGTCTTTGAAGAAGACCAGGACCTCTAGGATGTCTCTAGGGAAGTGGAGAGAAGAAATTGGCATGGGTTGGCCGAGATTGAAGGCTCAGAGTTGTGTGAGGAAGAGGGGGAGGAGGTGCCCTTTTATAAGGGAGGAGAGGGGCACCTTTGGAATAACTAAAAATATAATTTTATTATAAAGTCAAATTCGGTTTTTAATAGCATAAAATTGAAATCCTTCGAAGACAAGGTGGGGATGGGTCGAAATCCTCTCATCCAATAGAATTTAGACAAGTTTAGGTAACAATTTTAACCTTATCATTTAGATTTATCTTTAAGTTAGATAATTTAACTTTTACCGTGTCTTCTTGTTTTATTACACTATAAGGTTAATAAACTTACTATATCAAGCCAAACGAACCCCAAGTTGTTTATTATTAATATATATAACCTTATCTAAGTCATTTGGCCGAACCTTAGATTTTTAGGAATAAAATAACAATTAATAATATAGTAATTGTTTTAAAAACTATTTTATGTCAATTTTGACACTATTTGGTAATTGATTTTTGTGAAAATCATAACAAAATGATTAGTTCGAGAAAGTTTAATTAAATCAATACTAACATGTCATATTAACATATAAAATTATTATAATTCATAAAAAAGTCTCAAATTACATTTATTTAACTATTTATAACATCAATTATGTCAATATTTCATCAATAAGATAATTATTGCATCATCTTTGTGTCATAAATAAATTAACTTATTTAAAGTATAAAAATTACAAATAAAATATCATTATGTAGGAACTATTTTTAGATTTATAATGAATATTCATAGTCGAATTTATCTTATGTATTACCCTATATTAAAAATTATTTACTTATTAAACTTTGATTTTAACTATTTTAACCCTTCTTTAAATAAATTAATAATAAATGTCTTAATCTAATCCAAGTGGGCCTAAATGGTCATATTTTATTCCTAAGGTTGTTTGTGGTCGAATTACACTTATCCAATAGAATTAGGACATGTGTTAGGGTAATAATAATATCATTTGTACCCTTAACTACCCAATTTACTTTTAACCGTGGTAAAAAAAAGTAAAAAGTTACTATTCACCAAAAATTATTTTCATCTCATTGAACCACATTTTAGTCCTTGATATTAACTGCGTATTTTGGATTTTCAAAATTCTACTCACAGAAGCGGTAAAATAAAGTTTTATGAAAAATTCATTTTTGTTCTAACTACCACTTAGTGGTTTCACTATTCATCAAAAAATGAAAGTTTCCAGAAAAATACCAAAAATTAGGCCTAAGCTATATTTGATATTATGAATTCAAAAATGATGTTTATTTTACCAAATTCAAAACATATTAGTTACATTAACAAATTTAAAAAATAATAATTTCCATCGTCAAAACAAATAGCATGTTTTTAAAAGATAATAACTATCAAAAGATTAACACTTGTTTATGTCTGGTTTAAATGTGAAATTACATCCAATGAACAACATTGTATTAAATTGTAAAAATATATTCTAAATATACTTTAAAAAAACTCAAATTAATTATTTATCACTATTAATTATTTCTATTAAAAAATTTGTTTTTAATTAAAATTTAGTATTTTTCACTGTTAATCAAAATATGAAAGTTATCTGAAAAGTACCAAAATTTCACCCTAAGCTAATTTCGATATTCAGAATCCAAAAATGAAGTCCATTTTGAAAAAAAAATTTACAAAATTTCAAAAATTGGTTATCACTATTCATAATGGCTAGTTTTAATAATATTTTAATAGCATATCGTTGTTTAGTGAAACTCAGTATTGCATATGACGCAAGCTATCGAGGAAGGCAGCAGTTGCATGTAAAGCAAGCCAAGCTAATGTTGTGTGTAGTGAAAGATTACTTTGATGATTTATATAAAAACAAAATATTTCTCATAAAAGTCTCGGCTGTTATATATAACGTGTAGGACCACATAGTCGAATATCTCTCACTAAGTGTACCCTCAAATGAACCGTCCTATCAAAGAATGTTTTTGGGAAGAACATTTCCAATTCACATAATATGAATACAATTTCTGTTTCCATACTTGATAATTTCATCAGGTTTATAAATTTTATGCATATATATTTGAAGAGGAAATAAATTTTGGTTAATGTGTGATGGAAATTCTTGGGAAAAATTCAACGTAAAGATATATGAATTAGATCTTACATCAAAACATGTCGGTCATGTGATTTCAGACCCATTAACTTTAAATTGGTCATTGAAATGATGTTCTTGATATTCGATGAATACCACTATAGAACCTTTACATCATTCAAGAAGTCTAAAATTTGATATTTCTCCTTCCTTCAAAGAGTGTATGCAAATTGTGAATCAAATTTTGTTTTTCACTCTTCATTAGCACCAACTCTTCTCATATTACCATGTCAACCATGTCCAACCTAGCCTTAATTCCATCCTTTGTTTTGTTGGGTGAATTTAGAAACGTGCCGATGACACTATCACATATATGTTTTTCATCATGCATAATGTTAATAAAGTCTCTGACATACATAAATTTCTAGTATGGTAATTCAAACAAAACTGATCACTTCTTCCAATTGGTTTTCGTATGGTTTTTTTGAAAATAGTTTACAAAAATTATTCTCCACATATTTAACTTTCTCAAATATTTGATCACCTATTAGTGGAGACAATGTTGTACATTATTCTTAACATCCATCGAATTATGTTTTCCAAGATCGGTACTTATGTTGTCGGGGTAGAAATCTGTGATGTCCTAGAAACACAGTTTTTAATGAATGTTTCAACCTAATTGAATGTGTAACTTTTTTGTAGATGGGACACCCATGAGTTCCTTTAATTCCATATCCTGAAAAAGTTTCATAAGCATGAAATTCAATTACCGTCCCATACAACATGTCTCTCAATGTAAAATATACTTTTCTTTAAGTATCATACAATGTAACACATGAATCCCACAATAATTTCAAATCATCGATCAGTGGAGTCAAATAAACATCAATATCACTGCACAGTTTTTTTGCTCCTAATATACATGAAGATAACATGATGTGTTTTATTTTATACATAACCACAACAGAATGTTATAATTTACCAACATAACTGGCCATGTACTATGAGTGCTGATTTGAAAACCAAAAGGATTTAATTCATCTATAGATAATGAAAGACGAAGGTTTATTGGCTCATTTCCAATGTTAGGATACTCATGATAAATTTTATTCCACTATGGAGAGTCTATCAGTTGATGTAGTTTCCCATCTTTATTTATTCTTTCTGCATGCCAGATCAATTTCCCTATATTCTCCTCACTTCCATATAGGTGTATAAACCTAAGAATAATTGGGAAGTACCATAAAACATTCATAGTACCAAATTCATCTTTCTCTTATCAAGAAGCACCACAATTTGGGAATTCCTTATGTGATTTATGGTCATTTTGAAACAATATACAGTCATTAAGGTAGGCGTGTATTATTTTAGATATCATACCCATCAAGCATAGAATTTTCTTTGTGTCGTATGTTTAGTGTGGGAGCTCATTATCTTCTGGAAACATGTCATTCAAGAGAGCAAGTAATTCCAAAAAAATGGTGTCACTATATCTATTGACTACATTCAAATTATATAGCTTCATTATAGCTGACAATGATGTATATTTAGTGCAACCACCATACAATGGTGTCATTGGACAAATTTTTAACTGATCAAACAATTTTGGGCAATCAAGATGTTCATCTTCAACAGTTATTTTCATTTCTTCAATACTATCATCATCATCATTCACATATGTAATCACTTCCTCGATATAGTCTTCTTCATTGTCCACACTTGTAATCATATCAGATGATCCATAAAACGTAGTGTTATCCTGCCCAATATCTACATTCAATTTTTTCTCATGTTTATTCCAACATCTATAACATTGATATATTTCATGATAGATCAAGTGTTCTTCCAACTCCTCTGGACTAACTAGTCTTGAATAACAACAGCGTAAACATGGAAAAAGGATTTGAGAAGGGTCATATACATTATCTTTTCCAAACTTGATGAACAGTTTCACTCCATCTTCATACTCTTTGGTCAAATTATTGGCATCCATCCATTCTTTATTCATTTCCATCCTATTTCATTTGGTAATATTTGTATTTAACAAAATAAATACACAAAACATTGATATAAAAAATTAACCAAGGCTAAAAAAGGATATATACATTATGTCTCCTTTGCAAACTATTTATCAAATCATAATTAAAATACAATTAAAAAAACCAACCATTTAAATGAATTCCCCTTTAAAATAACACACCCTTTTTAAAATAAACCAATCAGTTCCAAACATTCAATCTCAAAACCCCAGTTTATTTTTTAATGAAATCAAGGCAACATCATGACCCAAAAATATTAAACTTTTAAAATGAATGAAAACCCTCTATATTTTACAAAATAAAATTAAAACTTCACACACCCCTTGTAAAAATTAAACCAGCATTACATTCACATTCAAAAAATTCACATCCCTTTCTGAAATTTCATCAAATGAGTTGAAAAACACTTGGCATGGAACCTATATCTGGGAAGAGTGTTTAAATCATTTTAAAAGTATTTAAAACAAAAAAAAAAGGTATTTTGAACACATATAATTTATTAAGGAACATTTCAAAACACTTGAATCATTTTAAAAGAGCCACTTAAGAATTTTCACAAAGACATAAATCCCAAGAGAGTCACTTTTTAAAGGATACAAGAATAAAAAAACAACATTTTATAAAATATAAAGCTATAAAAGGTTGATCACGTCTCTCGTGAATAAATAGCATGAATCCTATAGTTTACTCTCATAATACTACAAAGGAGTGAATAAGTGATAGATAAAAACATAAGTGTCAGTGGATAATGATACTTTTGAACATAAAGTTACACTATTATAGAAATAGGTTTTGAAGCCCCCTGACATGGGTGATTGCCTTTGGTGGTTTCTATTGGTGGCCAATAGCGACCGCCAAAGGCGGTCTCTAGGCTTCGAAAAAAACACCTTTGGTGCCCCTCCCCCCGCGATTCCATCCCCCCTGTCATTCCCCTACCCATCCCCTCGTCGCCACTCATCCCCCGTCCCACATCCCCTCACCGCCCTCTGCCCATCCCGCGTTCCCCATCCCCCAACACCCTCCACCCCCTCTCCCATCTTCGTTACACCATCCCCTTACTTCCCTCTGCCTATCCCTCATCCCACATTCCCTCACTGACCTCCACCCCCTGGCCACCCATCCCACATCCCCCTCGCCGCCCTCTGCTCCGGCTCCCTATCGTCCCCCATCTCCTCCCTCTTCATCGCCTCCCTCTCCACACCACCACCGCCCATCCCCTCCCTCAATGTCCCCTCCCTGGCCACACCACCACCACCCAGTCCCCTCCCTCCACAAATGGTCACTTCCCTTCCCCTCACTCATGTCACCCATCTGCTACGGCTCCCCACTATCCTACATCCCCCCTTGTCATCCCACCCTTGCTACATCGTCGCCACCTCACCACCACCTCCTCAAGCTCACCACCGCCGCCACCACCTGTCCCATCCCTTGCCACACCACCTCCGGCTCCAGCTCCCCTCCGATGACTCTCACGTCCCTCACAGCACTTCATTCGACTCCCCTTCCTTCCATATTTATTGTGCAATTAGGTATACCCTAATTTCCATTTAAGAGTTTTTATTTTGGACAATTTACAACACAAATTTGGCATGCATGAAGATTATATGAATATTGTGTGTGAATAAAATGTGTGGAAATGGAAGTTTGTGTGTATACGGGCTTCTGTGCATATGAAACATTGTGTCTTGATAGTGTGTGTATGAGAGACTTTACACTTTACTTGAGGTTTGGAAGTTACATAAAATGATTGAGTCCATGTATATGTTGACTGAATTAATATTATGTTGTGTTGTTATTTTATTTATACCATTCTTGAGTTTTATCACATGTCTCTGTGTGAGTGTATCCCATTAGAAAATGTTTGAGGTTTGACCACATGTGTGTGCTTGTATAACCCATGAGACACATGTTTGAGTTTGATCACATATGTGTGTTTCGATACTATATGTTATTATTAATATTATATGTTCTTCCTATATATGATATTCCATGTTTCAATGTGACGTACTTTGTATATATTTTATATTGTGTTGTTCTATGCATGGTACCAATGTTACTGGTTTACATATTGTGGCTTAGTATCCCTTAAGGGGGGAGCATGATAAGATGATGTATGTTCCATGAAGATTGGACTGAGATAACACAAGTATAGATAGATTGGTATTTTTGTTTTGGAATTGTATATATTTGATGTCATCCTAGATATAGATTATTTAGTTTTATATAAATTAGATATTGATTGTTATCATTGATGAATACTCTATACTTCCTCTGATGGCACAAAGTTAGTGTGAATCCAAGAGGCAGTGAGACATTATTTGTACAAAGATATAGTTTCTCTGAGTTTTAGAATACTATACATATTCTTGCGTGAAGTATTCACTATTTGATAAAAATATTATTAGGGACTCTTGAATATAGAATCATCATTAGATTTACCATACCAAATGACTATGATGACATGGTATTTCACTTATATTCCATTATCTATTCTCTTGTTTATTATTTAGATATATAATTTGATTATTTTATAAATGGTCCATAAGAAATTGGTTAGTATTTATTTTAAATATATTTGATATGAAAAATTCATGTAATAAGACTTGTGTAAATGTTTGTTATACATATATTATTATGGATAAGATTTGGATTTATCTTCTAAATATAACGTCTAGAGAATATTTCAATAGAATTATGCAGTTTATCGAGTTCACTGAAGGATTTGAAAGTGACTATATTAGTTGTCCATGTAGAAAATGTGCTAACAAAAAAACAGAATATTCTTCAGCTTCTATACCAGTGCCCTGAAAAAAACCATTCCAATAATACCAAAAGGCCAAAAAAATACATACTATAGTCAACATGAAAAGATATTCTTAACTAAGCACAGACGTGGGAATTTTGATTCATTTTTAATTAAAACATGACAAGTGGTGTGAGAGATATCTTTTGATGAAATGTCCAACTTCTTTTTGGGGCCTATGAATCTCTTCAACATTATCCACAAGATAAAAATTACCCCTATAATGAGTTTGATAATTTTTTCATATATGAATGTGCTTAAGTATTGGAGACACAATATTTTGGAGAGATTTTCATGATCTTTTTTTATCATAATAGTATGAGCAATATCTTTTCTTAGAAGTACCTGAATCTTAGATTGAGGTGGTGGGTAGAGTACCTTCAGACATTCTAGATCATCTTTCTCCCACAAGACTCCCCAGAGATAAAAAAGTCATATAGTGAGGATAATTGTACCATCTTGGTTATATTTTTATATTTTTTTAATGTTTGAGAGTTGTTACTTCAGTTTCAGGGAATTTTTAAGGAAATAACTATGTTTTTCTAGGGATTGAACTGGAGAGGATATCATTTTCACCATAAAGAGTAACACAAAGGTGTGGATAGGTTGGTTGTGGTGTGTGTGTGTGTAGGGGGTGCATATAGAGGATTTTGGTGATACATCCATTTTTTTCATGGCTACATTATGGAGAACGGTCACAACATAGACCTTGGAGATATATGGTGTGGATTGGTAGGCTACGACATTAGGGCTCATGGGAGTGTCTGGGTTATTCTTCCATTTTGGTCATGGATTAGTATTTTTCACCTTGGTTGTGTTATGGTGTCTGAGGGTGAGTTTTTTTGGGGTGGGGGGTGGGGTTGGGGGTTTTATCAAATTTGGGGTAGTGGAATCATGGATTTGGATTGTGTCATAAGACCCCCTTCCTAGTTGTGCTCTCCGAAATATATCTCTAGAATATATCATGGTCCCTTATATTATTTTATCAGATCTTCATCACAGATATAACTACAATTCTCATAGGATTCCTTCACCAGACTCATTATTGAATGGTTCTTCCCATTATTCCATAGACCCTCCCTTTCCAGTAATTTTCTAGAATTGTGTATAGGGCTGCACCAAGGTCTTCTGTTTTCTAGACCACCTTTATATTCTAAAAAACCCTTAATCCCCCACATTCTTCCATCTTTTCTATCAGTTCTTAGATGACCCCAGTATATCCCTAAGGGGAATTCTGGACCCTTTTCATTAGATTTTAACCTCGATCTTGGGAGATCAACCCTTAGCAGTTTTAGGGGAGTTTTCCTCTTCCCATATCCTAAATGTTTCCCTATTCTTCACTATGGTAAAGTTGTTGGAAAGAGAATGGTTGGTTCTATTAATTCTTTGGCAGGGGACTGATGTAGGCTGTTGTGTCTTAAATATGAAATGGGATTCATAATTCCTCGCACAATCGATTCAACATCAATTTCATTCATTGAGTATTCAGAGAGTTTTGGTATGGAATGTTGGTTATAATGCCTCTCATTATATCTAAAAATTTTACCAATCTCCCTAGAATCTATGAAATTCCTTTTATATATCCACATTATAGGACAAACATCCCCATAACCAGTTGATAATGCCTTGAAGTGGGATGTTCACCCAAGGCTGACAAACCTAATAAATTTAGGAAAAACAAATCTTAAAAAATGAATCGTCACAATAAAGAATCGACATATATGGTGCATACCACACTCAAGAAATCAAGACATAAACGGAAACATCAGAAATCAATAAAATACATAAAAGGAAACATGAAAAATCAAGATTATGCTAGGTCATGAAAATGTTTTGTGGAAACTATGTGCCACACATGATACATATACAAACCAATGATGAACACATATCATATCCCTCTACACCTCCAACATATCAACAATACAACTAATAATCGTTTGATGATGAACACGTATCATCACCCTCTCCACATCCATCTCTACTTCCTGCTACCACCTTTAAGAACATTGTATTGAAAATTAAATAGTGTTGCGTATTTATATTTAAACATAAAACCAATAAAAGTTTTCATACTAAATGATTTTTAATTTTTTTGATTTACCTGCTCACCACCAGTCAATACAGTACCACCGGGGGAATATCTTCTCATCTGCTAACATATATCAGTCAACGCTTTCTGCCAAGCAGATATGTGATCCCCCTACTCGTGAACTATGTTTCGTAGAGAAAAATCTCTCTCTGAGCAACTCCGGGTATGGACTGACGACAACCAGAAGTAGATGCTGTTGAAATCCCTGGTGGCCTTCCAAAAACCTCATATGCTATGGGTCTGAAACCCATCCCGCACACTATACTAGGATGCTCCTTCCCAAGGGCTTTAGCAACGGGGTCATCCTAGGAGACTGAGTATGACTGCCCCGGATTGGCATCCCATAGTTCATTATTTTTTACCTATAAATCAAATAGAAATCTATATTAACACAGTAAAAATTGATAATAAGTTATTATAATGAAAAAATGAGTTCATACCCAAACTTCTTTGGCAGGCTCATTAACAAAACTTCCATAAGATTTTTTGTGAACATCTAACCACACTTCAGTTCAGGATACTTCATGCCCTAAACACTGTGAATGCATTAAACAATGATATATAAACAATTTAATATATTAAACAAATAATATTGACTTATAAATATTTAAACTAATTAAAAGATTACCAAAGTTGATCGGCTTATAGAAAATCGTTTTTGACCCCGCAGTGTGTGGGATGACTTGCTTAGCCTGGCGTGATGCATTCTTTCTTGAGAGATCCTGAAATAAATAAAAAACAATTTAATAGTAATTTATTCAATGTCATATCATATTCATATACATGTATAAATGTAAAATGAGGTTAATATAATAATATTTATCTAAATACCATCTTTTTCTCATCACGATGTCTATCAACAAAAAATTTCCACTGTTCTTTGGGTACCCCATTGGGTAGCTTCTCATAAATTTGTTGGACGGTCAACAAAGTATCATTAAAATCACCCCACAATCCCCATTTGAAGTCTTACTATTTCTTACCATGATTTTTCAATGTCCACTTTCGTGCTATCACATCATCAACTGTAAAGTGGAAAAACATATGTGCTCAGAAATTCATTTTGAACATATTAATAACATGACATTCAATTACACCATAATGTATTAAAATTATATTTTTTGGGAATAAAAAACATCATTTTTCCAACTTGGAGGAATATGTCTCCAATCATGATAAGAATAGGAAGGGAAATGGGCTCCGCTGCCAGCTTCCCTAGAATTTGGCCAAGTAATCCTATGGCGTCATCCATAGGGACCACATATGAATCAAATAGGACAACAATATTCTCTCCATTCACATTCGACACATCTAAAATTTTTATATTTTTCTCCACAGATTCATTTTTTAATTTTCTTTAACAAATAGTTAATATAAACAAAGTGAAATAAATTTATTTATATTAAAATTTGTACCTATAACAGTGACCCTCCAGTATGTCTGTGATGAACTAGAAGTGGCACGCTGCTGCCTGACTGATGAGGCTACTGAAGGGGGAGTCGATGACTCCTCTTCTAAAGGGATGCCCACAGTGGGTGTGAGAGATGGTGGAGGGGGGTAGGCAGCTGGTGGCTCAGATGTCATAGGGAGGGAGACAGATGGATCGTCATTTGTCGCAGTAGTGGATGAACCATTGTATCGCTTCCTACTTGGAATTCCTGTCATTTACTCAACTAAAATTAAGTTCAAAACATATATTTCAAAACAATTTGCAGAAAAAGAAAATTTAAAAATGATAATAGTTTCTCTGTACTAAAAAACAAAATAAAAATAAAAATGATAATGAATGACTATACAAATGAAATATGTGGTTGCTGAATGAATAAATAACTGTACATACCATCATTTTCCCCTATAATAATATTTTTTCTACTCCATTACTTCATCCACTTCATTCATCCTTGCTATACTAATATTTTCAATATCATGATGGAAAAATAATTCTACTTCTTGTTGTTGATGAGATTCAATTTTAGAGGTCAAATCTTCTACTTCATCACCCATATCATACAAATCTCTTTGTATTACATGAGAAACTACACTGCACCCTTCATCCACAACATCATTCACATAATATACCATTTTTTCTTGTGATAATAAGATATATGGATCATGCAGTTCACAATCACCAACATCCATCAAGCGAGAGAATTTCACAGAAGTAAATTTCAAAGAATCTCTTTTAACACCTCTAATAATATCGACCCAATTGAATTTGAATAAAACAACTGAAAAATGACTGTGGTAGTTTAATTAATGAATATAAGTAATCTTTCCATAGTATTACACTTCAAAAAATATATATATACCACTATTTTTTATTTTCAAACACTCTTCTCAATCGACTGTGTGAAATCTAAAGCCATTCACGTTGTAAGCGTCGAACATTATAACTTTTTCTAGAGGTCCTCGAGCAAGAAACATCAAATATTTGGACACCTCTACTTGAGTATCAGTATTCATGATCTAAAAAAAGAAATATACTTTATTATATTTACAAAATATATGTGTCAAACTAATATTCGTATTTATTGTAATATTTATGAACTTACATGTCGTGCAAACCATTCTACAAGCTCTTTATTAACAGCTTTCAATATATCTTTATCATTCTGTGTTCGACCTATCATTCATCTATTTATTTTTATCGTCTACTCTTCAATAAATGGATCTAAAATTTCACTATTCATCAACACATGTTTATGTGCTTGTAATAATTCTAATTCATTCAGTGTCATATTTGAGGTCATCCCAACTAATCGGCTAATAGAAGGAAATATTTTTGATTTATGATGTATTTGTGATTGAGTTAATATGTCATCAACACGTCCAAATAGATTAAATCATGTCTCAATATCATCCAAGTATCTAGAACAAAAGTTAAGACACTCCTCAGCAAAATATCCTTCAGCAATAGAGCCTTCTAATTGATCTTTATTTCTCACGTATGATTTCAGATTCCCAAGATATCTATGAAAAAAATAAACATAATTATTCATTTAATTAAGTTCCAAAAATTGTTTACTTAACTGAAAAACATATAAATAATGTACCTCTCAATTGGATACATCCATCGATAATGAACATGGCCTCTTAATTTAGTTTCCTCAACCAAATTCACAGGTAAGTGCATCATTACAGTAAAAAATGACAGAGGAAAGATCATCTTTATTGAACAAATGGTCAATACAAACCTCTCCTAGAGGTTTTCAAGTTGAAATGGATGTAGAGATTTCTCAAATAGTTGTCTGAAAATGTACAGAATTGGAGTACAATAGTAGTAATGTTTTTAGGTAATAATGTACACAATGCCAATGATATTAACTGTTATAACAAAATATGTGAATCGTGACTTTTCAATAAATGTAACTTACGATTCTTCAGGTGAAAACACCTCAAGATGTTACTTGAATACCCATAAGATACCTTAATATTATTTAAAATCCAAAGGAATGTATCTTTATCCATAATTTCATTTCCGAATTTGTTGGAGTATACTTTTCAATCTCATCTGGCCATAGATCACATTATATGTTCATTACTTATAACTCTTTGTGAGCATTGAGATGATCCTTCGACATTCCATACTCATTATGAAATGTTAAAATAAAATTGTCACAAACATTCTTCTCAATATGCATCACATCTAGATTATGCCACAAAAAATTAAATTCCCAATATAGATGTTTGATGAATATACTTTTTTTCTTCCATTGTAGCGTTCCCATTTCTCTTGACGTTGCACTTTGAACCCGTTTCCCACTATCATTCAAATGAAAAACCTTCCCAAATTCCGATTCAATATTTCCAAGTTGTGTTAAAATTTCAGAACTAGTTAACAACTTTGAAGGTTTTCTAAGATCAATGAAACCGTTAAATTTTGATCTGTTCAGTTGAAATCTCTGAGATGCATTGAGAATTCTTTGATGGCACAAGAAGCACCATTTTCTAAAGTGAGGTTGTCATTTGGTCTCAAAATCAATTTTACAAATAGGAAAATTCAAACCAGTGTAAGTGTTCCAACCAGATAAATTCCCAAGCCCTGGGAAGTCACTAATTTTCCACATTCAAGCAGCATGTATTTTGAACACTGTCTTAGAAGAAACATCAAATGTGTCAACACCGTTTCTCCACAACTCCTATAATTCTTCAATTAAATGCTGCAAGTATACATCAATATCATTTCCTAGCATTTGTTTTCTAGGAATAATCATTGGAATGACAAAAGACGTTTGTTGCATACACATCCATGGAGGTAGATTTTAACGGATCAAAATAACTGGGAAATGCTATAACTCGTACTTAAAGTCCCAAAGGGGTTGAATCCATCGGTAGTCAATCCTAATCGAACATTCCTTGAATCAACTAAGAAATCTAGATGTAATGAATCAAATTTCTTCCATGATTTTTAATCATGTGGATTTATCATTAACCCATCACTATTATTCTCTACAGAATGCCACTTCATGTGTTTGGAGATTTTTAATGACATGAATAATCTTTGAAATCGAGGCTTTAAAGTAAAGTAACAAAAAACCTTTACAGGTGTGTTCCTGTTCTTAATATTAATGAAATTATGTTGATTCAGACTTCCTACATCACCCATTGACTGCCATCTAGAAGAAGACCATTTTTTACAATCCTGTCTACTTGAATCCTCTCACCAATAAAGCATACAATCATTGGGACACACATGTATTTTTCATAATTCAGACCAAGCTTGTTAACAACTTTTTTCTTATCATAAAAAGACTCGGGGATGTTTGCTTCATGAAATGCATCATGAAACAATTCCAATATCATGGACATTTCCTTATTTGTAATCCCACATAGACATTTTATATAGTACAACTTCAGCATAAAGGAATGTTTTGAATATTTCAAACATCCACTATACAACTCTTGATTTCCATCATCAACTAAATCATGAAACATATTTTCCTTAGTTAATTTTTCTTTACTTTAGTCTCTATAGAATCAAGAGGATGATCCCTTGATATGTTACAATCTTGATATGGTTTTCCTATAGTCTCAAAAACATCAATTGTCTCGTAGCTATTTATAGCACCCTCATCTATTTATTTTGATATGTTCTGATGTTGATGGTGGTCTCTTGTAGTTTCTAATGCATCATTTATAAGGTTTTTCATTTGATTTTTCATTGTCGACGAAGTGGGGAGGCCATTCTATGGATTGACATCAATTCTCAACCTTTCAGTAATGTTCAATTCTACATTCCAAATCCAATGCAAATATTGACCAGGGAATTGCTTCAATATTAAATGTTTGTAAACTTCATCTCTCTTCAACCATCTTCTAAATTTACATTTAGGACATGGAAATATTATTCTCCCTTCAACGGGTCAATTGGAAATTGAAAAATATAAAATCTTATTCAAAACCTTAATATACTTAGGTATGTTCCTCAGTAATGTGATCCAGCTTTTATCCATGTACATCACAATGTGCCTACACAATATTAAAAAAAATTAAAACACATAACTATTACTAAATAAGGAAAGAAATTCATACCTTATATTTGAAGAAATATATAAATATATTATGTAAGGTTATCCTATATAAATACATATGGTAAATCACCCACTAGAAAACCAAAGTACATATGTGCATGAATGTGTATGCTTATACACTTGTGATTACAAAATCACTTGAATAAACAGGAAGATAGTGAGTATTTTCTTTCGCAATATAAATTTTAACAAGGTTTTTTTATGATTGGTGATGGTTCAACATATTTAATCTTATTTAATCAATACTTTAATTTACAAACAAAATTTGGGTCTCATTATTTTGAATCCCCACAATAAATTATTTTTAATTGGGACCCCCTATATTGAATATGTTTGGCCTATATTTTCATAACTCCTATACAAGAAATGTACCCCTAAGGGAATTTGGAAATAATTAATGGTTTCTATATATTGATGATAGTCAAATATAAATGAAATTTTTCTCTCCCTATCATTGATGATGCAGTTAGAGGGACTTTGAGTACCCATTATAACATTGTAGTGTGAAACTTAATAAACAAGAAATGTAAATATGAATCCAAACCCTATGAAAAATAAAATTTAAACTAAAGGAGCATTAAATTTAGACGATGAATAAAATGGGGGAATATATCTCACCTATGAAGTAAAGGAGCATTACTTTATTGGATTCACCCTATATGGAAATGGAAAAAGTTTTCTTGAGGGAATTTGAAGAAGGATTGTAAGAAAAATGCTTAAGTGGTCTCATTTATAAAACTACAAAGCATGAGAATAAGAATGGTGGAATTAGCCTTGAATAGAAAAAATATGCGCAATAAAGAGTTCATGGATGGTGCATAATTCATTAATGGAGGAAATATAAAAAATTAGGATTACTCCTACAACTAGGTTGAAGTCCAATGACTAGGACATAGAAGATTTTAAATTTCACATTGGTGAAGAAATTTTTACTAGTGGTGTCATCTAACGTAGTACCACCAAAAAGGATTAGAATTAAATTAAGAGATTAGGGTGAGTGAACAAAGTCCAAAAAAATTACAAAACTTAAGAAAGATGGATATTCACCTCTCCCCTTAAATTAAATAATTCAAACCATTGTATTAAGTGGCCCAATATTTAGGGGGTGATATGATCCATGGGGTGGATGTCCTAATAAAGTACATGTTATTAAGATAAAGGAAGATCTGATTAAATACAAAAAGTGCATGAAATATGTGATGTAATAATTATTTCAAGTCTCATTTTATATAAAATATGATCAAAACGTGTCATTGTTGATCTTGACTCTGCAAGTGGTGTTAAAAACCACTTTTTTTCATCAAAACATGATCTAGAAGTTTCATACTAAAGTAAAGTCACTTTTGGAATCTATAATTACATAAAAAGGGATTATTCTAGAATAAAAAGGGGATTCCAAGCCTTAACTAAGAGAATCAATGATTGTAATGGTTCTTTTTCTCATGGGAACTCAAAGTTTTAGAAAAAGGGATCATATAAGATGCATGATTATATATGATGCATATTATGGATATTGGTATATAGGTACAAGTATTTGATGGAGATCATGTCGGATCCCTTTGCAACTTGAGTTGCTTTGGTTCTTTTCTAGAGGATGTTCTTTGCTTATATCCATAAATTTTGGAATTCATATTTGTTATTAATGTTATAAAGTATCATGGGTTAAAATATTATAGTTGAATGAATGGTTATTTTTTAGCGCATAGATATTCTTTAAAATCATTTTACAGTTTATCTTAAAAGATTTTGGGATAGACATTCACAAGGTATTATATATGATGTGATATAAATGGATGTTAATGATAGATTTATAAAAGTGTTTCAAAAGATATCCAAAATTATTTTTGGATATGGTGTCACATATTATTATACATGATACAATATAAGGGGAAATGGAACTATGTCTATGAGGCTTTAGGTAAAGTAGGAGATTGAAAGATATTTTCCTTAAATCAATACACATATGATGAATTCATGGTTATATCATTTTGTTTGGTATAATAAAAACACATAATTTTATATTCCTTATTAAGGGTTAGTCATAAAGCGTGTTTATGATTATATATTTATACCACCACATAAGATATCATTAAATAAAGGGAGATTAAATGTTGTTTTTATATGATAATTATCAGTACACATTTGATCAATGTGTTGCAAACCGATGTAGCCATAAGTTATTTACTCATGTGTTTTGTAACACATGAGTAAATGTGTGGGGCTTGGGGGACATATCTAATAGATTATATAAAGGCATAAAGTTAAAAATAATAGTGTGTATGATTCTTCTGTAGGATCTTGGATGAATATCTCATATTCTTCGGTGCGCTGTTTTATCTTTTATCCTAAAACTTGAGAGATAGTAGCATATCTTGGATGGATGGAGAGTACCACCTGAATGTTAGGTGACTTCATTCAACCTATGTATACACTTTGTATAGGGGAATATTATGGATTCCCTTGAGTGATATTTATCACACGTAATGAATAAAGATAAATGTTGAAACTCTTCAATGTAAGGTAAATAATAGTTTCTTAATTTTATTTATTGTTTTCCTTTGGGTTTCATGCATGGTGATCATGGGTTTTTTTTTGTTTATTATTTACTATTACTACATAGTTTAAGTGTCAAACTGCCCTAGAAATCTTTCATTACCCCCATAATCTTAGCAATATAAAATAAACCACGAATCAAATTGAAAATATATAAAATAAAACCCAATACATAATTCATGTAATTTTCACACGTAACAAATGTATGAAAAATAAATATCAAAGTAAACTCTTATGAAAATGAATCTAAAAGAAACTACAAGCCTTACACTAGAAATGTATACCTCAGCCACAAAATCTCCCTTTGAAGACTTTAAAACATATTTATATATGTGGGAGTAATTATATAAGTATACTCGATATGATAATCCCCAAAACCTCTCATGAAAATGTGAAATGAGAATAGTAATGCCTAAATGAATAAACATATGAACTATCTCGTACCTACATTAGTTTACCTATCCCCCTCCCGCACTAAGGTCCGCTCATCCAATATCACATTCAGACAACCATGCACAAAAATAAATAGTTTTCTTAATAGTGAAAGAACCAATAAGAGTATAACAAAACTAAATTAATCAAAAAAACTCATAAACCAAACCATCACATAATTAGGACATAAAATGAAAAACAATATCCCATATACAAGATAAATCAGAAATAATATCTTGGATGAAAAGGCTAATACCCAAACATCCAGGTGATAATAAAAACATGAAAAACCATACCTACCACAATGTAAACCAACGATGACAGAGTAGGGGAGCCGACCTAGGGTAGGAACCCTACAGGTTCAGGGGGAGAAGGCGACATCACAGGTGTTGGGGGAGAAGGGGGGTCAGTGGTGAAAGGCGGCGAGGTCACCGACGGCATGGGAGGGGATCAGACCTAGGGTTGGATCTCGATGAGGTCGGGGGGGAGAAGCCATGTCAGGGGGGAGAAGGCGGTAGGATGGGGGGGTGGGGGGAGTGTCGGGACTATAAAAAAATAAATGGGTTTAGCAATGGTTTTGTAAACTGCCGCTACATGCGATTTATGTTGTAGTGCTACCTCAAAGAACTTCTTCAACTCATTTGTGTACCGCAGGGTAAAGTAGGATGCCCACACGCGACAATTGCACCGCTAGAAATGGGGATCAACCTATTCTCCACCAGAAGATTATCAAAACATTTTATAAACATGAAACTCAAGAAAACCCGCAATGCAGTAGGGAATTCTGGTAAAGAACAAGAGGAAATATATGTGAAAGAGGAGAAAATAGTTACCAAGGGGTGGTTCAGTGCACAAAGAAGGTGTGTTCGTGGTGGAGGAGAGGTGGGCAGTGGAGGAGAAGTGGGCAGTGGAGGAGAGGCATGCAATAAAAGAGAGGAGCATGGCGAAGGTGTGTTCACGGTGGAGGGATCTGTGGTGACAGAGGAGTCATCAGGAGAGGAGGAGGATGAGGAGGAGGCGATGATGGCAGTAGGTATTGGCTTCCACGAGAGCTTGGGGGTGTCAGGAATGAGGTGAAAGTTAGGGTTTCTTTATAAAATCGAGTGAATTTTTTTTTAGTGATAGATAAAAAGCACTGATAAAGTTATGTTTTATGAATGCTAAAATAGAGAGCACTGATAAAACACACCTTTATTAGTTCTTTTTTAGTGCTGATAAAGACAAGCCTTTAGCAGCACTAAATAAGCACTCATAAAGGTCTAACATTAATAATTTATTTATATTATTATATATATTTATAAAAATATATATATGGTAAATATTTATATTATTTTTTATAATTATAACTATAAAAAAATATTTATATTTATAAAATTATAATTTATGTACTTAAAAAATTACACGAAATATATTTATTATATTTATAATAATAGAAATTTATATAATAAAAATATTTATTTTATTTATTTATATGATTATAGATATATTTAACTATATTTATTTTAATTTTATAATTAATTATAGGAATATATATTTACAAATAAATAAATAATTATTTATGGTTGTAATTATAAATATATAAATATATTTATATATATAATTATTATAAAATTATAACCAATACATTTACAATTTTATAAATATATATAATTAATGGAATAATTATAATTCTTTAATTCTTTAAATATATCTTAATTTATTTAGAATTATTTTTATTTTTATTTTTATTTACTTATAAATATTTGTATATAAATATATATAATTATTATATTTATTATGAGTTTTTATTTATTTAAATATATTTTTATTTATTAGGAATTATAATTAGAAATATTTTATATTTATTTATAAATATTTGAATATATTTAGAAATATATTTATTTAATTATATATTTATAATAATAGAAGTAGAATAATAAATATATTTAATATAATTTTATAATTATTTACATATATATATATATATATATAATTATAGTTATAATTATAAGTAGAAATATGTATATTTAAAAATCATAATATATGTATTTATTGTAATTTTATAATTATTTAAATACATATGAAGTTATAATTATAATTACAAATAAATATATTTAAAAAGTATTTATATACAATTAAAATTTAATAATTATAAATATAAAAAATATATTTATTATATAAATATATTTAATGTTATTTTATAAGTATTTTTGAGAACATAATAGTGTATATGGGTAGCATGAACTAATCATATGCCTAGTAAAATATACATAAAAAAATCGAGTCATTGATGGACAATATGAATAATAAGAAGGGTGTAATGTATACATGAACATTTATGATGATACATCACATGTATTCATGCATGATCAATATATTTATTGACCAAATTCATTTGGAACACATATATATTTAATAATTATAATATTAATATATTTATTTATTTATTTATTTATATTTAAATATTATTAGTATATATAAATTATATATAAAATAAATATATTAAATATATTAAATCTAAAAAATCTAAAAAATATAAAAAATCTAATAAATTTAATAAATCTAATTAATTAATCTTATAAATATAAAAAATATAAATCTAATAAATCTATAATAAATCTAATAAATATAAATCTAATAAATCTGTAATATATCTAATAAATCTAATAAATCTAATAAATCTAATAAATCTAATAAATATATTTATTATTTGATGAAATTTATTATAATCTTATAATTATATATATATATATATACTTAATTAGAATCTTAGAAATACCTTTTTTAAAACATTATATATATATACGAATTATTAAAATATATATATTAATTTTAAACATGCGTTTCTTTTTTAATGTATACAAATAAACATAATTTTTGAATATTAATATAATATTTTTGTAAAATTTATTATTAAAAACTTTTATCAACACAAACTATAGCATTGATAAAGGTGAAATTTATTAATTCTTTTATCTAGGGCTGATAAAGCCCCCTATCAGTGCTTTCTGCTTAGTACTGATAAATTGAGGCACTTCCCTTGCCTCGTTTTGTGGTAGTGTTAGACCCCCCCTAGTTGCACCCTTCAAATGTTGATGATTGATCCACTATAGAAAGATCAATTGAAAATACTCCTCTAAAATCTTGTTGGATCACACATGCTCATGTAGAAATCAAGTACCCTTTCATAGATGTTGGACTTAATCAAATAATTCTGATCACTGAATATAATTAGATGTCTCAGTACAAAACTGCTCGATCAAATGTTATTTCTTCTACTAAAGATCTGGCCTCACTAAACACTAAAAACACAGTTATAGAAATCTTCTGAAACATTGATAGAATTATTTCCCCGACTTCAATCTCAAATATCACTACTCATGGTGCAATTTATATTGCACATGCATTTTTTCCCACACAATCGGCTGTGGTGGCATGGGGTTTGGGGTTTGGGGGGCTGGTCATGTGGTGGAGTCCCTAGGCTGCTTTCTTTATAGCATGTGTCTGAATAATAGCCACCTTTTATACTACACATGCATTTTATCAAACATCATGAATGTATTTATGATATTTAATGTCCTTCCCATTTTATGTATGTATTAATTCATGTGAATGCAAACATCCTTTTGAAATGTATATTTCCTATGAAAGTATACATTTTCCTTAAGCAACTTCAAGTGATTATGCAATCACATATGTATGAGAATATGCATGCATGCAAACAATAAATGCCTCAATGACTAATTTTCACAAACACACACTCGGTTTATTTTAATCTTCCTTTTCATGTGTTTGAGCATGCTTCTTAATCATGTAATACTTATCTGATTCACACACACAAACCTGAATGGGTGCAAGTCTCACTGTGAATGTAAGAAAATGGAACTACTTATCTTTAGTATTTATTTGCAAACCACATGTGAATCTAATGTAATTTTTTGCATCTCATATAAGAATTCAAAATTCTTTTTTGTTAATCACTCTTCATTTATGGAGATTATATCATACAGGCTTTTCATATTCATCGCATAACTGAACATGTGAGACACTGCTCTTTTGAAGTTCTTCTTCTCAATCTAGGATAGTTCATGGTGGTTCTGCCTCCTTTATAGTTCTTATATTTTCATTAAAAAAACAAGTTTATGGATGAGATATTTGCAAAGCATAGGAAATTTCCTCTATATTCTCCTTGGTGAACCAAAATAGTTAATGGTTCTGAATTCGTTACTTAACATTAGTGTTCGTGATATCTCCTTCAAATTTTCAAAAAACAGTTTATATTAACTCAAAACATCATGCATTTACACAACTAGAAGAAAATATCTAATGCATGGAACTCTTTGTTTGAAAATACATGGAACATTTTCTTCTCTATTTCTCCTTGAATGCTTCTCTCGGATATGAGTTATGCTTTCTGATGTGAGATAAGAAACAACAACAAATGAGTCCGACCTTGGGTATTTTTAGGCAATGTTCATTGTGTTGAAATCATCTTTAATCCCAGTGAGACATACCTTTTTGTTTGGGGGAATTATGGCTGAAAATTGATTTCCAAAAATGTTGTGAGAAACTTGATATAATATGGAAGCGATATAAGTAGAATAAATAAATCCGCACATAATATTTTTTAACGTGGAAAAACCCTTCAACGCGGAGGATTAAAAAACCACAGGGCAATTCCCCAAAATATCCACTATGAATAAATAATTCAAGAATCCAAGTAATTCATTAACTTTAATTACAAATGAAAGAGTGTAGAAAACCTATATGAAAACCAAACCTTGATATGCCTCTTCCATATCTCTAATAAAAATCCCACTGATGCCATGTATCGGAAGATCAATCTGTGACAAGACACCACCCTTCTATCGAAGAAATTTCACTACCTCAAAGATCATCACACGAACATGCATCATCCTCGCATCAGCATACGACACCTGAATGATGTTGACATCATGATGTATTGACGATCTTCAATCGGGACATGCCACATGATCACTGCTATCAGGAAGACTTTAGATACGTGGCCCCGATCATCAATATCATTGCCACTGCTCCACACCTGTTAAACGCTGACATGCCACACATGCCACCGCCGATGCGGAAGCCACCTTCTTGCCCTCAGTGGACTACATCTTGAACACCTTGCCAAAAACATCTCCACACAAACAAGTTAATTGTTCCCTTGTCGTCATGTCACCTAGGCCACTGAAAACACAACAACCCCTTCCCATGTCTCCCCTGCCGATTACATCTTGCTAGAAAACCCCTCAAAATTTTTTATTTCATCCTCATTTTATATACACCTAGTCTGTAATCCCCAATTAATGCATTCAAAATCAATTATTCCATCCATTAACATTGAGAATTAAATATCCATTAATGTTGGGTGAAAATCCCCAATTAATGGTGATATAAATTTCCTCATTAATAATTTTCCTATCTCATAAATAAATTTGATGAATCCCAAAAATCTCCCCCATCATCACATTAATGAATGGAAACACCCAATAAACCAAGTTGGAAAGAAAATAAGTCTATATCACACCATCCATCATCAATTTCAGAAAATATGATGATGTCCTTTTTCACTTCTAAAAAAAAATATCATCTCCCCCAATAAAAAGAAGAAAAAAACTATGAAATCTTCATCACATTTGTATCTGCACCATCCTACTGAACAAGACCAGAACCAAAAATATCCGGATACCCCATAATAAAGATTAGCACATAATTTGGGGAACATATAAGAATAAACTACTCTGCCTTCTCAATATACCATGAGCTGTCATGTGTATCACTTCCCTCAACCTCTATTAATTTCTAAATGTTATTATGTTTCACTCGCGCATCAACGATCCACTCAGAATCTTCCACAATTCACACATTAAACTAAAACCATGAACCAACCTCCTCTAATACCACTTGTAGGGGAGAATCCTGATTCCGGGCTAAAAATTTCATTCAAAAAATATTGTGAGAAACCTGATGAAATATGGAAGGGATATAAGAAAAATAAATAAATCAGAACACAAGATTTTTTAATGTGGAAAAAACCTCTGATGTAGAGGATTAAAAAAACCATAGGGATATTCCCAAAAATATCCACTATGAATTAGATAATATAAGAATCCATGTAATTCCAGAACATGAATTAAAAATGAGAGATCGTAGAAAGCTTCTGTGAAAACCACACCCCGATAGGCCTATACCAACTCACTAATAAACAACCCACTGACACCATATATCGAAATATTAATATGTGAAAAAACTTCACCCTTCTGTCGAAAAAGCGTCCCTACCTTAGAGATCTTCAGCCGAACATGCGTTAGCCTCACACCAGCTTGCGACTCCTGAATAATCTCACCATCATGATGTATCACTGATCTTAAATCAGGACACACCACCTGATCACCGCTATCATGAAGAATTTCTATACATTGACTTAATCATCAATTATGTCGTCGTTGTTATGCACCTGTTAAACGCCGACGCACTTCACTTTCCACCACCAACACAGAAACCCCCTTCTTACTCTCAGTGGACTACATCTTGAACACCTTTCCAAGAACATTGCCACACGTACAAGATATTGTGTTGGTGTCTTCATGTCACATGAGTCATCGCAAACACAACAACCCCTTATCAGGTCTCCCTTTCCAGTTACATCTTACTAGCACACCCCTCAAAACAGGTTTTATCATCCTCTTTATATAGACACCAAGTCCATAATCACCAATTAATACAATCAACATCAATTATTCCATCCATTAAGTTACACTCTTCATACATTCAACATCACAGAAAAATGATTTTTTCATTAAAACTAGATTTCTTCGATTGATCTCTGTTTTATAATGCAAAAGGATCACAAGGTGATTTCGATAATGTTCAAATATTCAAATCATCCAGATGATGCTTGTAAGACTTTGATCTAGCTTTATATGACGTGGCCATGAAGCTTCGATGAACAATAGTTCTCGAACGTGCTCATGGCAGGAGATAATGTCAGTTGGCACAGAAAAGTTGATCGGACAGTTCAAATAATAAACCAAAAAGATCACAAGGCTGTGGAGCATGGATGAATTATCTGACGGTAAAGATCTTCACTAAATAGATCCAATAGTTGTGATTCAACGTACATAATCCCACATCGAAACAACTACCTAATTGGCGTTTCTTTATCACACAAGTCATGACTGAAGCTACTCAGAAATATGCTTCTGGACCCACCCACATATATTCTCTCCCACCTATATCCCCTTTAACCATCCCACACTCATCCTTCAGATGGTTAACTTTTCAGTAAAACACACCCAAAAAAATATTCCATATGATTCCAATATGTTTACTTTTATCCCCCTCCCTTATGGAAAGGAATAAAAAGGTGTGTTTAGGAGGTCAAACATCAAGAAACTTCTTCTCCATTTTTTATAGAAAAATGATCCTCAAATCCAATTCTGTAATGATAAAAAAATATTTTCCATCTCTCTCATTAATTATTCCACTTAAATTTGATGTTGTAAATAGTGTGTCAACCTCAAATGATAAACAATACAATCCATTGTACACTTCAATCTTCATCTTTTTATCTGTTGTTAATACCCAAATAATGCCAATATGTTTACTTCCCCCACCCCTTATGGAAATGAATAAAACGGTGAGTTTATGAGTTTAATCATCTAGAAACTTCTTCTCCACTTTTTTTAGAAAACAGAATGAAACCTCACTTAAGAAAAGAAACGATATTTTAGTAAATCAGCTCTAACTATACATGGGAAATCCTGATGTAGAAAACAAGAGAGATGTCACCTAAGCATCAATTTTATTCCAATATTATAATATGATACCAATATAAAACTTGTTTCAATAACTTCATCTGATAGAAAAATTTGAACAATATTTCTAAGAGATTTCCTGCACACACCTCAACAAACAAATCATAAAGTTAAAGTGAAATTAGAAATAGCTTACTATTTAAAATTTATATTAAAATTATGAGAGTGATCAACATTTTCACTAGAATGTGAAAATTTGATGGCTTCAAGTCATCATTTTTGTCCCATAAGGGATGCATCCATCTCCTTCAATTCCCTGCATGTTAGTAAAAAACATTTATAAAAGAGAATAATAAGGAACCTATTTATTTCATAAAAATAACACTTAGGATGAGAGTGGCCTTTCAACCTTGTTTTTCCCTTCTTCCTTTTAAACAGATATCTGGAAGAGTTATCCTTCATCTCTTAGGCTGTTTGAAGTGTCATGCCCAATTTTTCCACACCTTTCACACGTCATAATTTTCAAGTCATCATTTGTAGATGACTCCTCATCATCATTAAATTCTATATATGCCACCACTTTCTCTTCTTTTTCATTTAAAATCTTATGATCTTTTTCAAATTGTTTTAGCTTATTACACAATTCACTGGTTATTGTAGATTTCTTCACTGCCTGACTTTTCTTCCCATATTCGTTATGAGGAATCTCACTTAATATGAAAACTCTTCATTTCCTAGACTTGGGACCTTCTTTACCACAAATACCATATAATTCATTCAAACGTTAATTTAAGTTATGCATTGATGGTTTAGATTACATATTGATCATATGATTCTATTTTTGTTAATTTGAACTCATTTACTCAGCATTTCCCCCCTCCCCCCCCCCCCGATTCATTCCTCCTCCTTGGTAGTGACATGTTATACCAGCATGAATAAGATCTAGGACCAAACACTCCATAACACCAATATTAGCCTCTAACCCTCGATCTTCTAGATTGAGAGAAATTTTGATATGAAGATTGTAGTTGATTCTTTTTCATAGATTGTGGTTGTATCTTCTTAGGAGGAAATCTTCTGGTTGAATAAATACATTCTTACTTTCTAGAAAATGATTTTTCATTTTTTTTATTTTGGGCTATTACGATTCAGTCCTTTCTTTCAAAGCATAAATCATAGGTAAACCAAATGTTCATTAAGATTCATTTAGTTTAGAATCAACCTTTTTATTGGAACCCTTCATCTTAACAGCTTTATATGATTCATCCTTAATCTCAAAAACTTTTGTGAAGTCTTCTTTCGCCTTCTTCAACTCTCTTTGATCTACAAGTCACATAGATTGTGTCTCAGAAATTTCTTCATCATTCTCAAAAAGTATTCCTTCATGATCTTTCACCATTTTGTCAAATTCATATAATTTCAAATGATTTTGTTTAATCTCTTCATCAAATTATGATTCTTCCTTATCAAGATCTTTCTTTCCAACAGTTTTCAATTTTCCTTATAGCTCAACTATCGTCATTTTATTTTCTCTTATTTCAATAAGATGAATCTCTTATTTATTGGAAAGTTATTTATTGTCAAAGGAAATATTGTCAAATTTTTTATTCATTTTTTTATTTTCCTTCTTGAGTTGAATATTTTCCACAAGTGTAGCTTCCTGATTATATTTTAACATACATTCTAAATCAATTATTTATCACATTCATCTCCTTTACATGAGTATCCATTTTTCTTAGATTTAACCATAAATCGAATTTGATTTTTAGAATATCTTCCATCTTCCAATTCACTACTTGATGATGTAAATTCATCAATTTATATACTCATCATATTTATCTTCTTATAAGTAAACCCCTTCTTTATGCTTCTTCCACTTCCTTTTCTGATATTTCTTATCCTCTCTATTTGATTCAGTGTCATCAGCCTTCTTCTTTGGACAACTACCAGAAAAATGACCACTTTTATGACACTTCCAACACTTTAGTAATTTTTTTTTATTTCCTTTCCTTCCACCCCTTTTAAACATTCTTGAAAACAAGGCCATAATTTGATTGAAATCTTGTTCAAATTATTCATCACCTAAATCACTTGATTCTAGTTCTTCTTAAATTATAGTTTTACCTTTTATCATGGCTTCAAAGGCCTTCTCATCTATTTCCTTTTTATTGAATACATTCACTTTTCTCATTTCATAAGATATGAGAGTATTATGAAGTTAATCCAATTATATCTTCTGTCTCTTCCATTTCTGATATATTTTAGACAAATCTATCTGGAAAATTTCTCATGAGCATATTCACAATAGTATAATCAACCAAATTATCTCCAAAACCTCTGATATTGCTAATAATTTCATTCACTCTCGTAAATTAGTCATCAATACCTTATGAATCAACCATTTTAATATCTTCGAACTTGCTTCTCAAGATTTGTGACTTGAATTCTATGACTTTAAGATTTTTTTCATAACTACTTCTCATTTTATCTCAGATCTCCTTGGCAGTTTAGAGGGCCATCACTTTATTGTAATCTTTTTCAGATAAATCCATCAAGATTGCATTCAAAGCCTTCCACCAACTTCCATATTCCTCTTATCATCTCGAGTCATAAAAATATCTTTAGTTATCTAATGGAAACCCACCATTATTGAATATTTCACTTTAAGAACAAGAGATAAAAGGTAAAGAAGCATCCTATTCCTCTAACTATGGTAGTTCATTCCATCAAAAGTAGGAAATCTTCAGCTATTCAATGAATTAAAATTTTCCATTTCTCAGAAGTATTTCTGGATCTAGGGATGGTAGTTTGTTCTTTGATACTAATTCAAGTGGCCAATGATCAGTTAGATAACATCGAGAGAGGGCTGAATCAGTGGTATATTTTTTTAAAAAATTATTTAACTTTTGATTCAACCTCTGTGACTAATTAATATCTTGATCCCTTATCATTAACACTCAACCTCTCCCTACAAGAAATAAAAAAATGAAAACACAGTACACATGGATTTACAATGTATCGTAAAAAGACCTAATCCTTTCTGTGTTGGATAGACCCCCCAACATGAATTCCCCACTATATCAGAAGGTGAATACAACAATAATTGGTTAGACCCTCCAAACTATAAAATGGTTATACCCCCAGTTCTAATCACCATTTAACAGTTGGTTAGACCCCCCAATTGCACCTTCTTTGCAGTGATTGGTAGACCCCCAATCACAATCTTCAGCAACTGGTTAGACCCCCAACTGCACCCTTTAACTTCAGAAGATTGTTCCACTATAGATAGATAAATTGAAAATCCACCTCCAAAGGATTACTGGATCACATAGTCTCGTGTAAAAATCATGTACCTCTACACAGATGCTGGACTTGTCCAAATAATTCTGACCACGAAATATAATCAACTATCTCAGTCCAAAAATACTCTGGAAAATGTTCTTTATTTTGTTGAAGACCCGGCCTCACTAAACACTGAAAACTCGGATACATAATTCTACTGAAACTTTGATAGAATTACTGCCCCGACTTTAGTCTAAAAAATCACAGCTCACTGTGAAATGTATATTTAATGTTCTTTTTATCAAACATCATGCATGTATTTATAAAATTTCATGGACTTCTCATTTTATGCATGCATTAATTCATGTACATGAAAACATCCTTATGAAATTTATACGGCCTATGAAAATATACATTGAATATAAGCTTCTTCAAGTGATTATGTAATCACATATGTATGAGCATAAACATGCAAGAAAACAAGCACTGCCTCAATGTCCACTTTGCACACACACACAGAGAACTCTGTTTATTTTAATCCTTCTTTACATGTTTATGAGTATGCTTTTTAATCATGTATTGCTTCAATTATTCACAGGTAGAAACCTAAATGGGTGAATGTCTCACTGTGAGAGTTCACAAATGGCACTACTCCTCTTTACTATTTATTTTCATACCACATGTTAATCCACTGTAATTTTGTGTAGCACAAATAAGAATTCTCAAGTACTTATCCATAGTCACCCTTCATGCATGGAGATTATATCATTCTAGCATTTAATATTCATAGCATAACTAAACATACATGACATGCTCTTCTGAAGTTCTTCTCAAAATAGGTTAGTTCGCGGTCATCAAAAAATTATTTTTTTTCTTTAATACTGCATTGCTTTGATTGATCTCTATTTTAGCATGAAAAGGGATCAACAGGTGATTCTGATCACGTTCAGATCTTTAAAACATGTAGATGATTCTTTGAAGTCTTGGATCGAGCTTCGAATGATGTGGACATACATCTTCGATGAATAGCGGTTCTCAAACGTGCTCGACGTAGGAGATGGGCTCGTATGGCATGGAAATGTTGATCGAACGGTTTGGATATTCGGTCATATAGATCTCACGGTAGTGGAGCATGGCTGAATAATCGGATGGTCAGGATCTTCAGTGAACAGATCCAAGGCTTGTGATTCAACTTACGGAATGCCACATCAAAAAGGATACCCATTTTTCTTTGCCTTATAATACAAGCTACGACTATATAAGAGTAGAAATTAGTTACCGGTCCTTCTCTACTATAGCTCTTGGCACCGCCCCCATATCAGGAACCTTCTTTGCATCCGTGGAACTCGCTACGGTGGCTCTTTATACTGCCTCAATAGGGGAGAGATAATTCTCCTACTGTGCATTTTTTCCTGGCTTGGGTTCCCTCCCCCTAGCCGTGGTCCCACATAAGTCAAGGGTAGAATTGGCTGGACCTCATCCTTAAGTTGGCTTTTTTGTTTAGTAAAACACACCCAAAAAAAGTTCTACAAGATGCGAAGTCAACTGAACCAAAATACTCAACACAACCATACTCAAACCCACTTCCATAATCGTAAACATTATTTTCCATATCTCTTCATAATTCTTCAACATAAATTCAAAGTTGTAAAAATTGTGTCAACCTCAAATAACCAATGAATCAAATTTTTCTAAACTCCAAACCAACTATGAAATCGTCACATTAAAACCTTAAAAAATATTGAAATATTTAACCAAACACTCATTTACAACAAATACAATTCAGTGCACACTTCATAAGTAATGATCATGTTATGTTTTTGGGGGTTTGGAGGATTTTTTTAATGTTTTTGCGGCTTTTTTATAAGTGCACAGTTTGAGAATGGTTAGTAGAAATCAAGAAACATATCCAAGAAACCATGAAAGGCAAGATATGGGCATTGGGTAGGTCCACGATTGGCGCACTGTTTAGTCAAATCATGCGGATGCCCAGGACAAACCACTCAATATGATGCAAAGACAAATAAACCAAAATACTCAACACAACCATACTCAAACCCACTTCTTTAATCATAAACATTATTTTCCATATCTCTTCTAAATTCTTTAACTTAAATTCAATGTTGTAAAAATTGTGTCAACCTCAAATAACCAATGAAACAATTTATTTTAAACTTCAAATCAACAATGAAATCATCCAATTAAAACCTTAAAAAATATTGAAATATTTCACCAGACACTCATTTACAACAAATACAATTCATTGCACACTTCATAAGTAATCATCATGTTATGTTTTAGGTGGTTTGGATGATTTTTTTGAATGTTTTGGAGGCTTTTTTATAAGTGCATAGTTTGAGAATGGTTAGTAGAAATCATCATCTCCAAGAAACCATGAAAGGCAAGATAGGGGGCATTGGGTAGGTCCACGATTGGTGCACAGTTTAGACAAATCATGCGGATTCCCTTGAGAAACCACTCAATGATGGATAAGGGAAAAAACACAACAAGAAAACAATTTTTTCTAACCGTGAGAGACAACAGTGTGGGGTTGGATTAGGTAGTAACATTCACATGTTTACCATATATTATTTCTAATAGTGCGGCCAAACCTTGCGTTGTAAAGTTAGCCCTTTAAAATTAGTGGATATAATTCGATTTAATCTCATTAAGCCTTGGCTTTCCCCTAATTCTTTCATAATTTGAATTCTTTTTCCTCTTAATGATTGACAGGTGATTCAATTCGAATTTGCAGCTAGTTTAAGGTGATTCAAAACCCATTAGAGATCTAGATTCGCCAGTAAGTCTCCCCTGTTATCCATTATTCTTCGATATCTTCTCATTCCGTTTCTTTGAACCTTAGATCTAATCCTTTGGGGATAGATCCTTATTCCTTTATGGGAATTGTGATGCATTATAATTTGATTTAGGGAAGGAATGGTGGATCGTGATCAGAACTATAGAATCGTTGTGCCATTCTTTATTTTGCCAACCGTTTTGTAAAGGCCTGAAAACCGGCGAAGCAACGGCCGCCGGGTCGCCAGAGGGGAGCGGCGCCATCACGTCACGCGGAGAACCGGGCCACAGCCAGCGCGGGACATGGTGGAGCAAGGAGGCCGAATGACCGCCGGAGGGGCGCGACGCCGTCACGCCGTGCGGGTGGAAGGGCTGCGACCAGGAGGGCCGTGATGGTCAGACGGTGGGGCACGGCGCCACTGCGCCATTCAAAGCCGCGGCCAGGCAGGCCACATCAGACGGACTGGGACGACCAGCTGTGCTGGGCGTCAGGCGGGGAGCGCACCAGGCGGGACCCTGGGGGGTCCCGCGGCGAACGAACCAGTGCCACATGCCAGTTTCGTTGTAGGGGGGGCGCTACCCCCCCCCCCCTCGCTCGGTCAGGGTGGGCCCCGCAGGGCATGGCCACCCACTGGCTTCGGCTTTCGGACCGCCTCCCAGCCACATGGGTCGCGCCACCCAGGGGGCAAGTTGCCACGCGGGCTGGGTCGGGTCGATTCGGCAGGGCCGGACGGAACCCAGACCCAGGTTTCACCCAATTAACGTTTTCACCCATATCATAGGCTACTGGTGTGTGATTGACAAACCGTATGTGGAGATGGAAAGCTTGGAGTGAGGCGGTTCTTTTGGAATACCCCACTCAGGGTTTGGACGTAGTTGGGGTATGGATGAGTTGGATTGAACCAAAATCCAACCGGGTTCTCAGAACAGAAATGCCAATAACTCTCAGACCGGGCGTCTGATTGACGCGTCGTCTATTGCGATGAGTTCCTTATGATGAGACAGAACTATGGGATACATCAAATTGGGACTACGTGTCAGTTGATGTATCGACACTTGACTTGAGCAGTAGACCCTCCCAGAATCATGCATGCTATGTGCGGGGACCCTGTGGCTGGCTATTTTGAGATGATTCGGGATCCTTAATGGGATCGACAGCGATGACTACTGTTCCGAGATCCTATGTGGGTTCGACTGCGACAACTACTATTCTGGGATCCTACGTGGGTTCGACAGTGATGACTACTGTTCCAGGATCCTACGTGGGTTCGACTGCGATGATTACTCTTCTAGGATCCTATGTGGGTTCGATAGAGGAGATGATTCAGTGGCAACATCTAATAATTTCTACCCCTCTACATGAGTTGTATACCTGTGTGAGCTGAGTCTTGACTTTAAGTTATTATCATCGAGATGATTGACTTTACTTCCTTTGTGGAATGGGTTGTGCTTGGGCACGAGTATTGGAGTCATACTATGATTGGTAACTTAGGTATATATATGGGCATTTACCTAAGTAGGGCTGGTTGATACTTCATGATTATATCTTACTATTTTGGTTTATCCTTAATGGATTCTGGGAGACCATCGGGGGTTTTAAGTTCCCTTACTGATTATCGTTATACTCACCCCTACACGGGCTTCACCCACACCTTGTTGTGTTCTGTGCAGACGACAGTCAGCAGTGATCGAGGCTGAGGGAGCCGAACAAGAGGTTGATTGGAGCTGGACTAGATGGGACGTACCATAGGGAAAATTTGTTCGAGATCTATACCTACCCTTCAGGTAGGATTCCCCGGTGGATGATATATGAGTTATTTTCCCTTTTTACTTGTACTTGTACGTCAGTTGGGTTTGTATACCGGCCCATTTACTTTCTGCAGTCTTCCTATACAAGTACTTGTTACTTTTACTGCTTGTGTTCAGACTGTGTGTGTTACAAGTTTAAAGGCAATTCCTTCCCTTTTTATCAGGGATTCGCCTTTGGTGCTAGTCGCCAACCCCTGGCCTATGGAAGGCGGGCTTGGGGTAGTCACGACACGGGCCCCGAGGACTGGTCGTGACAAATTGGTATTAGAGGAGTTGGTTCTATTGTAGAACTTAGACACTGATTCTTTTAACAACAATAGTGTTAGGTTTTCTTAGTGTGGTTATCAGTTTAGGGAAACCGGTGTTGGTGCGGTGGCTGACGTATCCATACACTAGGACTCTGACTTCTGATTTCTGACTTTGCACACGAAATCACTGATTGCGTGTGTGATTCATTTGAAAAGTTTTTTTCATTTCTACATTGAGTCAGCTCACCAGATATATCTTTTTGACCGTGGCACACCTGTTTCTTTTCAGGATGACCCCATGTAGGCAGCCGGCTAGGGTTACAGGTTTTTTATGAGATGGAAGCCCACCGAGCGATGAGGCCTTGGTGCAGGGCCCTATTTCAGCGGAGTCTCCAGTGGTACCACTACTCATTGATCCACCGATGCCACCAGCTCTAGCAGCAGAGAGTGCATGTCATCTAAGCGCGTTGCATGAGTTCTGGTGCCAGAGTCCACCCAGGTTCAGGGGAGTGACTTACCCACATGTTTCTGGGGATTGGATGGAGGCTATTGTGAGAGTTTTCAGATTGGTAGGGACATCAGTCGACCTTATGGTGATCCTTTCCACGAGTCTCTTACAGGCAGCAGCAGGCAGATGGTGCAGCTTGATGCTCTAGGTGCATGACGAGGCATCACATCTCTGGGAAGACTTTGGGAGCCTCTTCTGGTCAAAGTTTTTTCCATACCCCATTCGTGTGGTGCGGATTTAGAAGCTTCTTCATCTATAGTAGGGCAACATGACGGTGGCACAGTACTTAGCGAGGTTCACCAACCTCTTGCACTACTCCACGGATATGGTGCGGGGCCCAATCTTTAGGGCTCAGACCTTTGAGCAGGGGCTCAGTTGAGAGATTAGAGCTTGGATGATCTCCCTTAGGATTCTGACATAGGTGGGGGTGTTGGAGTGAGCCCTCTTAGTGAAGAGTTTCATTGCTAAGCAGTCATCAGCAGCGAGACCCACCACTAGGCAACACGTAGCGTAGTCTTCTACAACCGTCAGTAGACAGATGTCATAGAGGTCTAAACAGACTAGACCATCAGGTGCGAGACCCCAGGATACAGGTTCGGTTGTGCGGGGCACACAAGATAGAGCCAGCCATTCGAGGAGCAGGCAGTGTTATGCATGCGGCCGACAGGGTCACATGGCTAATGACTGCCCTAGCTGCCATGTAGATGAGCAGTAGACAGTAGAGGGACCTCCCAGATAGAGGCAAAGGTTTGACTGTGGTGGTCCTCCAGGAGTTGGAAGATGTGGCAGAGGAGATGGCCGATTAGCAGGTGGTGGACGACGATTTGAGGTCCTACCACCACCACCACCAGGAGGTCCACCCCGACCGTAGGGAGCTGGCGGACATGGGTGGGCTTAGCTTTAGGTAGTCGAGGCCTATGACCACGATGCACCTGACATGATTCAAGGTACTATCTATGTCCACTCCACCCTTGTTGAAGTACATATAGACACAGGTGTGAGTCATTAATTTAATGTCGCTTCCCTTGTGCGGATCTCAGAGATTCCGGTGGAGTCATTGGCTCGATCCTTATGGATAGAGACTCCTATGGGAGAATATTCGACGATTACACACTGGTGACGGCAGTGTGATCTCACTCTAGGAGTTGAGATCTTCGACTGGGATATTATAGTAGTGGCGTCGAGGCCCTACGACGTCATCTTGGGTATGGACTGATTATCCAAAATTCATGCTCAGATTAACTACATTAGGTGGAAAGTGTGGTGTGTCCGTGAGGATGGGATGAGGTTTACCTTCGCCTGCGAGAAGGGAGCCTTTGCAATGAAGGATGGACTTACTCAAAGGAGGGGGCAGCCGATCACACATCAGTTGGCTAGCCTCATTCTCAGAGCGGTTGATGTGCAGAGTCCGAGTTTTCCTGTTGTGGTGGATCAGGGTGTGGATATCTTCCCCGATGACGTTCTAGGACTACCTCTTTATAGAGAGGTAGAATTTTACATTGACTTGTACCCTAGGATGACACTAATATCCACACCAGTATATTGGATGGCTCTCGCTGAGCTTCGTGAGCTGCGGGTACAGCTGGAGGACTTGCATGGGAATGGATACATCTGACCCTGGGCATCCCTGATTTTGTTCGCCAAGAAGGTGGATGAGAGCTTGCGATTGTGTGTTGATTATCGGCACCTGAACTAGGCGAATGTGAAGAACAAGTACCCACTACCAAGGATTGACGACCTCTTTGATCAGCTGAAGGGAGCACGTTGGTTCTCAAAGATAAATCTTCGATCGAGCTATCACCAGCTCAGATTATGGGATGAGGAAGTGTAGAAGACGACCTTCAGATGCCGGTATGGCCACTACGAGTTCTTGGATATACCCTTCAGCATACCCAATGTTGTAGCAGTGTTCATGAGTCTCATGAATAGGATCTTCCAACCTTACCTCGATCACTTTGTTATAGTATTCGTCGATGACATTCATATCTACTCGACTACTGAGGAGGAGCATGCCTACCATTTGTGGATAATACTAGACACACTCCAAGAGCACCAGCTTTATGGTAAGCTCTCGAAGAGTAAGTTTTGGATTTGAGAGGTTCAAATCATGGTACACGTCATCTCAGAGGCTGAATTCGCAGTGGATCCGGTGAAGATCGAGGCAATACATTCTTGGGAGCCACCCAGGAGTGTGACGGAGGTACGGAGTTTTCTAGGTCTCGTTGGGTACTATCAGAGATTTTCACCAGACTTATCCAGAGTTGCAGCACCACTTTTAGTGTTGACAGAGAAGGGGAAAACCATTGTAGGGTTAGATAGATGCTATCGGAGTTTCCAGGAGCTGGGGTAGAGGCTAACTAGTGGACCCATCTTGAGGCTACCGAAGGAGGGAGTTGGGTACGTAGTCTATTACGATGCATTAGGAACCGGGCTCGGATGAATCCTGATGCAGGAGTGAGAAGTGATAGCTTATGGTTCTTGTCATCTAAGACAACATGAGCAGAAATATGCCACTCATGACTTACAGTTAGCAGTAGTGGTCTTTGCCTTGAAGATTTGGCAGAACTATCTGATGGGTGAGCGGTTTACAGTCTACTCTGACCACCAGAGTCTCAGGTACATCTTCTCGCAGAAGGCCCTGAACCTGAGACAGCGGCGTTGGCTTGAGTTCCTCCAGAACTAGGACTTCGACCTCGTCTATACTCCTGGGATGGGGAATGTTATATTAGATGCTATAAATAGAAGATCAGGCATTCAACTGCTAGGAGAGGTGATAGAGCAACTAACCACGTTGCAGATATACTTTGTGGATCGAGATGGAGCAGCCTTTCTGTAGTCTCTTATAGTCACACCTCCACATATTTAGAGATTCAGGGAGGCACATCGTGGGGATGTTGACTATGAGGCTCGACGTGCACAGATATCCACAGGTCAGACACTTGAAGGATTTTTTATAGGTGGGGAGCACGTCATTCTTTTTAGGGGGGGGTACTATGGTACCAGTGTCGCTTCGGGAGGAAGTGTTGAGTGAGTTTCACACATCGCCACTAGTACTACATCCAGGTGTGGAAAAGATGTACCAGGACCTTAGATAATAACACCGGTGGCCAGGTATGAAGAAGGCAGTAGCATATTATGTCTCATGATGCCTCACTTTTCAGCAAGTGAAGGCGGATCACCAGGTTCTAGAAGGTTTAGATCAGACCATAGAGGTTCCAGAGTGGAAGTGGGATGCGATATCCTTGGATTTCGGGACAATACATCCACGTACATCCAGAGGACATGACTCTATCTGGGTGATTGACGACCAACTCACTAAGTCCCCACTTCCTACCAATCAGAGAGCAGGGTTCAGTAGAGAAATTTTGATGCCTCTACGTACATGAGATCATACGGCTTCATGGATTGCCATCAAAAATAATCTCCGATAGAGATTCTCATTTCACTTCCCAGCTATGGATGGGGTTGTAAGAGGGTTTCAGGATGCAGCTTCGCTTGAGCACCGCCTTCCATCCTCATACGGATGGCCAGACTGAGAGGACCATTCAAACTCTCGTGGACATGCTCTGTGCATGAATCCTCGACTTCAGTCGCAGTTGGGAGGATCACTTATCCTTGGTAGAGTTTGCGTACAACAATAGATACCACTCAACCATTGGGATGGCACCTTTCGAGGCATTGTACGGCTGACCTTGCAGATCGCCTTTGTGCTGGACTGACCTAGGGGAGTCAGCACTGAGGGGACCAAAGATGGTGCAGGCAACAATAGAGAAGGTGCAGGTCATCCATGAGCAGATGAAGACTACACAGAGTAGGTATAAGTCCTATGCTAATAGGAGACAGAGGCCTCTCGAGTTCGAGGATGGTGACCATATCTTCTTACGGGTCTCTCCTCGATGAGGTTTATGGAGATTTTTCCAGGGTGGAAAGTTATATCCAAGGTTCATCGGACCCTTCCAGGTCCTCAGCTAAGTAGGAGAGGTGGCTTAATGACTGGATCTTCCACCTAAGTTGCACTGGGTGCACGATTTTTTCCACGTTTCACAGCTGAGGAGATACGTGCATGACCCAACTCACATCATAGATTGGGGTGAGCTCGAAATCGACGACATGACATCTTTCTCGGAGGTTCCAGTGGAGATTGGGGATCGAAAAGAGAGAGTCCTTCATGAGCGATTGATACCTCTTGTGCGTGTACGGTGGAAGAACAAGAACCTCCAGGAGAGCACATGGGAGTGGGATGCTCAGATTCATACTCAGTACCCCCACTTGTTTCCCTAGTTTTTGAGTTTTGGCTTTCAGGGACGCAAAGCCCTAAGGTGGGAAGATTATAAAGACCCAAAATATCCCATGTATTATTTTTTGAATTATTTGGAAATGTTATGAGTTTGCAGTTTCTGAAAACATGTGATTCTGAGGCCCAGAGTGCCTAGAATGTTTTTCCGAAGTGTCTAAGTGCATTGATGGAGCTTTTGAGCGGGTTTTGGTAACTTTTGAACCGGTGCTTGGAATTGAAATCTGAGGGCAGCGTTGAACTCGCAGAATCTGTGATTTCTTAGTGAGACCTTCATCACAGCTGTGTTCTCCCGTGAATGGAAGTTGAATTCCCAACAATTTGTGGGAGAATAGAGAGGAAATAAAATTAAACAATTTTTATTATATTTCATATCTCCTTGTGGGGACTGCCCAATTTCGAAACACCTCATTTAATGAGGTGTAACTCTTAGAACTCCCAATTAATGAGCCAACATTAATTGGTTGATTAAAAGTTTAAAGTTGGATCTTCCTCTTGCATGGAGGATTGTTTTTCTCTCTGAGGTTGGGGATTAAGTGGAATATGGATCTCCAAGGAGGATCTCTTCTTCCTCGACATTCTATCCTCCAACGAAGAACCTTCGGTCGAGGAATGAAACCATCGCCCACGAAGAACACTGACAACATCATCTTCGACTTCGTCTTCTATAAACTCTCCTCTCATCGTCAACAATCAAAAAATGAGGTAGGGGTTGTTTTATGATTGAGTTTCACCCCCTGTTCTTATTCAATAGTCGTACCATTGGAGGCCGATTGATACCACCCTTACATGGAGGGCGTGGGCCGAACAAACATGACCCGAACCCCTTCCGTTTTTCTTCTCTTTGTTGATGATGGTTGTGGAGCAATGACGGCCGGTGATGGGCTGACTACAAAGAAACCTGGCGGTGCAAGGGCTGCCGGGTCACCAGATGGCCGCAACACTGGTGCGCCGCACGGAGAACCGAGACATGGCAAGTGCGGGTAGCAGCAGACCAATGCTGCCAAGTGACCACTGAAGGTTCGTGATGCCATCACTCTGGGCAAAGCCATGGCCGGGCAAGCCACGGAGGACGGACAGGGACGTCCGGCTATGCCGGCCATCCGGCTGGGAGTGCACCAGGCGGGACCCTAGGGGTCCCGTGGCGAACAAACAGGCAACAAACATCTGTGCCGTTACAGGGAGACAAGGGGGCGCTAACCCCCCCCCCCCCCCCCGTCACTCAATCAGGGCTATCCCCTCAGGGTGCGACCACCCACTGGCTTCATCTGGTGGACCGCCTTCCAGCCACGCGGGCCGAGCCGCCCGTCGCGGGCTGGGTCGGTCCCAGCTGGCCGGGTCGGTCCCTGGTCCAGATTCAGACCCAGGTCAGGTCAGGTCAGACCGGTTCGGGTCGGGTCGGTCCGACTGGGCTGGACCGGACTTAGAGCCTAGTTTGACCAAATTTACCTTTTTGCCCATATCTTGGGCTACATGTGTCCGATTGACGAAACATCTGCGACGACGGAAATCTAGGAAAGAGGCGGTTATTTTGGAACACCCCACTGAAAGTTTGGAAGTAGTTGGGGTACGACTAGGTTAGATTGAACATAATCCAACCGGGACCTCAGAATGGAAATGCCAATAACTCTCAGACTGGGTGTCCGATTAACGCGTCGTCTGTCGCAATGGGTTCCTTACGATTCGACGGAACTATGGGATACATCGACTTGGGACTATTTGGATGTCTTTGTATCAACAAATGGCTTGAGGAGCAGACTCTCCCAGAATCAAGCGTGCTATGTGCGAAGATCCTGTGGCTGGCTATTTTGAGATGATTCGAGATCCTATCTGGGTTCGATAGCAATGACTACTGTTCCGGAATCCTACGTGGGTTCGACAGCGACAACTAATGTTTCAGGATCCTACGTGGGTTCGACAGTGACGACTACTGTTCTAGGATCCTACATGGGTTCGACAGCGATGATTACTGTTCGAGGATCCTATGTGGGTTCGACAGAGGAGATGATTAAGTGGCTACATCTAATCATATCTACCAATCTACATGACTTGTATACCTATGTGAGTGGAGTATTTACTTTAAGTTTTTATCATCGAGATGATTGAATTTACTTACTTTGTGGAATGGGTTGTGCTTGGGATCGAGTGTTGGAGTCGGACTATGATTGGAAACTTAGGTATATGTATGGGCATATATCTAAGTAGGGATGGTTCATGCTTCGTGATTGTATCTTACTACTATGATTTATCCTTATTGGATTCTAGGAGACCTTTAGGGGTCTTGGGGGTCCATTACTGAGTATTTTTATACTCACCCATGCATGGGCTTCGCCCACACCGTGTTGTGTTATGTTCAGACGATGGTCAGTAGTGATCGAGGCTGAGGGAGTGGGACGGTAGGCTGATCGGAGCTAAACTAGACGGGATGTACCTCCGGGATGAGTTGTCTGAGATCTGTACCTACACTTCAGGTAGGATTCCCCAGTGAATGATCCAGGAGTTGTTTTCACTTTTTACTTGTATTTGTACTTCAGTTGGGTTTGTATACTGGCCCATTTACTCTCGGCACTCTTCCTATACCAGTACTTGTTTCTTTTACTTCTTGTGTTTAGACTATGTGTGTTATAGGTTTAAAGGCAATGCCTTCCCTTTTTATCATGGATTCGCCTTTGGTGCTAGTCGACAGCCCCTAGCCTATGGAAGGAAGGCTTGGGGTAGTCATGACATGGGCCCCGAGGATGGGTCATGACATGTTTGGGAGGTATGTGGTTTCTCTATCAACTACACTTGATTAGAACATGAAGTCTATGTTTGAAATTATTTTTTTTTCATGAAATGATCATGAAACGCTCATGTGATTCTTAATTGGAACCTCTTTAGTGATGATTTTTAGAAATTGTGAAAATTGGATGGTTTGAGGGAAAATAATCTTTGATGATAATTTTAAAAAGGGGAATTTAAAATTTTGGTTTTGAATTAATAGGTGTAAAATGGTTGTTGATTTTTTTAAATAATTAATGGTTTAATGGGAAATGTGTTGGCATTGATTTTGGAATATATAGTAGGTGTGGGTTCATTTACGTTAGACGTGGCCCTGTCTAAGGAGTGTGTTCTATTAGGGTACATGGTGTTGGTTAACTTGTGAAAAATTGGTAGATCATTGAGAGACAACTAATGAGTGTATAATTTTATCCTTGGAATGCATGTGTGGATGTTTGGATGTGTTTAATTAAGTAATGGTTTAGCCATATGGAATTAAGAAAGGTTTTCAAGGCTTATTTTTATTTTCTTCCATGGAAATATTCTTTGGATTTGATATAAACTATTTTTATTTATTTTTAAAGTATTTTATATAAATGTGCTAAAAAATGTTTTCCTAGTGGAATGATTTGAGAAGTCATTGGGGAAATCCTACTGATTTTAGACTCAACCCCTACTTCGGAACTATAGTGCGTTTGTAATGTTATCTATCGAGACAAAAGTAAAGGAAATGTATCTCAGTTCCTTAGTGATTCTTCTGATATTGTCGGCATGGATTTCCTATTTGGATCTTGGAGAAGGTTGGGAGTTGATGGATGTATTTATTTGGTGTATTTTTGGATTTTAGTCTTTTGAATCCTTTGGTTATATAACTTGGTATCCTCTTTGTACTCTGATATGGTTGTTGGTTTGGTTATATTTTATGTTATATTTTTTGTACTCATGCATAATATAGATGATATTTGGTTATTTTATTATGGTTTGGATGTTCATATTTATAATCTAAAATGACCCTTGAATTTTTTTGAGGCCCTTGGAATTTAATTCAAGCTTTTGGTGTTTTGAGGATGTCACTGAAGGTTGGTAACACCCATTGCCTCATCCTAATAAAATGGGTGAGGGGTGGCATGTTACAGCTTATATGGTTAGTATAAATATTAATATCTAAATTATTAAAATTAATTGTTTTACTCATGTATAAAATAAATTTAATTATTATATATTGATTATAAATAATAGAAGAACCAATTAAAAGTGAAAGAACCATTTCCTGAACAAATGTATTTTTTTGAAATGTGGATTAGTATCGTTTTGCAGACATAATTTAAAATTAAATTTTACAACCGTTAGAAAATTTATTTGAAAAATAAACTTAATTTTTTAAATCTACATATAAAAATTACCATTTTTTAATTTTCTATAATTTTATGAAAATAATAATTTTTTATGAATAGTGGAAAATACTGCTTTTTTATTGAAACATCCTTTTAATTTAAATTATTTACAAATTTAAATTATATTTTAATTTGGTTTTAAATTAACATTAGTTTAATTATATTTATAGTAAACTAATATAGTTCATTATAATCAATTTAAATTTGATTTTATATTAAAAAATTATATACATATGAGAATTTTCTATTTGGAAAACCGCTCATTCATCGCCTCTGCAATTTAATTTTAAATTGAATCCTGCCAAATATGTAAATTGAATTTGAAAAAAATGGATTCCATATTTTTAATCAAAATAATTTATTTTATCTAATGATGTCAACATAAATTTCTGAACATAATGAATAATGAAAAGAGTAAAAATTAATTACCACAGCGAAGGTAAAAATGGGTTTACCAGGGGTTAAATAAATATGATAAGGGTAAAAAAACTAATACTTATCTAACACCCATTTTCTAGGAATATTTACACCCTATAATCTATAAGGTTTTACAAAGACCCATTTTTGATATTATTTTCATGATAAAAACTTGGGTATCATATTATCTTTTCAAAAATCCCATGTGTATCCTCTCCCACACTTATAAAAGGCCACTCCCTCCCCTCCCCACATAACGCATCCAAAACACTTTGGTTTGAAAAATAAACTCAAAAATAAATTCATAAATTTACTCCCCATATCCTAAAGGCCTTAGTTTTATTAGTAATCCCTCCTAATAAGGATTTAGGTATAATCTTATATAGGCTCTCTAAAGAAGTAAAAAATTATCAAACATTCATATTTGTTTTATTTCTTCTTCCACGTCATTCAAAAATTATTCAACTATGATAATATACTAACTATAGTTTCTCTTATATAATTTAATGTTATTATATTAGTGTAATAACCCATATCCATCTCCAATTCTATAAAATGATAAATGAAACCTCCAATCATGTGGATGACAAACTACCACACCACGAACCAATGTAATTATTTTTTCCATCACTACCTTTAAAGGATGGTTATTATGATTGAATTAACATATGTATATTAAATTAAAGATATTATTATACTTATGTAATAATGATATCAAAAATATTTTCTTACTTTCCATTCCATGTGGGATACGATAATGTTGCTCATGTATACGGTGGACTACCGTCTCGTGAAGCGATGTGATTCATTTTTCACTTACTCTTTTCATGAAGGGTATTAATGTTAAAGATAATTAATATATGTGAAATTTATGAACTATACATAATTTATAAAATATATTATCATATCTAACTTCTTACCCTTCAATCCTTTTTAAAATAATAATGTCACTTGAGCGTATGTGTGGACTACCACCTCCACATAGCGATGTGAAGTTTTTTTCATTTTATTTTTACATTGATGGTAATAAGGATTTACTTGATAAATATAAATTATATATATGATATAATAATTACTCTATAAATATTAATTAATATTTATTTTAATTTCATTTTATCCTTCATGATAAATGGAAACAATGGTCATGCATATGTAAAGTCTATCGTCTCCATAAACGATGTAATCTATTTGTTATCTCTAAATTATATGAATTAATATAAATAAATATATAATGAATATAAATAATATTTATATCATGGTTAATTTTTTTATATTATTTAATCATTATCATGTTAAATGGACCAAAATAGGTAAACTGAAACATACATGAAAAACGAAACAATTATCACCCAAAACAGCGATTTTAACAAAGAGTTGTCAATAAAAAGGTGATAAAATACTATAAGTAAATAATGTATCATATGAAATAAATTATTATGGTTATTTAATAGATTTGTAATAAACATATATGTATTATATAGTAGGTTCAGACACATACGACCGATGTCAAACCTGAGATAAGGGTTTGTCGTCTCAATTTTACTTCCATGAGACATATGCCATATTCACCACTTATTCCATTTTGTGGTGTATATACATCAAATTCTATTTTTATATCATGAATAAATTAATCTATATGATATTTAAGGTTCATTTAGATTATTATTTCTTTTATGGGTCTTAAGAATTAGAAATTTCTAAAGTGGGTTTATTTTAAAATCTCATCACTATTCAGGATTGATTTTGTTTAAGTCTCTTTGGGAGAATTATTTAATATTTTTATCATAAAATAAATATAATTTCTTATAATATAATTATAAATAATTTTTTTTCAAATAATTTTAGATTTTCCACTCTTTGGTACTTAAAATTATTGAGAAAACATTTTTAAGAAAATTGGACTGTATTCATCTATTCGGTCAAAAATCCATTTTCATTTAAATCCATGTTTTCTATTAATGTTTTTAAACTTTTTAAAATTATTTATTAAATATATTTTTCCCATTTTTAATTTTTATAAAATTATTTGAAATGAATCTTCTTGTTCTTTTCAAAATAAGGACCATTTTTCATTAGTCAAAATGTTAATGGAATCACTGTTTTAACATGTATGACATGAATGAAATTTTCCATCGACATGACCACTATATGTTTTAAGGATTATGCTAAAATATTTTGAAGGTTTTTTTAATTTCTTTGATTTCTATTATTTTAAATTTAATTTCAAATTGAAAAGTTTATTTCCTAAAAAATGTTTTTAATAACATTTTTATGGTATTTTTATTCATCAATGACATAAAAACATTATTGTATGTATGATCCACTGTGGATATTTTGTATTGATATCATCCTTGATCTTTATTTGGATGGACTATGACCAGTTTGACTATGGAATTAAAATTTTATTACCATTCACCATATTACTCAGGATGGTTTATGATTATGTTAATTTTATTGGGGTAATTGTCAACATTTAGTATGTTATGTTTAAAATAAGAATGTTATTATTATTATGTTTCACACCTTTCATATGAGGAATGCATTATAATTATCAAGTGATAGTTGGGGATTGGTTTTAGATAACACCTCAATGCATCGATAGGTCTCAGGAGAGAAAGTAGTTGACCAAATTAGGCAGTTCATACCCATAGATTTATGTTATCTTCTGAATGTTCTTGATAGAATTTTTCACATGACTATAATTATACATTCCCTTATTATGAGATCTGTTATTGATATCCATGGTATTATTTTATTAGTTATAATATCCATGTATAAATTTCAATAACAAGTGATTATTTATATTGTTTTATTTGATTGTTATTTATTTCATTCTTATCATGCTCAGTTTTCTGATTACATTTCATGTGTTTCACTTATTTACCTCACTATATTGATTATGCATTTTTATTCATGATATCATAAACTATATGATTACCCTTACTAATAATTTATGTTCTACCCTTTATTATGTTTTATTTTTCCTAGGATACCAGAAATTGTTTTGTGATTGATATGTAGGTATATAAAAATGGGAATAATAGAGTTATCAAAGAAAACGATTTCTTTATTTTAATTTTTAAAATGTAATGTGAATTTCAAGTATATGTCTATCTTTCTAAGACTACTAAACTCTTCAGTCCTTCATGATTTTATTCCTTGTATATTATTATAATATAATATTGTAACCATTGACTTTGGACTACCTAGGTCAGGGTCTTTAAATGGTCTATCAAATTTTTAGTGATATATCATTTTTCTAGGGAAAATAATATTTTTCTAATGAAAAACATGAAAATGATTATAATTTATTTATAATCCCTAAAACCATTATAATATTAACATAGAATATTATTAACCACATTGTAGATATTGTTTGTGCTCTATGGAATGATCATGATGATGGAATATTAAAAACCAATCCTTTTATAATTTCCTAATATTAAAGGTAACATATATTTGTTTCTTTTTTACATTTTAAAATCTCATAAAATGTTATATATATTAGTTTTATATTTTTTTGATTTAAAAACATATTTTAAAAAGTATTATATATTTTATATTATTATAGTTTTTTTATCGATTATTAATTGTTCAACATATATGAAATTATTGGATTTATATATATTTTAATTTAATTTTTTTCTTCTTTTCTCTATATCATTTTTTGTTTCATAAATATTGTTAGTAATATTGTAGAATTGTTAATTACTAAATAATAAAAAAAGATTAATGTTAGTATTCTTTTTATCATTGATGATAACTACTGTAATGAATATTATAAAGAGTGTTCTTTCGTATCATTTTAAAATTGCTAATCTTATATTTATATAATAGTTAGATATGTACGATATTTTATATAATTTTTGTTTCACATTTTTTTATTTGATCTCTTGTTATTGTTTTTATCATTTTAGTTAACTTCTTTATCAAATATGAATAAAAATATGTGTAGTTTAGTTGAATTTTTTAGATCATTTATCATTTTTAATTTAATTTTAATTGTAAAATTTGGATTTATATATTTTTGTACTAATTGATAATTAATTTTATTTTTAGTATAATGTTGGATCACATTGATGAGTAACTTCGAGATATTAGGGAGGGGCCTATACATAATTTTTCTAAGGATCCTCCTCATCTTTCTATACATGATCTATATAATTTCAAAATGGAAGAAAAAGTTTTCATGGTGGGTAATCATAAAAACTCACATTTACCAAAAATAATAGTTTCTTGTTTCTAGGACTAGAGGATATATGTTGTGTTTGATGATATTGATATTCCTATGGGTCCAAATAAGAATAAAAATTGAAAATTTTTAAACAATGTATGCTCATTCAAAAGGTAGTATTTTGATTTTTTGATTGGAAAAGTGTCAACAGGCTGACAACATCTCAATTATGGGAGACAATTTTTGTAATTGCATTTGTAATTATTTTAATTACTTTGAATTTTTTAATAATATAAATTTTTTTCATTATTATTAGATAACATATGATATACCCTATTATAGATAAGTTAGGAAGACATATTCAACTTTGGCTATTTGGAGATGATGAAATTTTAAATCTTCCCCTAACATTAGATTTTATTATTAGGGAAAGAAAAGATAAAATAAATGTGATATATATCATTTTCTAGATGAAGATTAACAGAAGTATTTTTGAAAATTAATGAAAATAACCATTTTTTATAAGATAAATGATAGATTTTAAATGTTTTTAATATTAATGAACTTTTTAATGCTTTTTTATTTATAATTTTCAAAAATTGGGGATATCTCATCAAAAATAAAATTAAAAATTTACACCTTCATAAATTATGTAATAGAGGTTATACATTATTGGAAGAATAAATTATGGCTGCAAACTTTCCAAAAATGAGTGTCTATTCTTCTAGATCCATATAGCTTGGACCCCCTTAACACTAACTAGCTGTGAAAAATAGAAGAGGGATCGAATGATAAAAAAGGATAATATATTATAGGAGATTCAAAGGTTATATTTGACAGGATTGAAATTAGTTATTTAATTTATTTATGTTATTTAATTTATTTCAAAAATTTATATAATGTGATTCTCTAAATATATTTTTTTAGTTTTGAAAAAAGCCACTTTTAATGGTTGATTTGAAACCAAAATAAAACTAAAACCAGACCCCCAATAAAGATTAAAGCTTCACATCCATCCAGATTCTAAATAAGATACCACCCTAAATTAAAAAAATGAAATTTAAATTAAAACCCTACAAAAAAGTTTAGGAATATATTGCCCTGAAGGCGATGTGACTATGGCTAATAGGACTCCCAAGTCATTATTTAAGCCCTAAACCTCCCTCTGGACAAGGACAGCATCCAATAATGAATTTTTTAAATATTATATAAAGTAATACAATGAGGATTATAGTACACATGTGACTATAATATGTGTGGGTATGAAGGAAATTTTATCTATTTCATTGGGAAATCTTAAACACATAGGTCTTGTAAGAGGAGACCAGGTAGGTGTATCAGTAAAAAAATATTTAGTATTTTTGGAGATTTTTTGAAGGAGTGTGTATATTAAAAAAAAATAAGCTTTAAAAGATAATTTTCCAGAGATTAGTGAGATTATATAGGAGAAGAATTTGATCTTCAGTATTTTCAATGTTTGTAGACATGTAAAGATAGTTTTAGGATGCATATCCACCTACTCCTCCTCTACCTATAAACCCACCCTCATCCACCTCTTTCTTCTAATCCAACATGTATATATCCTCCTCAATATCCTCCCATATATTTGGAGTTATATATTAAGGATCCTTAGAATCATATTGTTTCGTATGGCATTTTTTATTATATTGGGGAAATTTTTTATCATAAATAGATAGTGATGGAGAAACATAGGGTTGCCATGAAGTATATTTTTAATGACCAGCAAGAGGACCATTTACTACAGATAAGGTCACTCTAGTTGGAAAATGTGTCATCCATTTTTTTAGTTTGTGTATCTTGAATTTTATGACAAATTACCACTGATGTATGTATATATTATATCCTTTATTTAACATTTGTGTTACATTTGTTTAAGAATTTTAAAATTTATGTATTTATCCATTTTTACATGAACACTTTAATGGAAAATTCATTTTGTATAGATAATAATAAGTACATGTTGTTATGAAATTAGATACTACTTTTTTGGAACTTGATAGTTTACAAGAATATTTATATTTTTTGTTGGGAGTTTATGAGATTCTAGTGGAAGCTATAATTTGAATAAATGAAATGATTTTAATGATTTTAAATCGAGATATCATAGGGCTAGTGACTAGATATTTATTGGGAACTAATTTTATTCAAGTATTTTCCATGTAGGTCAGTTATCATATTTATTTTAGCTATTATAATTTAATGAAACATAATACTAATTTTTTTATTATGTATCTTTATAAACTAGTAATTAAATATGATTAGATATCATTATATGGATTTATTAACCTATAATTTATTTCATCAATAAGGATAAAAATTAATAATATAGAAGGAACAATATATATCCTCAAAAGATTTCAAAATAATGAAAGTTAGTGTTGGATGCTTTATTATCTCGAAGGGTATGGAGAATATATTTCTTAAATAGTTATTTACCTTATTTGAATGACCAATCAAATTATAATTTTGGTATATTAATAACTATTAGAAATTATATGTTTTTTTTCAGAAGAGAAGAAAACAGAAAATTTATGCTCTCTATATGGTGATGTGTGAGAAAATTTTAGAGAATTAATTAACATGTAATTTTTATTAGTTGAATACTTTTATAATATATTTTTTTAATTTTATTTCATATATATCATCTTCATAGAGGGTCTGGAATTACATTATAGAAAAAATAGTAAATCAAACAAAAAAAGATCAAATATGTGCATGAAAAGGTGAATTATCATTGATAATCATTACATTTTGACTATCAGTACTTAAAATATTATTTTGAATTGAAAAATTATTTTCAGAAAGAAATGTAATCACTACTAAAAATTTGGGCTATAGCCACGAACCTATAGCCACAGATTTATAGGTTCGTGGATATATCTTTTTTATTGCCGCTGTTTAATTTAATCTTTGTGGCTAAATCAATATTACACCACGGGCGTTGTTTTTTTCCAATTTGTATCGGGCTCCACCTCCTCCACTGATCCTCAGCCCTTCTCCTCCTCCCCCAATTCACACCCCTAACACCGTGCAGCCCTCCTCCCCGACGATGTCTCCTCCTCCCCGCATCCCGCCTCTCCTCCCCTGATTCGCAGCCCTATCACCGCGCTGCCCTCATACCCGATGACGTCACCTCCTCCCCGCAGCCCTATTCCTCCACCCACAATTCACAGCCCTATCACCGCACAACCCTCCTCCCTAACGACATCTCCTCCTCCCGACGATCTCCCCGAAGATATCACCATGCAACCCTCTCTCAGAGCGGTGCCCTCCTCCCCGACGAACTCTCCCACAATGACACCGTTCTCCCCAATGACCTCTACTCAGTGGTCTCACCATTTGTAGGTAGAATCATATCACTCTTCATGCAATTGAGATTGATTATCTAATGGTCTTCAATTCCCTTATCAGATATGGTCTCACACCATGGACTACTGAATAAACCATATGCAGAAGAAAAATGTTTATGAAAAATAACCTAGATGTTCTTCATGATTAGCATGAAAGGAACACAATGGTGGACATTCTAGGTTCAAAGGTGAATTATTATTAAGAGGTTACTCTATTCCTAGGTCTCAGATCACTTCCAAGGGAGGGGGAAAAGCTGGTCATCGCAGATGCTCCTGATCTTCACCATTACAGGCTAGCATAATTCCAGGTGAGAGTTTTTTGTCTTCCCCTTTTTTTGATCCTTTTCGGAACATTATTTGTACCTTCTCAGAACTCTTTCATTTATTTTAAAAATTAGTTTTTGAATCATGATTTATTCATCATTGGAAAACATAACCAATCCACCTTTATCATATTTGATATCTGTAATAAGATTTGTATTTCTGCTCTTGTGTGCGGTACATCTTCTATCCAAAAACCAAAAATTGGGAATGTATATATCATTCAAAGAAACATTAGATACATTTTACTTCTGGTACCATTTCATCTTCTTCTATGACCATTGAAGAACTTCTTCTAATGTTTGATACTTATGAGGATCTTTTTGTTCAGAATACTCCCTTTCATCATGAAAAACTAAAAAACTTTTTTTATGCGTTAGAAGATATTTTAAGCTACTGATATCCCCATTTATGGGTCTCAGGAGTCACCATTCATTGTACCCTAGTGGAATAGTGGGCATCCATGTTTCCATATGAGTAGTAGATTATTATCCATTCACCATTAAATTTTATCATTGTTTTTCTATTAATTTGGTTTACACATAATACTACCTCAATTTTCATTCATTTCTAATATGATGTAGGGGAGTGAGGGGTGATAAAGGAGTGATTAAGCATTCTCAATTACCATGGTTAGGTGAATGTAGTGTATTAAAATCATTTTATTCACTACCTAACCTACCATACTAAAGATATAGTGAATGGATTTAGATCTTGGGTCATTCCATGGTATTATTTTGGGGGAGGGGGTGAATTTATTTTATAAGATATTATTATATAATTAATGATAGAATTTTATAAGGGCGTCCTTCATTATATTCATCATTTTTCACTTTTATTCTATTTCTTCCATGCACTTTTTTTCCCACTCCTTCATTATTTCATTATTTTCAAATTAATAGTGTTATATTAGTCTAGGTGTGAGGAGAATGAATGATTATATCCTTCCATGCACTTGTGGTTACCTATACATTTTCACCATAAAATGTAGTATTTTTAATTTTCTATTGTATTACGTTTCCAGATTGGAGTTGCAAATTAGTGGAAATCATGTTTTGGTTCCCTATCTATTTTCACCATAAAATGTAGTATTTGTAATTTTCTATTATATTAAATTACTAGATTGGAGTTGCGAATTAGTGGAAATCATGTTTTTAGTTTTTAATCAGATATATCTATTGAATTAGAAATCATTGGGGTTTTTTCATGATGCACTTTGATCATCCTTTTGGAATCATTCTTTTGTTTAAGGACATTCTTATCGAAGACTATCTGTTAATGCCTATCTGATAGAATGATTTAAATTTATGTTTCATATAATCGTGCTTAGTTGAATATGAATTTGATTAACTTGGACATAGGGCTGCACAATGCTTATTTACTTGATTTTCAAGTTGGTCCAAGTGGAATATGAAGACCTTTTGTTGATAAAGTGAAACACTTATAATTATGGAAGAGCGGGAAAAGTGTATGTTGCAACATGATTTTCTATATGGAGTTTTTTTGTGCTTTATGGCTCATACGGTGACTCATTTTCCTCATTATATGACGTTTTATTATAATTCATGTTTATATCCTCTTTCAATTACTTGATGGTGCATGCTCATTGCACCTCGTGTTTTCACTGTATCCTGAACCTTTAATTTTTTTTCGGGGTATGGGTTGGAAAAACAACTCATTTATTTTGTCACTATTGTAGTTCATTCTTTTTGAATTGAATATTTACCTATCAAAAATAGTGATCTTAAAATGGGTGTTGTGCAGCCTATGGTCTACGGTTTTCATTGCTGGCTTCAAAAGGGGAATTTTGATTTCTAATTGCCTGCCTGTACAAGTTCAACATTTTAATTAATATGATGTTAAACTGAAACCAGGTTTCATGGAAAATTATGAGTTTCCAATGATGAAAAAGAGGTGAAGAGGGGGAACTACAACACCACTGAGGGTCCATGAGGTTAACATCTTTTATTCTACTGTGTTTGGAGAAACTTGGTTATGGTGATTCTTTTTTTTCAATTCTGGGAAGCACATAAAAATATCAGTGTCCTTTTTATGATTTATTTACTACATTATATTGATTGGTGTTTTTGGCGATCACTTCTATTTGATATTTATTTCTCATTCTAATCATGATTTTTGATTTGGTGTTAATCAAAATGGTTATTTTAGTTTCTGTTCAGCATGTTAAACTGTTATAATTTTGACCTGAATCTTTTCCATGTAATTTCATGTTCTTGTGAGTTTATATTTTTGAATCAATATGTATTGATTTAATTTTATTTTAATATATTTCTGGATTGGTATTATTTAAGTATTCAAAATTCTATCTTCTATTTACAGAACAATACTTGTGTTGAACTGTTGTTTTGAAAATTTTAGGGGGGCTGGTGCATGCTAGGGGGTGGGGGTGGGTAGTGCAGGGGGGTAGTGGTTGGTTGTGGGGGAGGGGACTATTTAGGGGGCGTGGTTTGGGGGGAGGCTAGTACAGGGGATGGGGTGGGGGTGGTGCAGGGGGGTTGGTTCAGGATATGGGGGGCTGGGGGGCTGGTGCAGGTTAGGGGGTTGGGGGTGGTGTGTGGGGGGGAATGGTTTTGGAGGGAGGGGACCGGTTTTGGGGGAGGCTAGTACATGGAAGGGTGGGTGTGGTGCAGGGGGGGTTAGGGGGGTCTGGTTCAGGGGTGCGGGGGTTGGGGGGCTGGTGTAGGCTAGGTGGTGGGGGTGTGGGGATGGTTGTGGGGGAGACGACTGGTTTAGGGGTGAGGCTAGTACATGGGGAGGTGGGGGGGATATAGATTGGATAGACATAGATTTGATGTGGCATGTTCAGAGAAAATGCTCGAGGATGGAAGGAGATTCATTATAGAACATGGGGATTTGTGATAGTAGTGGTCAACAATACAAATAAAGAGTGATCCAGAAGTATGTGAAATGTGGAGGATCTTCTCAGTACTTCATGATATATAGAATTTTCATATATATGTCTGGTTTTCATTATATTTATCTCATGGTATATATATTTTTGTCTTCTGTCTCTTAAAAATATTATATATAGTTCAGTTGATTATATATATTATACTGATATTTTGGATTTATCTTATGTTTAGTTGATTATATATATTATTCTGGTATTTTGGATTTATCTTCTATCCGAGTGGGGGGTGCAAGGGGGGGTGGGGTAAGGGGGGCTGTGGGGGGAGGGAAAACAGGAAGGGGGGTTGTAGGAGGGCAGGGGGGTAGGGGGAGGGGGAGGGGGAAGGGGGCAGGGTGGAGGGGTGCTGGGGGAAGGGGGGATGTCTACAGGGCAGGGGAAGGGGTGGGGGGAGTTCTGCAAGGAAAGGGGGAGCTCTGCAGGGCTGGGGGGTTGGTGGAGGGGGTAGGGTGGAGTGGGGAGGTCTTCAGGGTAGGGAGGCCATAGGGTGGTCTGCAGGGGGGTCTGCAAGGCAGGGGGAGGGGGTTTGGGCGGTGGGGCGGTGGGGCGGTGGGGTAGGGGGGAAGGGGGTGGCAGGGGTTGTAGTTAGTCTCTATAGGTTTCTTTAATATTAGATAAGGTTGAATAACCATTACAATCCATCTCTAACTCCCCCCCCCCCATTTATTCATGATTAGGTTTCTCTAAATATGCCCTCCTATTTTCAACAGATTTCTGTCACTAAATCATGGCTTGATATTAGTTGTAACATTCAGATTTTTTAGGATACCACTAGTTGTTATTGGTATGGATTTGACACCTTTTATTTTAAAAATCCAGGCCATTATGTCCACTTTTCTCTTCTTTCACATGTTTATTATTGATTGAAAATTGCATATTCACTTGAGAAATTAGATAACTCTCAATGTTTTTCATTTTTTTGGTTTATCCTTTTATAACTCATCAGACTATATGATCAAAGATTGTTTCTTATAATGTTCAAACTTCTTCATAGGTGTGGATCCATTTTTTGTTATGATGTATTCTATTTGATTAGAAATTTTGTCCTCTAGTAAACTTTTATTATGGGGTGGGATAAAAACTTGTATTGAAAAAAAACAAATTAAGATGAAACTCAATCCAAACTAATTATATACCATTAACAGGAAGAATAATTGTTAATTAATAGGAATGTACTATTTGATATTATCATTTTGAAACATGGATCTATTTCTCTGTTTCTTGCAGGAACATGATTTGACCCCTGGGGCACTGTGGTTCTTATATGTTGGGCGGTGACGTGTATAGTCACATGAGACAGGTATGTTTTAGTGTAGTTTTTATTTTATTTTCTTTATCGCATTGGCCACTTAGGACTTTTACTTCATCATGTGGACAAAGGGTAATTATATTCTGCGAAGGGGGGAAATGGGGTTCAGATTGATTCAGTCCGTCGGGTTTAATCTGATGTAATATTATATGGTTATTACTTGTCTCGAACCTCTTGTATTTGGGGATTTCAGTGTTTTTGAACCATATTACATATTAAGTAGGGTGTTGGATCATTTCATATTGGTTCGGGTGGATTTGGTTCTCCCAATCGAGGTAAGCCTTTAATGATGTTGGTTTGTTTCTCACTGGTAATGTAGCATCCTTTATGTGTTTTAATGTTCCTAATATCCTTTGTGTAGTGCGTTGATCCCTGCTCGTTGGTTTAGAGTAGCCAAGTTAAGTGTGACTCACCGACATGTGCATAGGTAAGAAAGTATATGTATGTGGGTTCCCCTATTACGTGTATAGTCAACCATGGTAGTGATTATGCACATATGGGGCTATGTGTTCCCATGTATATATATAAATGCATATGTAGGTGAGTGGAGACTGGTATATTCATATAAGCATATGTGCAATGATCCCCTTACACATGCTCATGGACATGTGGGTGTGTTCATAGGGGCTAGGTTTCCTTGCATGTGTGTGAAGGTGCGTATACCCACTGGGGGATCAACAACTTTTAGTTAGAAAGCTCCAGGAGCCGAAGTGGATGGTTTGGTTCCACCATGAGGTAGGATCCCTCTTCTAGCCTCTTTAATTCAAGAATGCTTTAAATTGAATTTATCTTCTTTCTTAATTCTACTTAATTATATTGAATTCCATATATTGAATAAGTGTTCTTTAATATAATTGTTTCATTTGAAAAATAAAGTCATGTTTTTATAATAAAACCCCTCCAACGGAGGTGCGCTGTCTGGGAAAACTCAAAGTGATAGTTATGTTGATCTAGTTGCTTAAATTATTGCATTTGATTTGTGCTGAATGAGTTTTATAATAAATGTAAAATATAATTAAATGAATTGTGTGATAAAGAAATGCCATGATTTTATAATAAAATGCCTCCAACGGAGTTGCACTGTCTTCTAAACCAAATATTACTGATAGTTATTTGTATCATGTTTAGATTTGGTTTGAGTCTTTCATATGCCTCTTATTGGTGTTTCTTTTGTGGCTAGTTAGTTTTTGTTTTCATTGAATAATATAAATTGGCTTATCATACTCATTTAACTCAAATAACATTTCCTAAGTAGGCATATTCCTGGACCATGACACTCCTTTTCATGCTTTGAATGTTATAAATAAAATTTCCATGTTTAGGCCAAGTGAATGAATTTGTAAATGGTTTGTGTAGGGTGTGTGATTATTTTCCTTCATTTTCCCCTTTAGACGTTGCGTCAATGTAATGCTCGCTACAACCTTCTCTGACGATCCCATGTTATAGAATATTAAATAGTTGATATGTTCTATCATCTCCTGGTGGGGTGACAGTCGGAATGTTGACCCACCTTCTCCCGCTCCCTTTGCTCCTAGCCATCAGATGCTACCCCGCAGATGTCTCTTGACCGGACCAACATGCAGTGGTCATGCCGCGGTCACGCCACAGTCACGCCGCGGTCACACCATGATTTGGCCCTGCTCCAGGATGAAACCCCGTGGCGGTTCACAGTGATAGTATTCCATGAGTCTTGTGATCAATGTTGAGACTAACTAATCACAATTTCTGCCGGCAGGGCGATGACCGAAATGTTTCCCCTCCTCCTCTCGCTCCCTTTTCTCCTAGCTGGAAGATGCTTCCCCGTGGACGTCGCTAGACCGGGCCAACACGCAAGGGTCACTCCGCGGTCACGCCGCGTTCACGCTGTGGTAATGTTGTGATTTGGCCTTACTCAAGGACGACACCCCGTGACAGTTCGTAGTGATAGTATTGTATGAGTCTTGTGATCAATGTTGAGACTGACTAATCACAATTTCTGCTGGAGAGGTGACGACTGGAATGTTGCCCCACCTCCTCCCACTCCCTTCGCTCCTGGATGGAAGATGCTACCCCGAAGATGTTTCTGGACCAGGCCAACACGACGCGGTCATGCCGCGGTCACGCCGCAGTCACACCATGGTCACGCCACAGTACTACCGTGTTTTGGCCCTACTCCAGGATGACACCCCGCGGTAGTTCGCAGTGATATTATTCCATGAGTCTTGTGATAAATGTTGAGATTGACTAATCACAATTTCTGCTGGTAGGGTGATGACCAAAATGTTGCCCCACCTCCTCCTATCCCCTTCTCTCCTGGTCGGAAGATGTTTCCCCGCAGATGTCGTTAGGTCGGGCCAACACGCTGCGGTCATGCCATAGTCACGCCGTAGTCACCCTACGGTCACGTCGGGGTCACACCGTGGTCACACCGTGGTCACGCCGCGGTCACGCCGTGATTTGGCCCTGCTCAAGGATGACACCCCGCGGCAGTTCACATGGATAGTATTCCATGAGTCTTGTGATCAATGTTGAGACTGACTAATCACAATTTCTGCCAGTGGGTTGATGACCAGAATGTTTCCCACTTGTTCCCACTCCCTTCGCTCCTAGACGGAAGATGCTTCCCTGAGGATGTCGTTGGACCGGGCCAACACGTCGTGGTCACGCCGCGGTCACGCCGCTGTCACGCCGCAGTCCTGTCACGGTCACGCCGCAGTCACGTTGCGGTCAGGCCGTGGTCAGGCCGCGGTCACGCCGCAGTCACACCGTGATAATTCCGTGATTTGGCCCTGCTCTAGGATGACACCCCGCGGCGGTTCGCAGTGATAGTATTCTTTGAGTGTTGCGATCAATGTTGAGACTGACTAATCACAATTTCTGTTTGGCGGGGTGACGACCAGAATGTTTCCCCACCTCCTCCCGCTCCCTTCGCTCCTAGATAGAAGATGTTGTCCCACAGATTTCACTGGGCTGGGCCAACACACAGCGGTCATGCCGCGATCACGACGCGGTTAGGCCGCGGTCACGCCGTGGTCATGCCTCAGTCACACCGCGGTCATGCCGTTGTAATGACGTGATTTGGCCCTTCCCCAGGACGACACCACATGGCTATTCGCAGTGATAGTATTCCATGAGTCTTGTGATCAATGTTGAGACTGACTAATCACAATTTCTGCCAGCAGGGCAACGACCGGAATGTTACCCCGCCTCCTCTTGATCCCTTCACTCCTGGCCGGAAGATGTTGCCCCGTGGATGTCTCTAGACCGGGCCAACACACCGTGGTCATGCTGCGGTCACACCGCAGTCACGCCGCAATCACGCCATGGTCATGCCGCGATAATGTCATGATTTGGCCCTGCTCTAGGGCTACATCCTACGGTGGTTCACATTGATATTATTTTATGAGTCTTGTGATCAATGTTGAGACCGACTAATCACAATTTCTGTCGGTGGGGCAATGCCCGGTTTGTTGCCCTGCCTCCTCCCGCTCCCTTCACTCCTGGCTAGAAGATGTTTCCCCACGGATGTCGCTAGACCATGCCAGCATGCTGCGGTCATGCCGCGGTCGCACCGCGATCACGCTGCGGTCACGTCATGGTCACACCATGGTCACGCTGAGTTCACGCTGCGGTCATGCTTTGGTAATTCCATGATTTGGCCCTGCTCCAGCATGACACCCCATGGTGGTTCGCAGTGATAGTATTCCATGAGTCTTGGGATCAATGTTGAGATTGACTAATCACAATTTGAGCCGGCGGGGCGACGGTCAGAATGTTTCCCCGCCTCCTCCTGGTCCCTTCGCTCCTGGATGGATGATGCTGCCTCGCGGATGTCGCTGGACTAGACCAACACGCCGCGGTCATGTTGCAGTCACGCCACGGTCACACTGTGGTAATGCCGTGATTTGGCCCTGCTCCAGCCACATCTATCCCACACCACCCCCCTTCCACCTTAATTTCAGCCTGCTGCCACCAGCATTCCATCCCGCAATAGCCCCCTGCCACCTTTGAATATGCCTGCACCATCCCCCAGTACCTGCAACCAGCCCCCTTCCACCAGCATTCCAACCCCCTTCCACCTTCATTCGAGCCCGCACGAGCCCGCAGCCACCTGCAATCCAGCCCGCACCAGCCACCACACCAGCCACCACCCCCCAACCTCCTACAAAACACTCATGCCAGCCCTCTGCCACCTGCAAAACAGCCCCAGCCACCAGTTCTAGCCCTCCCCAGCCTCCGGCCTCCATTTTCATGGTGGGAATCTCCAAAGTTTTTATGGTGATGTCAAAAAGTCTTCTCGGTGGATATATTATCCCCTAAATCCATGGACATGTGTAATGAAATTCAAAATCATGGGTTAGGCTTTAGATGTTTTTTGGGCCAGGTATTTTGACACGTATCCCCCACACTTGGTTATAAATAGCCACCTCTTTGTACCCATTGAAGGTTAATTACAAATTTTGAGATTTTCTAAAATTATTATGTTTGTGTTTCCTGTGTTCTTAGGTGAATTCATGTAAGTATTATCAAAGGAGTGATCAACCATTTTGGGTCTTTATAATTAGGGTTTTTAGGAGAAAGTATCCTTGGGGTCCTAATTGATTATCCCCCTTCCCCTTTTATTTCCTTTTAACTTCTTATAATTTCCATTTTTATAACTTCCATCACTTGTGTTTCCACATCTCATCTAACGAATACCCCATATATATATTGTATCATATCAATAGCACACTAGAAACCCAACAAATAGCATAATATCCTAGCATATGCACCACTTACAAACCAGCAGAAGGAATCACAGAAGCTCCCAAGCACAAAACCAACAAGCACTCCTAGGGGAAGTATAACCAAGGAAACAAGGTGGCTAAAGGAGAAATATAAAAACCCAAAAAGAAGTAGTTACAAATGATTGAAACCAACAACACACACACATTCATGAAATCACTCACAACCACCCACACCCACACACACCCACCCACCCACACACAAGTTTCCAAAATCCATCACCCATAAAAAAGTCTAGCTTTATCCAAAGAAATAGAACCAATGAACCCCCATCCCCGCAGCCAACATCAACCAACCAGACCAACATCCCTATCCAAACAAAGCCTAGAGTGAAAGATCTCTAGACCACCATGCCAACTAATGGCCACTACACCAACACCTACTTGCACAAGAATGCTAAACCACACCATCTCCAAGCACAATAAGCAACTATAGTAGACACAACACCCAAAAAATTAGCTAGAAACCAAATCATCCCCAGACCACCATCTGACCCCATCCATCACCATCTGAACACCTTGCATCAAAATGGACCAGCCCTCCATAAGAAAGTCTAAAAATCCAGCAGTCAACTAGTACCATCCATCTGAAGTGCCCCGGATCACTCATGCCTAACACATCATACAACCTAAAGAATCCCCTAGTAGTCCCTGATCCAAATGTGAGCTAACACCCACCCTGAATCCAACACCTATGGACCCACCAAGTAGTCAACATGCACCAACCCTAGAAAGAGAACCACTCATCTACAAGAAACACGCCTCCCAACCTGCAGCATCTCAAGGGAATTTTAGAACATCCACCATAGAAATCCCTACACCATCAACAACCAGAATACAGAAGATGGGGAAACTGAGAACAAGCCAACTCAACTTACTCCACTATGGATGGAAATAACATTACTCCTCCAACAAATTCCAAGTTTCTAAAATAGTAATTCACATAAGGAAACCATGTTTCATAGTTTCATGATGTTAAACATTATAATAACTATGTTTCTCACCAAATGATGTTAAACTACATATCTACATCCGAGGCACACGATGTTAAACTCTACACAAGGTTGAAACTCTTTGACCTTAAACTAAGCCCAGATGGTCCATGCAACATGGCCTTTAACTGTTTTCAAAAGGACGGAGTTCCATGACCTTAAAATAGGGGGAAAGTGGACAAGGGATGATTGTTGTGATAGGTTCAGTGCTTCACCCTTTAATCTAGTTCCAAAAAGCTAACCTTGGAGTTAGATAAGAGGGAATTTACTTCGTTCGATGGTAGGGCATGCTCGCTCGGTGTTCAGGTAGGGCCTGAGGATTCCCTAGTTGAGAACTTTTCCAACGGCGTTCATTCATTTAAAGAGGTTATAGAGGGGGTTAATCTTTATTATGTCATGCTTCCCAGTATCCGTTCTGTTTCGGCGTCTCAAAGGCATACGGATAATGTAGACCGTTTTACTACAAGGTAATTTCCAGCAGAAGAAATTGAAGGGGTAGTGGAATACCACGTTTGGACCGGCTTCCTTTGGACGTGATAAACCATCTTCTTTTTTTTCAGATCTTTTTTGAACTCTTGGGGTCGCCATCAGCAAGAGGAAGTTTTAACATTACCCAGCTCTGCCTTCCACATCCATCTGTTTTCCAGAGAAGGCTTCATGAAGGACTTGTATATAGAAGGAAGGATATGTGGTTCTTGAACATTCTCTCATTCTGGATGGTCCTGTAACATGCACAATGGGAAGGAGTCCAGTCTAGCGGTGATTTCGGTTCGACTATCGGTGTTACCACTTCCGTTTCAGAACCCGTCGCTTCAACAGTTGGCGAGAAATGCGTTGGGTGGATTTATCTTTGATGTTCCCAACATGGGTTCTTAATAGAGGTGGTGAGGGTTTTTCTGGGTGGCATAGAGTCTTCTATCAGGGTGTTCCAAGGTTCTACAACCACTGTTGTCGGAAAGGCAACTCGCTGGATTTTTGTAGGAGGAACCAGGGCTTTGGAAGGCCAGTTGGGTTGAGTGCTCTGGGTTCGTCTTCGGTAGGGATGTCATCAGGAGATCTCAAGGTGGTCTCACCGGGAAGGGGATTGGTGCACATGTTGTCGATTGTGGATTCTGGGTCTCATAAAAACGGACATGCCGTAGGAGCATGCACAGGAGATTGCGGCGGAAGATTAGGGTGTTGAGAGCAGGGTCCTCTAGATTTCAAATTTTGCCGACACGCCTCATGCGCCAGTTCTGTTTTCTAGTTTTTTAAATGAGGTCAATTTTGGTGCTGGCTATGTCCTTGAATCATTGTGCCACTGTGTCTCGTACGTCACCAACCGCTAGGTCCCTAGTACTGGAAACTAGCACATCTGATATATATTTTTAGCTTGGTTCCCACTACAATCGAAGTTATGAAATCTTTTAGAAAATAGGATCCCACATTTTTGAGCATGGAGAATAAGGTGTTAGCATCCATTTCAAGTGGTGGTTGTCTGGATGCACATCCAAGAAGGACATGAAGAAATCAGATAATGGGGTGACAGAAGATATCTCCCCTCCTTCTGGCCCTTCAAAAACATTCAAACCAGTGGGTAAGGTTTCAAAAGGCTCAACTGGGGAGGGAGGGAATTATTGGGTTTGTTTAACTAATCGCTTTGCGGTTCTGGGGGTTTGAGGGAATAGCTAAGGAGGTGCGGGTTTTTCGAGCCATGAAGCGAAGGTTGTGTATTTTCCTTGTTTGTCCCCTAGTAACTTGGGTCCAATTACCCATCAGTTGTCTTGGTCGCACTCTCATACCGGAAGATCTACATCGGTTAGTTCAGACTGTAATAGGAGTCCCATATCGAGCTGCAAGGGAACACCTTTATCCTATCAATGATTTCATTAATTGTATGGAATGGGATGGGATTGGGTATGGGGGCCAAAGGTTCTTACATCTATAATGAAGGTCTCTATTTATAAGTATCATTGCTAACTATTTTGGAATCTAAACAACTGGTAGATCATATCAACTTCGAAAATCGTATGGGTTTTTATAGCTGTTTTCATGAAAATCCATGCAATTGCGAGATATGGGTGTTTGGGAAGCATAACATTGAGGTTGAAAGGGTGGATGTCTCAACCCAGCACATCACTGTGAATGTTAAATTGGGAGTCACAATGTTCTTCGTATACATTGTATATGCTAACTATGATTTCATTGGCAGGAGGGAGTTATGGAAGTCTTTTGAAATGTTCTGCACTGGGAATATGTCTTGGTTTGTGGCATGTTATTTTAACACTATTTTTGAGGCTTGTGACAACAAAGAGGGTGCAAATTATTCCAATGTTGCCATATAGGACTTCAAATTCTTGATGGATTCAAATTGATTATTCGATTTGTGGTATGAAGTTGGACGTTTCATATGATGTAATAATAGTAGAGGCAATTGGTGTATATGGTGCCGAATCGATCGCTGCATAGAAAGCATAAATTTCTTAGATTCTTTATCTTATTTGTTGATCAAGATCCTACCTAGAACCCTCTACCATCATTCTTTGGTAGTGATCAATATAAAAAGGGGGAATAGGGGTCTTGAACCCTTCATCTACTCAAGAATTTGGTCAAATATGGAAGGCTTCACACAATTTTTCATTGACTCGTTGTTGAAGAAAATTGAAGAGAGTCCATAGGAATGCCTAATGAAATGGTTGAAACATCTATGAAATGGCCTTTTTGATTGGAGGAGTGGAAGAAGAAACTATGACTATTCTCTGCAGTCGATTCAAAAAGATATTGAAAGGCTTGAAGGCTGTCTAGAATGGAGTTGGGATGATGATGTGTTTTCAGATCTCAGTGACAAACAAAGGCTACTTAATGATAAACTACTGGATGTTGAGAGGAATTATAGGGATAAAGCTATAGCTCTATGGTAGAAGGAAGGTGATCAAAATATGGTCTATTTACAAGCGTGTATTATAGAGAAAAGGGTGTCATGTAATGTTAATATCAAAATGAAAGATGGATCCTTCACTAATGATGTGGTTATCGCTCGGAACTTGGACCTTAATCCTTTCAAGCCTCTACTGGAAGAACCATCTTACTACACGGAAAAGAGGTTGGATAGGGATGATGAGGAGACACGATTCTAGCAGGGCATCCATTGTTTGATTAATGAGATTGACAATAATTTATTTGAGGCATTGCCAACTAGGTAGGAGACAAGGGAAGCTATTTTCAGTTTGAAAGCTGAGAGCACACTAGGGCCAAATGGATTCTCTGGATCGTTCTTTATGGATGTATGGGGGATAATTGGAGGTTAGGTGAATGAAGCTGTTTGGTATTCCTTCAATGTGTGGGCTCTGCTATGAAAAGCTTGTGCATCCAAGGTGGTCTTGATCCGTAAGGTGGAGCAGCCTGAAACATTGATTCAGTATCACCCCATTTTCTTATGAAAATTTGTGTATAAAATCTTATCAACCATCGTGAATAAGAGGATGTATACCTTTGTAATGAGATTGGTTTCTGAGGAACAAAATTGGTTTATTCATGGGAGATGGATCCTAGGTCAGGTAGGTATTGTGCAAGAAATGGTGGAGGATATCAGTAAAAAGACTCTAGGATCAAACATCATCATCAAAGTTGACATGGACAAAGTTCATGATGGGCTTGAGTGGTGCTACCTCATTAGAATTTTTAGGATTTTTAACTTTAGTACATGAGTTTTTGATTTGATGTTCAGGTGTTTTGCTTCCCTACAACTATCCATTTACTTCACAGGGAAGAAATTCAGATTCAACAAAATGGTTCAAGGTCTCTAGAAGGATGACCCCATATCTCCTACATTATTTATCATGGATCATAATGAAATATCATGGAATATAAAACACAACATGGGGGAGGGGATCATTTTTCCTTATAAAAATAGGGAATGAGATAGTATGATATCGCATTTGATGTTCGTTGATGATATTATTTTCTTCATTAATGGTATGAATTGCTGCTTCATAAAAGGATGAGAAAACATAATAAAGATATATGGGGAAAAAATTGGGTAGGCGATGAAATTAGAAAAGAGAAATGTTTACATCTCTTGCAAATGGGGGGCATGTCGAGCTAGGGATATCTGTAATAATTTGGGTACGCATAAGAGATCTTCTTATGATTTATTTGGGTGTACCAATTTCGAACCGCAGAATCAATAAGTGTTAATTTGAAGAGATGATATATAAAATAAAAGGTCAAATATATAATTGTAAGAATGTATTTCTATCCATTGGGGGTCTCATAACATTGATAGATAGTGTGTTATCATCTAAGGAAATGTATGTGCTCTCCATTATTAGGGTACCAAATGGAATGATCAATAGAATTGAAAAAAACATGAAAAAGTTTCTTTGGGATGCCAACAATATGTGTAGATTCCAATGGGTGAGCTACAAGTGGTTGGCACTACCAATTGATGAAGGGGGAGTCAACTTACAAGATATTACAAAAACCATGCATGCCATGAAAGTGAAGCTTTAATGGGAGATAATTTAATGGGATTCTAGTTGGGCGATATTCATGAAGCAATGATATAGAGAGATGTGGAATGACTGGACCTGTGGAGGGAGTTTTGAGATCAGTTACTAGAGATACAACTTGAGTGGGGAACCCCTATTCATTCTAGGCTACTTGGCACCAGATTTATCCTTTAAAAAAGTAGCTGGGTATCCGACTCTCATCTAGGAAATGCTCAACAATAAACAATGTGAGATTTTTGACAATATTGAATTGAATGAGGAACTGGATAAATGCATCCTTATAGATCCAAAGTCATGGTGTTTTAATGGATGTGGCCTTCAAGAATGATTGCATGTTTTGAATGGAAATGACCAATGGGAAACAACCCTCTGGTGAAAATGTATCACATCGAAGCTAAATTTCCTAGTTTGGAAATTGATGAATAGGTCTCTTCAAATATAGGAATATATATTGAAAAATGTCTATCTCTATCCTCTTGTTGCTGGTGCTGCGACAAACTAAATCGTACAACGTACACAATTGTACACCACTGAGCAGTGCTATTGACTCTGGTCCTAGAGAGTTCCTAGGTCCATAATATGCACTAAATACCAAACTGACTGAACCTTTGGTATCCCTTATCATCCCTCCACCTCTCATGAAGCCATCAACACATGAACCATCCACATTGAGTTTTATCCTAAATTACCATGGGTTCCGACATACCCCCGCTCCCCTATTGGCATTTTTATTTTCATCTTCTAATAGAACTACCCTTGGAATAAGCTTCCTATGTGATGGAGAGGCATACCCACCAACATGGAGACTCCCTAGTTTAGCCACCCAGTTTCATATCCACACCTGTATCATAGATTGATAGAACTATTTTACCACCCTTTGTTCTAAGACTCCCAAATATCCCATAACCCAATAGAGAATTACATGATGTTCACTTTAGCCTCGTCACCACATGTATCTTTCCCCTGAAACCAATTAAAAAATCATTAATATATGGATTCACCACCTTCATTCACATCCATGAAGCTTGCCATAAATCTCCATAATCCTGTCAAAACATCACTCTGGAAGGAAATATTCGAGAATGACTCTTGACTTAGTGGAAAATGACTCAAAAACTCAAGTGGATATGATGGAATAGAGGATGAAGGTACCATGGGAGATTACTTATATTATCAAGAATGGGAGGATATTGTTGGATCCTAATCATAAGTTCGGGAATACACCACCTGAAGTCCCACCCCAAACTATATCAACCACACTAGACAATCGAGAGAACCAGAATCCTACAATAGTAATCCAAAACAAAGAAGAAACACTAGAAAGCCAACCCCTATGAAGCCAAGACATGTTACCAACCATAGTAGAAATCAAAAACCAACTAGCACCATGCACCATGGAAGTGTATCATGTACTACACCATGTAGAAAAATCCAAACAGCAACACCCCTAGCTGAAACCCATCTTCAAAGGTCCTATAATTCCAAAAAGCGACACAAAGCTTACAACCTCCCCTCCTAAATCCTCCACAAGAAACCAATAACCCCACTATGAGAATCTCTTTAAGTCTCTATTGGATAAACCCAGCATCTCCCAGCCTCAACCTTAAGAAGCATCCAATGTAAGGGGGGGTGCTGCTATCCAGGGGGTCCAACAGGTGGGGGGGGGGGGGGTTTCTATCCAGGGGGGCTGCTATCCAGGGGGGCTACTATCCAGGGGGTCCAGTAAGGGGGGGGGATGCTTTCCAGGGGGTCCAGCAGGGGGGGGATGCTGTCCAGGGGGGTCCAGTTGTGTGTGTGTGGGGGGGATACTGTCCATGGGGGGTCCAGTAGGGGGGGGGGGTCTGTACTATTCTTGTTTATTTAGTTATATTCTTTGTGAATATTCTATGATGTTTTGTTTTACCATAATTTTAGGGGATGAGCACTACTATGTTCTACCTTGTGTTGTAGGTACTTTTGAGCTGGTTCCAGACTTCTTTGATAGTTTCTCTTATATAGAGACTCATGTAAGTGCAGTTATGTGTTTTTTTATATTTGTATTTGTTTAATTATTAGTATGTAAGTATCTTTTGTGTATAATTTAATTTGGAGGGGACTGGCAGGGGGTGGCAGGGGAGAAACTGGCAGCGGGGAGGGGACTGGCAGGGGGTGCAAGTGGGGGCTGGTAGGGGGGGTGCAAGTGGGGTATGGTACTGGGGTGAAAGTGGGGGCTTGTAGGTGTAGGGGGGAGGGGAAATGGGCGGGGTGGGGGGGTCTGGGGGTGTCTAGGTTCTAGGGGGTTCCAGGGTCTGTCCAGGAGGGTGGGGGGTGGCTGTCTAGGGGAGTGGAGGGATGGGTTGTCCAAGGGGATCTGTCTAGGGTCTGGGGGTGTCCAGAGTATTGTGTGGGGGGGTCCAGGGTCTGTCCAGGAGGGTGGGGTGGGGGGGGGGGGTTGTCTAGGGGAGTGGAGGTCTGGGCTATCTAGGGGGGTCTGTCTAGGGTCTGGGGGTGTCCAGGGTCTGGTGGGGGGGGGGGGTGTCCAGGGTCTGTTCGAGGGGGGGGGGGTGTCTAGGGTCTATTTGGGGGGTGTCAAGGGTCTATCTTGGGGGTGTCCAGGTTCTAGGGGTATCCAGGGGGTGTTCAGGGTCTGTCTGGGGGGTTTGCAGGGTCTGTCTGGGGGGGGGTGTCCAGGGTCTAGGGGGTGTCTAGGGTCTGTCTGGGGGGGAGGGGGTTGAGGGTCTGTCCAGGAGGGGGTATTTGTAGGGGGTTGTCCAGGGGAGGGGCTGTCCAGGGGAGGGGGGTTTATGTTGGGTTGGGGTGTCCAGTGTCTAGGAGGGAGGGGTCTGCAGTGGGGTCTGTCCTGGGGGGTGTCCCTTAGGGGGGTGCAAGGGGTGTCCAGCAGGGGGGGATGCTGTCTGGGTGGGGTTGTCCTAGGGGGTGTCCAGGTGGGGGGGGGGGGGCTGTCCGGGGGGGGGGGGGGTCTGTCCAGTGGGGTGAGTGGGGTATTTCTAGGGTGGGAAGGGGGGATGCAGAGGGAGGGGTGCATGGGGGGATTAAAGGTGCATGTGGGGTGCAAGGGGGAGATTTGGGGGGGGGGGGGGGGTTTAGGGGGTGGTGGGGAGGATGAAAGGGGCCAGCACCGGCTTAACGATGCTAATTTTTTTTACGAAATGTGTAGGCCTATAGCCATGGTTTTAAACCGTAGCTCTAGGTCTACGACCACAGTTCCTAGCTATGGCTATATGTCTATAGCCACAGTTGCAACCATGGATCTAGGAGATGAGTAATTTTAGCCTATTCCACGAGTTGAAAACTGTGGTTTAGGGTTGTTGCCACGGTTGGAACTGTGGCTATATGGATATAACCACAGTTCAAACCATGGATAAAGGGATATAACCACGATTGGGAACCATGGCTATAGGTTTTACCCTATCGCCATGCTAATATCAGCCACAGTTGTGGGAGCCATGGCTATAACTTATAGCCACAATTTTTGGGCTTATAGCCACCATTTTAAATCCTTTGCTATAACCTAATTTTGTAGTAGTGAATCATAAATAATGAGTAAATTAATGAAGATATTATGTCATATGATTTATTTTTTAACAATTTCGGCTGGGATAGTTATAAAATTACATAAGTTTATATTTAATTATAAACATTAACTTAATTTATCTTAAAATTATAATTAGAAGACATGTTAAATGATTTATTATTTACTTTTATATTTTTTATATCCCACACAGTTATACTAAAATAGAGTTAAATCACATACATAGAGAATATTATGATTATTTCTTAGGTTGGATTGAGTTTTGGAATATTTTAATATATTTTTGAATGTTTAAGTTTCAAATTATAATGTTAAAATGATTGAAATATATGGTGTTGTTTTCTTGTTCTTCTTTTTTGTTATTTTCTATTTATGGGTTTTCTATTTCACCATAGGGAACTTGTATTTGAAATTAATTTTAAAATGAATTTATTTTTCACATCTCTTATACACAACATACGTCAAACCTAAAAAAAATCTGCTTTCGTGTTGATTATTAAAAAACTAATGTGATAAAGGGTTTTACATTGGTTATTATATAACCAATATAAGAAAACGATTCTTATTTGAGAGTTTTAGAATTATTTAAATGATGGTGTTTTTAAAAGTTGACATAAAATATAGTTTTTCATGTCTATTATGAATAACCAACATGAAAACATTTTTTTTAAATGTCGCTTTCAATGAAATCTATAAGTAAAAATCATTTTAAAAATGATGTGAAAAACCCAATTTTCACTAGTGATATTAGATATATATTTTAAATATATCATTATTAACATCCATGTAAACTGGAAATGAAAAATGAATCAGATGACATTATGGTGGTGGTATTCCACACAGAAACATGAATGACATTATCGTTTACAATAGATGGAAATGTTAAAAGGTAGAGAAAATAATATAATTATTGAATTATAATTATGTAATAAATATAATATATAAAATTAAAATAATAAAAATAACCAACCATGAATGATAGTTAAGGAAAATGAATCATATCTCTACAGGATGTGATAATCCACAAATATGCATGAGTGATACTTTAATTTCGCATTTGATGGTAAGGTGGTGGAAAATAATTGTTTTATAATCAAATAATGTCATATTATATTTATGATATAGAATTGATCAAGTTATGATGGATAAAATTGGTTTAGATAATGTGGAATAATAAATAAAATTGGAAGTACTCGGTTAATTGTTATACCTCATCATCGAGAAGCCTCATTTGGGTTAAACATTAAGACATGAAAGGATGGTGTTATGATAAAACCACGACCTCTAGGATATGGGGGGAGATTTTAGGAAAGTATTTGGGTATGGAATGTCTGATATTTAAGGCTTATGAAGTGTGAGGAAGATATGAGAGGTGGGTTCCTTTTATAATGGAGGGAGAGGAAAAAGTTATAATTTTTCAATAGAATAAAACATATTAATGGATTACTCAAGAAAAGTGGAACCAAAATGAAAAATATTATAATATAAGAAGAATATAGTTAAAATTGCATCAACCAATAAAATTAATGAATGTTTTTTGGGATATATGAAACCTTATCTCATAGGATATTCTATGATAAACCCGTTTTAACATTAACCATGGTAACAAATCTTTACTGTTTTTAATATTTATTATGAAAAAAATTAATTTTAATTTATTAAATAATATTATATATAAAAATTCCAAATATGGAATAGATTTTATAATATTTAATTTTTATAAGAGGAAACAACTTAATTTAAAACAAGTTCATAAAATGCAATAAAACCATATTTATTAATATTTTATTTTATATATAAAATTAAGGTCAACTTTATTCCATTCAATGTAAAAACTATTAATTAATGTCAAATTATTTTTTAAATATATCATATAAAAATTTAATTTAAATAATTCATCTATAGATTATAATTTTTTATAATAAAAAGATATTCTAGGTTTAAAAGCATTTTTTTAGAAAAATATCTATTTTGTCATTCAAATGCATTTATTTTAATTTCTAACCTATTAAAAACTAATGAATTAATTTTGTCTATATGTAAAAAATAAAGATTTGTAATCTATTTAATCATATTCAAAACTTATAATCTAATGTATAGGTAATAATTATCATATTAAATAATAATATTTTAATAGTATATCATGGTTTGTTTAATCTTAGTATTGCATGTAAAGAAATATATCAAAGAAATTAAATTTCATTAAAGAGAAATATAACATAAAATATTGAGTTATAACCTTATAAGAACCATATAATAATTTTACCCTTGAAATTATATCACTCTAACATAGGCAACTGATGATACTTCTTCTTCATAACATCTTTGGGTTCCCACATAACTTCCTCAAATATATGGTTTGTCCACAAAGAATTGATCAGGTGAGTGGTTATGTTTCACTATACCTTATATCTTCCATCCTAAAACTCCACTAATTGTTCCCCAGAATAGATATTATGATCTATTTGTATGACCATGTAGTTCAATACATGTGAGGATATGGTATGTACTTCAGCAAGCGATATACATGGAATACATAATTACCTTGAGAGAGATTTGGTGGAATCACTAAGTAATAAGAAATCATCCTGATATGATTAATAATTTCTAATGGAAGAAATATATAGTACTCAACTTTCTTTTAATTCTAAATATCATAAACCTATTCTAAAGATAAATTTTTAGGAACATCTTTTAACCAACTTCAAACTCCATATTTCCCAAATTATTGTAAATATAAATTTTCTATGCACTCCAATTTTATTCAATGTGTTGTTGAATAGATCAAATATTTTCTTCCATTTTCTTAGCTAGAATTTTCCCCAATTTATTTCTTTCTACAACTTCATCCTAAAAAATTATAATTCTACACCTCCTTATATGAAGGGATTTATAAGTATCCATTTTATTCTTGATTGAAATATATTTTTGTAATAAAATTATACCAAATTAAGGTGTTGATCCCAACCACATTTTAAATATATAGAGAAACATCTCAACATATATTATGTAGTTTTAATGGTTCTCTCATACTGACCATCTATCTAAGTATAATAAGACATATTTAAACACAAATCTATATCTAAATCCTACTGAATACTTCTTCATAACATTAACGTAAACCTTAGATCACGATTAGATATAATGGAATTTGGCACTCCATAAAGCCTTAACATTTATATAATATATATCCCAGATATATTACCAAGATTAAAATCTTATTTTATAGTAATGAAATGAATGAATTATTTAATTTTATTTTCTATAACTCAAATACCATTTATCCTTTTTGATGTTTTGGGGAGTGTGATGTTGAAATCCATGGTAATGTTTTCCAAATTCCATCTAGGCGTGGGTAATGTTTATAACACCCCCATAGACTTCTATATCCCATCCTTATCTTTATGATATACTAGTAATCTATATACATACATTGTAATATCCATTTTCATGTTATGCTATAAGAAATACTCTGTCAAATATCTATACATCTTCATACATGCATGATGAATAGAGAATGATGAACTATAAGCTTCATCCAATAGATCATTCTTCAAGTCTTGTATTAACAAGAAACATACATATTCCTTGAAATTTATAGTTCCATAAAAATCATGGTTGAAATTAAGGAAATTTATCGCCTTCCTATGTAGTTCAACATCATCCATCCATGCCTCTTTAAGACACACATGGATGGGTAATAAAATATCCATATAAGAAATATATCTTAAGAACCATTTCCTTAGGATTTTAATATCTATATTCTATAAATACATAAATATTGGATCTCTTTTAATCCTCATAATGTAAAATCTAGTATTGTATTTATGACTAAGAGCATCATCCACATTGTTTGGCTTCCCATGGTGGTAGTATATAGATATTTCATAATATTTAATCAACTCCTACTATCTCCATTGGAACATATTGAACTATTTCTTTGAGAATATATACATCAATATTTTATGATCAATATAAATATCACATAGTCCACCAAATTGATAATTACACTATATTTTTAGTGAAAAAACTATTATTTCCAACCCTAAATATTTAGTGGGACAATTTTTATAATTAATTTACAATTGGTGTGAGGAATAAGAAACCACCATATCATTCTATAGGAGTAAACATCTGATTCCCTTATTTTATCCATATGATAAATTTTCCAAGTGTAAATTTAGGATATAAATATTCATGGGTCATGGGTCATATAATCTCAAGTTAGGGTATTTATCATAATACTCAAATGTTCTTCATGATCTTTATTACTCTTTGAATATATAATAATATCTTCTATAAAGAATTCTAAAAACTAATCACGTTGATCTCTAAATAATATATTCCATAAATCTAAGAAGATATAAGTCACATTGGTAAGTCTATATGGAATCACTATAATTTAATAATGACCATACCTCCCACATAAGGGTATCTTGGTCATATTCTCCTTAACCCTCAATTGATGATATTAGGATTGAAGAACAATATTGGGAAAATATTAATCTCCTCATATTTTATCAAACAAATCATTAATACAGGGTATAATATACTTCTTCTTGATAGTGATATTTATAAGTTCTCGATAATCAATGAAATGATGCATTGAACAATATTTATTACAAAAAGAATGAATAGGATCACCATATGATGACACACTAGGAAATGTAAAACCATTTCAATATTTTCCAAGAGTTTCTTCTTCAACTCTTACAAATCAATCTTGGCCATTCTTTATAGAGTCCTTGAAATAGGTGTAGCACTAGGTATGAGTTCAATTGAAAACTCAATATCATGATTTGGGGGAGGAATATAAAATTATTTAGAAAAAACATAATAATAATCCCAAAAAATGGGAATATCATAGATTTTTAGTTTCACCCCCACCATTTTAGAAAAATAATCCCCATGAATAAGTTGTAAGACCCATACAATATAAGTAAATTTCATTGAAAGTTAATGTTAATACTCACAATAAAAGATGATCATAGTTTGAGTTGAAAAATACAACATGAGATACCTTCCCTAGTAATATATATGGGACCTATATAAATACACCCAATCCATGTATTAAATCTCATATAATTCAACTAGAGGAAGAATCATAATATATTCAGGAATTACATTCCCACAAATATCTATCAGAGAGGCCTAATAGACATGAGATGTGATCATTATACCATTGTGATATTTTAATACTAACTCATAAACTAATCATTGAGGTGGTTAATTTATAACCTTAGTAAATTATTAAAATATAAAGAGTGGATTGATCCAAAATCAAATGAAACATTTTATTTCTAGAGTGGATATTATGTGAACCTTTCACCACTTTGTTTCCATGACCCACCTCAGTAGTTGTGATTGCATGATATTTCACTTTTTTATCTTAGAATCATAGGTTATTGATGTTGGTTTTAACCATTAACCGTTTTATTCATGAATTTATTTTAATAATGTCCAAACTCCATGTAATTATAGAATTAGACTGTGGGTGGCACTTTTAGTTGATATTTTTAGCATTCCTTTTATTGATAGTCCTATTTAGATAACTTCAACATTATTTTTCTTGATGGCCTTCCCTTACACACTAAAAATGTTTTCTAGAACCCATATGAAAATTTACTCTATGGTCCCTTCCACACTTATTACATAAAAGAATATAAATATTATTTCCTCCAAGGGTTTTATTATTATAAATTCCATTAAATTTCGTCACTCTCTTTTTTGTCCCAAAAACTTCTAGAACAATGAGAATATATAATTTCCATTATTATATTGAGGTCACACCAAAAAATTTATTCATAGCTATAAATTTTTATAATATCTAAGGCCTTTTGGTGAATTGGTCTTAAGACACCTATGAATTGATCAATTTTTCTTTTAGGGTTAATCATATAACCTGAAGCATACCTTCCATGTCCTATGAAATTTTCCTCATAGGTACCAATGGAATCACCATAATTATACTTTACTTCTAGGAAATAAATTTATATTTTAGCATGAAGTTTTTGAGGAAAATAATTAGGGAAAACCCCCTTCATAAAATCTTCATGTGTTGGGGAGTCAGTTTCCTCCCCTGCCTCATATTCTTGATAAGAGTCAAATGTTCATATGAAGGACATTATCATTGATCAAAATAATATTTCTATCCACTATAAACTATAACCAGATGTTGATGTATATCCTAAATCCTTTCTACCATCTCTTAAACAAAACTCAGTCTAACTAAAGAAGCTTCTCCCACTCCTACCTAACAAAGAGGTGGCCTACATGAGTGACCATATTGTGCTTCAAAAGAACCATTTTGACCGAGAAATGATAAATTTTATTATAATAAAGCCCAATTATTCCAATATAACTATCCCAAGATCCCCCAAAATCTAAGACACATGCATGGATTATATCCTTCAGGATCTAAATAGCATGCTCTATTTGACCATCTGTCAGTGAATGATAAGTTGTACTTAACCTGACATGAGTACCTATCTCTTACAGAAGACTCATCTAGAACGTCGATGTGAAACTAGGATCCTTATCTAAAACAATGAAATAAGGAACCCCATTCAACGTCATAATCTTCAATACGTATAGCTTAGCCAAATATTCAAATTTTGTGGTGTCCCTGGTTGAAATGTAATGAGATGAATTTTTCAACCAATAAATCACAACCCATATAAAATTATTTCCTTGAGGATTCCTTATTAATACAAATATAAAGCCAACATATACCTTATCCCATTTCCAAACCAGCACCAGAAGAGTCTGGAGAAAACCAAAATGTTTTAGATGCTTTGTCTTTATGCTTTGGTAGATGTAACAATGGGAAACATAATTAGAAATTCCATGCCTCATACCTGACAACCAAAATCACAATCTCTTGTCATAAAAAATCATCTTTGTTCATAGGTGAATGTCCCATGAAGAACTATAATAATAAAAAAACCAAGAACCCCAAAGATGCTGGGATGAAAAACAGATCCCCAAAATTTTGAATACCATCTAAAGTGAGAGACCAATCAAAAATAGTTTCCCCCACATATTGGGTTTCTCAAATTATTTTGTACTCATATTCTTTTTGATGACCCCACAGAATCAAATCAATGAGATAAGATGATATATGAAAACTATACATAACAATACCTGAAACATCCTCCTGAATATCTATATGCAACTGAGTGAAAATCCCCATAAAGGTCCACTCCTACTTTCATTGCAGAAAATCCTGTGATGGAACATTCCTTATAAGACAATTCTCAATGACATTACCATTCCCTAGGGTGTATGTAATTTCAAAGTCAAAGGTCCGAAGCTATTCCAATCATTTTATCTATCTAAGATCCAATTCCTTCTAGGAAAAGATATAGCTCAAACTATTATAGTCAGAAAAGACTGTGAAACTCTCTCCAAAAAGATAGCTCCACCAATACATAAGCACATTCATAACTGTGGTAAGTTCTAAATCATGATTGGGGTAATTATTCTCATGTGTTTGAATTTGATGATATACATAAGATAAAACATAACCATCATTCCTAACCACACAACCCAAACAAATACCATATGCTTCACATAAACCACATACCCCTAACCAGGCTCAGGTAAGATCAAAATAGAGGAAGATGTCATAATTAGTTTTAGATCATCAATAGAAGACTCTAACTTTTCATCCCATATGAATTTCACCCCTTTCCAGGTAGGATTAGTCAAGGTGATGCCAAATTTGAAAAAACATTGAATAACATTTGATATTATCTAGCAAGACAATGAATTCTTCAAATTTCAAATACATTCCATAGTTCTTACCTATAAAAAATAGCCTTCATCTTCTTAGGATCAATTGATATTATAGGCTCAAAAATAAAATTCCCTAACAACTTCACTTATTAGTTCCAAAATTTTCATTTTTATATATTTCCATTCAAATGGTGACTCCTTTGTATTTACAAAACCAAACCCAATTGGTGATCATGCTCATGAATGAATCCCAGATAAACAAAAATTTCATTTATGAACACTACGAACAAATTGTTGAGCTAAAAATGGAATATCTGATTCATCAAAAACATTAAAATTGTAGGATCATTAGTTATAATAATCAAAGTCATAAGATAATTTTAATTTTCATATCTTCTCATAAAAGTCATCTTAAGTATATCAAAATCCTAAAATTTTAGCTAATGATAACCTGACTGAATATTAATCTTCAAAAACCAATTTTAACCATTTAAATGATCAATGAAATCATCTATATAATGAAAATGATATATATTATTAACTTTTAAATATTTCAACTTCCAATTGTTCTTGAATAGTCAGAGAGAACCATCTTCCTTCTTAGCAAAGAGAACTAGGGTTTCTCAAGTTGAAATGAAATGTAAAAAAGAACCATTCACCATATAATCATCCAACTAATTATTAATCACTTTCATCTCCACTGGTTCCATATGATAGGAAGGTATCAAAATTGGCTACGTATTTGGAACCAGGTCGATCGTAAACTCCACTAACCTCTTTGGAGGTAGCCTGGAGAAATAATCTCCAAAAAAATTAGGGAAATCATTAATAATTGAGGTAATACAAACAACAAAAGAAACATCATCAAGCTAAACTACTATAGTAGACTATAAACTCTTGAGATCTAGGTGAAAAGGTCCTACCCAAATAGACCTCAGATCCCAGTCTCTCTGAAACACTCACAAGCTCCCATCAACCTCAAGAAACAATAGATTCCAATGATTAAAATATACCTCAACATGATGAGAAATATAAAAATGCATCCCGACGATGACATAAAACAGATCTAAATTGAGAATAATTAAATCCAAGACTAACTCCGCATCAGCTATTGATAGTGTAGTGGGACACAAAAAAACCATTCTCTTTCCTCTTCCCCAGAGGCGTATCTAACTCCATAAAAAGTAAATGAGCTCTGTTGGATGATTAATCATATAAAAAACAACCAGATAAAAATGTGTGGGAATCACTAGTATCAAAAAAAATCTACTAAAGACACAATAAAGATGGAACCTCTCACTATCACTTCACCCACATCTACCTTCACTAGAAACTCATATATTGCGTGAAGGTTCTTCAATCCTATAGTTATTGGGTAGAGCCTTATAGTCTTTGAAGCATATGAATTCATCAAATTAACTCTTAGAGATGAAAATCCCTAGCCATATCAAGTATTAGACATATCCTAACAGAAATGATGCAGATGACCAAAATGTCTATAATTGTTTCACATCATTGTAGGTGAAGGATAAGAATACCATGTGTGTCTGAACTTTCCAAACTGATAGCAAGTCAGAGTCACACAACTATTTGTAACTTGATGTTCTAAAGATTTTTTTTGAGAATTACCTCCATCACTCTCTTGATGAAATTTATACTTTATTTTTCCCCCAGTGTGCCATTGATGCTACCTATAAGTGGAAGATACGGGGCAGAATATCCAAAATTTATTTCCATATTCATCTCTTACATCATATACCTATCTACTAACTCTACGCAAGTTAAAAGATTCATTATAAATTCATATGGGTTGATATCCATTATCAAACCCTTTAGGTGATTCTGAGATTTTAGATAGTCATTCTTTAAAAAATCTAGTGAAAAAAGAACCAATTCTACAAACTAATTATTATATGCCAACACTGAATGCTATTACTACTATAAAGAGTGGAACTATAGATACTTCACCATCATTAGTGAATCTATACAAAACAAGAAGAATAATATTTTCTTGAAACCCTTCTAGTCCAAGCCCATGTCCCTTTCCACTTGTTCCATGGAGTCCCACTATCTATTCCAAGGGCCCTTAATCCTCAATTCCCCACACATCAACTTGATATTATTAGGTGTATCTAGAATGTTGAAGGTATAATCAATCATATTAAGCATTTCTATACCTCTCAAGGTTCATTCGTACCATTAAATGATGATGGATTCTGACGCAAGAAATCCTTTGATCAATCTTAGTCTCCTATAGCTCCTAGAAGTACCTCAACAACTTAAATATGAGCTTGTAATACATTTTGATCAATAACATGAACTACTTGTATGATAGTCTCAATAAAATTATGATCTATAGGAGGATTCCTTTGAGGAGAATTAGCTACATCCTCTTGAGGGACTTGTGGACCACGTCTCGGAGGCATACTGATACACACCAAAATAGTAGAAATGAGAAGACAATAAAATAATCATAGTTCAAAACAAAAACAACCACCAAAAAATATGAGATTAATATCAAGAACATAAAACATGATACACACATCCCAACAAACTATAGTAACCTGGGTTTCCTCACTATTAGAGTTATCCATGTACTCAACACAACCTACCTCTCAAGTTCCAAAAATCATGTCTCTAGTATAAAAAATGTCCCAAATCAAGAAACCTTGAGGAAATAACTCATTTGATACCAAAATGTAATAAAACCGACCCATATGATCTATCAATATAGAACCTAACTCACATTTTCACATACCTGAAGGGTGTTTCTGATCCCCATGGGATGGAGTCTAGCACTTAGGAAACAAAAATAAATAGAGAGAATTATTTCTCCCAAACTAAAAAAAAAATATGACATATATACAAATTTATAGAAATAAACAGTGGTAGAAAACATGAATACACATATGTCATAATAGAAAGAGTGAAATGGAAGTGATACAACTGAAAAGGATGAAAAATAACCTCTAAGAGACAAGTCCAACTGAAAATGATGAAAAAATAGTTAATCCAACAATATCCATGTGATAGCATGGACAAACTCCCATCATCTCACTATCAATCTACCCAAACCCAGCAAATAGAAAACCTCACTGCCTTACTACATCACATTTCCTTTCCTTGCATTGAAATACATGACCAGATCTATGCACTACCAAAGGGGTATGTAGGGTGTTAGCTAAGAGGCCCATTAGGGTCCCACCCAGGTGTTCCATAAAAATTATCTATATAATAATGTATGCATTCTCATCATTGAAGAAATAAAGAAATGATATATATTTTTATAGATTAAGATCAAAAGAATATAAAAACAATTTAATTTCCCCTATTACACATTTCCAAATAAATCTAGTAAATCTGTTTCAAATCATTTCATATACATATATCAAATAATATATATATAAACAAATCAGGTATCACATATCATATCAAATACATGGAACTACAACAAAACATTATTAACCAAAAGAAAGGCATAAGTAACATTACAAAAAGGATTCCTCTAGGACATGATAGCTAGGACACTCATACCTAAATATAAAAAACCATGTGTGCATCCAGCCTCTAGAAACATGCATCATGTCTAGATATGAGAGGAACACACCTAAAAATGAACTTCCCAATAGGTTTAAGAAGTCTCTAAAACAACAGGTTTAAAGAGAAGAGGAAATCGTCATAAGAAAACCCCCCAATAGTGGATGGGGACTATTACTACACCCTCCACCAAAGTACCAAAGGCTTCACTTGTTCCCTATTTCCCAAACCAATTCATCAAACCATTTCATAAAAACATTTCATAAAACCATACATTGTAAAAACCCTTTTCATTTACCAAAACGTGGGGAAAATAATCTTTTAACAAAAACCCATTTCTACACACAAAAATAAAATTAATCAATCATGACAATTCATTTATAAATAATTTTATCAAAAAACAGAGCAATTCAGTTCACCGAAAAAGGCTAAACACAGAACCACCTACATCAAAACTTGGTTCACACACACCCACAATGGAATCCACCAACAAGAAGAATACAAAAATGAAAATGGAGGCCCCAGAATCAATCAAAACATCATATAATTGATTCAATTTAAAAAAAGGGGCAACATAAAAGAGGAAACAACACATACCTAAAGAACACACACCCGATGCACCTTAACCAATAATGGATTAGACCATTGAACAAGATCACACAACATATCTAGAAAGGAATCAAGAGAATCAATCGCACAGATCAATAAATGCAATAATACAATGAGATAATGCTACCATGATCAAAGGTAATGAAAAATTAGAAATTATTACTCAACTATAGAAACACACCACAACCTCAACAATGATCAATTATAGAACAAAATGATATAATAGGGTTGGAAGTCTCAAAAATCATTAGAGGAGAGTTCTAAGTTGATAGGATGGAGGTTACATGTTGAATAAATAAACATATCACTCGTAAAATACCCTAAAATCCATATAAATGACATTTTCTAGATGTGTAATACCATTACATTTTGTGTAATCCATGGGGTCAATATACTCCAAATAACATGTCACATTTTTATTAGAAACCTGATTTTTATCACTACATAGAGTTTAATCCTTACATGACATGTAACCCTTCACGTTATGTATTTAGCTCACAACATGATCCTGGTGAACATTAAATTTCATGTACTCCCATTACACGGCGTGTAAATTCATAGCAGACACCAAAAACCATAGATTCTTACATGGAAACCCAAACCTCCTCAGGCATTATCCAAACTTATAGATAACCTCACCATGACATTAAACATTTATCGTCAGACTCCATTAATTAAAATAAAACTACATCCCTATATTTTTTTTCATTTTTTCTAACAAATGTTTTCCATCCTCAGGAGTCCCAGGACACACCCATTTAAAGTGGGAAATAATCAAAGAGAACATAATTACCTAAAAGTGGGTAACAAGATGTTACAATAACCAAGTAATCTGTGTAAATGAAGTAAATAGGGTCCAAGGAGTATAAATGGCCATATAATTTTATTGTTTTCAATCTAAGGATTATAAATTTCCAAGGCATCCTATTAGGTTATATCCAAGGATTAGATATGTCCACATAATCCTATAAAGTTTATTAAATATAATCTAAGGAGTAGAAATGTCCAAGTCATGAAAATAATCTAAATAAACCCAATATGAGTAGTAGAAATGTCCATGACATCCAAGTTAAACGATTAAATAGGATCCAAGGAGTAAAAGTTCCCAAGGAATCCAAATAAGCTAAGTGAACTAGATGTAAGGAGTAGAAATTTCCAAGGAAACTTGATTGGTAGTCAGATCAAAGGAGTAAAAAATGTCCCTGGAATCCTTTAAATCAATTAAATCATATCAAAGGAGTAGAAATGTCCATGGCATCCTAACAAGTCATGTAAACTAGTTAAACTATATCCTTAGAGATGAAATGTCCAAGGAATCCAAATTATTTAGATCATAGTGTATAAATTTCTAAGTCATCTAATGTATTAAAAATTAGAAGGATACAAGGAGTATAAATGTAAAAGGATTCCATGTGGGTCTTCGATGCCATAACACAAACCCCATTATCAACATTACCAATTCATAAACCATTTCATTAATCATTAATAAAATCCCTTCATAATAAAACAAAAGGAAATGGATTATCCATCCCATAAATACCATTCATATACAATGAAAAGGTGATATAAGGTGCCTAAAAACTTAGTAATTCATATTATTACCATCTTCAATTCCCATAAATTTACAGATATCTCAACACACCCCAAGGGTGGAATAATCATGGTCAAGGGAAGAACCCACCCCATGGGCGGTTTAGGTTTAGGTCTACTAACTCCAACCATAAATAAGAGTTTCATGACATTTCCTAAACATGAATTTATCAATTAACTATAGGTTCAATTAATTTTGGAAGCATTTCATTGAATGTATGGAATAAAAAATAATATAATCAAAATTTAAAAAACCATACATTGAGGTAAAAGGTATATAACACTTACCTCATGCCTATAGAAGAACACTCATCTAGTGTCAACCTCTGATTCAATCCAGATCATAAGAAAATAGAAGAATGGGATAATGCCCTGAATATAGGGCCTAAGTGACTTCACTAAAATAGCATCGTCGATATCAATGTAAAAAGTGAAAGTAACCAAAAGAATTAAGAAATCACTAGTGACTATCCAGCGAGGCAAATAAATCCTAAATTGGATCTTAGTTGAAAGATATGGATTAAAGACTACGTTTAAGGCTAAAGTAACTCTCAAGGGAGGAGAAGATGTTGTTCACTATAAATGAGAAAGGAAGGGGATGTGAGTTAAATTAGGAGTGGGAAAAAATGGCTATTTCAACTTTAAAAATTGGTTCATATGGTATGGCCATGCAGTTGGAAAAACCTTTCACCAACCATGCTCTATTAAAAATCCCAAAAACCTCCCATTCCATGCCCCTAGTGCACATTAAGACAAACTATGCGCCGATGATGCATTTTAACTATATTACAAAAACCTACAGCCCACACATGGGCTTGAGACCAACATTACATGGTTTCCTAAAATTTTTTAGCCCCTGACAGTGGGATGAATCACCCCATATGGTTAAATTAACCATGTAAGCTATTTTTCATTGCTTCTACTAACCATGTGGCCCAGCTTCCTTTTCCAAAACCGTGAGATTCAAGCTCAGTACAAGCCCCAGACATTCCCATTTCCACTATGAACCCACCAATCACTACCATAATGATGAATTTAAACAAAATGTAAATAAAAATGTTCTATACCTCAGAGAAAATTTTATTTCATATAACCTTTTCCCATTAAATAAATTCATCCCTAATTTTTCCTTCCCAGGTTCGTCAAGTATCATCTGTGAATAACTCTGGGCATTGGGAACATAAATTTCCCTCCTACTCCCAAGTCTAGTCCTATACACGACTCTGATTCCATAACTCCCATACCATAGCAACTAACTATACTTGATGAAACTTCATTCTATAATCTACAATTCTAATAAGATGCTCATTATAGGACACATCTACCTCCAAATCAACCTCATCAAGATTAAGAACATGTGACATATCAGAATAATATAGGTGAAGCTGAGATACATGGAAGACATCATACATGGATCAGTACCTCTAAGGTATATGAAACCGATAGGCTACCATACAGACTCTCCAAAATCTCAACAGGCATGACAAAAATAATTCAATAGATTCCCTTGTTTCTAAATATTTCTATACCCCATTATAGGAGAAAATCACAAGAAAACCCAAATCCCCACATCAAAATTCTATTTTTGATGCTGAATATTGATGTTATTAATATTTTCATGACTTATTATATACTCCCTTTACTTATTTTATATGAAATTTACATAATTTGTGTGAAATATTAATGTTTTAATATTAAGTATAATTTTTAAGCATTTTTAGAAGTAGCCCAATTGAGTCAGTTTACTGTTTTAATAATAACTATCACTATACTGATCCAAATTGTGTGTTTCATGTTTTTTATGATTCTACATTCAATATAAAACATTTCATTAGAAGGTACCATGAGAAAATTCTTTCATTTGAATGGTCATATGGTCCTCACAAACAAGCCCAAAGAATCTGTGAAGAAACTGGACTATTCATGAAGATTGATTTAATGGGCTAAATAAAGAAGTCCAAATTCCATTATTCTCCACCATAGTTCGGGGGACAATTTAAGTAGTCCAGGATAAAAATTCCAAGGCCTAATAATAACAACAAGGGGACCAAAATATGCATTGAAGTCCAACCCACCATTCTGGCTGATAAATAAAATCAGCACAAATATATTGAGCTTTCTCCTGATGTGAAAATCCATTCGAGCTGATATTTTGCAGTGTGAAAGAGGAGATATGGAAGGACAACTCTTTTGAAGAAATTCATTTTATTTGAGGGCATATTACTATGCAAAAACCCATTCACATTTCGGCCATTGGAAAGTCTGGATTGAAATAGACATAATAACATTATTTATTATAACCGACATAACTTTGGATAAAAAATTATATTGGCGGCCAAATTTTGAGGGTGGACAGAAGACATCATTATATACATCTTTGAAGAAGACACCAGCTCGTGATTCATCTGTATAAATTGGTAAATCTGTGGATCAAGTGGAAGGAACGTTTTGGAATGCAAACAGTCCACTCCTTGGGATATTAATACTCTCCCCTTTTCTCCTTGAGAGGGGTTGGAATTTCAGAAGAGAGGAGAACATATTTTCATGACCAAATCCTTGAAAAAGTATTTTGAGTACCTGAAATACTAATATTTTCATTTGAGAGACCTTTCCTCCTCTCTTTGTTTTCACTTACTTTCGTGTTCTTTGTTGTTGTAATTTTGTAAGTCCTTTGTTTTGTGATTCTGTTTTAATGCAAGTTTCTTCTTCAATATCTCCTATTCTCCTCCACATTATGTAGTTTAATATTAATTTTATTAAAATAGTTTAAATATAGTTGAATCCCCTTCCCTTCTTTTGCTTCCTCATTCAATCGAAAATCCTTTTTTAATTATCATCACTGTTAGTGTGTGTGTGTTCGATGTACCACTCTTTTCTAATCCCTTTCTTTTTCTTCTATTCTTAATTTATCATCATAATTATTATAACCAGAATATTAAACAGCCAAATGGATGAGTAAATATCTCATTGTGGTGAGTCAAAATTTAGGTATGTTAAGTGATTGAGAGTATTTGCTCGATGAGTATTCGTTAATTTGACATTGTGTATGTTGGACTTAATATGTCCTGGATTAATGACATATTTTGTTTAGAATGTGGTTTCCATGGATTATTGGAACCATAAATAAACTACCATAAACATGTACTGATTGATATTAGAATCCTAGTTAAGTTATGGCTTGGATTAAAGCTTTAACTCTTAGGAATTCTAATCGACGTCAACTTGTGAAGTGGGTGTTAATTTAAATGCAATATAAAGCAAAGCTCAAGGATATCCCAAGATTAACTCTCTAATAATGAACTCACCCCAATCTTTAATAATTTTTTAAATCAATTATATTCAATCAATGATTTCAATTAAGCTCTGCCAACAAACCCCCCTAATAAAAATACAATCAACTAAAAACAAATGACTATTACCATGTATCATCGCCGAGGATTCAACCCGAGTGCTGCTATACACATTAGAAGAGCACCAGAACTTTGACCGGTCGATAGGAGACAATCGGACGTGCATTTCAATGATCGATATATGACATTGGTCTTGAATAAGTGGTAGAAATATGCTTTATAATAAGATGAACCTTCTTCAAAGTCTCCTGAATGATATGAGTACCCAATAGCTCTACCTATCCCACCTCTAACTAGAACAGGGATGAATGAAATAGCCCACTGTAAAGGGCCTCATTAGGATCCATCGGTATGGTCACCTAAAAGCTATTACTACAAGAAAACTTAGTGAGAGGTAATCATTTCTCAGAAGAACCTATGAAATAAAGGACTCATACTCAAAGTATGTCTTAAAAAACATGTATCATATACACAGACTAACCATAAATCTATGGGTGATATGTTGTACTCAGAATTTCCTATGAACTTAGTTCCCTCAGTAACCCATGATAGAACTACGATGTGAAACAAACATCTATGTCTGATATGATAGAACATGTAACATTGTGGAGGTGTATTTTCTCACTAATTTAGATCCTCACAATATCATCCACTAAAAGAGTCTCCTGAAATGGTAGAATGTGGGTGACCATTTTCAACCTGTCTATGGTCACCCATATGGTGTGGCTTTCCTGAGGTGATCTAGATAGTCCCTTCATAAAATTCATAGGGAATTCATCCCATTTCTACAAAGGAATAGGCAATTTATATAAAATCCCCACTTGTCTCTAGTGTTTGGACTTCACCTTATAACATGTGGAACATTGGGCAATAAACCAAACTATCTCTCTTGTCATCCCCGACCACTAGTATCGATGGCGTAATTATTGATACATATTAGTGACACCGAGATGTATATCCCAATATAAGGCATGAAATTCCGGCAAAAACTCCTCTCATATGTCTAATGGATCTCAAACACACCCATATATATGTATAATTTCATCCTCACCAAGGGTCTAACCAGGTGATAGCTCCTCACTTACCAGAGTCTCACACAAGACCAAGCCCTCCAAATCAGATAGTTATCTGATCCTCACCCTATACAAAAGTGTATAAGTCATTATTAAGGATGAGCGAAAAAATTTCTAATGACTATCTTGCACATCCGAGTGCATCTATAAAAATAGATTCATCAGCTTCCACTCACTACTGACCTCATAAACCACATGTGTCTAAGTCTTCCTGCTCAGAGAATTTACAACTATATTGCCTTTCCCAGGCCTATAGGCAATTTTAATTCTGAAGGACTTCAAATATTTAACCCACCTTTATTTCATAAATTCAAGTCACACTGTGTAAATATGTAATTGAGGCTTTTGTGGTTTTTTTACGCCAAAAAATTATATCCCAATTAGTAATTCCACCAACAACATAGGGAAAAAACAAAGTGGCTAACTCAAGATCTTGTTTTGGGTAATTCCTTTCACATGGCCTCAAATGATGAGGCCCATATGCCACAACCTTCTTATCCTGCATTAGAACTTCTCCTAGATTGATTCCTAATGTTTCAAAATAGACTATATATTTTCTTCCCAACTCTAGAAGAATCAGGATCAACAGTAAAGTTAGCCTCCCTTCCATCTCCAGTAAGGCCATCTCATAGGTTTCTGACAATACAAATGTCACATATTTATTTGTAAATCCCATAATAGTCACTTCTGGGTGTGATGAAAACTGTATGAAGCATCTATAATAAATGGATATCACCACTAAAATACTTATTCTAGAGAATTTATTAGGATAAAGCCAGTATACTACATCTCTAACCTTCTCTGGGTCAACTGATACCCCTGTCTCTGAGATAATATGACCTAGGAAGTGAATCTTATCCATCCAAAAGTGTCACCTTTTGATATTTGAATAGGAATGATTCTCTCATAATGTATCCAATGAAATATCTATATATCATCATGGTCATGTAGATTGTGAGAATAGACCATGATACTTTCCATGAATACCACCCAAAAAAATACAAATATCGGTGGAAAATCCAGTTCCTCAGTGCCATGAAAACTACTGACGCATTCATGAGACTGAATGACATAACCAAATACTCATATAGATCACACCTACTATGAAAGGTTGTATGACGTATGTATAATGGTATAACATGAACTTTATGATAACCCAATCTTAGATCAATATTCAAGAACAACTAGGGTCCTTGGAGCAGGTCAAGAAGATCATCTATCCGGGGTAATGAAATCAGTTCTCAACCATCCACATGTTCAATTTATGTTAATAAACACATAAATTAAGGTTTTAATCCACCTTATTGGTGAAAATAATTGTAAAACCCCACATAGAAGTACTGGGTCATATAAATCCATTTACTTCCAATTCCTCTAGCTACCTCTTGAGCTCCTGGAACTCAGTAATAGCCATCCTGTAAGGAGGATTGGATACCAGGACAGATCTTGGCACTAGCTTGATGGAAAAATATACCTCTAACTCCCAAGAGGTAGTCCTAAAAGTTAACCTTGGGAAATATCCTTGAAATTATCTACCACAGGAGGTAATTCCACCTAACACATCCCCTGATCATACCCATATAATCAAGCAATCTGTGCTATAATCCCACCCACCCAATGATTCTTGGGCCCAAATCTATTCTTCTCAACATCACATTAACACTTATGAATAAAAAAACCATCCTCTAGTGATGTTAGTTTCACCCTTTTATGAATAATATCAATGTAAGTATGAAATGGAACCAACCATTCCATCCCATGAATGATGTCAAATTCTGTCATCTTGAGGAAAAAGAGGTCCCATGTGAAGTGACACCACCAATCTCAAGTGGAAACTCCTTGCACCAAAAAAAACTATCTTGTCATATCCCCAAAAGATTATCAATTGTCATCACACCACTGTAAAACTGAACATCAACCCAATGATCTCTACAATAGGTATAGATATACCGAAATCAAAAACACCTATATTGAAAAGATAAGATGCTAATGTAGTTGTTACTTGAATAGTATATCCCACTATAGAAGTTATAGCACTCTGCTTTTAAGGTATCATTTACACTATGTACATCTGGCCTAAACCTAAACCCTAATTTATAGGTATAAAACCTTGATTAGGACTGATTATATATTGTTTTAAGTCCAGTGTCTTTCTTCATTGTCCATGACCACCACCTCATCCCGATTGGCCAGGCGTACTCCAGATCCCTTCCTAACGAGAAGCTGCTGACCTCACTCCTAAACATGGATTTAGGGAAAACCCTTTTTCACTAGATTATGGAGTAAAGGCCCCAAAAAACTATTATAGATGACCCATCCAATGATAGGCTCGACACTCAACTAGGATTATATCACATTGTCTCCTCATGTGTCCTTGTCTCCCACACCGATGATAGAAAATGGATCTATCAACACTCATGCTATAGCTGGTACTCTCCTCATGAGAGACCATAAACAGACACTTCCTTCCAAATAATATAGATCCATTGGGTCAATAAGTTTATCTACCCTACTTTGTGAATCTATCTTCCCTCAGGTTATGTTTAGTAATCAAAATATGATTTACTATTTATAAGATGGTAGAAAGTTCGATGATTTTCACCTGTGATCAAATTTCATAACTGAGACCATCCGCAAATTTCATGTCTTTAGATAACTCATCACCTAATAGAATAGGTGTAAAACACTAAAGCTCTATAAAAGGGACATAATAGTCTGTAAAAAACAAGGTGCCCGTCCCCAGATGCATAAAATCGCTAGCTTTATCAGCCCTCAACATACTGGGATAAAAATAAACATAGAAGGATATTTGTAAATCCCTCCATTCCATATCCCGATGATGATATATATGAGTAATAATTTCCCACTATATATTGTTATAATACCAACGCATATACATAGAAAACTGCACTATCCTATCAGAAGGTGACTTGAGATGCTCCAAAATTGATAGCATTGTCTCTAACCATGAATCTGTAGCATGTGGTCTTCCATACCTTGAAAATGTGGTTGAATTTTTCTTATGAAACCCATTCATAAACTCTTCCATAGTTGGGGTAGGCCATGATTATCCATGAATATTCTGTGTGAAATATAAGAACCCCTCTCAAAATTAGGAATGAAAATCCATATCTAGTATAATTAGAGGTGTCATAAGTTGCAATACTAGAGGTTTTATTGGTGCTCAGGGTCCACCACCTCTGGATAATGGTTGTCATAACCCTTTTGGCATACAATTGGTGGCTATTATGGTAGAATATCTACATAATTTCTAAGAACATGTATAAAACTAGATTTGATAACAATAGGATCATAGGTATGTAAGTAGGAAAGACACAAGCCTTTCTAAACACAAGTTACACCCATCTTCCTACTCCAAAATGTAGGTATGGGAAACATACATATTGTAAAAATACATGAGATACTACCTACATCCCAATACAAAGGTTTGGTCAAGTCCAAGTTATTTGTTATATGTCCATGGTTTCGGTATACAGAGTGTTAGATACAATTTATAGAGGAAACTACCCTTTAAATTGAGATCAACATACCCATTTAATGGTGACCATTTCACTTAAGAATTAAATTTCATTTAAATTCATTCTAATTTATTTAGAAATTATCTAAAAAATGTTGATCTATATAGATCAACACTTCTATTTTATAGATTCCCATACACCTTATAAATTTAATTGCAACATATAATTAATGCCAACTTTATATTTACCAAGTACCTATATAAAATGTTTGCACACATTCATGGATATAACAACAAGGCACCAAAAAATGCTACAAGAAATGCACATTGTAAATAAACGTGGAATAAAATAATTCATCACACACAAAAAATGAAGTGCCTATGATGATGTATGATGCAACATTTCCCTACCATGCCAGGACAAGGGTGAGAATCCATAGTAACAAGGAACATCAAGCATCATGTGTGTCACCCAGCAGTGAAGTCAAATCAACAGTATTAGGCATAAAATAGAACATCACATCCCATCCCATGCAATTTTGATTTTTTATGTATGTGTCTTAGCTACTCCTAGAAATATATTGTTACCAAAATTCAACACATTTAAAATATTCTATCTAATACTACCCAATTCTAAGAGAAATGAAAAGAAAAGAAACTACTTTGATTGTACTTTGGGATATTCAGACTCAGAAGCCACTAAATGGTGCCCCAATCTTGCAGGTCACATGCCCTTAAGCACACCGCCCCACACACAAGAGGATTCCAACTAGAATTAAGGGCCCATAGTGGAATAATGGGGAGTCTATACCCCCATAATTAGAGTGTATCACAATTTTAATAATAATATGAATCGATAATTGAAGTATATCAAATAATTGAAAAACTTATTAATAAACATATAACATATAAATAACCAAGTAATCTCAACCAACAGTGTCATATAAAAATGATGATAATGGAATTCTAGAAAAAAGATTGGGAAAACATGGTAGCAGACATACAATACAATAAATATATCAAAAGTACAAAAAATTTGTTTGGTCCTAAAAACATTACATACAAGGAGAAAATAATTCCATAAATATGGTAAAGGGAAAAATACAAATTAAAGGAAATTTGATGATTTTTTTTTCAGGATACAGAGTCGTTAAGAATGGATCAGTTCCATAAAGAAAATATCACTAGGTGAACTGATACTCCGAATAGAATCCCACCACTCTGCTTGGTGTCCCAAAAAATAAATCATTCACTGGATGTGATTATAACGACCCATACTTTACATACATTGTTATTACTTCAAAATTGAAGCATACTTATTACAATATATAACAAAACCATGAAAGGACCGTATAGGTATAGTGTCTTTAGAAACTTGGAAATATAAACAACTGGTTCATAAAGAGTCTACACTGTCTCCCATTTATTTCATCATATCTATAGTCCCTTTTGGCATATCTTACATAATAAACTTCTTCCGAACCTAGAAAAAAAAACATAAAAAAGGGTGAGCTCAAATTCTCAGTAAGGGCAAACAAAATAAAAATCAATCACAACATATTTATAAGAACATATCTTTTGGAAATCTTAACCTGCAAAAGAGATCATAATTTCATAACATGGAATAAATCATAGTATTTAAATGTAATCCCAATAATCATAACATAAAACATGAAACTTTGTGGAATACACACATAATCATAGATAATCATTTCTTATTAGTCAAGACTCATTTCCAAGACTATCTTAGTGGACAAAGTCCATTTCTGAACCGAGTTCATTCCTCGTTTCAGTCCCGTTTCACTGAACCGGTTTAACCTGCCGTTCCAGCCATGTCTATCTCACGAGATATAAAATTTTTACCCAATTCATTGAAGGGAGATATAGGTCCCACCCATCTCATAATGATACCATTCATATGTGTGCCACAAAATCATAAATCATACATCATTGCATAACCCATGTAATAAAAATGGGATTCTTAAACAACATGACATCATAAAAAAATTCATATAAGATAAAGGAAATCATAATAATAATTCCATCACAACATAATCAAATCAATGTAATAATAGGGATAGAAACAGAACCCTATATTATCTTAGATGGAAAATAATTTTGATAAAACACTTGAACTCCATTCTTGAGGAAAATATCCTTTCTACTTCAAAAACATTTTCCTTTATTAACATGTCATACAATTTTAAACTAAAAGAATTTGATTAAAAATAAACTTGAAAACTTGTAAAGGAAGCTGCTTGGAAATAATGTTTTAAAAATCCATTCATGCCGTATAAGTTAAAAAAAACATTCTTCTCGTACTTTTGTTGGAAAATTCAAAAAGTACCTCGTACGAAAAACGAAAAAAATATTCCTTTCATATATTTTACTGAAAACTCACCGAAGGGTAAAAATGGGTTTAAACAATTTTAGGTGGATGGAAATAATATTACATATTGAGGAAACATGGATGTGGATGATAAAATACACCCCAGTAAATACCAAAGTATAAACAATCTCAGATAAAAATGAGATTGTGATATTTTCCCTTACCTTAGGTATGATTTGCTTCGTAAGTGTCCGAACCTCCTGTATAATGATTTAAATAATGTTATTGACTTATTCCAGAATCATACTTATTTTTATTATATCATATATGGTCATATTCTTAGCTTCTTATTAGTAATATTTCATTACTACTTGTTATTCGGGTGTTTATTACTTTTTGTTCTTATGCGTGTTTTGTCGAATAAATTCTTATTCTTCTTTTTAGGTTATAGATCCCTCATTTCCAGATTGGTATTAGTGTAATATATTCATTCATTCAATTAATTTATATAATCATTATGCAATGAAGATCATGTAGAATGAGTCGCATCACATCGTGGAGACGGTATTCCGTACGTACGCACGAGCGATGATATCGTTCCCATGATCGTGAAATTGTAATGGAGTGTATATATACAATTTCAGAATCAATATAACTTTACAATAATCATATATAGTTATTATTTACACCATTATACCCATCCAAGTAAGGTGGTGGTGGAAAATAGATTACACCACGACGTGGAGACGGTATTCCATACGTACACACGCGTGGTGATTTCATTTTCCGTATGATGGATAGATGGTGAAATAGGGTTGTTTCATACTTATAATAACATATCAGTATATGAGTGATACTGATGTTACTACTTCATAATTAAAAAACTAAAGAAGAAGAAGTGGACGAAGAAATAAAGATGAAATAATCGGTAACGGACATTACCTCTTCTTTGAAGCGCTTCATTGAGACCTCCTTTTAGGACACTAAAATTGGTCTTTGAAGAAGGCAAGGCCCTCTAGGATGTCTCTAGGGAAGTGTAGAGAAGAAATTAGCAGGGTTTGGCCAAGCATAAAGGCTCAAAGTGGTGTGAGGAAGAGGGGGAGGAGGTGCCCTTTTATAAGGGAGGAGAGGGGCTCCTTTGGAAAAACTAAAAATATTATTTTATTATAAATCCAAATTCGGTTTTAAATAGCTCCAAATTCATTTATTTCGAAGCTAAGGTGGGGATGGGTCTAAATTCTCTCATCCAATAGAATTTAGACAAGTTTAGGTTCCTATTTTAACCTTATCATTTAGATTTAATATTAAGTTATATAATTTTACTTTTACCGTGTCTTTTTGTGTTCTCACACTATATGGTTAATAAACTGACTATAACAAGACAAACGAACCCCAAGTTGTTTATTATTAATATATATAACCTTATCTAAGTCATTTTTCCGAACCTTAGATTTTTAGGAATAAAATAACAATTAATAATATAATATTTGTTTTAAAAACTATTTTAGGTCAATTTTGACACTATTTAGTAATTGATTTTTGTGAAAATCATAAAAGAATGATTAATTCGAAAAAAGTTAATTAAAGAAATTCTAACATGTCATATTAACCTATAAAATTATTGTAATTCATAAAATGTCTCAAATTACATTTATTTAGGTATTTATAACATCAATTATGTCAATATTTCATTAATAAGATAATTACTGCATCATCTTTGTGTCATAAATAAATTAACTTATTTAGAGTCTAAAAATTACAAATAAAATATCATTATGTAGGAAATCTTTTTAGATTTCTAATTAATATTTATAGTCGAATTTATCTAATGTATAACCCTATATTAAAATTTCTTTAGTTATTAAACTTTGATTTTAACTATTTTAACCCTTCTTTAAATAAATTGATAATAAATGTCCTAATCTAATCCAAGTGGGACTAAATGGTCATATTTTATTCCTAAGGTTGTTTTTGGTCGAATTACACTTATACAATAGAATTAGTACATGTGTGAGGGTAATAATAATATCATTTTTACCCTTAACTACCCTATTTACTTTTAACCGTGGTAAAAAAAAGTAAAAGGTTACTATTCACCAAAAATTATTTTCATCTCATTGAACCACATTTTAGTCCTTGATATTAACTGTGTCTCTCGGATTTTCGAAATTCTACTAACAGAAGCGGTAAAATTAAGTTTTATGAAAAAATTCAGTTTTTTAACTACCACTTAGTGGTTTCACTATTCATCAAAAAAATGAATGTTTCCAGAAAAATACCAAAAATTAGGCCTAAGATATATTTGATATTATGAATTCAAAAATGGTGTTTATTTTACCAAATTCAAAACATATCAGTTACATTAACTAATTTAAAAATTAATTACCGTCGTCAAAACAAATAGCGTGTTTTTAAAAGATAATAACTATCAAAAGATTGACAATTGTTTATGTCTGGTTTAAATGTGAAATTACATCCAATGAACAAAATTGTATTAAATTGTAAAAATATATTCTAAATATACTTTAAAACCACTCAAATTAATAATTTATCACTATTAATTATTTCGATTAAAAAAGTTGTTTTTAATTAAAATTTAGTAATTTTCACTATTCATCAGAATATGAAAGTTATCCGAAAAGTACAAAAATTTCACCCTAATCTAATTTCGATATTCCAAATTCAAAAATGAAGTCAATTTTGATAAATAAAATTTACAAAATTTCAAAAAGAGGTTATCACTATTCATAACGGCTAGTTTTAATAATATTTTAATAGCATATCGTTGTTTACTGAAACTCAGTATTGCGTACGACGCAAGCTATCGAGGAAGGCCACAGTTGCATGTAAAGAAAGCCAAACTAGTGTTGTGTGTAGTGCAAGATTCCTTTAATGATTTATATAACATGAAAACAAAATATTTCTCATAAAAGTCTCGGGTGTTACAGTGATGGCGTTCACCTAAGCTCACAAAGGAAAACCTATTGTTTGTGGGACCACACAATGTTTCTTATTCCACGTAAATGGATATCCTCCCAAACAATATGTCATTTGAGGGACTATATTGTATTTCCCATCCCCCGTAAATAGAATCATTTTCGGGCTTGGGCATCCTTGTCGGGCTCTCACAAACGAAGTCCCCATGGTCAACCATGGATGACCAGATATCTTGATATTAAATTACCCCATTTCCTCTCTAAAAACCCAAAGAGTGATTTGAGGATTTGATGGATAAAAATTATAAGAAAGTGATATAGTAATCAATTTTGAGTAGGTAAACCTATCACATAACATTAATCTAGAAAAGGGATTTACCCGATCATCTTTAGACCCAAACCCTTTGCAGAGTCTACACCAAGAAGCATAAGAGGATATCATCCTTACGGTCCATAACCCACATAGTAAATAATTATGCAGAAAGATACATACCTTTTATAGAAATATTCTACATGGGAAGAACTCAGACTTGCATAGAAAGATGCAACACGATGATAAGTCGAACTCGCGTAGCAAAGTGCTTGGTGTACAGAACCCACACCCACAATGAAAAATTCTACGCAGAGGGAACCTGATTAGCCACTATAAGAGGCTAATATTCATTGCTAATATATGTAGTTTTCATGTGCCTTGCTATTCATAAATACCATTTTAGTGCATTTTACATTTTGAACACCCATTCTCATCATTTGTGCACTTCATGCTTAATGTGCACCAATTTAGGCCCAATGTTTCATCTGATTTTAAAGAATGTAACTATCCATATTTTAATTTGATATTTTTTTAAATGGATATTCACTTAATTATGAACATTTTTTATTCAGGGATAAATGGATTATTAATAAATTATGATGGAGATATTTGGCGATTAAAGGAAACAATTCTGGAGAAGGAAGATTGTATATCATCCCACTGATCAGACTATGGGGCCCACAATACAAGCTAGAGGAAGCCCAAACTTTATGGAAGGATATAAGACATATAGGTGAACAAATAATTATTATGGAGCCCATGCTAATTAGTCCTCAATAGTGGTGATTAAGGCAGACCAAGTTGAATATTTAATTTTGGGCCAGAGTCTGCGGCCCAGAAAAACAGCCCACCATTTCAATCATATCTCCCGAACCACAAAGTATTTCTGGCTGCAATTTTACATGATGTTATGGGACATCAGGGTATTCTTTTAAGTAATCTATGTCCCACTCCAATTCGGCCTTCTAGAAGGTCCTTTAGGCGCGTATTTCTGTTGGATGCAAGCTGGCTGCAACTTCGGGGCAAGAAGTGGAAAAGTCTCTCATCATTAATGTTCCACCCACCTTTCCCCAACATAATTAATTAAAGGCACATGGGATGCTGGGGGCTTGGCCAAGGATTCATTGTTTCCTATTTAAGGCAGTAGTGGTGGTGGATTTAGGGAGGTTGGGTGTTTTCTTTTCATTGTAATGTTATTATGCCAATTTGCCTTTGTAATGTTATTCCTTCTCATGTAAGTTGTTCGAATCACCTTAGACTTCAATAAAAGTTATTCTTATTCTCTTGTTCTATTCTTCTCCTTATCACCTTGATACTGTTGCCTCAAGGTGTGAATTTATTCATACCAAACCTTGTGATTTTGTTCACACAACGTTGGAGTGATCGTTTCATTGTTTTATTTTTCTTCTCCAATCCCGCTTCTTTAAGTCGACTTCCCGCTTCCATTTATTGAATATCATAAATGGAGGGCTAAACCCTTATGGTTTGGTACTAGGGAGTTGCATGGGGAAGATTGGATGTTATTTTATGATCCTAAATTCTGTAATAATTTCATTATTTTAAGATTTCCATGTGATGATTTATTTTCTTCTTCAGCTTTGCCAACTTTAACAATGACACATTTCGAGTGCCAGTGCGATCCAATTCCTTAGAGTGATCATTAAATTGATCCTACAAGTGCATTGGTGATTAGACTTGGAATTGTGTAGGGATTAAATTGGTGAATGATGTTGAGGAATTATATCATTTCTTGGATACATCTTGAATTAGTGAAATGAATGTTATAAGAAAATAAATGCATCCAATCTAACCCTAGTAACAACTTAGGATCAACCCATCTCCATTAATTGTTTTAGACTAAGTAATTGTATGTTTTAATTTATTTTCTTTAGATTAAATCAGTAGTTATTAAAATAAAATCAATCCAAATAGTTGTCCACTCCATAGCCAAATCCTTCCAGAATCAAAGTGACTCTCGGTTTCTTCTTCGGTCCCTATGGATTTGACCCCTACCTGTACTACAACGACCGCATACCTGTAGGGTAAATTTGGGCGCAACCAAATTTGGGCGCCGTTTCCGGGGACCCAAGTAAGTTACTTTAGACACACATCTTCTTTTCTCACCCCACATTCTCTATTCTCACCCCCATCTCTCTTATCTTTACCCCTTTCTGTTTGTGTGTGTCCTGAGAATCTAGAATCCAACTTTCCATCTTCAACCAAATGGAGTATCATCCAAATTATCATGTCACAAACTCATGATGGAATGAAATGGAAAATGAATATTTGGAAGCCCCTAAATTAGAAAATTTATTTGATCAACCCTTGAATAATTACCACACACCCGATGAGATGTACAATCAATGGGATGATGATTATTTAAAGGATGAATTTCCAGCCCTCTCGAGGATGATTGAAGAGATGAAAATTAATGAAGTTCATGATTTACAAACTCTTATCCAGCCTAATCCTCAAAAACTCTTTGAACAATTGTGTAATAAAATGGAGATAATGATTTCTGAGGTATCATCATTAAGATTATAACTACAATGCAATAATACTTGTGAGGAACTCATCCGTACACCAATTGTACCTTCTGAAACCTTATGTGGAGTGTCTAGTTTCCCAAAAAACTCTCATGAACTTATTGAAGAACCAACCTTTGTAATTAGGGTAGGGGATTTGAATCAAGAAATTGTTGAAGGGTCTTTAAATCAGGAGGAAATTGATTTTTTTAATTCAAAAGATAATAACTTGACATCATGGATTGAGCTTCCTGAACATGGCTCCTTTGGTGAATTTTTATGGCCACCGATCACTGAAAAATTAGGAGAAATCCAAAACATTGAGCCCATACCTACTCCTAGAATTCAAATGGACACTTTTGGGGATGAATCATATTTTTACAAGGAACCAATTCATTCTAATGTCTTTGGAGAAGAGACTAATTTTCGTTCAAATTGCCAATATTCTTTAGAAAATTTCAACCATCCCGAAATCAAAATCATTGTCCTTCCTTCCCCACTTGAGTATCCCATCATTTTTGATAAACAACAGCTTGGGGTTTTCATTAATTCATCTCATGAAACCCACAAAGGGGGGTTGATCTTTGATTTATTAGGAAAGACTACGGAAGAAAAAAGATCAACCATTTCTGATATTCCTTGGATTTTTGCATTCATTTTAGAAAATAGGATTATTCATGAATTAAATTCCAAAACTTCTTACCAACCACAAGGGATACACATTATCAATAATGTTGAAGTAGAGAAAGATGAGGTCATTAAAATTTTTAAAGTTGGAATTGGCTAAGTTGGGGGGGGTTCAAGTCGAGCTAAAGACTTTAAATTAAGCGCTGCACGGGAGGCAACCTGCGGTTTTCATGTTTTATTTCATTTAATTAGTATCTTGAACTATTGACCTATTCTTCTTTTATGAGTAAGGATGGGTATGAAAGGGGAGCACTGTATTCATCCGTGTCACGCGGTGTGATCCCTGAGTAATACCTTACCCAGAAAATATAAATAAGACAATGTATCATCAGTTTATTTTATTTTATTTTATATTTTTGTTGGTATTTAAAAAAAATAGATTGTTGACCTGTTCTTCTTTTATGAGTACGGATGGGTATGAAAGGGGAGCACCGTATTCATCCGTGTCACGCGGTGTGATCCTTGAGTAATACCTTACCTATAAAATATAAAGAAGACAATGTATCATTAGTTTATGTTATTTATACTTTTTTTTAGGTTAAAAAAAATAAAAATAAAAATATATATATATATATATTTTTTTTAAAGGCATGTCATAGGTCATTGGGAAAAGCTGGTCACAACCGTCCAAGGCATTGAGAGACAAACCAGAACTGAAGGGAGACATGGGAATGTATTTTCAACATCAACCACCAGGTGACTTCATTCCATAATTTTCATTTTCAATGTCTTCGTTGAACTTCTATCCTACCCCTTCTATGTTTCAATTCTTTAAACACTGGGGATAGTGTTATTCTAAGTTGGGGGGGGGAGATGAAAATCTGTGGAAGGAAAAAATGTCATTAACCTTGAACATGATAACACACACTCCAAACTCTGAAATTGGATATCAAATAATTTTGCATGCCTTGATTCTGATTTTAATGCAAGTTTATGTTCATGTGCATAGTTATTGGAAAGTGCGGTTGTCCGATGTGATTTTTCATTGTTATATTTTCATCCATTTAAAAAAACACAATTCACATCCTTTAGATTGTGGGGTTTTAGTTTGGGTTCTTGGGGACCCATAATAAATTGCATAGGATTGGCGATCATTTTAATTTTAACATGAGTATTCAAAAAAAAAATAAAAAAAATTTTGCGCATAGAGCAATGAATTGACCTAATGTGTGGCTTTCGACACTTGGGGATCGTGACTCCATAGTTGTCTGGCCCAGAGTTGGACATTTTATCTCTATTTGTGGTAATTTGAATTTGTTTTTGATGGAGTTAACTCGAGATGATGCCCGAGTATGTGAGCTTCACTTGGTGCCCTAAGGTCTTTGAGCCTGGGAGTCATCGGCAAAGTCTTGCTACATGGGTTGAATTGATTGAGTTCAATTTCAATTACCATGGAAAAATTTCAAAAAGAAAAAACCAAAAAAAAAAGAAAATAAAAAATGAGTACTCATCTTATTATTAAAATTTGATTGCTCCTAGCGCTTCCATCTTTTCTCCCTCGAATGAAAATGAACCCCCATGTCTATTGTGACACACAACACTTCATCATGCTTAATTGAATTTGGATGAAATATGGAAATGAATTTGAACAAAGGAATGAGCTAGGGCTTGAGATATGCTTATAGACATAGCTTGTTTTAATTGATTTTTATGGGTTTCATAATTGTTTGGTATGTGATCTTTGGGTGAGAAATCTGTATTAAAATGTTTTTGGAAAAGGTCATTTGAATTTCATTTTTGTGAGATATATTTTGCTCGAGACTAGAAAAACTCAAGTTGGGGGGTGTGATTAGCCACTGTAATAGGCTAATATTCATTGCTAATATATGTAGTTTTCATGTTCCTTGCTATTCATAAATACCATTTTAGTGCATTTTACATTTTGAACACCCATTCTCATCATTTGTGCACTTCATGCTTAATGTGCACCAATTTAGGCCTAATGTTTCATCTGATTTTAAAGTATGTAACTATCCATGTTTTAATTTGATATTTTTGGAAATGGATATTCACTTAATTATGAACATTTTTTATTCAGGGATCAATGGATTATTAATAAATTATGATGGAGATATTTGGCGATTAAAGGAAACAATTCTGGAGAAGGAAGATTGTATATCATCCCACTGATTAGACTATGGGACCCACAATACAAGCCCAATGAAGCCCAAACTTTATGGAAGTATAGAAGCCATATAGGGGAACGAATCATTATTATGGAGCCAGTGCTAATTAGTCCTCAATGGTGGTGATTAAGGCGGACCAAGTTGAATATTTAATTTTGGGCCAGAGTCTGCGGCCCAGACAAACAGCCCACCATTTCAATAATATCTCCCGAACCACAAAGTATTTCGGGCTGAAATTTTACATGACGTTAGGGGAAATCATGGGATTCTTTTAAGTCGTCTATGGACCACTCCAATTCTGCCTTCTATAAGGTCCTTTAGGCGCGTCTTTCCGGTGGATGCAAGCTGGCTGCAACTTCGGGGCAAGAAGTGGAAAAGTCTCTCATCATTAATGTTCCACCCACCTTTCCCCAACATAATTAATTAAAGGCACATGGGATGTTGGGGGCTCGGCCAAGGCTTCATTTTTTCCTATTTAAGGCAGTATTGGTGGTGGATTTAGGGAGGTTGGGTGTTTTCTTTTCATTGTAATGTTATTATGCCAATTTGCCTTTGTAATGTTCTTCCTTCTCATGTAAGTTGTTCGAATCACCTTAGTCTTCAATAAAAGTTCTTCTTATTCTCTTGTTCTGTTCTTCTCCTTATCACCTTGATACCATTTCCTCAAGTTGTGAATTTATTCACACCAAACCTTGTGATTTTGTTCACACAACGTTGGAGTGATCGTTTCATTGTTTTATTTTTCTTCTCCAATCCCACTTCTTTAAGTCGACTTCCCGCTTCCATTTATTGAATAGCATAAATGGAGGGCTAAACCCTTATGGGTTGGTCCTAGGGAGTTGCATGGGGAAGACTGGATGTTATTTTATGATCCTAAATTCTGTAATAATTTCATTATTTTAATATTTCAATGTGATGATTTATTTTCTTCTTCATCTTTGCCAACTTTAACAATGACACATTTCGAGTGCCAGTGCGATCCAATTCCTTGGAGTGATAATTAAATTGATCCTAAAAGTGCATTGGTGATTAGCCTTGGAATTGTGTAGGGATTAAATTGGTGAATGATGTTGAGGAATTATATAATTTCGTGGATACATCTTGAATTAGTGAAATGAATGTTATAAGAAAATAAATGCATCCAATCTAACCCTAGTAACAACTTCGGATCAACCCATCTCCATTAATTGTTTTAGACTAAGTAATTGTATGTTTTAATTTATTTTCTTTAGATTAAATCAGTAGTTATTAAAATCAAATCAATCCAAATAGTTGGCCACTCCATATCTAAATCCTTCCAGAATCAAAGTGTCTCTCGGTTTCTTCTTCGGTCCCTGTGGATTCGACCCCTACCTATACTACAACGACCGCATACCTGTAGGGTAAATTTGGGCGCAACCAGAACCTCACCCATATAGAGAAAAACTATGTGTAATGAGACTTCCTAGGGTGTTACTTGTGTCTATTCTAATTGAATTCCTTCAGTGTACCATCTTCCCCACTTTGGCCCCTCCATGAACCATTCTAAGGGTATTAGCCCAAGGGCTCTCCCAAAATTGACAGATGTGTATGATCAAATCACTAGGTACATCAGTATATCCTCTTGAGCATATATACCCATGGTAATAAGGGTTATATTGGAAACCTCCATAACAAGGGGGATCCTCAAAATGATCTATAGCAAACATTCCCATTGTATTAAGGGTCCTATCCTTGGAGGTACTCATGTGGACCTCCCTATTTCAAGGATTGAGGGGAGAAAATCACCTTTCCGATTGATAATGGTAAATTATGGATCCTTATCGCATCCTCTCTAAAATCATGAGAAGGGAATCCCACTTGGAGTAAGCCCCTAACAGGAGGAGGAACACACATACTTTTCCCTTTGATGGGGCCAGTGTTGGATCCTTATATTCTCCTCTTCATCTACTCGGGTCATAATAAGGATTTTATGTGACTATCCATGTTACCAAAACAAATGAGGATATGGGTACAAAAAGTCCCTTTATATCTCCATTTGGGCCCCAAGATTCATCCACTAGTGAAAAAAAAGATTGTGTGGTTTTCAAATCTATATCAACCACTTTTTTCTCATACCTAGCATGAGTCATGTAGGATTATGGGTTAGCAGTGATCATTCCATCTACATGATCCCGTGAACATGGACATCAACCTAAGTGTAAGCCCCAATCAAACCTCTAAATCACCCTGATTCGATAATTTCCTAATGGTTCCAAAAATTTTATCCTTCTAATCAGTTCAATCCCCTACCATGTCACTATACCATCTCAAATGGCCATATTTTAAATAAGAAAATTGGTGGGCCTCCAACTTGGTATAATCCCTTAAAACCATGTTACCATTCTCTCAAAGGGTTACATTACCCAAGGAAAAACCCATCAAAGGGATATATTCTTGATAAAATAAGATCTTGGTAATCATCCTTAGTTGTATGCCCCCACTCACTCCAAACTACGTGGGATTTGATTCTCGACTAACTGGGATAAGTAGGGAGCCTTCCTGAGATCAAATCCCAACACCCAAATTCACCCAAAATTTTCTCTAGGATACATTCCAAGTAGGTTCATATCTAACATGGAGGGACATATTCCTTTTAGATCCCTTTCATCAACTTCTTTATGGATCTATATTCCCATTGATTATATAACCCACCTTGGAAACCACATCTCTTCCAGGTTCTTCGAGCTGATTCAACATAAGTCCCACACCAAACATTGACTAGGCACGTTTCACCTAGGTGTCATTTCTAAATTATGTTAAACTGAATGGTTTGGTCCTTATCACTTGACCTTAAATGGTTGTGTGTCCTATTAATTGTCACAAAACTATTTGGGTTCTGATTCATTTCATAAGAATTTGTTTGAATCCCATTTTATGGATCTAATTATGACATCAAAATAAATATCATCTCCCTTGATGAAGATAAGTTATATAGTTCCCCACTCCATGGATTGAAACTATGATTATAATAATAAATGATGAATGAATATATAATCCATTATTAAAATCGTACCATTAATGGAGAACCTTGAATACATACAGATATCTCTATCGATGAAGAACCTAAGATACATACAAATGATTCTAAATTCAAAACATTAAAATAGTTGATTGTTAACCTGAGGGAGATCCACATCATACATGGGAATAAAAAAAAGGTTTTAAAAACATTCCATATATAAAGTCTTTTATAGAGTCCAATAATAGGCAATAATTCCCCCTAAAAGGGTGTGATGAGCCTGACCTCTCCTCATCTCGACTGATGTGAGTTCTTAAGTATCTTTGGAAAAGTTCCCCAATGAGTGCCTACCTTTTGAAAGTAAGTCCATAAGTCATCATGGATATGATATCCATTAAGTATTTTGGATTCAATGGAAAACCCATTTGAAACCAACCCATCATAAATGGGTGTGAAAAATAATGGGGAACCTGATAAGAATGATTGTGCGATATTCAAACCCCCGCAATCAATCATACTAACACCATGATATTTCATCCAAAAAAATACTAAACCCGATGTGAATCCATAACCAAGATGATAGTGATCCTTAATTTCAGTTCCTTGTCACAACTATAATGAAAGAAGAAAAAAAATCAATTATGCATGGGTTCATTTATTGAGATACTGCTTTTATGAGATTTTATTTCTTGTGTTTGTCACATATATTATAAGAACATTTCATCAGAAATCTCTTAAATACAATGAAATCCCACAAATTCTCATAGATATGCACATCTTCCACTTCACAAGATTGGTCTTTGACCAAAATAAGGATGTAATCACTAACCCAACATCTACAACATTGTGTTATAAACATATTGATTTGGGAGTACCACCAAAATGGTACTCTCCAAAGCCTGGTGGCCAACCGACATGCCCTCCAGTTTATGATGCCCCACCAGCTATCCACTCAATGAAGGTTGGATACATATAACTAGAAGACACTAATATTCATCTCAAACCATTTTAGGATCCTATCCCCAAAATTTGATAACGAGTTCCTCCCTTACCTTAAGAAGGCTAATGATATGGTCACTAGCAACTTCATCCCGACGATATAGTGGTCCATTTTGAAGACTCCAACCAGTAATATTCGCTTCCAATTCTATGAATCCCAAGATCCTCTACATGAAGAGGACACCATCCCAAAAGATTATAACCATGTCTTTTGGACAAAGGTCCCCAGGGTGACCCGTGAAGGACGACAATCGAATAACTTGGGATAGTCCATCGTTCTTATTTCTACCGAAGATCCCACCAATCAAATAAGATAGACAACTATGAGAAGACATAAATACCTACTCACATATATCATTAACAAATAAAAAATAATAGAAAACGATGAGCAGATGAAAATCAGTACTCACTCATATAAAACCCTCTGGTCAAATATGATGATAATATGAGGAAATGGTTATCGTACCTCAGCTATGAACTATAGGAAAACTCAGATTCCTGCCCCAACACCAGAATGGGTATACATTCTCATTCCATTTTAGTATTTTTCTCATCACATCCATGAAATAATTTAAGGTCATGAATCAATCCCAGACCACATCCTATAAACCTTCCAAGGTATAATCACATCATTGGAAATAGCTATGAGTCAAGCCCATGACCCTACCTCCTCATGTAGGGTGATTCAAACACATAATGGGAGGATCTCTCAAGAGAATACATACATCCCTAATCTCATATAAGAAGGTTTTCGAGAACATTACATGATAAATGGATAATCGGTTTGGGCATATATAACCATTCCAAATAGGGATTTCTGACATGTTTCAGAGGCCACTTTGAGGAAGGCATATATTCCTACTGAAATTACAAAATCTAATCAGAATGATCCAAAAAAACATGGGAATCACTGAAACCCTCTCCTGTTCATGGGAATATCTATTAAAAAATGTGACTCCTGCTTCCCATGGGTGAGCATCGAAAAATAAATCCCACCCGGGGTAAGTCAAAATTGAGAAGTAGACTCACGAACCTAATTTATAAGAATCTAGATTTATTGAGGACCTAAAAAATCTATCTACGGTAGACTAGGACCCTGCTAATCAATTACCATATTTTGGATGTGGACGTAGCAGCCATGAAGGTCCTCCCCATAGAACTTCTATCAGCAGCTCGGGAGGTCGTACCTGAAATGTTTACTGGAAAATTTCTCCTCATGGACACAATACTATCGATCATGAGAGTTCATATCCTGATGAGTTACACTAAAACCATCCTCTTAGCCAGAATATCAATAAACAAGAATTTACGCCCCTTATAAGACTAAATAAAATAAGTCCCTCATATTCTGAGGTTCTTGGAATGATGAGACTAGTCGTTCCTAACACTATATCCTTGACTAGTGACATTCATTCTCAATCAGAAGACAATCTAAGGAAACATTCATCCTTCAAACCACCTTTGGGATGTTTCCATACCTATATTAATCCTATTACCCTAGATAAATGTGAAAAAAATCCAAGAAGCATCCATGTTGGGATGATCAAGTGGAGGAATCTCTGGTAGAATAATGAAAAGATTTGTTACTTGTGAAAATATAGTTGGAAAGGGATGATATATCCATCATGTCTGGGACCCCATCGACTTCTTATTTTTTACATCCTAGAGTTTTTTTCAGAGGTTTTTATAAAAAATCTATTTTAATATATGTGAAACACTTTTCCAACTGAAATTGAAGTTCCTAACTTACAACGGGTATTCAGGCCATTTTATGTGATGGAAGATCTTAGTCGTCAAATAAACTTAGTAACCCTTCTAGTTGCATGATGACCATGATCAGATAAGTGGATGAAAGATATTAAACTATAATTACTCAATTATTCTCCCAATTTGTGTCTTCTAATCATCAACGCCCTTCCTAGTGTTCATATTTGAGGATGGGGTGAGCACGGAGCTCTTCATTTCACCACATGCCCCGATCAACAAAACCCACCAGATATAACATCCTGTAATATCATCAGATCAAATAGGACATTAAATAAAACCCTCAATCGAGTAAGACGGTTCACTCAGTAAGAATAAACCCTAAATGAGTCTCAAAATCATTAGGTATGACAAGAGTAGGCTATCAAAAAAATCTTGAATCAAGCGACTGAGAACTTTATAAATGCATCTTGCTTAAGGGAAGCCAATCAACATGCATTAATGATGTCCTAAAAAGAAATTTGTTCATGTATAGATTTTTAATTTCACCCATCTCAAGATTGAATGAGGATACATTAGATAAAGAGAGTGGCAGTAGTAGTTGTAGCTGCCAAAATGTGTGATTTTTCCCATCCAGTAGGGATGAGGGCATATTTAACCCAAAAATACCCTCTAAAGATGATAAAATCAACCTGAGGTATAAAAATTGAATAATGAGAGAAAATATTTCCCATAGGTATGAGGTAATTTTTACCTCAATCCACTTTTCTATGGAAATCAGTCTTTTCCCATTTGGGGGGAACACAAAGAATGTTGTCTCCCAGTTCTATTTGTCTAATGACCTATTTCCCTAAAAAAGGACACAACATTTTTGTGTGATAGTTCCCTCTAAGTCACTATTTTACTAGAATCCCAAATTAGATAATATAAAAGAGGTAAGAGGTCTAATAAGGTTGAAAATACCCTCCTATCATTTGGTTGCCAATACGACACGAACAATGCATTACGCGTTAGTGAACATCGTGGAAATCAATCCTATGGATGAAACCACAGATAATGTTAATGTAGGGGAGGAAGGGGAGGATGGTTCCATTAGAAATGTGTTCCATAAAGAGAAAAATAAAGGAGGTGTTCATACCTGGAACCACATACTCGCCCTGAATTTGTTCATTCCTTCGACCAATCTATTACCACATCCTCAGAAAACATACACACAAGAAAAGGGTAAAATAAATATTGCTAATGACCCAAATATTGAAGGGGTTGAGATCCTCACACTTTAAGAAATATTCTCTCTATGGGTGGAAGAAATTAAATAGTTGAGAAGAATCAATGAAGAATTTCTTCAGGGAAACATTCCTATCAAATATGTTCCATGATCAGAGCCCCAAACCACACTCCTAGCGAGTGTACGACCACAACAAGGGTTCACCCCAGTGGCTGAAGCAAATCTAGGAAATCAAGTCAACCATATTCCTAGTCCATCGGTGTAATTGGACCTGATTATACATGGTTTTTATGAATTAACTCAATTATGGAAACAATCAGAATAGATTCAGGAAATCCCCCAAAATATGTCCCATACTGATTTATAGGAATAGATATTAGTAGAGCCAATTCATTATGATTTGAATATTGCTACCCTTATTCAAGATCATACTAAACCAAACATTTATAAAGGGCTTATCAACACCATTTAATCATTGGTAGATCAATTGGAATTTTTGGAGGAACAACGTGCACCAGTACAACTAGAATAGAAGCCTTACCCTGAATATGTTACCAACATCCGACCCCACAAAATTTCGAGAATCCATTGTTTCCAATATTCAATAGATTAAGAGACTTAGAGAAATATCTGACACACTTTGTGTCCCATTGTCATACCATGATAGGAACCTCTGTGTAATAAGAATCCATAAAACATAGATGCTTCATGAAAACTTTTCAAGTGTCGGCCTTTATATAGTAAACTAGTTTTCTAGATCAATCAATTACATGGTGGGAAGATCAGTGTCAATAGTTTATCTATCATTTTAGTTCAACACTACAAAATAAATCCAATCATTGACCTCTAAAACTGCAATCAATGGAAGAAATATAGGGTCTTATATTTCATCTCCATATGGAAAGGTATGACCTTTTACCATATCCTACAAATTCTCTAAGAGAATTTGATTTCAATTTTCATATATAACCTTAACAATGATTTAATTTTTTTGATATAATTAGTGAGATATATAGGCACGTTTTGAGATCTCACCACAATTTCTCAAATAATTGAATATTTAATTTAGTGAAGTAGGATCATGTCTCGAATGACTCCATCATTATTGAGAAAAAGAGTAGGTTTGGTAGAGGCTACATCTATCACACTTAGGACATCTTCTGCATCGACCCCAACTCTAAAACCTGATCCATATCTCGTGGTACTACCTTGTTGTTGACAAAAAACCCTGCCTCATCCATATGAGTGGAGGGGACAAAGGAGAAACCAAATCAAGTATCAAAAGAATAAATTTTATTCATCATGAGATGAACAAGTTTTTTATTACTTTATAGCATCTACGGAAAATGATTTATTACACTTTCTAGATCCCAAGAGGCCTGACCAATTAGGTCTCTAAAATGGGACATATTATTTCCCCCTTTTCCAGATGCTGGGGTCCACCATTCCAGAATGCTTCAAATTCAAAGACATCATGCACAAAATGGTTGACTATGGGAAAGTATAGTTAGGAAAACTACCAGCATAGATAGAATATGTTTTTTCTACTTCTCTTAAGGAAGGAGGTGAATGGAAAGAAGTTTCTAGAAAAGTTTAATAGAAGTTTAGTGATTGGATGGATCAAAAAATGATCAACTAAACTCATTACATCCTCTAACTATAGTGGGTTCAAGTAACTATTTCCCTGATTACTTCTATTTTGACACATCCAAGTTCGTCGACACCATAGTCCTCTAGAAGCCAGTATTTCAAGAAATGATCTAGACAGAAAGGCAGAGTGCCAACAACCAAATTAGAGCCTATACCTAGTCCCAATTTGGCTTTGAATCTCTCAAAATTTATGACTTTAGTCTCAAAACCATGGGCTTCTCCCTACTAAACAGTACCACTAGAAATTTCCAGGCAGAAAAAATCCTCATCAGAGGATGAATTAATCTTTTATTCCATTAATTTAATTAATTTAATGAATCCCTTATCTAATGATGAGTGTGGTTATGAACCCGAGTTTCCCACAACTAATTGGGGAACCATAATTAGAGGACGGAAGAGCCGAGGGTATAGATGATGATACAATCATGACATAAACCAAAATTCTATCCACATCCCTACTCAGACCGTCAATGCTATGGAAACTCATGGAAGTTCCATTTACTGAGTCCAATGGGGTAGAGGAATCCCCTTATATATACCAAAATTTACCCTGAACTGATCATTATAAAATACCAATCAGAGGGGTTATAGGTTTTTGACCACCCTTGGTGTGCAGGCGGACCTACCTGACCCAACCCACTAAGTACATGAGTACCTTAAAATCTTATTCTGAGGGTCAATCCATATATGTATAGAACTCCATACCCTAAATCCCATTTTAAAAATAATCCCCATGTTAGGATGCATAGAACCTTATCCCAAAAGTATCACATCTGGAAGAAATTATCCCTGGTACCAACCAAGTTATTGATCCTGGATGCCCTAAGTTTATAAAAGGACCACATAGAATCACTCATAGAGGCTTATCTAATCCCACATGAGTTTGAAGATGAGGTCGCCACTATTTATCTTTATTGAACATAGACTAATCATGCATAATGTAATGAGGTGATTTTATTTATAGATCAAGATAATTATGTTGTTATATAGGGACATGTCACACCCATTTACATATCTGTCATGATAAATGGTATCGATGTTTGATGGGATTTCATTGAAAATGGATTCGGAGTTAACCTCATTCCAATACATAAACATTGTAAGCTAGGATATAGAGAGGATAACCCAGTTCCTTCCTCCCTAATGCTACAGGGCTATGAAAAATGTGAGGAAAATCCACTGGAATGAATCAAGATCAGGTCTTAGTTTTGGGACATTGTATTCGACTCTGAGTTCTTGGTTGTTCGGTAGGATACAACCTTCAATGTTTTGTTTGGAAGACCTTGGTTGTATTGACACATGAAAATCCACGTTTAATACCAAAAATTCATTAAATATTTCATTAATGGACAAATCAATATGTTCCACATTGATAAGGCCCCGTTATAATTTTATGAGTCAAATTATATCAATGCAAAATTATATTAGTGGGAGGGAAAATAACACTTGGTTAATGGTGTTGCTTAGTTTACTACCCTGAATAGTCCAGAAATAATATCTGACAACCCCTTAAAACAACTCGATGAAGAGTATGTGTTTTCCATCAACCAGGTCAAGCACATGGGCCCAAATACAGACACATGTTCAACGAACATTATGATATAAATGAAAGAAACCAATCATGTGGAAAATATTACTAACTCTCTAAGAAGGTGAATAAGATCAGATGATAATGACCACATTCCATTCCCTAAGCTTCGAAAAATCCATGCCTCATCATTTTAATCATAAGGGGTTATCATGTCACTAAGGGAAAGTTAATATAATCATTCTCTACCCGTCATCTTACCTTAAAAGTTTCAAAGGGATCTCACATTGTCAGATTGGTCAAAGGGGTCGCTTCATCTCTAGTATTTGAAAATATTGACCCGTAACATAACACTGGTGAAATTACTTCATCACCAAATCCACCATAAAGGAAAATAAGAAGATAAATAGGATGGATAGGAAGAATAATAAGTAAAGGAATACCTCAAGGATTCTCCTCTAGCATTTGGGGAGGGTGACTCTACTACTATTGATGAACTCAAAGAGATAAATTTGGGAACAAAAGCAGACCGACAACCCACATTGATCAGTGTAGCCATGCATTCCAAAGAACAAGAAGTTTATACTTACTTTATTATATAGCATTAGGAAGTATTAAACTATAACTACATAGAAATACCAAACCATGATCTTGAGGTCGCTAGTCACAACCTAGGCTTGCCTGATGACCACATAGGCTATAAGCAGGATGCCAAAAGGACACATCCGACTCATGCTGAAAAAATGAATCTATAGTTGAAAATATTATCAAAGAAATTTTCATTCTCAAGGTATATTACCCCCAATGGATGGAAAATATAGTCCCCTTTAAGAATAAGAATTGGAAAATCAGAGTGTGCATCAATTTTAGAGATCACAACAAGCACTGTCTAAAGAATGACTTCCCTGTTTCAATCACAGAGATACTAATTGATGAAACTGACTGATATCAAGTCCATTACTCTAGGTATGGCTATTAAGAGTTTAATAAAATCCAAATAGCCTAATAATATGAAGAATCCACCACTTTCAGGTATACACAAGGAGTATTTTACTTTCAGGTAATTCCCTTTGGCTTGAAGAATTCGGATGCTACATACCAACACGCCATGCATCACATCATCAAAATATTCCTAGGGAAATTTTAAATATGATAAATTAAAAATCAATTGGTTAAGTCTTGACAGTGTTTTGATGACATGGATGACATTGAATCTTTCTTCAATAAACAATGACAAAATAACCTAAAAAGGAACCCCTTGAAATAAGTGTTTGGTGTCACCTTTGGAAAATTTCTCGGATTCTTCATACACTATCAAGGCATAAAAGTCGACCATGATATAACAAAGTATTTACTTAACATGTGTCCTCCAAAAAACCTCAAATAGTGGGGAGGAATTCAAGGGAACTTATCATATATTCATTGCTTTATATCCAATCATGCAGGTAAATGTTCTCCCTTCACCAGGTTGATGAAGAATGGTATTACATTTTAGTGGACTGATGATTGTTAAGAATCATTCAATAGTATTGTGAAATTTATTCTGATACTGCTAGTGCTAATGCCTCCTATTGAAGGAAGACCACACATTTTTATGTGAAATCCTTAGAACAATCACTAGGTGCCTTTCTTGAAAAAAATTATGACACCGGGATAAAAAAAATCATTTACTAATTTATCGGAACCATTCGTGATGTTGAGACTTGTTATTTAGATGTCCTAAAAAGCTACCTAGCACTAATATTTTCATTCCATAAACTGAGCCATTACCTATTGAATCTTGAGGTCCTCTTGGTATCTCATATCAACCCAATTAAATACATTCTCAGCCATCCTATGTTGACTAGATGTCTATCAAGGATTGTGGTGATCCTAAAGTAGTTTGTCATCCAGTTCATGCCTTAAAAAGTTTTAAAATGATACACATTGGAATACTTCATTGAAGAACATCCCCAGTAGAAATGATGTCACTAGATACCTAAATACCCAATGAAGAGAGATTTTATATTCAAGAGGGACCCTATATATGATAGATTTATTTTTACATCACATCCATAATCCTAATAGGGAAGAGGATAGAAGACCTCAATTTCAATAATGTTTGATTGGGAGTGCTTCTCATTTCCCCAGCAAAGGAAATCCTACCTTACTCCATCCCACTATCATAAGGGTGCATGAGCAATGATGCAGAATATCAGGCCCTCATTATAGGGATAGAGATAGTGCTAAAAGAATGATTAAATCACTCACAGACAAAAGGATATTCATAATTTTTCATCAATAAGTTCCATCGATATTATTTCATCAAAATGTAAGAGGTAATCCCCTTATTAGACTATGTACATATACTAATGGAGAATTCCCTTTTGAACCAACATTGATTCATTTCCCTCGCTCAGAAAATGTCGTGGAAGAAACCATATAAAATTAATCCACAACTCTAGAAGATCTATATTGGGATGAAAAATTCATCAGGATTGTGCACCACTAGATTGTCACACATTTTGTTTGTGACAACACAGAAGAGATCGATGAAGTTAGCCCTACCCCCAAACCATAAGGTCCTTCAACTGGGTGGATGATACTCATTAAGGACTACCTTCAAAATGGAGTACTCCCATCATACAAATATAGAAATGAGAAAATATTAAGATGATCAATTTACTTTGTTGCATATGAAGGAACAAACCATAAAATATTTTTCTATAAGTGGTACTTGATGGGGTCCTTCTCTGGTGAATTGATGGAGAGAAGACCACTATTAACATGAATGAAGTGTACACTAGATCCCATGGTGCCCACCAACCAGAGTTTAAGATTTCTTATCAAATCTAGAGGCTGGGATACTATTAGCATACTATGACATAGGATTTATTATTTTACCAAAAAAGTTTCATTCATTCCAATAGAATGATGACATCATTCATCAACCCTAATAGTTTTTCCATATTTCCAAATACTCTTGAAAATTTTCTATATAGGGAATTCATATTTTAGAATCATATCCTCATAAAAATTCCAAGCAGTTCAAGTACAATATCACAAAACCTGACTTCTAATATAACTGTGATGAAGCCATTCCCAATAAAGAAGTGGGGGATAAATAATATTTTCAGCTTTACGAGATCCAAAATCATTATCAGATTTGATGTCCCACATACAATACTGATAGTCAAAGACACTAATTTATGTATTTGTTGAGTTGAAAATTCTATATTATGAGTATAATATTATGTACAACCATTCATCCTGCTATCATGATGGGACTAATGGATAGATATAGGCCTTCAATAATACCTTATAAAACATACTCAAGAAGATAGTGGACAAAGGGAAAAATTATTGTCCTAAAAATATCTTGCACACCTTGTGGGATTACTAAAATATAACCAACACATTCATAGAAGTAACCCATTACTAATTGGTATATTTTATAGAGGTGGTTCTTGCAATTTATGTTCAATTTCCCTCACTCCATGTTTCCATATTGGACTAGATATCCATAGATGTGGTATCCAAGAAATGGATAGATTAATTAGAGTAACTGAATGAGAAAATATCACATACCATTCATCATTTAGAAGTCCACCAAAACCATATCACATTATCCTTTAACAAAAAATATTCCTTAGATAATTCCTTAAGGGAGTGATGGTGTTGGTCCTTAGGGATCCACTAATATTTGGGAAGAAACCTCCAAAGATGAAACCAAAGTGGGTGGGAACTTATTCCATTAAAAACATTTAATCCAAAAAAGATTATTATCTGATCTCAATGGATGGATAGATTACCACATCCCCCACCAACATGAGGTCCCTATAGAATTATTTTGTTTAATCACCTAACCTTCATCATGACCGCATGACGTTAAAATGAATGTTAAATCATCCATGTTGCAAGAAGACAAATTATGTGAGACAAAATTCCTCACTATAAAAACATAAATTGTATAACATCATCATCATAACCCCACAATATTAAATTTAACAGGTTACATCCTAATAGAAAGACCTTAAACCACACAACACAATGTCATCCTAACCGCATGATGTTAAACTGAATGGTAAAAGTCCTTACGACATGATCTTAAAATACAAGGTAAACATACTTAGTACATGGAATTAAACTATATATGTGCCCTAAAAAATAAAAATGGGACACTAATTGTCGTAAATACAATATATTTCAAGGTCATCACCAAAGAGAACACCACCCAACATCAGTATTATACAATTCTATCTTTCAGAGCTACGTGTGGAATGATTCTTGTCCACATTGGTTATTTATTGATTCCTAGATCTATATGTATGGTTTAAACCTATGTAGAGAGGTTCATGTTCTATAAATATGTATGGATTGATTCCCATCCTCATGAGATATGCATTGATGCTCGGGTCCCTTATCATAGGTCCAACCCCATCATTATATCACCATGAAGTCCTTTCACTTCAGTATCATGATGCTGGAACCTATGCAATATTTATTAATATTTTGTGATAAAAAGATTCCCCATTTCCCACCTTTCACATTGGTTAATATATTAATAGACACACAAGAACCTTTAATACATTTTTACCCCATCACGGTCAAACCTATGCAATGATAAATTGTAGCATTACCCCATAGAAAACCCAGGATACCTTATGTGACTGAGTATGAGAGGAATCAATGAACACATCTCTATCACATGATGATAAATGGTATCCTTACCCTATACAATAAATATTAGATGTATCATTATAGAAATGGGATGCCTCAATGTATTCTCTAGAGAGGACTCCTCCACCACCAACATTGGTCTTCTACTATGACATCTTTCAGAACTATATGTGGATTGATTCATATACACACAGGATACATAGCGATGCTGAGATCTTATATCATGGCCTATATATAGAGAAAAAACATGAACATAACCTTATCTACATATGATACACATCTATGTAGGGAAATTCACACTCCATGGCCAATATTAGTCTAAATGATTCTTGTGTACTCAGACACATTCCTTCTATATATCATAGTATTTTTTCATGGAAATTTCATATCCCTACAATCATTAATTATCAATCGGTAATAGGGTTTTAATTTTTTAATGACACATAATTTCATCTTTTCATAACACTCCCTAGTTTGGATTTGCATAAATCACCAAATAAAAAGTCTGTTAACCAGAGGAAAATTTATTTTATAGAGAGACTTCTCCTATTTTTGTAATCCCCAATAACATAATTCTGGAAACCACTTTTGAACATTTTACATTGTCATTCCTTGAGTGTTTTTGTGCCATATAATCTCCCTTTATTCAAGAACCCCCTAAATTATGTATTACGGTTTCCCTCTTCACATCCAAGGAGAATCCGGACATCTTATCCAGATGAGCATTTTAGAACTCATGGTTTCCATAATGTACAGTCCTAGATGCATGACCTAAAAATTCAAGACCCTATGAATACATAGTCACATGACGCTAAAATATAGGAAAATGTCCTTACCACATGATGTTAAACTGTATGGATGATCTCCTCACTACATTACACTAAACTACATGATTTCCAAGAACCACATCTATCATGATTCCTATTATCATAGGATATGTAGTGACACCCTATTCTCTAATTATTGGCCTATGAATAGCATAAAATTTCCCCTTTCCTTGTGTATGGGTTAGACCTATACATGGAACTTTCACACCAAAACTACACGATGCTTAATTCACACCCTAGAGTGATAGATAGTGACACCTGAATCCTACATCTTGGTCGATCCATAATTTAAAAATACCCACACTCTCATATATAAGATCTAGATCTACATAGGAGGGTATAATATGGGTTCTCACCCAAATCATGAGTCTATATTCAAAGAAATATGTCCCCTATCCACAGAAAAAGTTATATCAATGTGTGGGGAGTCCTTCCAAAAACTACATTTTTATTCATTATCTATTTTATGAGATATGTAGTGATGCATGGAATCCTCATGAACAGCCATGATCATAATAAAAAAAATCCCACTTTCTAGCATATGGGTTAAAACTGCGCAATAAAATTTTTGCTACCCATTCTCATGAAATTATGACATGAAATGCTCCTTCCATATTTAAGACATTTTCTTACACAAATAAAAATTTATCTATAGTGAAGTTTGAATCTCCATAAGATTTCATTGACCATGAAAAATGGATGCTCAGTGTCTAGGGGGTACCTTTATTTCACTATGCCTGATACTCTCTAGTTGTATTTGAATAAATCACCCACAAAAAGGGTCTATCAACTGAAGAAAAATTAATCCTCAGGGGAGAATTATTCTATCTCCATAAGCCCCAAATATGTTTTCATCCCATGTTAGTCATCTTATTTTTAAAACACAAGATTACAGCTTTTAAATTCCCCCATCATTCCTAATGATGATGGAATATTCTTGGATAGATTACCATAAAAGTGAAAATCACTAATCTTTTTTTTAAATCTATGTGACCTTAAATCATAACCCTCAAACATCCTTGACAGAGGATGTCAGACTGCACAGTCCATATCCTATTTTCACAACATTAAATATCATTATGATTCAACCCACCCTCATAGAAGACAAATTCATGTAGGATCGGTTTCCCATTTGTGGCCAGTGCCAATATATATTCTCCTACCATTTCCAAACATCATACCTTGATAAATTACCCTTCATGTTCATAAGAAAATTAGAACCTAAAAAATGATCTGACCATCAGAAATGGATGCTCAGCATCTTGAGGGAACCTTTGTTTTGAATATGCTGTGATATACCCTAATTTTATCTGCCTAAATCACCAAAGATCAGGTCATCCAACCAGAAGCACATTCACCCTCAAAATAGACCTATAATATCTCTATAATCCCCAACAACATCATTCTAGAAGCCACTTTTCAAACATTCTATATGGTTACTCCCCAAAAACGTTTCCCACACCATGCTTTAGATCTGGAAAACAAAAAATTATTACTCCAAAATTCCCCCTCACATGTCTAAAAAAATGTTTTTACATTCTCGACTAGACATCCCTCTTCATGAAATCATCCCGTGGTCAATAATGTTCGACCAAAAACTCTTGTTGTTAGTCCTGCAAGACCATAAACTACACAAAAAATGGAAAAAAATACTTTCCAAGAGAAACCATGAAAAAGGGGTACCCAACGTAAAATTACAGTCTCAACTCGCTAGGAATATACTCTACATGGTTTAGACAAAAATTTAGAAACAAAAAAAACAAAGAAAAATGTAAAAAAATTGTTAGGTGGAATACCTGTGAAGGGAGAACTAAGAAAAATTTGAGTCATTCCCATCATTTCTTCACCACAGTGTACTTAGGAACAAATTAATTTGTTACCAGAAAATAGGAAAAGTTTGTAGGGTTTTCCATGTAACCCTACCAATAGTCAAAACTTTGTTCATTAAGTCCCATGGATTAGGTAAAATTTAGAGCACTATATGATATTTCATACAAATAATATGACTCTAGTATTGTGGTGGTGGTAATTACACTTTTACCCATCTATGATCAATGCTACAAAGGAGATTATTTCAACTTCTCTATCCTGGTTTTGATTGATATTGTTATCCAGCGATAAAACCACTAAGGTTATTTGGGTGTTTATCATTCAAAACATTTCAAGTTATGATTATTTGGAACTGGAGGCCAAGATAAAGGATAAGTACAAGAAGGTGAACAAGTTTTCATTAATCTATTAAATTTAAACAAAGGAGGGACTTCCACATCTTAGAGTCTCTCTATATGGGTAAAACATTTTGGTGAAAAAGCCCACTGAGTGGATTCATAATATTGAATCATTGCATGATACAAATCCTATAAATCCTGGTGTATCTTTAAAAATGTTATACTTTCTACATATAACCATCCCAAAATTCCTTCACCCTCATAGAATCATTTAATACTATCTTCCCAGTCTCTTCCACTAATGGTTACCCTTCATGGATGACTGCCTTAGCTTGGGACAATTATTTCTTTAGCAAATACAACTCCTTTAAAATCTGATCCAATCCTAAATAAGTTTTTGTTATAAGGTTCCCTACTCTGTGAAATCACCCTATCACATCATAGCCACCCCATCATGCTCAGAAGCTTTGTTAAGAAGGATATTCTTAGCTGTATCAAAGTGGGCCATGGAATTTGTAGTTGAAAGATGACATTGGATCATGTTGGCCCACTTCTGAGTGGAAATCACCTATTTTACCATGTAATGTATGACATGATATTAAATCCGTCATAATTTAGAAATTAATACATGTGATGTAATTTGGGTTGTTTTATTAGCATGTTTTCTTGGGGGTCTGGGAAATCAGCTTCTATATGTCCTTCCATACAGTCTGACGTGTAATAAAAAGATTATCAAGAGGCTCTGGATTGGCATTATAATCACTCTCTGATGGTTTAATATATTTTTGAACCATAATAACTATAGATTTTTTTTTGATTCCATGCCTTCAACAAGACTAGACTCTGTGATAACTAACTCATTTTCAATTTTAGTAGGCTGGGATGTCTGAGTAGTGGCTGCAACCGTAGAGGCCGGTGGTTGTAATTTCTAAGTTAGATGATTGAAGTAGTCAATACCAAAATTTTGAGAAGGAAGAAATATCAGTAAGGGTATAGAACACACCTTATCTTTTGAAAACACTAGAATCCCTTACCACTATTGTTTCACTGAATGGAAAATAAGATTCCACATACTTAGTCTCTGAATTGGCCTCTGTTTCTTCAAGGTATTCCTATGATATATGCGTATGTTCAACAAAATCAGTGGATTATAGAATATATCTCATTGAAATTGAGCTTATGTAGATTAAAATAATTTAACTAGGAGAAACATTCATGTTTGAATCCCCTTGATCTTAGGATATTGCCTCATCCATAGGTATGCTCTCTGGAGGGGAAAGATCAGTGTGCCCAACATACACTTCGACCCTTGAAGGCTCCCCTCATGATGGGGTAGAGGTTTTTTTTATCATGAAGATTTTCCTCCCTAGGGCTTAGAATCTCACTGATGTCCTTAGTTGGTCTATCTCCCCTATCCATCTCAACTACAACCACCAGTGTTATCATCATTTTTTCCAATGAATATAGGGATATAACCCCCTAGTCGGTTGTTTCTTGTTGGTTAACCAGACCTTCAATAATTCATGTGCGATTTAATTAATCAGAACTTGAAAATACACAAAATAATGGACATCTAATTAAATTAAACAACCACATATTATCTCAGACTGAAGATGTATCACCAAAGTTCATGCCCGACGATGCTTAATAGTGTTATGTGGAGATGGTCCCCTAGGAGGAACAACTGGTGGGGACCAAATTATCTATAAGGATCTGCAGGAACCACCTCTATATGATCAAATTCCCCATGAGAGAATTCTATGATGGCTTCCTCACCCAAAGGGTTGTTCTCCCCAATAGCAGTACCCCCAGCAGTGTACTCTGGTGAGGAAAGAGGTGACTAGATATCCCTATCCCCCAACAAGTACAAGGAGTAAGGATTCAATATCACATTAATAACATGAATAGGATTTGATACAAACAATCACATTACCTCTTTCTCATCATCATATCACTCCAAAATGGCTATAACCATTTCCCATACTCAATTGGACCAGTAAATTCAACCCTCGAATGAGTGAATACAAGTTTCCATCTTCTCTAGGTATATTCCCACTTCACGAGGATTATATCAAAAATAGATTTTCCTAGGACCGGTGACCAACCTGAATCCTGTAAGATTAATGTTATATTCCTAAATCATATCTCATATTTATTTAATAGATATTCTCAATCTCTAGGGGTCCCATTATTTCCCAGACTCTAGGAAGGCTACAATAATAAGAATGGAAAATGATCAAGGGTTTTCCTAGATATGTGGGGTGGGTTTCTGTCACCACACATTATTTCTGGGCACCTTAGCCACCCTAGGACCCCATGGATCTAATCATTTCCAAGGACCCGATCTATAAGGAGGAGGAATGTCCCAAGGAATGGTTTTAATAGTGGTGATGGCTTCATCAAACCCCTTACAAGTGTTACTATCATCCTCTTCAGTCTCTTTGACCTCATGCCTCACAATTTCAATCACTTTCCTGGTAAATATACGTTGGATTCATAGTGAATGGATAGAGTTGTCAAGATCATTAATATAATCCTACACCATATCAGGGTCATCAGTATAAGAAACATTCTAGGGCACTTATACATAACCATATCAACCTAAAGAAAATATCGTTATTCTGGATGAGTTACTAAAAACACTGATGGGTGTTTAATTTCTCATAGTGTCCCACTATCTCCCGGATGTTAGATTAGAGGAATAAGGATGCATGGATACTTTTTCCTGAGGAGAAGTGAATGAAACCTGGGAAGTTGAACCTTATATCTTGAAAATTTTGCAAGGGGGTTTAGAAACATGAGACATTATTGGTTTCTTCCTTTGACTTGAAGGTATATTAGTTTTCCTTTGACCCCCCTTAGTCTCAAGAACTAGTTGACCTTTGAAAATAGGGACCTATTTTTCTAATTGGTGATCGAGATATGATCGAATCTGGGATTCATCATAGGTCCTAGTGAGTATAGATTGGAGGCCCACAAAATGTGGGAGATGAATCTATCACTGTGTGTCTTCTCGAGTGAACATTAACAAGAGTTGATGAACCAACATTAAATCTTTCTCCTTACACACACTATTTATGGTCATGTGAAACCTCATCTGAACATAGTGGAATTAATGTGAGAACCTACAAGGTGAATAACCTTCACTTATAAGCTTCCCATTAACACTGGTAACTAAGATTCCCTCTCTCAAAGAAATGAGATACCATTATTTGGAATGATGTTTAGATTCATAATTTCCAAGGTACCGATAGAGGAGGTGTAAGGAGTATAGGTCAAATTATAATGATGGTTGAGCCGATCTATTATATTTTTCTTTTTCCATTCCAATGGGTTTACCAGACTCATTATCGGAATATGTTGTTGTAATCTAGATACTAGGATCTATTGGATATTGATAAATATATAACACCCCATATGGGCTGATACCAGCCGTGAAAAACTTGAAAGGGTACCATCAACTAATATGATGAATCCCCTTACTGATGCATCCCAAAAAATGATATATCTTTTATAACACTAAGACTGAAAAATTAATGCACCTTCCAGTGTCCAGCTATTCCACCATTACAAAAGTTGTGAATCTGACCCCAGTGTCGGATTTATGCACCAATAGAAAATATACACTAATAAACATGGTGAGAAAGGCTACCAATTAGAATAGCTGGCCAAAATTGGGGATAATATTATAGCCCCACTCAGTAAAATGACCGTCCTCAAGTTTTATCCAAGAGGTACAAACATGACTTCAGGTATCAAGAGTTGGGAAGGTCCATAGACTTCTTTCACAAGGTTCATGGACAGTAGGAATGGAAAAATACTTAATGCAATCAAATAATGGAACATAATTATTTGGAGAGTGTTTCCGATGCTTTCTCTAGGGCGCACACATCCATCTGTGAGGACGCGTAGCTATCTTACCTACATTCTCACATTCCAATGGCGGGTGACATCCATCAATTTTTTAGGGATTTTTACTCCTTGATCGAAATGGGATGATGGGATGTTGTTTCTTCATTCTGTGGATTCCTCCTCGGAACTCGTTACCTAGTAAAAGTATTTCTTATAGATTTAAGACATTTTTCATGAAACTATTCCTATCGCCATATCTTCATTGACAACAATAAATTACACTGCTTCTATTGGGACATTCCAAGGGGTCTGGTCAGGGAAAAAACCTTCATTCAAAGGAGTATTCACGTTGGACATCACTGGCATGTCTGGACGTTGAGACACTTGCACATCTGGGTTTCTTCCCCTTATTATAGGTCTTCTCAAGGGCATGGAAGCCTGAGGCATCCCGCGCCAAATGCGAGGAATTATATTCCATAGGCCTATTTATGAGGTTTTCCTAAGCTTCCCATGTTTAACACAGGGTATTTCACAAGTCTAACATCCAACAGATATGGACCAGACTGATTAGAACACGGACTGGAGTGGATCAGATGGGTGCAACCCCTAGAGGGAACACTGATGTTGGGGACAATTTATAATTGACCTCCCGGTCAGTGTTGAGGGGAATGGGGAATGAGATGGCATGATTTCCCCAGGATGTGGCGGCCCTAATAAGAATCATGATGGATGATGGAGAGGTTGTATGAAGTGGATGGTGAGAGGGATGGATCCGTCATGAGGATGATGACGGTTTTGGGCTTGAGCATCGTAGAGGATTCCTACGTATCCTCATGGAAGGGAATACAAGTCCACATAGTTAATCTGATGACATATTACCACTTATTGAGGTTTTCAACAGCTTACCGCTGGATGGGGTCATAATGACTTACCGTTGAATAAGAGTATCAACATATTACCACTGGATAGGGTCACAATGGCTTACCATTGGATGGGGTCGAACCAACATAAAGATGGTCGAGATGAATTTTGGATGGTGGGATTGAGCCTTAGAGAGGCTTCCTATGTACCCTCCCTTGGAAAAGATCAAAGAACTCATAGTTTAGGTTGTGGGAACTGACATGAAGATGGTCAGGATGACATACAGATGGTGGGATTGAACCTCAGGGAGGCTTCCTACGTACCCTAACTTGGTAAGGATCAAATACCACATAGTTCAGGGTGTGGGAACCAACGTGAAGATGGTCGGGATGACCGACGGATGGTGGGATTGAACCTTAGGGAGGCTTCTTATGTACCCTACCTTGGAAAGGATCAAAGGCCACATAGTTCAGGGTGTGGGAACCGATGTGAAGGATGGTCGAGACCAATGGTTTTTGGGCTTGAACCTTAGGGAGGCTTCCTACGTACCTTTCATTGTAAAGGATTAAAGACCTCATTGTTCAGGATGGGTTTTCTGTGCAACATATTACCAATGACTGGGGAAAAAATGACTTACTACTGATTGGGGTCCACAGTTTAACGTCATGCAGGATGGGTGTGAACCGACGTAAAGGTGGTCAGAGCAACCGAGTGTTGGGATTGAACCTCATGGAGGCTTCCAAAAAACCAAACCTTGGAAAGGAACAAAGTCCACATAGTTCTGAAGGGGCCATTTGGGGATTACGCTCTATGGAAGGCCAAAGTGTTGGTGAACCGACGTGAAGATGGTTGGAATGACCGTGGTGGTGGGAATGAACCCCATATGTGGAGGCTTAATACATACCTTGCCTTAGAAAGGATTAAAGACCTCATAGTTCGGGATGGTGGTGGGGCTTACACTCTAGGCTATCCAAGGTGTTGGTGAACTGACATGAAGGGGGTTGGAGCGACCAATGGATGGTGGGCTTGAACCTGATGGAGGCTTCCTACGCACCTTGCCTTAGCAAGGATCAAATACCTCGTAGTTCTGTATGGTGGTGGGGATTACACTCTTATCTTCCCAAATAAGATGTCATGGTCGATGCTTACTCTAATCCTATGTGAGTCATGCTCGGTGTGAGAAATAAGAGGTAGAAAAGGCATGATGATCACGTTGCAAAAGGTGCGTCCGTGGGAAGTGGAGTGGGGCTCACACATGCTTAGCGGTCCAAAGTGGAAATAGGGGCTTACTTGTTGTTCACAGCCTGGATAGGTTGGGACTTACTCCAGGATGGAGGCCCAGGTGGTGACAAATCCCATTGAAAGAGGGAATTATTACCAATGAAAGGAGGGGTCCGGTGTCCATTCCCCCCCCCCTCTCTGGTCCTTTGGACTGAAGAAGAAAGGAGTAGGGATGCTGCCTCCTGCAAGAAAGTCTAGGGGTTACACCAAGATGGTTGCCCTGTCCCCACAAAAAAACGCCACTCCCAAAAAGGGGATATGATTTTATGTGAGAAATTATTTCACTCTCGTAGAGGCCAGTGGTCACAAAGAATGTCTGAGATGGGGCACCCCATGTATGATTCACTAGGTGAGGTCACAGTTTAATGTCATGTGCTGAGGATGATGGTGTTTGGTAGTTTAATGTCCCACATCTCGGACGAGGTGGGTTCACTCCACACCCCTATGACTTAGATAACCGGTACAATCTTTACCTTGGTGAAGAGAAGGGACATGAAACACTGTGGCTAGGGGGTGTTATGGAGTGAACCATTGGGGGTCCACGTTAGCATGGATATGAGAAGAAGAAATAGTTGTTAGCATGCCTATGCGAAGAAGCATGAGGTGAAGCAACGCAATGGGAAGTGTCATCCAAGGGACATTGAAATTGATTCGTGCGAACCTATGATGTTGCACGGGAGATGGAGTTTCCGAGCAAAGGGGTTTATGTGTAGAGGGCTCATAGAGATCTGGTGCTCCATGCAAGGGAAATGATTCTTGAAGATGCGGGCTTCGCGAAGTTAAGTGGCCTAGACTAGGTATAGCACATAGCTGCATACAAGAGGGGCTTCATGAAGTGGTAGGTAATTTTTGAAGAAAATCCCTCAGTAGCATGGGTGCCTCATGAATCAAGGTCCTGTGAAGCAATATGCTTTGCGAGGCACATTGACTCGGCTTTATCATTTGAGTCGCATGTGCATGGGGGGTGATTCACAAAGCATAAATGCTCCGTGATGACCCGAGTCCCCGTGAGGACCTCCAACATTCGCGATGGCCCGTGGGCTACACGAAAGGAATCCCTCTCAAAAGAGGGAGTGAAAACAAGGAAATGGGGAGGTACTTTGCAGAGAAAAAGTACCTTGATCAGCTCATGGTTCATAGAGAAGAATGTGCATCGTGATTTGAGAGCTGATAAGGGGAAAGGTTGGATGATCAATCCTTTGGGCCTGGGGGGAAGTCAGTATTTATAGGCATGAAGCACCATGAAGTAGAGATAGCTTGGAACAAAGATGGATTCCACTCCACGGAGGGCTCATGAATGACAATTGGGGATCACAGAGCATCCTTCCTCTTTGCTTCACTGTGGGCTCGGGGTCATGGCTCTCCGCAAAAGGGCTTTGTGAGGCAGATTTAGGGACTTTCTTATTATCCTTATCTCTTCCAATTTTTGGAGCCAAAAAATGCCCCCTTTAGACTTAGAGCTGTGGAGAAATCCAAGGTCAAAATCTGAGGGTCAATCACCAAAATTACTCAGCCATTTTCGAAGCTGGATCGTGAAGGAGGATCATCGAGCGGGGAAGCGATGGGTTGGCTGGGTGTGCCGTGAAATTCTCCGCGGTCGAGACTCACCGTGAAGCTGCGAGGTTCGTTGAATATAAGTAGAGGGGATGAATTCTCTTTTTTCCTTTTTGTCCTTCGCAATTTTGGCCTTTAGCACTCTTGATTCACGAAGCTCCATGTACTCTAAAATTGTTCTTCGCGAATCGGGCATTCAGCTTCATGGCGCATAGTGAGTCTTTGACTTCATGTCGTTGCACTTCATGACTCTGCGTTTGGAGGCCGAGGTAGGGCTCCATGAACAGACATCAAGAACACACTCTAAGAATGCTCTCTTTGAAAGAGCTTCGTGAACGAACCAAAAAATCATCCCAACCTAAAAGACTGAATGGCTCGTCAAGAATCTTCCCAGGGGGTCCTTGCGAATGTTGCCCGAAGGGATGATATGGCAAACATCCTTGGTTTAGGAGATCTAATTCAGAGCCACTCTGACCATGGTTATTTGGTGGAGCTACTATCGGAGGGCCAGAGGAACTACATGTTATACAATATGTTTCCTTTATATGGATTTGGGATGAGGGATGGCGTCTTCATCCTGGAAGGAAGTTGGGATTAACCAGAATACTAGTTCAAGAGCACGCCATGCCAATGCCGATGGTTCAGGGCAGCTGATGGCCATGCTCGGGAGGACTTCACACCTGTCATTGCTGACTGCTTATACAACCACATGAATAACGTTGAAGGGAAGGAGTTACAGTTGGATACTTCTCCCCCCATACATCAGAGGATATTTAAGGTGGCTCTGGGGAACCCGGAGAAGGGGTGGTCTGAGGAGTGGGACCTGCACCAGGGCAACATCTTCACAAATGATTGGGTCGGGGCCTGCTGGGTAGGCACAACATATGAGGATTTTGGGTTGCAGATGTGAAGAGTGGGCCTATATAAGGCAGCTTGGGCCTCCCATTTTCACATCTACCAGACGATGTAGCTGATACCAGAGCTGTTGAGTTGGTGGTCATCGAGGACCCACACATTCCATTTTCACCACGGGGAAGTCGACATTCGCTTGTGAGATGTCCCCCATATCTCAGGGGTGATGTACTGGGGTATATGTATGATGAATTCCTCCCCGTCATGAGTGTGTGAGAGGACCCATATTAAATTCCACTAATGGTGATGGATTTTATGGAGCTTGTGTCAGGAGAGGACAAATAGGAGGTGAGAGATGTCCATTTCAAGCAGTCATTCAAACAGTTCCTGAGCTTCCTGGAGAACAGACAGTTTCCAGCGAGGCCTTGAACATGCCCGAACGGGGCCCGGAGTAAGGAGCACTCATACTGGCGACGTTTGGAGGAAAAATAGTGGAAGAAGTGGGGATTTAGTGTCATCACTGAACAACAACTGATAGTCAGGCTGGAAGCATTAATCATGTCTCTCATCTGCAGTTGGATCCTACTATTGAGGGACACCAACATGGGAGTGTGGCAAAAAACATTCATTATGGCATCCGTGTTGGAAACAGGAGGGAGGGTGAACCTCAGGATCCCGATGCTCGCCAAGCTGTATAAGATGATATGGAATATTAGCGAGGGAAGAGGAATCATAGAATATGTGGGCCATTCCACCTCTTGTATGGGTGGATAACGGCACAGGTCAGGTGGGTTTATGAATAACCGAACCCCATTTCTCCTCCAGGATCGAACTTCCAACCATCCAACATGAACACTGTCTGGAGCTTTCTAGCTACTCTGATCACACCATCAGTTCTAAACCGAGTGTGGAAGGTGGAGGAGTTCAATTTACAACCCTTTCTATTGCCTATGGGGGTATTCATGGATGATGGTCAGGGAACGGAGGAACACCGTGCCTATGTCCTGGCCTTTCTAGGGGGAGTTTTTGTGGCAAGGGTGGATCATGAGCCTCTATGAGATCCGTACACCTCGCACTGATTTTCTTGGAAATTCTCATCCATGTAGTGACTGACCCCACAGGTCTATATGCGGGTGCGCTAGGAGGAACAATCGTGTGTGATGAGACAGATGTGGGTTATGTTCACATGGGATGGTGGGAAGATGTGGAACCAGCTACCCTCGCTGACTCCTGTCGTCGAGTTAGTGAAAGATTATGCCCAATGTTGGGAGGTGGCCTACCCGAGGGAAATGCTGAAGAAACCACCCATTCGAGTTGATAATGGTGTGCCTCCCAAACCTTGGGGTCATGGTCGGAATGCGGTAGGGGCATCTCTAATTGGCGAGGCTTCCGTAGTGGCGGGGCCTTCACTAGTTGAGGGAGAGGCCGCAATGGCAACAGAACCTATGGTCCTAGAAGAGCTGAGCTATCATGAGGGGAGGACACCCAGAGGGTTCCGCAGAATATCCACTCAGGCTCTAGGGAAGTGGCTACGCAACATTGATAGGCCATAGAATGCCATCTTCCCAGAGGTCTGGGACATTTGTGAAGTTAAACGACAATTCCTTGACCTATTGGAGATGTGGAAACAACTGAACCATTTTGGGATGGATTTGCTAAGGATAGTCCCTATCAGGGTTGTCTTTGTGGTATCCTAGGTAGAGGTGGAGCAATACCTGACAGATCTGAAGGACTTTGTGCACTCCTAGAGTACCCCGCATCCGATGATGGATCAAGTCAAGGTGTTTCTCAATCACACCACTCCACCGCTATTTTCGGCTGCTGACTTAAGGGAACGATACCCTATGTCAGAAGAATCAGATGAATCCTCCTACGGAGATGAGGCCGAGAGAGGGAGCCCATTGGAGGAGGGTGAATTTGGGGATCAATACTCTGATCTTGAAGAGTTCTTCGAGGCCCTTGAGGTAAAGATTAGACACCCCTTCTTTAGGGCCCACTTTTAGGTCTTCCTAACATCTAAATTGTGCAAGAGGGCCTTGTGCACAGAGCTCGTTCTCGACCTTCAAGAGATGTAGATGCGGGACCTTCAGGGTACACGCCTGCTGCTGAGGAGATCAGCACATCTGGGGGGGCCAGAATACCTGAAGTGGCTCCTGAATCTTAAAACCTTCCAAAAATATATGGAGGTCTATGCTTTGGGGTCTCGACGACATCAACCCAAGAACGAGATAGATAATTTGATCTATGTAAGTCTCCTCTACAAAATTAATGACTGTCATTCATCGACCATGTTAACTGATGCGCATGCTCCATTTTTGGTACGCACAGTCCTCAAAATGGTGTGGGTTGGCTTGGAAAGGTCATTCAGTATCCTTGGCAGCACCTTTCCATGGGGAATTCTGGCGACTGTGGAGATGGTGGTCCAGATTGATCGAACAGTGGGACTCTCGATCACTAGTGGGGCCATTTGGGAGGCTGAGCCGGAGATCATCGAGGTGGGGTCCGATGATGAGGATCAGTCGGATGGCTCATGTATCACGATGCCTAATCAAACAACGGATGTAGATCCGACTGATGAGTTCCTGGGGGCATTCCCTGCATATGAGCCTACCAACCGCACTGACTGGGATGAGATGCCCAATAATGAAGAGGACATCAGAATAGTCCATCACTGATCATGGAAGAGGATAAAGCGCTTAATTGATGACACCCCCAAGCACTATGGCTAGATGAAATGGAGAGACTTTGATCACGACTACGTGAACTGTGTGTTGGGGGAGTGGATGCGCAACATCCTCACATGCTCGTCCGAGATCTTATGGTGGAGAAGATTCAGGAACATGATCGTGGCCTCTAGGTGGGATGGAAAAGGAGGAAGGCGATGAACATTAAGAGGCTCCCCGAGGCCTAAGATGAGGTCCAGTGGCTGCCGAATCAGTTGTATGAGCACTCAGCCTCCCTCAAAGCGCAATTTGAGTTAATATTGCAATTGAAGGCCAAGATGTAAGAGGCTGAAGAGGGAATGAAGTGAGCCTATGACGAAATGATCATCATCCAGACCGGTCTGGAGTGGGCCCATATTTCTACTGATGAATTACACCCCATCACTGCCAAGGAGGAGCAGGAACAGAACTGGCAGCAGCAAATCCTAGACGCAACCAGCCAAAGGGTGGAGGAGCTGCTATGTTCTTTTGACGAGGTCAACCCGTCCATGGGAGGGGTTGATCCTAGGGTGTTGTGATGACTGTAACCTTTTAGCTAACTTTCATTCATTGATTATTTTACACCAACTGCATGCATAAGTTCCATTATTTTTGTTGGTTAATTGCATTCCGGTGACAGTCGTGGAGCGTCCAGTGGTCAATCCCCAAGCTCACGTGGGTCGGGCCCGATGTGAGAAACAAGGGATGAACAACTTATTGTCCCATTCAAATTTAGGAGTGAAAACCAGGATTTGGGCATCTGGGGGTTTGAACAACCAATCCGATTTCATAGGAAGAGAAGGAAGAGACTTGACTAGAGAATGAAGCTCTCAGAACAGCCAAATTACTGTTTTCCCAGCATTCTCTTGTGCACAAGTGGGGTAACTCCAGGGGCACTGGAATAAATCCTAACATAATGGAATGGAAAATATAAATTATGATACCCCAAATTCGGAACAATGTGGGGATGGCGTGATAATAAAAGATAACTATTGACCGTGTTTGAAACACAACATCTATATTGTGTTATCCTGAAATGGGTATGAAAAATGAGGGCCGACCGCTGACCATGTTCGAAACATGGGGCCTGACTCAGAATGTCATAGATTCACCATCCAGAACGTTTCCCCAAGACAGTAGGTGGGCCATAGGCCGAGCATCCATACAGTTAGGGGCCTTTAGATGTGAGGGGGGTTGAGGGTCTGAATAAAGAGTAAGAAAAGCATGGAGAGTGGAGTGATGAGTTGTTCGATTGGAGACCAACACTGTTGAAATTACACCACTATGGTGGAAACACATTAGGTGGATACACCGGCTTGATCAGGGAGCAAACGTACTTCTGAACAGGACCTCTCAGATGAGGGAACTATCGACTCCCAACATTTATCGTGGGTAATCCCGAAATTGTTCAAGTTAAAGCTACAATTTCATGGTTCCCCAAAAATAGTTCAGGTCAAGGGACCGAAAAAGGGGGGGAAACCAGAATTACTATTACTGGGACTAGACCTGGAGAAAAGATGTCTGGGCGTTCCTACGTATCCCATATGAATGGGAATCATGCCAAGCGTAGTTCTGAGAGGCACAGTGGGATCGAAGACCAACACTGGTAAGGAGACTTCTCTCTGGTGAGGAAACTGATACATCCCATGATTAACACAGGGCATCCCAAACTTGTTCAGGGTTGAACCACAGTTTTGTGTCATGCATTGAGGACATATAAACTCACATATTTTAGCGTCAAACAATAGGATGTGGAGTGAAAGTTAAGATCCCTGGAAGGGAGTATTGGCATGGTAGTTATCAATCTGATGTGAATGAGGACTTGGAGTCCAGATCGGCCCACATATCCCCAGAGGAAACATTTCAGGTCAAGGGACCAAGAGTGAAAATTAGGTTGGGCCTGAAGCAAAGTGGTTGGGAATTCTTGCGTACCCCATGTGGATGGGAATCAATGCATACATAGTTCTGAGAGTGCAGTTTAACATCATGTGGGACGAGGAAAGGCATGTGTGGCAATGGTTGTGCCAGTACACATCCTACCAGAACTACTAAGCCCACATGAGTCGTGCTCAATGTGGGAAACTAGAAGTAGTGATGAGATGTTCCTAGCATAGGGAGGCACATATTAGGGATTGTGGGGAATTAGATGACTAACATCCCACTAATTCTAACCCACTTATATAATGCACTTAGATGTTCTGAAGAGTAAAGTCGATTATGTTGGAATTCCACTTGAACATAAGGGAGTGGAAACATGTGAATCACTATGCTTGAATTTTGGACTGCAATGATGGTGGCATAATGATATGGATAGTTTTTGTCCGTGTTTGAAACACATAATTCATATTGTGTTAGCTTGGAATAGGGATAGACAAATGAGGGTAAAATGTTGACTGCGTTAGAAACAGAGGACCTGTCGCAAATTTTGTCCGAGGTTTTTACGGATGTTAGCCAAAAACGGTAGGTGAGACGAAGTGGAATGAGACCAGGTCATGAAGGGGGTCCCTTCAGATGTGGAAGAGGATGAGGATCCAAATAAGAGGCTCATAAATCTTGAACATGGGATGAGGGGATTGTCCCTGTGAAAATTCCACACTTCAAGAGCTTTGACAAAATGCATCTGGATACGACTATAAGAAGTATCAGATAGAGGGAGTCGGGTCCCTTCCCATGGAAAAGGGTCTTGGGGATGCACACCTTCAACCGAAGGTCCTAGGGTGGACCATTAAGTGGGGGGAGGGGGTTGATTTAATGGACTGTGCGCAAGGTGGCGAAACAACCAAATTTGGTGCACAGTTCCCATAGGAAGATCTTATTTTTGCATTATAGAACACAAAAAATGCTGGGAAAAGATATGGAAAGCACATGGTGTGTCTATTGAAAGACCCAAAATGAACGAGAACCTAAGATGTCCTCACCACCCCACATATTCCCAGATGAGTTTGGGACAAGGTTCTGAAAAAGAGGGAACATGATTTGTTGATTCCTGGGGCTCGACCCAGAGACAAAAAAGGCCTGGGCATTCCTTCATATCCCATGAGAATGGGAATCAAGCCATACGTAGTTCTGAGAGGTGGCACGGTAAGGTACCAGTGCCGGGGATAAAATGGTGTGTGGGTCTGGCCCTTGCACTAAAAGAAGTGGCATTTGATAGGTCTTGTTTGTCCTTTAGTGTGAATGGATGTGTTTTTTAATGAAGCGATGGGCCTAGAATAGCGAATCTAGGCATCCCAACAAGAATAAAGCCAAAGGAAGGCATTGAAAAATGGTATGGTGTTTGACCAATACTGAACATGATTTCCCTGGAGAGAGGACATCACAATGTAGTTCTATTTTTTGTCGTGCGATCATGACGATATTGTCTCAGCTTAAGGTCATGTGATGGGACCAACCATGTGGTTTAACATCGTATAGTATAAACGTAACTGTTTAGAGTCATGTGGGACTAGGAATCATAGTCTAGAGTCGTATAGCTTAGACATACACAAGAAGGATAAGGTTCGAAAGGGAATGTGAATTACATGATATTTCATACCAGATGTAAATGAGGATTAGGTCCACATCATACTGTGCATGATTACAAAAAAGAAACCTTAGACCGAGGGTCTAGGATTTATTAGAGGACAAGGGGCGGGAGAAACTAGCTCCCAATTGAGCTGGACCTATAGAAAAGGTGTTCGGGTGTTCCTATGCATCCCATGGAATGGGAATCAAGCTGCACGTAGTTCTACAAAGGAGAAATATGAAAATATCTTAGTTTAAGGTCTTAGAACTTAGACCATGGAAAAGCGGGACTATTCCAAGTAAGTGCAGAACTTAATCTGATCCCTAAGACTACGTGAGTTAAACTCAGTGTAGAAAACAAGGGTGGATAAGGTGTTTGAAATACATGAAATACCTGAAAAGGGGAAATTGGTGGATCCCCAAATGATTGCCTTATCAAGGCTTTTTCCTCCTAACATGCACATGTGCACTGAGGAATAGTACCAAGAGTCTCTAAATTCTACATGGAAATGATGAAGTGGAGATGGATGTCAGTTATGTAACCAACATTTTCAGATTAATGGGGTTGACATGACAATGTAGGATAACTTTTGACTATGTCCGAAACATAGCATCCATATCGCATTAGCCTGGAATGGAAACAACAAAAGAGCATAAACTGCTTACCAAATTCGCAATGCAGGAATTGTATCAATTTTTTTTCTCAGAACCCTAGAGTATGTTGGCCCATAATGGTAGTAGGGCCCTTGGGCCAAGCATCCATGCCATTCAGGGATCCCTTTGGATGTGAATGGTGATGGAAGCCCTAATAAAGGGGAACACAAAGCCTGAGAAATGGGTGAAAGCATATCCGAGTAGAGTTCGGCATTCTAGGTACTAAACCAGAGTACCCTTGGGCACATTGGCGAATCACCAAAGAGGACTGAGGGGCTCATCTTTAGAGAATCCTTTTTGAAAATACGATGATAGCACAAGGGAATAGAAAACTCTCAGGAGGAGGATGTAAATGTCAAGATTATTACAATACTTGACGTGAGTGAGAACATAGTCCCATACCAGACCGTATATTCATCTCTCTGGGGGAATACATGCCAAGGGGCCATGATGAGAGGGAGATTTCTAAGAGATGGGGCTGGACCCAAATTCTAGACATTCGGGTGGTCCTACGTATCCCATGAGGATGGGAATCAAGAAACATGTAGTCCTTGAAGGGAGTATTGTGCAGTTTTTTGTCACGCAATAGGGACACAAATGGGTAAGATACCCCACATACATGAGGTGTATGGCGAAACATGTAACCTGGTGTGGATGGGGACATAATCCCATATCACACCGTACATTCTCGTAAAAGTTTAAGACTTATAATGGGGGCCAGAGATTGGGCACACAAAGCGCGACAGGGCCTGTGCTTACAGTATGAATGATAAATGATGGGAGGGATGTCTCAAGGGGATATGTGTGGCATGGAGAAACAGCCTGATTTGAATGGGGACATAAGTTCGCTCCACACCACACATCCCTAAATGAGAACTTGGTCCAGGGGCCGGAAGAGGCCATGGGGCCGGAAAAGGCCAAGGGGCCTAAGGCTTGATGTCCCGACCAATGGTAGCCATACGACCTCTTGTGCAGTTATCGCCTCATCATTGATCCTAAGCCCATGTGATCAATGCTCAGTGTGGGAAACAAGGAGCCAGACTCGACTCTACCTATCATGTAGGTGTCTAATAGTTGTCATCACTCGAAGGGAGTTCCTCACTTGGTGATACAATGGGGTATAATGGACCACTACACTCAATGATTGGGACATCGTGGGGTGGATCTGATGACAAATGATAGCTGTTGACCATATTTGAAATACAGTGTCCTTGTAGTTACCTGGAATGGGAACAAAAAATGATCATCCACTGTTGAACATATTCGCAACGCGGGAATTGTATCAATTTGTTTCTCAACATCCTCATGGGCATTGGCCCGAAGTGGTAGGAGATCCCTTTGGACTATTATCCTTGCCATTCGGGGGACCTTCTGGATGGGAAGGATGATGGAGTCCCAATCAAAGGAGTGGATGAAGCATAACTATGACCATCTATGAAAGAGGCGGACACCTCTGGGTAGTGGGATGTATGGAGGGATCGAGATGAGCTCGATGTGAATTGGGGTAAAAGCATGCACCGCATCATATGTATTAACCCGAGGGGAGATTCTGGAATTTTGGCTAGGCCAACAGATGAAATTTTTGGGCGTTCCAACATATCCCATAAGGATGGGAATCAAGCCGTACATAGTTCTTGAAGGCCATGCAGTTTAGCATCATATAATGAGGACGTGAGAGGATAGAAGAACGGGCAGTGGGCACATGGTGCGACTGTCTTAATCCAGGCTTGAGTGGGGCTAAAGAAGCCTACACCATATCATTAAAGGATCCTCCGAGAGAACTATACCCAGGGGGGATAATCAAAGAGAAGAGTTTGGGGCTGGGCTCAAGATGAAACAATTGAGCATTCCTACGTATCCCATGCATATGGGAATCAAGCCACACATAGTTCAAGGGGTGTAGTTTAACATCTTTCAGGACGACATAAAGTTTATTGTCATGCAGGAAGAAGTAGTTTAGGGTCATGCGGGACCATCATTCAGTTTAGGGTCATGTGGGACCGAGAAGTTTAAGGTCATGCAGGGCCAGTAGGCTTAGGAAAAGTATTGCTTGAGGAACTTGGCATTGGTGGGAGGAGTTATACACTAACCATCCATGGTCACAATGGAGTATGCAACATTGGGGTAAACCCCTATGAATTATGTAATGTTCTTCCCATTTGGCCTCCAACTAGGGTGGTTTCTTGTCAGGGATCATTGGTGTCCGAAGGGCGAATACCAAGTCACATTATAGGAAAGATCAGAGGTGAAGCTTCTTGTTTAAGTCTCTAGCTATCTTATTCTAATGCCTTTCCAGATTGTTTAGGGTACAAAGCCTATTCTCGTCAAGTGCTTCCAATTTATCCAGATGAATTTTAGCTACCTTATCTGGCACCTGCTGGTCATAGACCACTATGCGTAACGAAGGCAACTAGATCTCGATGGGAAGGACTACCTCACCTCCATACACCAGGGAATATGGGGTCACCTGGGTGGAATTACGAGCCGTTGTCCAATAATCCCAGAGAGCATTGGGGAGATTGTCCGGCCAACTATTCTTATTCTAACCATACATTTTCTACAAAATTTTAGAGAGGGTTTTTTTGAATGCCTCGATCTGTCCATTTTCTAGTTCTTGGTAGCAAGAGGTATGGTTCGAACGAATGTTGTACTTGGCATACGATTGCATCATCTCAGTTGCTCAGAATTTCCTGCCGTTATTGGTGAAGACGGCGTGAGAGACTCCAAATCGATAGATGATATTGTAGCTGACAAAGTCGATGATAGAATGAGACTTGATCTCCTTGAGTGAAACTGCCTCTACCCACTTGGAAAAGAAATATGTGGAGGTCTGGATGAACCTGCATTAGCGAGATGTCATCGGTGGATATTGTCCCACGACATCGAGTCCCCAAACCACAAATGACCAAGAGTACTTGGTGGAGTTGTGAGGTTATGGAATCTAATGCATGAAGTTAGCATGAATTTGGTGCGCGTGACATCTCTTGGCGAACTCAATGAAATCACAGATCATAGAGGGACAAAAGTACCCCAGACTTTGGATCCTGTGAGATAGGTTTGGCCCAGTCTGGTCGGTGCCGCAGGAATCAACATGAAACTCTTGCATGACCTGAGATATCTCAACTCCGTGGATGAAATGTATGAGAACACCATAGAACCTGCACTTGAAGAGAATATGCTCAAGATTGGGACCACTCTGGTGCGTTAAATGCAGCATGTGGTGTCAGATTCGCTCGCGCTCAGCCCAGTCAGCTGGGAGGCAACCATTTTAGAGATACGTGACAAAGGGGGATCTCCAGTCAAGGGTCACTTCAACCACTTCATCTGAGGAACTTGGGGGTCCTGACGTGGAGGCCCCATCGGTAATATGGCTTACCCGCAGGCCGTCGTCATCATATGGGGTGACAGGAGCAATGACTCTGTGATGTGCCACGTGTATAATTAGATCAACCTCCCCGGGTTCTACAAGTGATGTAGCCAGGCCGGCCAGGGCATCCGCTCGACCATTCTGAGATCGAGGAACATGAGTAACTTCTGACCGAGATAGAAATTGGGAAATTAGCTGGAGAGTGCGCTCCAATAATGGTACAAGATCTGGATTTCTGACAACATAGTCACTTTTGATTTTCTTGATGACAAGTTTAGAATCCCCTTTCACATGCAAAAGGGGAACATCGATCTTGAGGGCCAGCTCGAGGCTTGTGATAAGAGCCTGATACTCTACCTCCTTGTTGGTGCAGCCTTCTAACAATAGGAATGTGTACGAAAGAAAGGCCAGCACCAGGGTAATAAAGACAATACCCAGTTGTTGAGAATGGGATCATTGAGCCTCTTGTCGGTGGGGCTTCGGGTAGCACCATCAAAGTGTATCTGCCAACATGGGATGACATGATCTACCAAGATGATTGCCTCTTCAAGAAAATCCATGTTTAGGGACTGGTCAACGAGGGTTGGATGGGTAACAAGAAAATCTACCAGTGTTTGTCCCTTTATAGCTTTATGAGGGACGAACCTGATGTCAAACTACTGGTGGATTGCTACCCACCGTGATAGATGGCCGGTCAACATGGGGCGGTTCAGAATGTACTTCAACAGGTCTACTTGAAACACCAGCTATTCCTTGTGGTGCTACAAGTAGTGTCACAATTTCTGTACTGCGAATATCAGCGCAAGGAATATCTTTTCAATGGGGGAGTATATGGTCTCCGTATTGATGAGAATATGACTAAGGTAGTGAAGACTATTCTCCATCCCCTCATTGTTCTTATGGGAAATAAGGGAACCAAGAGATTCTTCAAGGGCAGTCACATATATGATCAATGTTTTTCTGGAGATGAGTTGCATCAAGACTGGAGGCTGGATCAGATACTACTTGATTTCCTTGAACGCGATCTTGCACTCTTTATCCCACTCGTTGACAGAGCCTTTCTTAATGAGCCAAGAAAAGTGCTTACACTTTCCGGACAGATTTTTAATGAATCGGCATATGTAGGCTAAGTGGCTTAGGAAACCTCGAAGCTCCCAAATATTTCTTGGGGGAGGCATATGGCTGATGGCCTTGATCTTCTCTAGGTCGATCTGGAGGCCTCGGTACTTGAAAAAAATCCAAGGAACTTACTAGAGGTGACCCCAAAGGCACATTTCAATGGGTTCATCTTTAGGTGGAGGGAACAGAGGAAGATGAACACTTTCTTGAGGTCCTTGAGATGGTTCTGGTGTTGGAGGGATTTGACCACAAAGTCTTCCAAATATCATTCCACCAAAGTCATGAGGATTGGTTAGAATATGCGATGCATGGCCCGCTGATAGGTGGCACCTGCATTCTTTAATATGGAGGGCATGACCTGGTAAAAAAATGTACATTGTGGTTCCATGAAAGCTATGGACTCATCATCTTCGGGGGCCATCCAGATATGATTATATCTGGAGTACACACCCATGAAAGAAAGGGCTTGGAACCCAGCTGTAGCATCAATCAACAACTCAATCATAGGAAAGGGAAAATCATCCTTCAGACAGTGACGGTTGATATTGTGGAAGTCGATGTAGACTCTGATCTATCTATTCTTCTTCCCGACTGCCACAATGTTAGCAAGCCATTTGGGGTACCTAACCTCCTTGAAGAAGTTGGATCTGATGAGCTTGTCAACATCAGCCTTGACCATGGAACGTTGAGAAGGGTACATCCTTCTAGAAGGATGCTTGAACCCATGATGATTTGCCGGAAGACCCAGGTGGTGGATGACTACTTGAGGATATAGTCCTGACATCTCGTTGTAACTCCAGGAAAACACGTCATGGTGTTGTTTTAGGAAGTCCACATACCGCTGTTTCTAATCCTGAGGCATGGATGCATAGATCAACGTGGGTCTTGGGCCCACCTCGCTACTAAAGTTCAACTGTACCGGTTCATCGACCGTGGTGGAGACGCCCTATTCAAAGGCGGTGGGAGTATCCTCTAGATCCTCTTATTCAATTTCTGAGGGGCCCCCAGAGGGAGGAGCTTCCTCTGGGTAGGCAGATTCTGATAGGAGGCTGGTACCTTCATGAGCAATAGTGGCCATTGCATCCGGAGATTCTGGTACTGCCGAAACCATAGCAATGAAGGCTGTTGACCCGATCCCATCTTGTCTTTGGCCCAACGGGACATGCTTGATGATATCAAAGCAATAGTGGTGCCATGTCTTGAGTTGGTTAATTCTAACCCAGTGAAACAGACAGGTATGACTTACTACTGTTGCCATGGGGTGAACATCCCAATACCTTATGGGGGTATGAGGCTACAGGATCACCTGAGCCTGATTTGTGTAAGAATATGAGGTGTTCTTCTGCCGTCACAAAAACATGGTAATATAATTCCCCCTCGTACCAGTGAAAACAAAACATTGCCACATGTCGAGGGTTGTGGCCTCCAATCGATGGATCGGGAAGATTTAGGCGTCATCCAGACCTTCCCAGGGGCCAGTTGCAACTGCGACAGGTTTGACCTCACTGTCCTAAATATGCTTGTCCTTGCTCTTCTAATAGTCGACATCCAGGTAGCCGGATTCACAAGAGGAAAAAAGAGAAACATCAACTAGAAGTACGCCTACACAACCATTGAGGGAGTACTTGAGGAATTGGTGATACAATGAGGGGACCGCTGTGTGCAGGTGGAGCCATGGTCTTCCCATCAATGCATTGCATGCGGTGTCCTAGGAGACAACCATTAACTCGGTGCTAGAAACTAGTCCACCGATCTGGGTCATCAAATGGATCAAACCGACTGGGGTCTGCACTATCTTTTTGTATCCTCATATTCTTAAATCGAAGGCAGTCATGTCATCTTCATATAACCACATCTTCCACAGTGTCCGCGTCGGGAAAAGGTTAATCCCGAAGCCAGTTTCAACAAGACAGCGGGGAACCTCCACACCATTAAATTGGCTGATGATGTACAATGGGTAGATTTTACCTTATATGGGTGAGCCTTCATCTTCTCCAGAGAATGAAATTATGTCCTGACATTCAACATTATCGACTGCTTCAGCATGAAAGGCTTCTGCAGCTGCTACCTCCATCTCAAACTGGAGGAGGCTTATTAAAGCCTCAAAGAGGGCCTCACGCTTATCTGATGACAGCTGAAGGGCCTCGAGGATGGAAAGCCTTGCTGGGATGCTTTCAAAGTGCTTGATAACATCATACTTCGGTTCTAGGCACAATCTTCTGCTTGAAGGAGGCCACTCTCTGATAGGAGGCATGGCGGGCCCTGCTGGCTGGGCCGATGACTGACTAGTGCTAGACATATCTTGATGCTCACTAGTCGAAGCCCGTAGAGTAGCTACCAGATGAGGGCTGGATGAATGAGACCGACCTATAGCAGGGTGAGTCTGGTCGCAACATGGTTGAAGTGGATCTACCTAATCCAACAATACAAACGTCGATGTAGGTGGGCCTGATGACACCATATGAGGAGGCTACGCATGCGGAACTCTGCACTGGGCCTGCTGTATGGTCTCAATGGCATGCAAAGCCTGGCCGGAGGTTCCAACTGATGTGCCTTGACGACCCACATGGCCGCATCCCCATTGACATTGGTGTTGGATGGGGACGTTGGGGAGGTTCTCCTGGTGCTCCTTGTCATTGGGAGTCATATAGGGATTTACCAACTTCACGGTATTAACTGAAGCATACCCTTGACTATCACTTGAAGAGTCATCCATTTCTGGGTGTATTCTGGGAGGAATACCAATCTCTTGAGGCATGAAGTTGCCCAGAGTATAGGATGATGGTGGCATTGGGAGGGTGCATTGCTTTCCCTTGCACTGTCGATGCGTGCTCTTCAGGGAAGAGGCCAACTAAGATGATGATGCAAAAGTAGCAGCTACAGATTCTGAAGGCTCTGGCTGATTTAGTCATGCATGAATGATACCTAGGGCATGATAAACCATTTTTCCAGCCATCCAGTCATCATACTTATGGGACTTGTTGTTAGAAACCTGCTGCCACTCGTCCTCGTTGTCGCTACCACTGTCTGGCCTTAGGATGATTCATTCCACTTGTGCCGGGGTTGGGCCCATCCTAACTATGTTGTTATCGACCTGGTCTTGAAGCCAGGCTTTGAACACATAGCACTGCTTGAGGGTGTAACCCAGAATCTGATGATAGGGGAATTAGTTTGGGAAATCAGTGAGATTAGTCTCTTCTGGCCTTCTGCACTCAAGAAAAACGCACAATCCCTTATTCCAAGGCACTTTGGAAATAGTCAGGGACCTGATTATCATTGAATGAGTCGGTCTGGTTTCTTCTGTCTGGAAATGGGGGCCTTGAAGCCTGGCCCTAATGAGGAGTAGGAAGAGCCTGTCGAGGAGGTGGAGCCTGGTTGTCCTACATTGGCGGTGGCAGTGCATTTCGTGAGGGTCCCTACTTATTCCGAGGAATCCCCTACTGGGATAGAGGCAGTGCCTGTGGTGGTGGGCCTCTATGAGGCTGGGGACGGGGCCCCGTTGGTAATAATTCTAGCACTCTAGGGGGCTCCTATTTGAGCCACCACGGTGGGATCTGCTCTGGAAAACCTCATTGCAGGAATTACAGGGGGAAACAGATGTGCCTGGATGGCCTATTGCAAGGCTTCTTCCAGGCACTGGGCCTTTTCAAAGAAGTCTCTAAATCCCCTGGGGTAGTTCTAGGTTATCATATGGGGAACCAGCTCTGTCTTGACATTTCCTACACACATCATCAGCAACTTCTACGGAGTTAGTGGCAAGTCAAGGAAATATGTAATCCCTTTCCACTGGGTGATAAAGTCCACGACATGATCATCAGACCTTTGTTTTCACTTGAAGAGGTCTGAGATGCTCGTTTACCATGTGGTGGAGATGAACTGGTAGATGAATTTCCTACTAAGGTCCTACCAACTGGTTACAGATCCGATGAGAAGCTGGTTGTACCAGATGAATGCAGGCCCCTCCAATGTCTGAACAAAACAGCGGAGCTAGGTAGCCTCTTGCTGCACGGGAGTCCCTAACATGGGCCTAGACTTTGAGTTGAAGTGGGCCAGGTGTTGCGGCGGGTCTTCCATCCCATTAAAGGGGGGGGGGGAGGTGGGATTCCTGAAACCCAGAGGTGTCGGCATATCATCCACCCATGCTGGATATGGCTTGTCATCAGACGGGATTGCCACCTATTGTGTTTCCAATGCCTCAAGGCGGTCAATGAGTGTCACTATTGGATCATCTGGGTGGGGGTCCTGGTCTTGACGGGGATCCCTAAGCATGAGCATGTTTCCAAGTTCTTCAATACGGTAAGCAGGCCCAACGGCTCTCAGAGTGGCTGGTGACACAACCCTTGGGGTGGCTAGGGTATCCTGAGATGGGTCCCTTGGATTTTTGTGTCGTTTGGGAGGGTTTGGCGAGACATACAGTGCCCTATTGCCATAAGTTCTGGCCTTAAACCTGTCTACGGGGGTGGGATGGAAAGGGTCGCCAGAAGGAATCTTGTCGAGGGGAAGTTGTTCCTACCACTGCTGCCCGGCCTAGGGTCCCCGTAGTCTATCCATCTCTCTGTAGTGCATTCATCCTAGAGGTTATCAACAAACTTCTTTGGCTAGGTGAGTTGTTGGCGCAATGTGGCCTTCTCAGGGTCTTCCTCTATCTTCTGCACTGAGGCGGATGGGTCAGAGTGCTTAGAATCTCTAACGTGCTCTTTACCCTTACCAACATTCTAGCTGAGTACTAATGCCTCAATGGGCGTAGGGAGTCCTAGTAAGTTACTATGATGGCGAGTAATCCTCCCCGATGGGTATAATAGTGGTTTCATGACCTCAGGGGGTAAGTCCCCATCAAGAATCTCTAATTCAGTCTCCTCGTCCACTCTATCAACCATGTTGACCGTGACCCTTCCTGGGGGCATGTCCTCAATATCACATAGCAAGTCAGGCTGCCGACAGATAAGACTGAAGAGGAGGTCAACATACAACACCAAGCCATGGATTTTCACATGGGGGGGGGGGCTCCTTGATGATCATGTAGAGTATCTTGAAACTCCAAACGCATTGCTCTTGAAGGGCCTTGCGGATGCCTGGTAACTCAGGGCACTGGTCCATAGGGAGTGCTGCCAGATCGACTAGACAACATTTCTCGCCAATTTCATTAAGATGTTCTTGGATCCAGGGATAAACCACTTGCTGATGACAAAGGTGAAAGTGAGTCACGTAGAGGGTTTGGATGATACATTCAACCTCCTCTAGGGTGAGGGATTTCGGCGCGTGAAAATTTGTTGATGCCACAGGCCAGAACATTTCGGTGAAGTGGTCCGCTGTGAGGATGTTCCATAAGCTACTCAACTCAGATTCAGGTTCTAGCCCTTGATTTACCCATTCATCAATTGGGGTTGGCTGAGGAACTAGTAGCGGTACCGTGGCAGCTGGGACGACAGGCAGGCCAGTGGAGAGTACAACGAGTGGGCTGACTGGCCACCGAATCCCGGTATGTCCTCCGAAGAGTGTAGCAACCTGGACACTATGTCACGATAAGATGGTATGATGGCCATAGTTGCTAGCTCAGAGTCTTGGGCTACTCGCGATAGGCTGGAATGCTGCTTACCCACCATTGGTCCCTAGAATAGTTCTCTGCGATCTCTTATTGAGGTAGAGAGCACTTTTGGTGTCGACGGTGGTGATTGCACAACCATAACCTGCGGGGTCCCCATATTTTCATCCTCCTTGATATACCTGTAGAGGGAGTTGGGAATCCTATAAACCAAACATTTTGGGAGTACTAGGCTGATGAGACTCATTTCTTCCCCATCCCTTGATTCTGATGAGCGAGATGAGGGTTCCTGTGTTGAGTCGTACTCCACTTCAAAGTCTGAGAAGTGGACTGGTTTGATATCTATCTGAACCTTCTCTTAATTCTTCTTATGGTGGATATTACTCACCTTCTTACTCCTCAATGGCTCCTTAGGACATGGCTGATTTTTTACACAAGGCCCTTCAGCTGTATTGGTGTTGAGGCGGAGAGGGTTTCCACCTGAGTAAGCTGGGGTGCGAGGAGCACCGAGAAAAATTTCAAAGGGGACATCGGGAGGACCTCTATGGATAGTGATGAATCGGGAAATACCTCCACTAGAACTAGAAGGATCATGGGGAGGGCCTCCATTCTGGTTTCCCCTAGTGACCTTGGTACGGGGAGGCTCCTTGTATCGGTCTAGTTGAACATGGGTAGGACCTCAATGTTGGGTGCTAGTGAGGCGAGGCTGGCATTCACCCCTATGGTTTCTGAGTCTAGGTGGACCTTCACCAGCTGCTAAGAGGACATGGGGAGGATCCCCACATTGAAGAGATACTGGATGGGCAAAGTCCCTACACCGGTGGTTAGGGGCAGGATGAATGTCTCAATACCAAGTGTAATGGGAACATGAGAGGCTTCCATACCGAGTTTCACCATCACAGGGAAGTCCCTCATTATGATTGAGAGTGGCACAAGGAGGACCTCCATACCAAGCCTCAAAGCGGGTAAGTCCCACCATCTCCTTGGTAATGGTATGGGGAGGACCTCCAAACTGGGTGGCATTGTAGCGGGTTAGTTCACTACAGCCACTACTTGTGCCGGCGACCAAGGGAGTTGACCCAGCCTGCCCATGGGGCGGTTGGGGCCTCGATCCTAGTTGGGTGTATAAGTGCCCCTGCTCTGTGTATTCAGGGAACTGATGATATGCATCGGTGGTGGCTCAGGCCATAGTATCCATCGACGTTGACGCTCCTTCGCAGGCATCCTCAGCTTTCATCTGACACTGGCATCGGGTCAGATGAACCAGAGCCAGTGGTTCAGGTATGTGGATTACCTGCTCCTCATTTGGCAAGACCAGGTGGTGGCACTGATGGGGTAGGGTGGGAGCCCTTGCTAAGAGCCCCTGGAATGGGACTTTGACTGGGCTACGCCAGACATCCCCTACCTCATCAGCGTAAGGAAAGGAGTCATCAAAGCATTCCGGGGAGAGGATCCTGAAATGGATATATGTCGGTGTGGGGAGCAGTGACTCCCTGTGTAGCCCTCGGGGGTGGAGTTGGTAATGAGGCACAGACACCTCCAAATCCAGGCGGACCATATCCCGAGTCGGTATTATGCCCTCCTCCTCGTAACGGTGCACGAGGTCATTGATCACCCTTCGTTGGATGACCTTGGTTGGGGAGATTGATTGTGAGTGCCCCAGGGCCATGGGTGGCGAGGCTGTTGCGGAAGAGGTAGAGCCACGCGGGACTGCCGCATTGGCACTACTCCTGCCGCTATGTCGATGGGCAGGCAATGATCACATTTCAGGTGTATCAACTTGATTCTTGAGGATCAGAGAGATTAAATCTTCAGTGTTGAAAGAAAAAAGAATCGACAACCAATGCCCCAATGACATTCCATCTTCCATGACTGGTATAAGGGATCCATGATGGAAACGTCGCAGAATGGGATTTTCAATGTTATACTGCCCCAACTTCTGGTGAGTTTCATGCCAGGCCCGCTATTTTCCTGGCGGGACCCGGTGCTGGATAACTGGATCCAGGGACACACTAATCCATTGATGCCTCGAGTTCTAATAATCTTCACATTGAAGAAAATATTTTCACATTGGGTTCACCATTTTTGTTTTTGACGCTTCGTCAGGGCGCACGTATCCGTCTGTGAGGACAGGCAACTATCTGCCCTGCATTCCCGCTTTCTAAAGGCAGGTAGAATCCTTAACTTTTTCAGGGACGTTTTCTCCTTGATCGAAAATATATGATGGGACGTTAGTTCTTCCTTCCATGGATTCCTCCTTGGAACTCGTCACCTAGTCCGGGTATCCCTTATATATTTAAGAATTTGTTCATGAAACTCTTCCTAGTACCATAACTTCATGTACACTAGATAATTACACTGCTTCTGTTGGGACATTCCAAGGGGTCCGGTCAGGGCAGCATCCTTCAGTCAGGGGAGTAGTCACATTGGTCATCACTGGCATGTCTAGACGCAGGGTCACTGGCGTGTCTGGGTTTCTTCCCATTATTATAGGGCTTCTCAAAGGTGAAGAAGCCCGAGGAATCCCACATCAAATGAAAGGAATTATATGATGTAGTCATGTTTCTGAGATTTTCCTCTTCTTCCCATGTTTAACACAGGGTATGATGCAAGTTTAACATCTATCAGAGATGGACCGGACTAATTAGAACACTGACTGGAGAGGATCAGATGGGTGAAACCTTTAGAGGGAACACTGATGTTAGGGCCAATGTATGGTTGACCTCTCGATCCCTGTTGAGGGTAATGTGGAAAGATATGGCATGATTTCACTGGGATGTGGCAGCCTTGATACGAATCAGGATGGATGATGGAGCAGTTCTATAAAGTGGATGGTGAATGGGATAGATCCGTCATGAGGATGTTAGTGGTTTTGGGCTTGAGCCATGAAGGGGCTTTCTATGTATCCCTGTGGCAGGGAATCAAAGTCCATGTAGTTAATCTGACGTCGGCTTACCAGCGATGGAGGTTTTCAATGGCTTACCACTGGATGGGGTCACAACAACTTACCACTAGATAAGAGTATCAAAGGGTTACCACTGGATAGGGTCACAACAGTTTACTGCTGGATGGGGTTGAACCGACGTAAAGATGGTCAAGACGACCGGGGGATGGCAGGATTGATCCTCAAGGGGGATTCCCATGTACCCTTCCTTGGAAATGATCAAAGACCTCATAGTTCAGGTGGTGGGAACCAATTTGGACGACCGACAGATGGTGGGATTGAACCTCAAGGAGGCTTCTTATGTACCCTACCTTGGAAAGGATCAAAGACCACGTAGTTCAGGGAGTGGGAACTGACGTGAAGAAGGTCGGGACGACCGAAGGATGGTGGGAATGAACCTCAGGGAGGCTTCCTACGTACCCTGACATGGAAAGGATCAAAGACCACATAGTTCAGGGTGTGGGAATCGACACGAAGGATGGTAGGGACCAATGGTTGTTGGTCTTGGACCTCAGGTAGACTTCATACGTACCTTGTCTTAGCAAGGATCAAAGACCTTGTAGTATAAGATGGGTTTTGTGTCCAACGGCTTACCGCTGACTGGGGAAACAATGGATTACTGCTGATTGGGGTCCACAGTTTAACACCATGTTGGATGGGGGAGAATCGATGTGAAGGTGGTCGTAGCGACTGAGTGTTAGGCTTGAACCTCTTAGAGGATTCCTACATACCCTACCTTGGAAAGGATCAAAATGCACGTGGTTTGAAAGGGGTCATTTGGGTCTTACGCTATGAGGCAGCCCAAAGTGTTGGCGAACCGAAGTGATGATGGTCAGAACAACCACGGTGGTGGGCTTGAACCCTGTGGAGGCTTCCTACGTACCTCGCCTTAGAAAGGATCAAAGAACTCATAGTTTGGGTTGTTGGTGCGATTAACACTCTAGGTTGCCGATGGTGTTGGTGAACCGATGTGAAGGGGGTCAGAGCGACCAATGGATGGTGGGATTGAACCTCGTGGAGACTTCTTACGTACCTTGCCTTAGCAAGCATCAAAGACCTCATAGTTCGGGATGGTGGTGGGGCTTACACTCTAGGCTGCCCAAATAGGATGTCATGGTCGATGCTTACTCCAAGCCCACATGAATCATGCTTAGTATGAGAAACAAGAGTCAGCAAAGGCCTGGCGATCACGTCATGAATGGTGCGTCCATGGGAAGTGGAGTGGTGCTCATGCGTGGTTAGTGGTCCAAAGTGGAAACAGGGGCTTACGTGTAGTTTGCATCCTAGGGAGGTTGGGACGTACTACAGGATGGAGGCCTGGTTGGTGAAAAAGACTAGCAGGAGAGGGACTTGGTACTGAAGAAAGGAGGGGTCTAGCATCTATCCCCACTCTCAGGTCCTTGGGACCGAAGAAGAAAGGAAGAGCAGTGATGCTGCCTCCTGCAAGAAAGGCTAGGGTGTTACACCAAGGTGGTCAACCTGTCCCCACGAAAAAACGTCGCTCTCATAAAGAGGATCTAATTTCATGTGGGAAATGATTTCTCTCCCATAGAGGCCAGTGGGCGTAGAGAATGTCCGAGATGGGGTACCCCGTGTATGATGCACAGGGCGAGGTCGCAATTTAATGGCATGTGCTGAGGACAATGGTGCTTGCCAGTTTAATGTCATATAGCTCGGATGAGGTGGGTTCGCTCCGCACCCCTAGGACATAAATAACTAGCACGCTCTACACTTTGGTGAAAGAGAAGAGACAAGAAACATCGTGGCTAGGGGTGTTATGGAGCAAAGCATTGGGGGGTCCATGTTAGAGTGGCTATGAATAGAAGCAATATTCATTATCATGCCTATGCGAAGAAGCATGAGGCGAAGCAATGAAACTGGAAGTGTCATCCAATGGACATTGTAATTGCTTAATGGGAACCTAGGATGCTACACGGGAGAAGGAGTTGGAGAGAAAATGGGTTTATGAGTAGATGACTCGTAGATCTCTGGTGCTCCATGCAAGGGAAGGGCTTCGTGATGATGTAGGCTTCGCGAAGTGAAGTGGCCCAGCCTAGGCATAGGGAATAGGTGAATAAAATAGGTGCTTTGCAAAGTGGAAGGGCATTCGCGAAGTTAATCCCTCTGTAGAAAGGGTTCCTCATGAAGCAAGGTCCGGTTAAGAAATGTGCTTCACGAGACACAGTGACTCGGCCTTAGCATTTGAGTCACATGTGCATGGGGGAGCTTTGCGAAGAATAAATGCTCCATGATGACCCAAGTCCCCGTAAGGATCTCCTTCCTTCGTGAAGGCCCATGGGTTTTGCGAAAGGCACCATCTCGAAAGAGGGGGTGAAAATAATGCAAAGGGGTGGCACTTCACGGAGCAAAAGTACCTTGACCAGCTAATGGTTCACAGAGTAGAAAGTGCTTCGTGATTTTCGAGATGGGAAGAGGAAAGGTCAAATGATCCGTCCGTTGGGCCTGGGGGGAAGCCGGTATTTATAGTCAAGAGGCGTCGTGAAGCAAAGCTCGCTCAGTGCGAAGCTAGGTTCCACTCCGTAGTGGGTTCACGAACGTCAAAGGGGGCTTGCGAAGCATCCCACCTCCTAGCTTCACAGAGAGCTCAGGGCCATGAATCTCCATGAAAGGGCTTCGTGAGGCAACTTCAGGGACTTTCTTATTCTCCTTCTGCCTTATGATTTTTGGCACCAACAGAGAGGGTAGGCCTTCATAAGTTCCTTTTCCTTATCAATAAGATTATTTTATAGAAAGGAGGTCCTCTCCATGTCATCCCAAAATGAAAGAGTTAGAATAAATCCATCATACATATCACCCATGATCGAAACTCTTGATATCATAAAGACATCCCATACACTAATTCCAACCACTCAATGCACCAAATGGAAGGTGTTGGTATTTGGACTCCACCGACTAAGAAATTTCAAGATAAATACTCAGTTGTGGTGAGGGTAGGTTTATGATACCCAAACGACCTCAAAAAATCCCATGACCTTCAACTTGATTTTAAATTCCTCACAACTCTAGAAGGCCTAGAAAGGGCACCCCAAGCTAGACTAAATCATCCCCTAGGGAGAATGTCTCATTTTGGTGACCACCCTAACAAATCTCTTACAATGTCCTTTCATGAAATAATATGTTAGTAATGGAAACATTCATCTGGTACTCACACTATTTCTTCTAGAGACAAAGGAGTGTAATTCAAAATAAATCTAGTGGAGGAGATTTCCAAAATAAATGACCCCTTCGATAAGACGTTGGATCAGAGAATGTTTCTATTCCTGATTAACGAGGGCATAGGTTTATTTCTATGGTGCGAAATTAAGAAAGAAACATACAATGGTATCCCAAATCCACATAGATATATCTTTCTTGACATTGTGTTTCTATGTTGGCCCGCACTTGGAAGTACATCCAAATATTGATAGAGTGGTTCAACATTTCATTTGGGATTCTTGTCAATAGAGTCAACCATGGAATTCCTCCACTCATTAGTGGTATAAAGAGTGTTAGTAGAATAAAGGGATTGTGAAGGATCCAAACATTATATTTTATGCTATAAAATCACTAAATATAGGGTTAATCTTCATAAAAAAATCATTGTATATAGCACCACTGAGTATTGTTCCACAAAGCATTGGTAAGTGAAGCATTGACCCATGAAGCATCGGTTCACAAATAATTGGATAGTGAAGTATCCAATCCACCTCGAGGAATAACATTTCCCTACGTGGGAATCATAGAGTCACAATGCATCCTGTTTGGTTTGAGGATGAACCGTTTGTGAGTGAGGATTTTGAGTTCACAGAAAATTCATCTTCAAAAGAGAACACTATGTGGGGAACATCATGTTGGGAAAGATGGGAAAGAGACGAACGCGCAAAAAATAGAAAAAGTGAATGCGCAACGAAAATTGTATCTTTCCCCCCAAATAGAATTGGATGTGCAACGACAAAATTAAATGTGCCGAAAATAAAGTTGACACTGGAAATTTTTACATGGAAAACCCGTAAGGGAAAAACCATGGGACCTAGTACAGAAAGAAGAATCAACTAAAATGAATAAGTACACGGTAGAGACTCCCCTAAAATAAAAGGGATCTCAAAAGTAAAACACTCCAATGTAGAGGAAAAATGTATATCGAGGAAAGGCGATCACCAAATTGTATGTGATCTTGATATTGTGGATGTCCATTAAAATTCTTGCCACTACCTACTTTTATAGAAAAACAATCCGGGTGAAGATGTGTCACCATGTCAAAAAACATGTCTCCAATTGAATTAATTCACGCGGTCTTGACCTGAATTAAAAACACCTCATTAATGGAGAAACTGCGTGATTCTTCAATTGGGGAGGCGTTATGCGGTGCACCAACCAGGAAGGCGCCCAACAAACATTCCGTCCGATTCAAGTGGGGATCACCACAAACCCTGCAATCTGTCTCCCTATAAAAATAAATCCAAAATCAAACTTTTACTCTTATCAACAACAGAACATGCCTCATGACTTCTGCTAGTCAATCGGACTTTTGATATCCCAGAAACACCTTTTCTAACATCGCTATCTTCTAATAACGTTCTTCATGTCCTTGAAAAACTACTCCACCAGATGTCTGTCACCACATTCTATAACCGAGGACTTCAATCAATCCCTCTGATACCAGATGTCAGGAAAGATGGGAAAGCGATGAATGCACAAACAATAGAAAAAGAGAACACGCAGCGGAAATTGAATATTTCCCCCCCAAGTAGAAGAATATGTGCAACGACAAAATTAAATGTGCAGAAAATAAAGTTGACACAAAAAATGTTTACGTGGAAAACCCGAAATGGAAAAACCACGGGACCTAGTCCAGAAGGAGGAATCCACTGTAATTAATAAGTACATGGTAGAGACTCCCCATAAATAAAAGGGATCTCAAAAGTAATACTCTCCAATGGAGAGGAAAAATGATTGTCGATGAAAGGAGATCACTAAATTTGCTCTTCTCTTGATATTGTGGATGTCCAATAAAAGTCTTGTCGCTGCCTCCTTTTATAGAAAAACAATCCATGTGAAGATGTGTCGCCGTGTCAAAAAACACGTCTCCACGTGAATTAATTCACACGGTCTTGACCCGCATTGAAAACACCCCATTAAAGGAGAAACCGCGTGATTCTCCAATTGAGGAGGCGTTATGCGGTGCACCAACAAGGAAGGCTCCCAACACATCAAGAAATCGAGAGTTCAAAGAGAGATTGTTCCTAGAAATATTAAGTAAAGGAAAAAAGATCCTGACCCCCCATTTATAACTATGGACAATATTTCTAGTCCATATGAATACCACAATATAACTTTAAATCTCTTCCTTCTCATTCTAATCAGAGCCCACTCTGATGGGGGAATTTGATGGGTTCTAAAAACTCCAAATGTAAGGAGAATAGTATTCCATGAATTTGAAAAGGGGAAAAAAATCAACCCGAAAGAAAATTTGAAGAACAAATGGATAAAGGATACAAATTCCAGAAGGGTAGCTTTGTTCCGCCTAGACAATATTACTATGTGGATTGTCTCTCTGTGTGGCCTCTCACCGCTCCACATGGCCTGCCACAAATAAAATTATTTTTGGGATGTGATGGTATTCACTCATGCTCGCGAATGAAACTAGAACATTTTTGAGCCCAAAAGGTGTTTCTTACCTATTGGGAAATATGGGAAAAAGCGACGAATGCCCAAACAATTGAAAAGAGAACGCGCAGTGGAAATTGAATCTTCCCCCCCCCCCCCAAATAGAAGTGGATGCGCATCGACAAAATTAAATGTGCAAAAAATAAATTTGACACAAGAAATTTTTACATGGAAAACCTGAAAGGGAAAAACCACGAGACCTAGTCCAGAAAGAGGGATCCACTAAAATCAAGAAGTACACGGTAGAGACTCCCCAAAATGGAAGGGATCTCAAAATTAATACTCAATAATAAAAGTGTGGATCAAAAGGCGAAGAGAAATAAATATGATCGTTAATGAAAGAAGATCACCAAATGGGATTTGCTCTCGGTGTTGTTGCTACCAGTGATGTTGAAATTCCTTGCCTTTGCCTCCTTATATAGGAAAAGAATCAGCGTCAAAATAATTTCTCTGTGTCAAAAGAGTGTCACCACGTGAATTCATTCACGCGGTTTTGGCCTGCATTAAAACACCACATTAAAACAGATACCACATGGGCACCATTTGAGGAGGCGTTACCCAGTGCGCTAACCAGGAAGGTGCCCAATAATCTCCCCCTCCGAATCAAGTTGGGATCACCGCCAACCCTGCAATTTGTCGGAGAGTCTCAAATTTTCCTCTGGGTAAACTCTTGGTCAACATGTCTAACCCGTTTTCATCATTGTGGATCTTCTCAAGCTCTAAGTATCTCGAATCAAGGATGTTGCGAATCCAATGATATCGAACATTGATTTGTTTTGACCTGCCATGAAAAGTAGAATTCTTTCCCAAAAAAATAACACTATGACTATCACAAAATAAAACATACATGTCCTGATTTAAATTAAGATTGCGAATAAATGTTTTCATCAACAACAATTCTTTTCACGCCTCAGTAGCTACAATAAACTATGACTCTGTAGTAGATTAAGCAACATATCTCTGCAATATAGACTGCCAAGATACATCTCCCCCTGAAAAAGTGATCAAATATCCTGGAGTAGACTTCCTCGAATCGATATCTCCTGCCATATCTGAACCTATAAAGCCATAAATCATATGTTCCCCTTTTCCAAAACACAATCTCAGATCAAATGTACCATGAAGATAATGAAAAATGTACTTCACAGCTCTCCAATTCTCTCTACCTGGATTTGATAGAAAACGACTGACCACACCAACTGCATGAGCTATATTAGGTTTAGTACATACCATTGCATACATCATACATCCAACAACAGATGAATAAGGTATGTGCTACATCTCCTCTCTCTCTTCATCAGTAGAAGGTGACTGACTGGTACTGAGCTAAAAATGTAAAGCAAGAGGAGTACTAACCACTTTCGCTCTATCCATAGAAATTCTCTAAAGAACCTTCTCAATGTATCTCTCCTGAGATAACCACAACTTCTTGGCTTTCCTGTCATGGGAGATCGTCATGGCAAGAATTTTTCATGCTGGCCCCAAGTCTTTCATCGCAAAAGGATGACAAAGATCCTTCTTCAATCTGTCAATTCTAGAAGTATCATGGCCAACAATGAGTATATCATAAACATAAATCAATAGTATAATAAAATAATCATCAGTAAATATCTGAACAAAAACACAATGATCAAAAGATGTCTTCCTGAAACCCTGATGAGAAATGAAAGATTCAAACTTCTTATACCACAACCTCAAAGCTTGCTTCAAACCATAAACTCTCTTCTTAAACTTACAGACATGATTTTCTTTACTTGTTTTAACAAACCCCTATGGTTTCTCTATATAAATCTCCTCCTCTATGTCTCCATGGAGGATCTTTGTCTTCACATCCATCTGCTCAATCTGCAGATCTAAACTGGCAGCTAAACCAAGAACAACCCGAATGGAAGACATTTTGACAACAGATGAGAAAACTCATCGAAATCAATACCTTTCTTCTGACGGAAGCCTTTGAGAAATAACATTGCCTTGTATCATGGAACAGAACTGGATTATTCATTCTTAATCCGATAAATCCACCGATTTTGCAAAGATCTCTTCCCTGTTGGTAACTTCACTAGATTAAAATTGTGGTTGTCGTGCAATGATTTCATCTCGTCATCCATTGCCACAACACATCTGTACTTATGTTCACTCTCCATTACCTCATCAAACAATTCTGGTTCTCCCCCTTCAGCGAGGAGCACATACTCATCAGGTGAATATCGAGTAGAAGTAGTGCGATGCCGAGATGACCTCCGGAGTAGAACTGTGAGTTCATTAATAACCCCCGGAACCGGATCATCAGAAACAAAAGGTGCATCAGAAACATCAACTCCCACCTGTTCACCTGGAACATCATTCTGTACATCAACATGATCATTAGAATCAACAATATGAGGTAAATGTGAATCAGAACCTGGCTCAAGACTGAAAAAACCATCAGAAGTTGGAGAATCATCTTTTTCTCCCTTATCAATGTCTACAATAGTCTAATCCTCCTTAAAAACTGCATCCCGACTTCTAACCAGTTTCTTCAAAACAAGATCATAGAAACTGTACCCAAACTGATCGTGTCCATATCCAATAAAAATACACAAGCATGTCTTACCATCCAGCTTGGATCTCTCATCTGTAGGCACATTAACAAAAGCCATGCAACCAAAGACGCACAAGTGATCATACCTGATCTCTTTGACATACCAAAATTTGTCGACAGTGTCTATCTGCAATGAAACCGCAGGTGATAAATTGATTATATAAGCAACAGTAGGTAAAGCCTCACCGCAAAAATGTCTATTCAACTTTTCTTCTGAAAGAAAACAACGAACTCTTTCCAGCAAAGTTCTGTTCATCCTCTCAGCTACACCATTCTGTTTGGTGTCTTGGGTGGCGTCTTCTGATGCCGAATACCTTCCTGCCTGCAATACTGATCAAACGGACCACAATACTCTCCCCCATTGTTAGTGCGAATACATTTCAATTTCTTGCCTGATTCTCTCTCAACAGAAACATGAAATTGTTTAAAAACACTGAGCACCTGACTATTGGATTTCAAGACATAAACCCAGAGTGTTCGTGAGTATTCATCAATAAAAGTAACAAAATAAAGACTGACACTAAAGGTCTTCAATTTCAAAGGACCACAAATGTCAAAATGTACTAACTCAAGTACATGTGACTTCCTGTGTGGAGGATGACTGCTGAAACTCACTCTGCTCTGTTTCTCAGCCATGAAATGATCACATGTGTCCAATTTGATAGTCTTCAAATCTAGAAGAAGATTTATCTTGGCCAAACAACCAAGGACTTTCTCACTAATGTGACTGAGCCTCTTAGGCCACAACGTGGACGAAACACTGCACTCAACAACGCAAGAAGTATCACAAGAAATAGAACCTCTAGTCCAGTACAAACCTGATTGATTCTTCCATCGAGCCACAATCAAAGATCCCTTGGAAAGCTTCAATTGGAAATCACCAAAAGTGCTGATAAACCCTTCATCATCCAGAACACTGGTAGATATAATATTCAAACGAACCTCAGGTGCATGTTGGACATTCTTCAAAATTAGCTTACTTCCTGTACTCTTCTTTAAACAAACAGTCCTGATGCCTACAACATCAGCATGTCCATCGTTTCCCATCTTTAAAATCCCAAAATTACCTGGGTTTTAAGATGTAAAGAACTCATTCTTCGATGTCACATGAAAACAGGCACCACTATCAATAACCCAACAAGAATCATCAGAAGCAATGTTAATGGAGTCATAAACAACAACAAGATCACCCCCCTGTAGCGGCGACGGCATGATCATATCCAGCACCATTTTTCTTTCTGTGGATTTACCCTCATTATGTTCTCTCTTTTTAGATGATAACAAAACTTCTTAACATTCCCCTTCTTACCATAATTATGACATTCAAAATCTTTATGCTTTGGTCTATATTTTCTTCTGCCTCTGCTCTAATCTCGACTACTCTACCCCCGGTCCTGGCTTCTCCCCCTGTTATCTGTGACCAAAAGCTCCGAAGAAGATTTCTTCTGAGTGCGTCTCCTGACCACTTCATTTAAAATAGCATACTTGACAAAACTAAATGTCACATCACCATTAGGATTAGAACCAGTGAGAGTAACACGTAAATTGTCCCTTGAATCTGGTAAAGTGTTAAGCAGAAAAAGAGCTAAAACCTCATATTCAAAATTGATACCCATGCCAGAAAACTGATCAAAAAATCCTTGATATTCACTTAAATAATAAAAAATAGACATACCTTCTCTGTACCTCAAGTTCATCATTTTCTTGAGAAGAAACAGTTTATTGTTTCCCGTCTTCTAACCATAGGTCGTCTTAAGCTTCTCCCACAAAGTTCTGGCATGAGAGATGTTGACAATGTGATTCATCATGTTGTCATCAACCCATTGGTGAATGAAGCCACAAACCATCTCATGCTCGAACGCCCATTCTTCGTCTGACATCCTCTCTGACTTATGGGTACTAAACACTGGAAGACGCATTCGCTTGACAAAAATCATATCCTTCATTTTAAGTCACCACATATGGTAGTTGGTACCATTCAGCAAAATCATCTGACTGTAATTGGCCTCCATAATAAATATGAAAAAAGAACCTCCCTCTAATACCAGATGTTGGAAAAGACAGGAAAAAGCGACCAACGAACAAACAATTTAAAAGAGAATGTGCAACAGAAATTGAATATTTCCCCCTAAATAGAAGCGGATGCGTAACGACAAAATTAAATGTGCAGAAAATAAATTTGACACCAGAAATTTTTACATGGAAAACCTGAAAGGGAAAAACCACGGGACCTAGTCCAGAAAGAGGGATCCACTAAAATCAAGAATTACAAGGTAGAGAATCCCCAAAATGGAAGTGATCTAAAAAGTAATACTCAAGAATAAAAGTGTGGATCAAAAGGCAGAGATAAAGAAAGATGATCGTCGAAGAAAGGGAATCACCAAATGGAATTTGCTCTTGGTGTTATTGCTGCTGGTGATGTTGAAATGCCTTGCCTCTGCCTCCTTATATAGGAAAAGAATCAGCGTCAAAATAATGTCTCCACGTTAAAAGAGTGTCACTGCTTGAATTAATTCACGCGGTCTTGGCCTGCATTAAAACACCACATTAAAACAGATACCGAGTACGCACCATTTGTGGGATGTGATGGTATTCACTCATGCTCGCGAATGAAACCAGAACATTTTTGAGCCCGAAAGGTGTTTCTTACCCCCCTGCAAATGACCATCCCCACAAATGATAAGTAATTTGTGGGCATGGATGGTATTTTTTATCCCCTAAAGATGAAATATTTTGTGGGGTAGGATTTCCTTATCAGGATCCCAAGAATTTAGTCCCCACGGTCGACCGTGGATGACCGACTATCTCAGTAGTTAGTTACCACAGTTCCTATATAAAAACCCGAAGAGGGAGCTGAGAAGAAAATGGCAGAAAAGTGGAAGAATGTGACAGATACATCGATTTTGAGCTGGTAAACCTAGATCATAATAATAAGGTAGAAACGGGATTCACCCAGTCGTCTGATGGCCCAAATATTTTGTGGATTCCATCCCATGAAGCATAAGTGGATGATAACTTTTCGTTCCATCACCCCTGTACTAAAAATCTATGCTGAGGGATAGATTTCCCACATATGAAGATGCTACGCTGGAAGAACTCAGCCCTGCATTGGAAGATGCAATGTGATGAGTACATAGACCCACGTAGAAAAGTGCTACATAGAAAAATGCTATAGAGAGTGAACCTCACCCCGCATAGAAAAAAAACAAATGGGGCCTGCTAGGTCATTCCATTAGTACACTTTCACGTCTTTCCATTGATATACCATTCTTCCCCACTTTGTCTCTTCTGTGATCCATTCTAAATGTATCCCTCTTTGGCTCGACCATAGAATACTCACATTATCATCCCTATTTTAGGGATTTAGGGGATCCACTCGACTTTCCCATTGATGTGTGTGTGTGTGTTGGGGGGGGGGGTTAGTGTTGGATATTTATATCATCCTCTCTAAAATCAGTAGAATGTAATCCCTCCAATATTAATCCCCTTGCATGGGTTGGACTATGCATAATTTTCCTTTTATTGGGGCTTGTGCTGGATCCTTCTCTCATCCTCAACGTCTGCCTAGGTCATAGCCATGAGTTGATGTGACTATCCTATATACCAAAAAAAGGGGATATGGTCTCCTCAACACTCTTTATATAGCCCTTTGGGGACCATGATTCATCCATCAGTAGACAAAAGTAGATTGTGTGGTTTTTAGATATACCACTTCCTCTTGTTCCTCACACCGAGAGTGAATCACATGGGCTTATAGGTTAATAGTGATCATGCCATCCCCATGATCCCATGAACATGGAAATCATCCTATGTGTATGTCCCAACCAAACCTCCAAATCACCATGAGTCAAGACTTTCCTCATTGATCCAAGAACACATGCCTCCTTCTCGGTATAAGCCCCAACCATATCACCATACTACCTCAAAGATCCATATTCTCAATGAGGCAATTGATGGGCCTCCAATTTGGTATAATCCCCCAAAACCATGTTACCATCCTCTCAAAAGGTTATATTCTCCCCAAGACAAACCATTAAAGGTATATATTCTCGATGAACCAATCACCTGGGCCTCCTCCATTGGTGTAAGCCCCAACCCATTCTAAACAACATGGAATTTGATTCCTGATTAACTTGGATACATAGGAATCCTTCCCAAGGTCGAAACCCAATACCCCAATTCACCCATAATGTTCTCTATGATACATCCCTAGTAGGTTCATATCAAACCAAGAAGTCCATATTCTATTAGAGTCCCTTTCACCATCCTTACAGGGCCATATTCCTAGTGATAATATACCCCACTTGGGAGACCACATCTCTTCACGTTTCTTTAGGCCGCATCAGCATAAGTCCCACACCAAAATTTGACTTGGCACATTTTTCCTAGGTGTCTTTCCCTATTAGGTTATACGACATGGGTTTTTCCTTATCACATGACCTTAAAAGGTGTTGTGTCCCATTAAGTTACATCGAACTATGTGGATTTTGATTCCTTTCACAAGGAAACGTAGGAAGTTGATTTTATGGGATGGATGTCGAAATCAAAAAAATTCCATGTCCTTAGATGATAATAAGTTCCAAAGTTCCCCAAAAAGTGAATTATGACCGACATAATAATAATAAACAATAAAAGAATATCTAATCTATTCATAAAAGGGTTCTGTTAATGGATAACATTAGATACATACAAATATATCCATTGATGAAGAACCTTAGATACATAAAATGTTTCTAAATTTCATACATCCTAATAGTTTAAGAGTGATTGATGTCACACATGGTAATGAATAAAGGATTCATGAACATGCTTGAAATAAAATCTATCAGAGAGTCCCTGAATAGGTGGTAATTCCCCCGAAAAAGAAGTGACCAACCTAACCTCCCATCCTCTTGAAAAATGCGAGTTCTTAGGCATCGTTGGACAATTTATCCAATGAACAACTTCCTTTGGAAAGTAGGTTCATGATTCATCATTGATATGATATCCATTGGGTGCTTTCAATTCCATGAACAAACCCTCTTAGAAATCATCCCATCAAAATTGGCTATAAAACATAGTGGGGATACCGATAAGAATTATTTTTGTGATATTCAAACCCCCCATAATCAATCATTCCAATGCCATTATTTTTCATTATAAATAATGAAAAAAATAAAACTATCCACAAATAGCATCGCGATCCATAGTCCGGTCCTTTGCTCCCATACTCTTATGGAACAATCAATTAAGCATCACCAAGTGGGTGCTTTCCCCTATCCCTAATTGCATCCATGAAGACTACTCAGGTACCCAAAAACATCCCAAAAAGATTATGAGATAAAACTCAGTAGGCCACCACTAAAGGTATCTATAACAAGTCTTGTCTGTGAATATAATCTAAAGCGGTGTGTAGATATAGAAGGAGTACATGTGATAATAAAAAAATACAATACAATCTACCATGTCTCATTGGGATCACGAAAAAAAATCGTAAGGGATATATGTAAAGCATGTCAAGCATTGTCAATGTCCTACGCCATGTAATCATATATCAGATCTATAAGGTATGGTTGGAATGGTTTAAAAATGTCAAAGGAAACCGTGTAATATAGGTAAATCAAGTAAATAGGATCCAAGGAGTAGAAATGTCCAAGGAATCCTATTGGGTTAGATAAATGGAGTAGAAATGTCCAAGGCAACCTAGTAAGATGATTAACCAGGATCCAAGGAGTAGAAATGTCCAAGGAATTAATGTAAACTAAGTGAACAAGATCCAAGTTTTATAAATGTTCACGTAAACCTAGTAAGTTTATTAAATAGAATCCAAGGAGTAGAAATGTCCAAAGTATCCAAATAAACTAAGTGAATTGGATCCAAGGAGTAGAAATGTCTAAGGCATCTTAATAGGTAGTCAGATGCAAGCAGTAAAAATATCTATGGCATCCTAGAAAGTCATGTAAATCGGATCCATGAAGTAGAAACTTCTAAGGAATCATAACATGTCATGTAAACTAGATAAACTACATCCTTGAATTAGAAATGTTCACGGTATCCAAGTAATCAGGATCTTTGGAGTAGAAATTTTCAATGCATCCAATCCCTTTAAATAAGAAGGATCCAAGAAGTAGAAATTTCTAAGGCATCCAAGTGGGTTGTCAATGCTATACCATGAACACCATTATCAACATTACCAATTTATAAACCATTTAATTAATCACTTAACTAATAATTTCATAATCATATAGAATCAAATGGATTATCCATCCAAATTATACCTTTCATATATAATGATAAGTTGATATAATGTGTGTAAAACCTTATCAATTCATATTATTAGCATATTAAATTACCAACATTTTAAGGAGATATAAACACACCCTAAGGGTGGCATAATCATGTTCAAGGGAAGAACCACCCCATGGGTAGTTCAGGATGAGGTAAATTACCTAAAAACATATATAAGAGTGTTACAACATGTCTTAGACAAGATTTATCAATTAAACTTAGGTTAAATTAATTTAGGAAGCATCACCCAGAAAGCATGACATGTGGAACAATGAAAAAAAATCTATAAAAAATGAGTCATTGAGGAAAAATGTATAGAATACCAACCTAAAGATCATAGAAGAACACTCATCCAGTTTGAACCTCTAATTAGGTCCATATTTGGAGAAAATTGATGAATGAACGGATTACCTTAGAATAGGGCATATGATTTTTCTCAAAAAATAGCATCACTAATAGAACGGAAAACAGAGAAAGGAGACTAAGGAATTAATAACTCACTGGTGGATATCCAATGAGATTAATGACTTTTGAATCAGACATCAAAAGGAAAATTTTGATCAAATCCTAGGATTAAGGCTAAAGTAACTATCAAGGGAAGATAATAATCTATTCACTAGAAATGAGAAAAAAATAGTAAGTGAGTTAAATGAGGAGGGGGATGGCCATTTTTACTTTTAAAACATGTTCACATGGTTTGGATGTATGATTGGGAAACCATGCACCAACCATGCACCGTATACTATCTCAAAAACCATCTTTCATGATCATGGAACATGGTTAAGAAAACCTTGCCTCGACCTTGTGTTTTTCCTCTTTTACATAACCTGCCACACACACATGGGAATGCAACCACTGTTTCCTGGTTTCCTCAAATGGTGCATCCCATGAAAATGATATAAACCACCCCACATGGTTTTATGAAACCATGAGACCTAGGAAGCATGGTTTTCAATAACCCTGCGACCTGACTGACTTTTCCAAAACCCAGGTTTTGGGAATCATACAAGCCCCAAACACCCTCGTTTCCTCTATAAACCCACTAAGAACTCTCATAAGCATGAATTTTAAAAAATATAAAAGAAATAAAAGGTTTATATAACTCATAAAAATCCAATTTCTTACATGATATCCATCTATACTCAATGCATTATAGGGATACAAAATTATAGGCCCAATCATCACAAAATGAAAACCATATATACGTGTGTCACATGATTTTAAACAATTAATCATATCATCATATCGGAATACATGTAAATGAAATGGGTTTCTTTAATGATTCATCATTCCATCGTAGCATAAAATGTGGAAAAGTAATAGGTTTCATAACATTTTCATTATAACTTAATTAACCAATGATAAAGAAACTAGTTTGGTAGAATCATCCTTAAATAACCATAATTATAATCCATCTATATAAATAAGGTAGATTTCATCATAAGATCATATCTCTACTAATGTATAAAAATTCGTAAATGATACCAAAATTGATGAAAAATAACTCTAAAATACCATTATATCCATTCTTTGAAAATGTGAGAAAATATACTTGTCTTTTGATAAAAGTTTAACTAAAAATTTATAAATATTGAGAAAATAATTTTCATTGAAAATAAACCAGGAAAATTGTGAATAAATCTTCAAATCAAATATCATTCATTATTGTGGGAAAATATGTTCATATTGAATAAAATAAAAGGAAACAATCCTTTCACACTTTTATAAAAAGTAACAATTAACTTGTTCATAATTTTTTTAGAAATATTACTTTTTAAACCATTGTAAAAAAATTCATCGGTAATACAAATTATTTTAAAAAAAAATCAAGTATTGGTAATAACTTCAATAAAATAATTTTTAAGAGTGTGAACATGGATGAAAATGTTTATCGACCAAATAGGAAATAAGGGCATATTTTTTAAAATAATTTTTTCTCAAACATTTTATGTTATATAGAGAAGAAAATTGTACTAATAAATAAAAATTATATAAATAAACAATAGATAATAAAATTTATGGGTTTAAAAGGATCATATCCATATAATTTCCATTATTATAAATTTATTATATAAAATCCTGAAAATAAATGAAATTGTACCATAAAACCCTTACCTCAAGTCTCTTATTTCTTGGTATGCCTTTAAATATCCTATATATTATGTATATATTTATTTAATATTTTTTAAATAACAATATTCATATGTAACATAATATGCATCATTCCATTATAATTTTCAATTATCCACCTATTAATAATTTTGTAATTAAAATGAATATTCAGGTGAAAACCGGTTCGTTTTACTTGCGTATTTCAGTTCGATGGTTGTAGTACATGAAACTCTATCACAAATTAATAATATAAAAAACTAAAAATCATGAAATAATTATTTTATTTAATCATCATATAATTTTTTATAATTATTCATTTAAAGTGGTGATGAATATTAACTTACATTACATTGTGGAGATGGTAGTTCATACATACACATGAGTGATGTTTCCACTTTTTGATAGTGGGAATGAAAGAAATGTAAATAATAATTCACCATCACATAATCATTATTATATAATTATTATCATATATATCCATTTAATCTATCCTTATTAGCTTTCATGTAATGTAGAAATGAAAAAAAAATCACATCACTTCATGGAGATGATAATCTACATGTACGCATGAGCGAGGTCATCATTTTAAAATGGTTAGAAATATAAGATGGTAGTGAAGATATCATAAATACAAAAGAATAATTATTTTATAAATATAATATATAAATAATAAATCAATCATAATAACCACCATGAATGATAATAATGTAAAATGAACCATATCACTTGGTGGTGGGAGTAGTCCACATATACACATGAGTGATACTTTCATTTCTCATTTGATGGAAAAGTGGATTAAAATGGTTTTTCCATAATCATTGTAACATCTTTTTATATTTATGATACTAAATTAATATCTTTATGATGGATAAAATATGTTTATAAAATGTTGAAGAAGAAATAAAATTGAAAGTACTCGGTTAAGTGTTTTACCACTTCATTGAGATGCCTCCTTTAATGTAAAAATTTAACCCTTGAATGGAAGGTATGATAATAAAATATGATCTAATTGAACATGGAGAGAGATGTTTGGATAAAATTTTGGTATGTATTATATGATAAAGAATGATTATTAGGTGTGAGGAAAAGAGAGGAGGTGGTGTCCTATTATAAGAGAGGGAGAGGACACACTTTTAATTTATCCAAATATTAAAATATATTAATGAATTAATGAAGATAAGTAGATAAAAAATTAAAATTATTTGAATATAATAATTATATGTTCAATATACCATCAACCAATAAAATTAATTCATTCTTTTGTGATATTTTAAACTTTATATCTTAGGTTAACCCCCGATAAACCTATTTTAACCTTAATCAGGGTAATTTTTTTTTATTTTTTTTCATTATGACTAAATATTAAGTTAAACATATTAAATAATACTGGTTATTATGATTAAAAATATTAAATTCATTTTACAAAATTATATTTCTGTATGTTTTATAAATTCATTTTAGTGTATGTGCTAAAGTGAAAGAAAAACATTATTAGAAAAATGTATTTTTATGCATAAAATTGATTTTACCTTTATGCATTTCCCTATTAAAAAATTATTTGAACGTTAATTTTTTTATTGGGTATATTATATATATATATTTAATTAAAATAAGAGATCAATATATATATATAATAAGATAAAAAACATTGTGCGCATAAACATAATTTGTTTTTATAAAAAAATCAATTTACCTTCAAATAATTTTTTGTTTCAACCCAAATAAAAACTAATAAATTAATTTTATACAAATGTACAAAATAATTTTCCAAAATTTAGTTTGTACTATTCATGCATTCCAATCTAAAAACTAGGCGATAACAGTCACATTAAATAATAATATTGTAATAGTATATCATAGTTCATATAAACTCAGTGTTGCATGTAAAGAATAATATCAATGAAAGTAAATTTATTTAAAGTAAAATATATCATAAAATCATGGGTTTCTACATAACCCAATATCCAATTAAAAAATATTTAAATCCTTAATATTAGTTTTTAAATTTAATTTAATTAACCAATGTATATCTACTGAGAGTGTCTAGCGAGGTGTGTAGTCTTACACCCATTATGCACTAGAGTGAATATCGAGTTGTTACTCAACCAACATTTTTCATGGTGGATCCACCTAGGGGAATTTTTACCATATCCACATAAACTTTCTAGTATCTATAAATATATTTTATTTTAAGGATAACATCATAATATTTTCTTTATAATAACATAAATATGTCATCCTATACATAAACTTCCCCCTTAATCATATTCCAAGGTTTTTCATTAAACTTCTCTTATACTATTCTCCAAAATAACTACACTAACCAAAAAAATAACTGAACCATTCTATGAAACCAAATATAGAAACCCAAGATAATAAAAACTTATTTAATACATTAATTTCATGATTTATATCACACATATCACAACCATTCATACAACCTAGGAATTTTAAGGTTTAATGTCTTGAGGACTAGCTAGATATGAAACTTATTCTGCAACACTTGTGAGTATTCCTCCATAATTGAGAAACACTAGAATCAATTCTTGAATTATTATAAGTTATAATTATCTTCAAATTATGGGGAATAAACACATAATAAATGGGTGGCATAAAATATTTAGTAAGGGAAAAACTCTTCTTCATGTCATAAAGGGTCAGATCATAAGGATGAGTGAAAACATAAACAAGGGAGAAATATCATATTAAAAAAAATACATAATAATATGAGTTTCCAATAAGTCAAGATTTATGGGAATGTAATCCAAAATTAAAAACACATAACATATAAATAGGGAGTGGAAACATGATATAATAAAAATGTTCATTAGAATATAACATAACCATATAGCATAAAATTATGGAATAAACATAAGCATATGTATTCATAATATTGTTGATATAAATAATCAAATCAAGTTCACACTCATTCTTATGAATGTAGTAAATTCTAATCATGTTCATACTAAATTTTGTGAATTAATTTAATCTATATCATGTTCATTATTAACCAGGTAAACATAGTTAATCCGCATTTTGTTCACACTTAATATGGTGAATGCATATAATTTTCATTAGGCTAATGCTTAATCATTTGAATGTATCTATTACACATTGAGTTTCAAAATTATCTTTAGAATTTTGTTAATACTCATCATATTCACACTAAATAATTTTAATATATGTTATTGATGTTGTGTTCATGTTCAATCATGTGATCATAGATAATATGAATCATGTTTACACTCAACACCATTACCTCATGAGGTATAAAACATTAAGAAACAAATTAGAGGGAAATATAAAACCCCTCATATTATTATCCACAATTTTTTTTCCATAATAAATTAATAATACAACCTATCATGAAAACCCTTGAAAAAAAAACCAGGTTTCATTAATCACAGCATAAGAGATCCTTGAAAAGAAATATGCATTTCAAAACACATCAAGATAGAATCATAAAATTTACCTCAAGAATGTAAATGGTTGATTCCAAAAATCCATTCACCACATATATATATTTCATAGGAACATGTAGAGGGTGATTCATTAATTATATATTTCCTTTAAATGAATATTATAATGATAAATAGTAAAAGTTGTTGTGAAACCATGAATGAGTTTGTAAAAAACACTTTTATCGTTGGTGTAAAAGAAGAAGTTATGGTCACTTTGAAAAGTAAATTTTTAAATGGTTAAGTAAAAACACTTGTAAGACAATTATGTTTTAAAAAATTACTTCCAATAGTTTATCCTTTAAAAATATAAAAATCTTTCATAATGGTGAAGTGCAATCACTTTGAAAATATTTACATTTTTAAATAATAATCAATAATGGATCCTAGAAAATGACACCACGGTTTCAATAAGGTTAATTGAAAATGAATAAAAATGTTTCATTTAAAAACATTATCAATAATCGATATTTTAAAATTTATAAAGGTTATAAAAAAGGAATGTGGAGTGGAATATTAAATCTTTTATTTTGTAAGGATAGAATTTTTTTGAAGACTTTGAAATATATTTATTAAAAAACTCATATAAAAAATATTAAAGAAATACTTTATCAATATAGAGAAGGTAAATCTGAAGTTAAAATGAGATGATAGGTAATTATATTTATAATTACATTGGTGAATAGTAGAGGGAATGGAATATATGTATGAGGAATAAAATTACAATTAAAGAGGATCAGAATTATTCTCAACAATGACATATGTTTTATAGGGAATAAATTCATCAAGGTAGAAGATTTGAATAAAAATATTAATTTCTCTAGAAACAAAGATAATGTAAAATAAATATGAATATTAATTTGAAAAAGGCCAATCATACAAGAAATAAGTTCAAGAAGACACATTATAACTAAATGAAGGGAGTTGTGTTAATAAAAACTCTTACAACTTTGGTATCTTTTGAATTGATGTCCCTTTAAATAAAGAACATGATAAGGATCTCTAAACCCAATTGATTACAAGAATATTTTAATATACATTCATTAGGAAGTAATCAGCCGATATATATATTTTATGGTTTAGAATAATAATTATGTCTCAAGAAGTTATATTTGAGATATGAAACCCTTAATTTGAATTCTTGCTTAATTGATCACATTCTAACATCATGTATAATAAATATAACCATATTAATCTCCTATTTCATAACCATATTCATTTATATAACCATTTAAGAAATTTATTTAGAATTATTCTATATATATATATATATCAGTTATTATTTTTATATTTTCCAATATTTTGTGTTGAAAACATAATAGCCCAAAAATTTCATACCTAGTTTTATTATACAAATATTATTTTAAATTGATTAAATTTATAGTTAAAACAAACTAATAATATTTTCATTATAATTTTCATTGAAAATATTAATTGTAATTAAGTATTTTAATTCATTATATCTATTATAATTTTAATTATAATGTTTTTATTAAATGATATTTATTAAGATATTTTAAATAGATGAAATGAAATATATAAATTGGATGTTTTAAATTATTTTGATAAATAAAAAATTATATCAAGAATATGTTAACTATTAACATTCAAATATTAATTTATGAAAATAAATATTTAAACTAACATATGAATAATTATATTAAAATTATTTTGGTTTTACATATTTTGATTTTTGGAAATATGATACATATATACATATATTATGTAATAATTACTAGTTTTAAATTATAAATTTTTGACTAGATTAATTTTTATAAAATTATTAATATTATGATTTTTGTTTAACAAGATTATAATTATATAGTTTTACTATTTTAAAGCTAAACCTATAATTTATTATACAGATATTTTGTTAACCATTATATAAATTATATTAAAGAAATTATTTATATAATGTTTATTTTAAAAAAATACCTATAATAAAAAGTAATAAAAAGTAATAATAATATTTTAATAAAGAAAAAAATGAAAATCGGGTTTGGGGGGGTCTGTGAGTCGCATAGTAGGAGATATCCCAAGAAGAGAGGCATTGACTGGGTTCTGAGTCTCTAGGAGAGCCGATGGGTCAAGGTTTGAGAGGGAGCTTGGGTGTGAGATGAAGCAAGGGAGAGGCCACGACAGAGTTCCCTACGTCACGTAGGAATGCTTCAACCCCGAAGCCTTGGTCTGAGAGGTGTCGTCAGTGCACTGATAGAGGAGTGTAACTAAGGTTGTTCGTGGTATAGGATGCATTCAACGGTGTGGTTTCTCCTGTATATCAGTGATGAAGGTTATTTGACCACTAGGGTTTCAGTTCTATTGTGGTTAGAGTTTCCCTTGGTCTAGATCTACGAGGTAGATGTTTTTTTGATGTCCAATTTCCTTCCCTGTAATATTTTTTTGGTTGTCTGTATCTTTATTTTCTTTACTGATTTCACTTTTGGTTGACTATTTAAGGTTTATTTATTAATCTTACTATGGTACTTTTGTTAAATACTAGGTTGTGTTTGTTTTTTTTCTTTTAATTTGGTTCGATTATGACATTTGTTTGTTTTGATTATATTATCAGAAATTGATTGAAACTTTTGGCCTCTTTTGTTTTTGGTAGGAAACGAATCTCACATAGTGTAGGATATTTTTAATCCCCGTTGTTTCCACAATGCTTCTCCGATAATCTTAGTGGCATGTTTTTATATAAGTGTTATTATGCATAGAGGAACCCAACTCCCTCTGTGTGAAGAATAATATACCCAATCCAAACCCATCTCTATTTTCTTATATTAGGTGTGAGATTCTTCAAGTAGATAGACACCTTCTTCTATCATCTGGTTCAAGAGACTAATGACCGAAGTATTGTTGTTATTTGGGTTCTTCATTTTAGTTAAGGGAAATTATTTTTATTTGTTTTCAAATACAGATTTTTTCTTCAAGAAATTTAAATAGATCGTTTTCAAAATTATGTAAGGGTTTAAATTGAAATGTAAAAATTATATTATTACATGTTTTCCTATCTATCTATTTTATCAGAATATCTTTAGGAAAGAGAAACATATAATCCAAACATTTGTTTGTTTGTTATTTCAAAATCAAACATTTAATTTCTTATTAATTTTATCTTTTATCATACATGATTTAGTGTTTATTTTTATGTTTAATATTATTTTTAAGTATGAAAATTATATTTTCAATTATGGTTTTCACTTCTCAAAATAGTAATGAGTTAAATTTATCAAAGTTGAGTCTTGTGCTGCCTTTTCACACCATTGAATTTTTATTTGAGCACACTGATAACTCTGGAATTTTTTATGTTCATTGTTAATGTGTGTTCAAGATAAAAATGTAATGTGGTTCTATTTGTAATGCCCCGACCCCAGTTACCCCGAGTCGGTGCATTATTACAAAATATTGTCCTGATCACAAAAGATCAAGTCTTGAAAGACCGATTAGTTTAGTAGCCTTGGAATAACTAGATACATTGATAAAGTTTACATTACATAATAAAGTGAAAATTACTACTACAACATCATGTCTTCATATACCCTCATACTATCCCTGCAGGTAATTCTTAAATTACTTCTTTCACATCTTGGGGAAAATAAAACATTGATAGGGGTGAGCTAAGACGCTCAGTAAGGATAACAATATAGTGAAAACTTTCATAAATACGAATTAAAATTTAAGGAAATGTATAACTAAAACATAATCCTTTTAAACATGAACTTCAACATAATATGGAAAAGATAAAATGAAATAATGACATTTAATTATTCACATGGATATTCTACTAGTCGAATAATCACATGCAATATCAATAACAACTTTTATAATGATGGAATGCATAATGCTAGACTATCATAACCACGTAGCCAAGGCTTCGTGCCAAGACTAAAAATAAGATTTTGTCAAGGCCTTGTGCCAAGACACTAGTTTGTCTAATGAGACCTACCGATGCATCGAAGAGCTGTAGCGGGCTCCACCCGTTACTTATTAAGTCCAATGCATTCCTCATATGAACATGTTTAAACATAACATAAACATTTGTATTAAAACTGGCATAGGAAATGTCAATAATTTCTCCATAAACCATTAATGGTATAAAAATAACAGACACACAGTCAAAAATATCACAAAAACTTCAATACAATATGGATGTTTTGTATCATAATAAATCAACTTCAAATAAGCTTAAAATCCATCAAAGGATATTGACATAGATGAAATCAAAACTATTTGAGAGAAATATCTCTTTTTTTGAAATCATTTAAAAGTCACATAATTTTAAAAGAAAAAATTTATAAAATTATTCTTATAAGCTTGTAAGGTAAGCTTCAAAGATTTTATAATGGTGAAAAATAGCTGCACCCGTATAAGTTAAAAAGACATTCTTACCTTAATTCTTCCGAAAAGGTTAAAAAGGACCTTGTTTGGAAAACGACTGAAAGATTCCTGTATAAAATTCTTATAAAAAGTAAAAAAAAGTGTATAAATGACTTTAACCCATATTCTGTAAAATAGTAAGAATGTTTTGAAATACATATTTATGAAACATGGATGTGTATGATAAAGATGTCTCAGTAGATAATTACGTATAAACAACCTCAGATAATGAAGAGATTGTGAAATAAACCATTACCTTGTACTTTTCCTTAGTAGATGGTATGTTAACCTCATGTATAATAGTCAAAACATTTTTATTAAATTATAAAATAACCTTATACCTAATTATGATATCATATATGATCTTCTAATAATGCTTTGTTAATAATATTTTACTATTATCGTCGTTTCAGGTGTTAACTTACTCATTTTCTTTTATATGTTTTGTTACATAAGTCATGTTTGTTATGAATAGGTTGCATCTTATTCATATACATAATGATATAAAGTTCTTAAAGATTACTTTTAATCTTCAAATGAGAATTATTCTTGAATGGATACGATGGGGAATGAATCTCATCGCGTTCGTGGAGACGGTAGTCCGTATGTACGTACGAGCGGCAATATCATTCTTTTGATATTAAAATAATATATAATTGGATGTTATATCATATATACAAAATCATTATCATGTTATATTTATTATTTACATGAATTACACATCATTATTATAACCATCCAAATAATAATATAGTGAATAAAAATTACACCACGACGTGGAGACGGTAAGCCGTACGTACGCACGTATAGTGACATGTAATTCAAAGGATGGATAGAATACTGAATATGGTTGTACCATATTTATAATAACATCACAGTATATAGAATATACTAGAGTTATTATTTTATAATGAAAATAAAAAAGAAATAAGAAGTTGAAGAAGAAAGGAACTTGAAAGAGGGTGGTGAAAACATTACCTCTTCTTTGGGTTCTTCCTTTTGATTTGATCAAAAGGGCTCCTTATGTTAGATTTCATACTAAAGTAAGGACTCTAGGATGAAGGGAGGATATTTGAGAGGGTTTTTGGGAAGTGGTTTATCGATCCCAAAGGCTTTATGGTGTGATATTGAGAGAAGGGGGAGTGCCCTTTTATAAGAGGGGTGAGGGGCACCTTTAGAAAAGCTAGAAATACGATTTTATAATAAATTCAAATTCGGTTTATAATGGCTCCAAAGTGAATTATTTAAAGGTTAAGGTGGGGATAGGTCTAAAACCACTCAAACAATAGGTTTTGGATAGGTTTGAGTCACTTAATTACCCTTATATTTTAGTTTTAACTCTTAGTTAATTAGTTTGACACGTACCATGTCTCTTTTTATTTTTATATTATATAGTCAATAAACATACTATAAACTTCCAAGAGACCCCCAAGTGGTTAATTAATGATACACCTATCATTATTTAAGTCTCTTGTCTGAACTTTAGATATTTAGGAATGGAATATAAATTAATAATATAAAATTTGTTTAAAAAACTCTTTTATGTCAATTTTGACACTATTCGGTATTTTGTTTTTGATAATTTCATAACAGCATTTTTACTTCGAAAACAATTTATATAATCAGTCCTAATATGTCATATTAAACTAGAAAATTAGTGGAATTCATAAAAAATCTCAAATTACATTTATTTTGATATTTATAATATCAATTATTTTAATATTTCATTAATTAGGTAATTACTCCATCACCATTGTGTCGTAAATAAATTAAATTAGTTAATGTCTAAAAATTATAAATAAAAACCAATTATGTATAAAATCATTTTAGATTTATAATGAATATTTATAATCTAATTATGTTATATATAACCCTATATTAAAAATGTTTTAGTAACTAAACATTAATTTTAACTCTTTTAACTCTTCTTTGAATTATATAATAATAAATGTCCTAATCTAATTAAAGTGGACCTAAATGATAATATTTTATTCCTAAGGTTGTTTTTGGTCGAGATAAACTTGTCCAATAGAATTAGGACATGTTTTAGGGTAATATTAATATCAAGTTTACCCTTAATTACCCTATTTACTTTTAACCGTGGTAAATAAAAGTAAAAAGTTACTATTCACCAAAAATTATTTTTATCTTATTGAACCAAATTTTACTCCTTAATATTAAGTGTGTCTCTTGGATTTTCAAAATTACACTCACAGAAGTGGTAAAATTATGATTTATGAGAATTTCCAAATTATCTAAAGAGGTTGGTAAAAGACGGTGAAAAGTTCCATAAAATTTTTATATATCTAAAATTATTCTAAACTAACTCCAATGAATTACATTTAACTTATATAGGTATTATGTATCTATTTTTACCTTAATTAAATTTAAATAAAATAAATAATTATTTAAATAAAAATTTGGTTTTAAACTATAACTCAGTGTTTTTTCACTATTCATAAAAAATTGAATGTTTTCAGAAAAATACCAAAAATTCACCCTAAGCTAATTTCGATATTCCAAATCCAAAAATGAAGTCCATTTTGAAAGACAAAACTTATAAAATTTCAAAAAGTGGGTATTACAATTCATAACGGCTAGTTTGATTGGTTGTGGTGTGTGTTATAACTCGAAGTTACGTTCAACACACGCTACTGTATTATTCAAAGAGAAGCGTACCGTAGAAGCTTGGGGTGTTACATCTCCCCTCCTTCAAATAATGTCATCCTCGAAATTTATAGAATAATATTGCATGAAAAGACATGGGTGGTTCTTCATCATAAGTTCCTCGAGTTCCTACGTTGACTCTTCCATCTTATGGTTTCTCTATAGAACTTTTACCAGACGAGTCGTTCGGTTTCTCATCACTTGTTCTCTTGTATAAAGAATCCTGATGGGCTCTTCACAATAAGACAGATCGGGTTTCAGTTCTAATTCCTTGTATGTGAGTACATGAGTTGGGTCAGGGATTTATTTTCTCAACAGCAATACATGGAACACATTGTGAACTTTGGAGAGACTTGGCGGAATTTCCAAACGGTAAGCTACAACCCCAATTCGTTCTAGAATTTTGAAAGGCCTGATGTACCTGGGACTCAATTTACCCTTCTTACCGAAACTTATAACTCCCTTCCATAGAGATATCTTCAAGAAAACATGACCTCCTACCTGAAATTCCAAATCCTTCCTTCGGTTATCAGCATATATCTTCTTCATACTTTGAGCTTCTTTGATTTGGTTTTGGATTACCTTTACCCTTTTCATTGTTTTGTCCACCAATTCTAGGCCTACAAGTTTTCATTCACCAACGTCATCGCAACAGGTTTGTGTGAGACATCTCTTTCTGTATAACGCTTCATATGGTGCGATATGAATACTCGAATGGAAGCTATTGTTATAGGAAAATTCTACCAGAGGTAAATATTGATCCCATATACCCTGAAAGTCAAGTGATCAAGATCTCAACATGTCTTCTAAGGTTTTAATAGTCTATTCTAATTGTCCAACTATTTGAGGGTGGTAGGAAGTGCTCAAACAAAGTTCAGTATCCAGGGATTTCTGAAGACTTTTCCAGAATCTTGATGTAAAATGGAGATCACAAACAGAAACAATCGATAGGGGTACTCCATGAAGTCTACCAACTTCATTAATGTATAGCCTTGCTAGACGTTCAAGTGGTAAATCTTCCCTTATAGAAAGAGAATGTGCTGACTTGGTAGGATGATCAACAATGACCCATATTTCATCGTTCCTTCTAGAGGTCTTTGGTAGTTCCATGAAAAAGTCCATCGTGATATTATCCCATTTCCACTCAGGTATGGGAAGAGGTTGCATGACTTCTCCAGGCTGTTGCCTTCCAGCTTTCACTTTTTGGAAAACCATACATATTGACACAAAATCAGCAATCCCCCTCTTCATGTTGTCCCACCAATAATGTTCCTTCAAATATCTATACATTTTGGTGCTCCCAGGGTGTATAGAGAAATTAGAACTATGAGCATCGTCCAACAATTCCCTTTTTAGATCAGGTATATTGGGAACACAAAGTATCTTCCCAAATTTCAAAATTCCATCTTCATACACAAAGTCACTCAATCTCCCATCATTCACATCTTTAATCTTCTTTTGAAACTCTTAATCATCAGTATGAGAACTCTTTATCCTTTATAGTAAATATGGTTTGGAAACCATTTAAAAAATCATTGATGTTTCAGCTTCCATGGTGATTCTCATATCCATCATTACTAAATCCAAGAAAATAGGATCCCTTTCAACTCTCATCTTAGTCAAAACTCCATGATACTTTATGCTCAAAGCATATTCCACCTTATTTGCCTTCCCCATGTGGTAGTGTATCATGTAATCATAATACTTGAGTAGTTTAAGCGATCGCCTTTGCCTCATGTTGAGTTCTTTCGATGAGAAAATGTACTTTAAACTCTCCTGATTAGTATATATCTAACATTTTTTAACATAGAGATAATGTTTCCATATCTTCAAAGTAAAGATTACAACAGCTAACTCAAGATCATGAGTAGGATAGTTTAGGTCATGACTTTTTATCTGTCATGATGCATAGAAAATAACCCTATCATTCTGCATAGGGATACAACCAAGTCCTTTCTTCGATGCATCACTATAAATAACGAACCCATCATTCCCAAATGATAGAGTCAATATAGGAGAGTTGAATAATATTCTCTTCAGTTTTTCAAAAAATTCTTCACACTATTTTTTCCAAAAAAATTTAACCCCTTTACATGTGATCTTTGTTAATGGGTTATCCAATCGAGCAAAATTCTGGATGAAACGCCGATAATAACCTGCTAAACCAATAAAACTGCGTACCTCAGTTATACTGGTCAAGGCTGGCCATTCTTGAATTTCCTTGGTCTTAGAAGGATCAATAGAGATTCCATCCTTAGAGACAATATGGCTAAGAAAAGAGATCTTCTGAAGCCAGAATTCACACTTGCTAAACTTCCCATATAATTCATGTCTTCTAAGAGTCTTCTGGATAATGCGCAAGTGATTTTCATGATATTCATAGCTTTTGGAGTATTCCAAGATATCATCAATAAATACTACCACAAATTCATCGAGATATTCCTTGAAAACTATATTCATTAGATCCATGAATACAGAGGGTGCCTTAGTCAGCCCAAAAGGCATTACTGTAAACTCGTAATGCCCGTACCTGGTTTGAAATTCTATCTTCGGAATGTCTTCCTTCTTCACACACAACTCATGGTATCCAGATCGAAGGTCAATCTTAGAAAGGTATTGAGCTCCATGCAATTTGTCAAATAAATCATCAATGCGAGGTAGGGGATACTTGTTCTTCATTGTTATATCATTGATTTACCTATAGTCGATACATAACCTCATAGACCGATCATTATTCTTAACAAAAAGTACAGGGGCTCCCCATGGTGAAACACTAGGGCCAATAAATCCCTTATTACTCAATTTATCTAGTTGTTTCTTTAGTTCCCTTGATTTCACATGGGCCATTCTATAAGGGGTCTTCGATATGGGCCTTGATCCAGGAAATAAATCAATGGAAAACTCAACTTCTCGTTCTGGAGGATGTCTAGGTAAATCCTCCAGAAACACATCTACATATTATTTCACAATAGAAACATCTTCTATTTGAACATTCCTTTCATCACCCACAATCATTTAATTCTCTTCCTCCACAATAATTGAATTTAGTTGAGTTACTGAGGGTGGATCTAGGTAAGAATTTGGTGGTTATGATTCCTCTCTAAAGATAATGTGTTCCTTATCATCATCATCAAAAATAGTAACCTCCTTGTTCTTACAATAAATTTTTGCATCATGGTCCGAAAGCCAATCCATACCGAGGATTATATCAAATTCAATCATAGGTATGGCGATGAGATAAGAAAATAAATAACATTTATGTGCTCTAATGGGAACTGATTCAAAAAAAATTATTGCAATGATACTTACCTTATGAGTTTGAACTGAAAAATCCCTTGTTAAATCAAATTAGAAATATCTAACTTTTTTAGCAAACTGGGAAGATATGAAACAATGCGATGATCTAGAATCAAATAATGCATTTTCTAAACTTGAAGAAACCATTAAATTACATGCCACCACGTCTTTCAGAGCTTCTACCTCAGCAGTAGTGATAACATAAGATTGGCCTTGATCCCTTGGCCTTTTCTGAGGTAAGTTCACCTAACGCTTTGGACATTCATTTTCATAGTGTCCCATCTCCCTACAATTGTAGCATTGGACATCGGTAGCTTCCTTCTTCCCCTTGCAATCACGAGCTTGATGGCCTCTTTCAACACACTTATAACAGACTCCCTTTCCTTTTAAGAAAGTTCTGGGGTGTTTCTTCACACATTTAAAGTAGGATAGATATTCAACTTTTCCCTTCTTCCCCTTATTTCCATTCCCAGAGTGATCATCAGATCTCTTCTTCTCCTACTTTTCTTTAAAGTCATAAGACATTGAGAATTCATTTTCTCTCTTGATAGCACCTCAGAAAATATCTTCATACAATGAGAAGGTTTGTGAGACTAATTCTTGATAGAGAAACGGTTTTAACCCATCAAAGAAACGATCAATCTTACTTCTTGGGTTACATATATAATCTCCAGCATACCTTGATAACCTTGTAAAGTTATCCTCATACTTTGTGACATTCTCATCCTCCTTTTGTCTCAGACCCAGAAATTGACTTTCCATATATGCTCGATGGTCATGAGGAAAGTATTTTTCTAAGAAAAGTTCTTTGAATTCCCTACATTCCATATTTGATACTTCCTCATCATCATTTTTGTTTTGAATCAAGGACCACCATTGATCAGCATCTCCAGTGAGGAAGTAAACTACCATGATAACTTTTTCACTTTCACTACTCCCCAAAGGATGAAATATTTTCTCTAGGGAATTTATCCATTTCTCAGCTACTAAGGGATTTTTACTCCCATTGAATGTTGGTGGTTTTTTCCTCATGAAGTGATCTAACATTGATCCTCCACGCTGAGGATTAGGGTTCTCCATACAGGTAAGGTTTTTATTCATAACCTGAGTGGGTTGTCCGAGTATGGTGATTAGCTGACCAGCACCGGTTGCATCACCAGCTCCACTATAATTATCTTGAGTAGGAGGGAAATTCCTACATGGATTGCATGCATTGATACAGTTTCTATTTCTTCCACTAGGCTCCATTACTAAACAATGGCATAAACTAGATCAGTTTATGAATCAAAATACATAATTCCATACTTGTAAAACACTTAACATAAATTGAACTATTTATGGATATAATCCATAATCATAAAAATGTTTTCTTTGAGGAATTATATACTCATAAACCCTTCATAATGGTTTTTAAAGAAAATGAGAATTATCCTTAGCATATCCCCTGGGAGTCTCGTAACCAAGAGTGCACCAAGGCCTGTTGTCGTGCACCCGTTCCTGTTCGACTCTAGATCAAAGTGGTGTTTTTGGGTTTTACCCCTAGGTAAATCTGTGCCAGAGCCGCCTCTACCTGCTCGTATCCAAACAGGGATGTATTTCTCCGAAAACTCACAAAATCTCTACAATACCAAAATTCTAGGAAGTTCTTCTATACTAATACTCAAAGTCTATCTGAGGGCTATGTGCTCTAATCAGATTTTATCAAAATCTAGCTTCCAAGGTTTGTACTAAAATTCCTCTGATACCAACTATAACGCCCTGACCCTAGTTACCTAGAGTCGGTGCATTATTACATAATATTGGCATGATCACAAAATATCAAGTCTCGAAAGACCGATTAGTTCAGCAGCCTTGGAATAACTAGATACATTCATAAAGTTTACATTACATCATAATGTGAAAACTACTACTACAACATCTTGTCATCATATCCCTTCATACTATCCCTACAGGTCATTCATAAATTAATTCTTCACATCCTAGGAAAAATAAAACATTGAAAGGGGGATCTCAGATGCTCATTAAGGATAACAATATAGCAGAAACTTTTATAAATAAGCATAAAAAGTTAAGGCAATGTATAACTAAAACAAAAGGCTTTTAAACATGAACTTCAGCATAATATGGAAAATATAAAATGAAATAATTCCATTTACTTATTAACATGGATATTCTACTAGTCTAATAATCACATGCAATATCAATAACCACTTTAATAATGATGGAATGCATAATTCCAGACTATCATAACCACGTAGCCAAGGCCTCGTGCCAAGACTACAAATAAGATTTTGTCAAGGCCTTGTGCCAAGACACTAGTATTTCTCCTGAGACATACCGATTCATCGAGGATATATAGTGGGATCCACCCGTCACTTATTAAGTCCAATTCATCCTCATATGAACATTTTTAAACATAACATAAACATTCGTATTAAAACTAGCATAAGAAATGTCAATACTTTCTCCATAAAACATGAATGGTATAAAAATAACACATCCACAGTCAAACATATCAAAAAACCTTCAATAAAATATGGATGTTTTGTATAATAATAAATCAACTTCAAATAAGATTAAAATCCATCAATGGATATTGACATAGATGAAATCAAAACTATTTGAGAGAAATATCTATTTTTTTGAAATCATTTAAAAGTCACAAAATTATAAAAGAAAACATTTTATTTAAAAATATTCTTATAAGTTTATAAGGGAAGCATCGAAGATTTTATAACGACGGAAAATAGCCGCACCCGCCGTATAAGTTAAAAATACATTCTTACCTTAATTTTGTCTAAAAGGATAAAAAGGAACTTGTTTGGAAAACGACGAAAATATTCCTTTATAAACTTCTTATAAAAAGTCAAACAAGGGTATACATGAATTTAAACCATGTTCTGTAAAATAGTAAGAATGTTTTGAAATATATTTTTAAGAAACTTGGATGTGGATGATAAAGAGGTCCCATTAGACAATTACGTATAAACAACCTTAGATAATGAAGATATTTTGAAATAAAGCCTTACCATGTAATTTTCCTTAGTCGATGTTATGTTAACCTCCTATATAACTGGTAAATTTTTGTTATTAAATTATACAAGAACCATATACATAATTATGATATCATATATGATCTTCTAATAATTCTTTGTTAATAATATTTTAGTATTATCTTCGTTTGAGGTGTTAACTAACTCGTTTTATTTTATATGTTTTGTTACAGAAGTCGTGTTTGTTATGAATAGGTTGTATCTTATTAATATCCAAAATGATATAAAGTTATTAAACATTAATTTTAATCATAAACTGATAATTAGTCTTGAATGGTTACGATATGGAATGAATCTCATCGCGTTCGTGGAGACCGTAGTCCGTACGTACGCACGAGCGACAATATCATTATTTTGATATTAAAATAATATATAATTGGATGGTATATCATATATACAGAATCATAATCATGTTATATTTATTATTATCATGAATTAAACATAATTATTATACCCATCCAAATAATAATATATCGAATATCTATTATACCACGATGTGGAGACGGTAAGCCGTACGTACGCACGTATGGTGACATGTCATTCAAAGGATGGATAGAATAATGAATATGGTTGTACCATATTTATAATAACATAAAAAATATAGAAGATACTATATTTATTATTTTATAATGGAAATAAAAAAGAAATAATATGTTGAAGAAGAAAGGAACTTGAAAGAGGGTGGTGAAAACATTACCTCTTTTTCAGGTTCATCCTTTGGATTTGATCAAAAGGGATCTTTAGGTTGGCTTTATTACTAAAGGAAGGACTCTAGGATGAAGGGAGGATATTTGAGAGGGTATTTTGGTAGAGTTTAGCCGAGCCCAAAGGCTTTAATGGTTTGAAATTGAGAGAAGGGGGAGTGCCGTTCTATAAGAGGGGTGAGGGGCACCTTCGGAAAAGCTAGAAATATTATTTTATAATAAATTCATATTCAGTTTATAATGGCTCCAAAGAAGATTATTTAAAGGTTAAAATGGGTATAGGTCTAAAACCACTCATCTAATAGGTTTTATACAGGTTTGGGTTACTTTATTAACCTTATCTTTTAGTTTTAACTCTTAGTTAACACTTACCAGGTCTCTTTGTATTTTTATATTATATTGTTAATAAACTTACTATAAACTTCCAGGAGTCCCCCAAGTGGTCTGTTAATGATACACCTATCATTAGTTATGTAGTTTGGCCGAACCTTAGATTTTTAGGAAGAGAATATAAAATAATAATATAATATTTGTTTTAAAAACCCTTTTATCTCAATTTTGACACTATTGGGTATTTTGTTTTTGATAATTTCATAACAGCATTATTACTTCGAAAAAAGTGATATAATCAGTCCTACTATGTCATATTAACCTAGAAAATTAGTGTAATTCATAAAAAGTCTCAAATTACATTTATTTTGATATTTATAATATCAATTATTTTAATATTTCATTAATTATGTAATTAATGCATCACCATTGTGTGATAAATAAATTAAATTATTTAATGTCTAAAAATTATAAATAAAATAAAATAATCTAGGAAATCTTATTATATTTCTAATGAATATTTATAATTGAATTTATCTTATGTATAACCCTATATTACTAATTCTTTAGTAATTAAACATTGATTTTAACTCTTTTAACGCTTCTTTCAATTAAATAATAATAAATGTCCTAATCTAATCCAAGTGGAACAAAATGATAATATTTTATTCCTAAGGTTGTTTATGGTCGAGATACACTTGTCCAATCAAATTAGGACATGTGTTAGGGTAATATTAATATCATTTTTATCCTTAATTACCCTATTTACTTTTAACCGTGTTAAATAAAAGTAAAAAGTTACTATTCACCAAAAATTACTTTTTTCTTATTGAACCATATTTTACTCCTTTATATTAACCGTGTCTCTCGGATTTTTGAAATTTCACTCAGAGAAGCGGTAAAATTAAGTTTTATGAGAATTTCCAAATTCTCCTAGGAGGTGGGTAAAAGACAGGGAAAAGTTCCATAAAATTTTTATATATCTAAAATTATTCTAAAATAGCTCCAATGAATTAAATAGAAATTATATAGGTATTATGTATCTATTTTTACCTTAATTAAATTTAAATAAAATAAATAATTATTTAAATAAAAATTTGATTTTAAACTATAACTCAGTGTGTTTTCACTATTCATCAAAAATTGAATGTTTTCAGAAAAATACCAAAAATTCACCCTAAGATAATTTCGATATTCCGAATCCAAAAATGAAGTCCATTTTGAAAGGTAAAATTTCTAAAAGTTCAAAAAGTGGGTATTATTATTCATAACGGCTAGTTTGATTGGTTGTGGTGTGTGTTAGAACTCGAATTTGCATACAACACAGTCCACTTTATTATTCAAAGAGAAGCGTACCGTGGAAGCTTGGGGTGTTACATTCTCCCATACTTTAAATAATTTTGTCCTCAAAGTTTCTAGAATACTACTGCATGAAAAGACTTGGTTGGTTCTTCATCATATGTTCCTCAGGTTCCCACGTTGCCTCTTCCATCTTATGGTTTCTCCATAGAACTTTTACCAGACCAGTCGTCCGGTTTTTCAACACTTGTTCTCTTGTATCAAGAATCCTGACAGGATCTTCACAATAAGATAGATTGGGTTCCAGTTTTAATTCCTCATACGTGAGTACACGCGTTGGGCCAGACATGTATTTTCTCAACAGTGATACATGGAACACATCATGAACTTTGGAGAGACTTGGCGGCATTGCCAAACGGTAAGCTACATCCCTAATTCATTCTAGAATTTCAAAAGGTACGATGTACCTGGGACTCAATTTACCCTTGTTACCGAAACGTATAACTCTCTTCCATGGAGATACCTTCAAGAATACCTTATCTTTTACCTTAAATTCCAAATCCTTTATTTGGTTATCAGCATAGCTATTTTCCCTACTTTGAGTTTCATTGATGTGGTTTTGGATTACCTTTAACTTTTACATTGTTTCCTCCACTAGTTCTGGGCCGACAAGTTTTATTTCAGCAACATCATCCCAATAGGTTTTTGTGAGACATCTCTTTCCATATAACGCTTCATATGGTGCCATCTGAATACTTGAATGAAGTCTATTGTTATAGGAAAATTCTACCAGAGGTAAATATTGATCCCACATACCCTGAAAGTCAAGTGAGCAAGATCTCAACATGTATTCTAATGTTTGAATAGTCCATTCTGATTTTCCATCTGTTTGAGGGTGGTAGGCAGTGCTCAAACTAAGTTCAGTATCCAGGGCTTTCTGAAGACATTTGCAGAATCATGAAGTAAAACAAGGATCAAAATCAGAAACAATCGATAGGGGTACTCCATGAAGTCTCAAAACTTCATTAATATATAGCCTTGCTAGACGTTCAAGTAGTAAATCTTCCTTTATTGCAAGAAAATGTGCTGAATTAGTAAGATGATCAACAATGACCCATATTTCATTGTTCCTTCTGGAGGACTTTGGTAGTCCCAGGACAAAGTCTATCTTGATATTATCCCATTTCCACTCAGGTATGGGAAGAGGTTGTATGACTCCTCCATGCTGTTTCCTTCCAGCTTTCACTTGTTGACAAATCATATATCTTGACACAAAATCAGCAATCTCAATCTTCATGTTGTCCCACCAAAAATGTTCCTTCAAATCTTTATACCTTTTGGTGCTCCCAGGGTGTATAGAGAAATTGGAACTATGAGCATCATCCAACAATTCCCTTTTTAGATCAGGTATATTGGGAACAAAAAGTGTCTCCCCAAATTTCAAAATTCCCTCTTTATACACAAAGTCACTCAATCTCCCATCATTCACAGCTTTAATCTTCTTTTGAAACTCTTCATCATCGGTCTGAGAACTATTTATCCTTTCTAGTAAAGATGGTTTTACAACCATATGAAAAAGCATTGATGTTTCACCTTCCATGGTGTTTCCCATATCCATATTTACTAAATCCATGAAATTAGGATCCCTTTCAACTCTTATATTGTTCAAAACTCCATGATCCTTTCTTCTCAAAGCATCTTCCACCTTATTTTCCTTCCCCGGGTGGTAGTGTATCATGAAATCATAATCCTTGAGTAGTTCAAGCCATCTATTTTTCCTCATGTTGAGTTCTTTTTGTGAGAAAATGTACTTTAAACTATTTTGATCAATATATATGTCACATTTTTCATCATAGAGATAATTTCTTCATATCTTCAAAGAAAAGATTACAACATCTAACTAAAGATCATGAGTAAGATAATTTTGGTCATGAATTTTTATCTGTCGTGATGCATAGGAAATAACCCTATCATTCTGCATAAAGACACAACCAATTCCTTTCTTCAATGCATCACTATAAATAAAGATCCCATCATTCCCCGATGGTAGAGTCAATAGAGGACCATTGACTAATCTTCTCTTCATTTATTCAAAACATTATTCACACTCTTTTTTCCAAACAAATTTAACCCCTTTATGTGTGAGCTTTGTTAATGGGTTAGCCAATAGAGCAACATTCTGGGTGAAACACCTATAATAACCTGGTAAACTGATAAAACTGCGTACCTCAGTTATACTAGTCGGGGATGGCCATTCTTGGATTGCCTTGGTCTTAGAAGGATCAATAGAGATTCCATCCTTAGAGACAATATGGCCAAGAAAATAGATCTTCTGAAGCCAGAATTCACACTTGCTAAAATTCCCATATAATTCATGTCTTTTAAGAGTCTTCCGGATAATGCGCAATTTATTTTCATGATCTTCATATATTTTGGATTATACCAAGATATCATCAATAAATACAACCACAAATTCGTTGAGATATTCATTGAAAACTCTATTCATTAGATCCATGAATACAGAGGGTGCATTAGTCATCCTAAAAGGCATTACTGTAAACTCGTAATGCCCGTACCTGGTTTGAAATGCTGTCTTAAAAATGTCTTCCTTCTTCACACACAACTAATGGTATCCAGATTAAAGGTCAATCTTAGAAAGGTATTGAGCTCCATGCAGTTTTTCAAATAAATCATCAATGCGAGGTAGGGGATACTTGTTCTTTATTGTTATAGCATTGATTTCCCTGTAGTCGATACATAACCTCATAGATCCATCTTTCTTCTTAACAAAGAGGATAGGGGCTCCCCATGGTGAAACACTAGGGGGAATAAATTCCTTATTACTCAATTCCTCTAGTTGTTTCTTTAGTTCCACTAATTCCACAGTGGCCATTCTATAAGGGGTCTTCGATATGGGCCTTGATCTAAGAATTAAATCAATGGAAAACTCAACTTCTCATTCTAGAGGATGTCCAGGTAAATCTTCCAGAAACACATCTACATATTCTTTCACAATAGGTACATCCTCTATTTGAACATTCCTTTCCTCACCCATAGTCATTTCATTCTCTTCCTCCCCAATAATTGAATTTAGTTGAGCTATTGGGGGTGGATATATGTAAGAATTAGGTGGTGATGATTCAATCTAAAGATAAGGTGTTCTTTATCATCATCATAAAAAATAGTAACCTCCTTCTTCTTAAAATAAATTTTTGCATCATGGTCTGAAAGCCAATCTATACCGACGATTATTTCAAATTTAATCATAGGTATGATGATGAGATCAGCGGATAAAGGAAATTATGTACTCTAATGGGGGCTGATTCCCAAAACTTTATTGCAATGATACTTCTCTTAGAAGTTTCAACTGAAAACTCCCTTGTTAAATAAAATTGGAAGTATCTAATTTTCTTAGAAAACTGGGAAGATATGAAACAATGCGATGATCCAGAAAAAAATAATGCATTTTCTAAACTTGAGGAAACCATTAAATTACCTGCCACCACATCTTTCGGAGCTTCTACCTCACTAGTAGTGATAGAATAATCTTGGCCTTGATCGCTTGGCCTTTTCTGAGGTAAGTTCCCCTGACGCTTAGAACATTCATTTTCATAATGTCCCATCTCCCGACAATTTTAGCATTGGACATCAGTAGCTTTCTTCTTCCCCTTGCAATCACGAGCTTGGTGACCTTTTTAACCACACATGAAATAGACTCCCATTCCTTTTAAGCAAGTATCAGGGAGTTTCTTCCCAAATTTATTATAGGATGGATATTGAACTTTTCCCTTATTCACCTTATTTCCATTCCCATAGTGATCAGCGGATCTCTTCTTCTCCTGCTTTTCTTTAAATTCATAAGACATAGAAAATACCTTTTGTTTCTTAATAGCACATGAGACAATATCTTCGTACAAAAAGATGTTTTGGGAGACTAATGCTCGATGGAGAAATGGTTTTAACCCATCAAAGAAACAATGAATCTTACTTCTTGGGTTACGTATATAATCTATAGCATACCTTGCTAACCTTGTAAAGTTAGCCTCATACTTTATGACATTCTCATCCTCCTTTGTCTAAGACTCATAAATTGACTTTCCATATCTGCTCGATGGTCATGAAGAAAGTATTTTCCTATGAAAATTTCTTTGAACTCACTCAATTCCATATTTGATACTTCCTCGTCATCCTTTGTGTTTTGAATCAAGGACCAACATTGATCAGCATCTCCAATGAGGTGGTAAACTGCCATGATAACTTTTTCCCTTTCACTACTCCCCAAAGCCTGAAATATTTTCTATAGGGAATTTATCCATTGCTCAGCTACTAGGGGATTTGTACTCCCATTGAATGTTCGTGGTTGTTGCCTCATGAAGCGATCTAACATTGATCCTCCATGTTGCGGATCAGGGTGCTCTATATGGGTACAATTATTATTCATAACCTGAGTGAGTTGTCCCAGTATGGTGATTAGCTGATCAACACCAGTTGCATCACCAGCTCCAATATAATTATCTTGAGCAGGAGGGCAATCACTACATGGAGTGCATGCATTGATACAGTTTCCATTTCTTCCACTAGGCACCATTTCTAAACAATGGAATAAACTAGATCAATTTATGAATCAAAATACATAATTCCATACCTGTAAAACACTTAACATAAATTGAACAATTTATGGATATAATCCATAATCATAAAAATGTTTTCTTTGAGGAATTATATACTCATAAACCCTTAATAATGTTTTGTAATGAAAATGAGAATTATCCTAATATTATCCCCTTGGAGTGTCGTAACCAAGAGTGCAGCAAGGCCCATTGTCGTGCACCGGTTCCCGTTCGAGTCTAGCTCAATGTGGTGTTTTTGGGTTTTACCCCTAGGTACATCTATTCCAGAGCTGCCTCTACATGCTCATATCTAGATAGAGATGTATTGCTCAGAAAACTCATAAAATCTCTATAATACCAAAATTCTAGGGAGTTATTTTATACTAATCCTCAAAGTCTATCTTAGGGCTATGTTCTCTAATAAATGGTTATCTAAATCTAGCTTCCAAGGTTTGTACTAAACTTCTTCTGATACTAACTGTAACGCCCTGACCCCAGTTACCCAGAGTCAGTGCATTATTACATAATATTGGCATGATCACAAAATATCAAGTCTCGAAAGACCGATTAGTTTAGTAGCCTTGCAATATCTAGATACATTCATAAAGTTTACATTACATCATAAAGTGAAAACTACAAATACAACATCTTGTGTTCATATCCCCTCATACTACCCCTACAGGTCATTCATAAATTACTTCCTCACATCCTGGAAAAAATAAAACATTGAAAGGGGTGAGCTCAGATGCTCAGTAAGGATAACAATATAGTGGAAACTTTCATAAATAAGCATAAACATTTAAGTCAATGTATAACTAAAACAAAAGCCTTTTAAACATGAACTTCAGCATAATATGGAAAAGATAAAATGAAATAATTCCATTTACTTATTCACATGGATATTTTAATATTCAAATAATCACATGCAATATCAATAACCACTTTCATAATGATGGAATGCATAATGCATGACTACCATAACCACATAGCCAAGGCCTCGTGCCAAGACTACAAATAATATTTTGTCAAGGCCTTGTGACAAGACTCTAGTTTGTCTCATGAGACCTACCGATTCATCGAGGAGCTGTAGCGGGCTCCACCCGTCACTTATTAAGTCCAATGCATTCCTCATATGAAAAGTTTTAAACATAACACAAACATTCGTATCAAAACTAGCATACAAAATTTCAATACTTTCTCTATAAACCATTAATGGTATAAAAATAAAACATCCATAGTCAAAAATATCACAAAACCGTCAATACAATATGAATGTTTTGTATCATAAAAAATCAACTTCAAATAAGCTTAAAATCCTCAAAGGATATTGACATAGATGAAATCAAAACTATTTGAGAGAAATATCACTTTTTTTGAAATCATTTAAAAGTCACATAATTAAAAAAGAAAAAATTTAATTTTAAAATATTATTATAAGCTTGTAAGGGAAGCTTTGATGATTTTATAACGGAAAAAATATCCGCACCCGCTATATAAGTTAAAAATACATTCTTACCTTAATTCTGTCGAAAAGGTTAAAAAGGAAGTTGTTTGGAAAACGGAGAAAAGATTCATTTATAAAATTGTTATAAAAAGTAAAACAAGGGTATAAATTACTTTAACAGATATTCTGTAGAACAGTAAGAATTTTTTGAAATATATTTTTAAGAAACATGGATGTGGATGATAAAGAGGTCCCAGTAGATAATTACGTAGAAACAACCTCGGATAATGAAGAGATTGTGAAATAAACCCTTACCTTGTACATTTCCTTAGTCGATGGTATGTTAACCTCTTGTATAATTGTAAAAACATTGTTGTTAAATTATATAAGAACCATATACATAATTATTTTATCATATATGATATTCTAACAATGGTTTGTTAATAATATTTTAGTATTATCGTCGTTTTGGGTGTTAACTTACTCGTTTTCTTTTATATGTTTTGTTACATAAGTCTTGTTTGTTATGAATAGGTTGTATATTATTCATATCCAGAATTATATAAAGTTCATAAACATTACTTTTAATCATCAAATGAGAATTATTCTTGAATGGATATGATGGGGAATGAATCTCATCGCGTTCGTGGAGACGGTAGTCCGTACGTACGCACGAGCGACAATATCATTATTTTGATATTAAAATAATATATAATTGGATGGTGTATCATATATAAAGAATTATTATCATGTTATATTTATTATTTACATGAATTAAACATCATTATTATACCCATCCAAATAATAATTTATTGAATAACAATTACACCACGACGTGGAGATGGTAAATTGTACGTATGCACATATGGTGACATGTCATTCAAAGGATGGATAGAATAATGAATATGGTTGTACCATATTTATAATAACATCATAATATATAGAAGATACTGGAGTTATTATTTTATAATTGAAATAACAAAGAATGAAGAAGTTGAATAAGAAAGGAACTTGAAAGATGGTGGTGAAAACATTACCTCTTCTTCAGGTTCTTCCTTTTGATTTGATCAAAAGGGCTATTTAGGATGGATTTATGGCTAAAGAAAGGCCTATAGGATTAAGGGAGGATATTTGAGAGGGTATTTTGGGAATAGGTTTGTTGAGCCCAAGGGATTTTAAGGTGTGAAATTGAGAGAAGGGGGAGTTCCCTTTTATAAGAGGGGTGAGGGGATCCTTTGGAAAAGCTAGAAATATTATTTTATAATAAATTCATATTAGGTTTATAATGGCTCCAAAGTGGATTATTTAGTGGTTAAGGTGGAGATAGGTCGAAAACCACTCAACCAATAGGTTTTAGATAGGTTTGAATCACTTTATTAACGTTATCATTTAGTTTTAACTCTTAGTTAATTAGTTTGACACTTACCATGTCTCTTTGTATTTTTATATTATATAGTCAATAAACTTACAATAAACTTCAAAGAGACCCCCAAGTGGTCCATTAATGATACAAATATCATTATTAAAGTCTCTTGGATGAAACTTATATTTTTAGTAATATAATATAAATTAATAATATAATATTTTTTTTAAAAACTATTTTATGTCAATTTTGACACTGTTGGGTATTTTGTTTTTGATAATTTCCTAACAGTATTATTACTTCGAAAACATTTTATATAATCAGTACTACTATGTCATATTAACCTTGAAAATTATTGGAATTCATAAAAAGTCAAAAATTACATTTATTTTGATATTTATAGTATCAATTATTTTAATATTTCATTAATTATGTAATTATTGCATCACCATTGTGTCATAAATAAATTAAATTATTTAATGTCTAAAAATTATAAATAAAATACCATTATTTGTGAAATAGATTTATCTTTCAAATGAATATTTATAATCAAATATATCTTACGTATATCCCTATATTAAAAATGTTTTAGTAATTATACTTTGATTTCAACTCTTTTAACTCTTCTTTGAATTAAAGAATAATAAATGTCCTAATATATTCCAAGTGGACCTGAATGATAATATTTTATTCCTAAGGTTGTTTTTGGTCGAGATACACTTGTCCAATAGAATTAGGAAATGTGTTAGGGTAATATTAATATCATTTTTACCCTTAATTACCCTATTTATTTTTAACCGTGGTAAATAAAAGTAAAAAGTTACTATTCACCAAAAAATTATTTTTATCTCATTGAACCACATTTTACTCCCTGAAATTAACCATTTCTCTCAGATTTTCGAAATTCCACTCATAGAAGCGGTAAAATTATGTTTTATGAGAATTTCTATATTCTCCTAGGAGGTGGGTAAAAGACGGTGAAAAGTTCCATAAAATTTTTATATATCTAAAATTATTCTAAACAAACTCTAATGAATTACATCGAACTTATATAGGTATTCTGTATCTATTTTTACCTTAATTAAATTTAAATAAAATAAATAATTATTTAAATAAAAATTCCATTTTAAACTATAACTTAGTGTTTTTCACTGTTCATCAAAAATTGAATGTTTTCAGAAAAATACCAAAAATTCACTCTAAGCTAATTTTGATATTACGAATCCAAAAATGAAGTCTATTTTGAAAGATAGAATTTATAAAAGTTCAAAAAGTGGGTATTACTATTCATAACAGCTAGTTTGATTTGTTGTGGTGTGTGTTAGAACTCAAAGTTGCGTACAACACATGCTACTATATTATTCAAAGAGAAGCGTACCATGGAAGATGGGGGTGTTACATTCTCCCCTAATTCAAATAATTTCATCCTAGAAATTCTTAGAATACTACTGCATGAAAAGACTTTGGTGGTTCTTCATCATAAGTTTTTCGGGTTCCCACATTACCTCTTCCATCTTATGGTTTCTCCATAGAACTTTTACCATACAAGTCGTCCTGTTTCCTAGCACTTGTTCTCATATATCAAGAATCATGAAGGGCTCTTTGCAATAAGATAGATCGGGTTCCAATTCTAATTCCTCGTATGTGAGTACATGCGTTGGGTCATGCATGTATTTTCTCAACTGTGATACGTGGAACACATCGTAATATTTGGAGAGACTTGGCGGCATTGCGAAACGGTAAGTTATAGCCCCAATTAGTTCTAGAATTTCAAATGGTCCGATGTACCTGGGACTCAATTTACCCTTCTTACCGAAACATATAACTCCCTTCCAGGGAGATACCTTTAAGAAAACATGATCTCATACATGAAATTACAAATCCTTCCTTCGGTTATCGGCATAGATCTTCTGCCTACTTTGAAATGCTTTGATGTGGTTTTGGATTACCTTTACATTTTCCATTGTTTCCTCCACCAGTTCTGGGCCTACAAGTTTTCTTTCACCAACGTCATCCCAACAGGTTGGTGTGCCGAATCTCTTTCCATATAACGCTTCATACGGTGCCATCTGAATACTTGAATGGAAGCTATTATTATAGGAAAAATCTACCAGAGGTAAATATTGATCCTATATACCCTAAAAGTCAAGTGAGAAAGATCTCAACATGTATTCTAAGGTTTGAATAGTGCATTCTGATTGTCCATCTGTTTGAGGGTGGTAGGCAGTGCTCAAACAAAGTTCAGTATCTAGGGATTTCTGAAGACTTTTCCAAAATCTTGAAGTAAAACGGGGATCAAAATCAGAAACAATCAATAGGGGTACTCCATGAAGTCTCACAAATTCATTAATATATAGCCTTACTAGACGTCTAAGTGGTAAATCTTCCCTTATAGAAAGAAAATGTTCTGACATGGTAAGACGATCAATAATGACCCATATTGCATCGTTCCTTCTAGAGGTCTTTAGTAGTCCCATGAAAAAGTCCACCGTGATATTATCCCATTTCCACTCAGGCATGGGAAGAGGTTTCATGACTCCTCCAGGCTGTTTCCTTCCAGCTTTCACTTGTTGACAAACCAAACATCTTGACACAAAATCAGCAATCTCCCTCTTCATGTTGTCCCACCAAAAATGTTCCTTCAAATCTCTATACATTTTGGTGCTCCCAGGGTGTATAGAGAAATTGGAACTATGAGCATCATCCAACAATTATCTTTTTAGATTATGTATTTTGGGAACACAAAGTCTTCTCCCAAATTTCAAAATTCCATCTTCATTCACAAATTCACTCAATCTCTTATCATTCACATCTTTAATCTTCTTTTTGAACTCTTCATCATCGGTCTAAGAACACTTTATCCTTTATATTAATGATGGTTTGGCAACCATTTGAAAAAGAATTGATGTTTCACCTTCCATGGTGATTCCCATATCCATCTTTACTAAATCCATGAAAATAAGATCCCTTTCAACTCTCATCTTGGTCAAAAATTCATGATCCTTTCTGCTCAAAGCATCTGCCACCTTATTTTCCTTCCCCGGGTGGTAGTGTATCATGCAATCATAATCCTTGAGTAGTTCAAGCCATCTCCTTTGCCTCATGTTGAGTTCATTCTTTGGGAAAATGTACTAAAAACTCTTGTGATCGGTATATATCTCATATTTTCACCATAGAGATAATGTCTCCATATCTTCAAAGCAATGATAACAGTATCTAACTCAAGATCATGAGTAGGATAGTTTTGTTCATGAATTTTTAACTATCGTGATGCATAGGAAATAACCCTATCATTCTGCATAAGGACACGACCAAGTCCTTTCTTCAATGCATCACTATAAATAACGAACCCATCATTCATCGATGGTAGAGTCAATATAGGATAATTGACTAATATTCTATTCAGTTCCTTAAAACATTATTCACATTCTTTTTTCCAAACAAATTTAACCCCTTTACGTGTGAGCTTTGTTAATGGGTTATCCAATCAAGCAAAATTCTAGACGAAACGCCGATAATAACCTACTAAACCAATAAAACTGCGTACCTCAGTTATACTAGTCGGGGCTGGCCATTCTTAGATTGCCTTGGTCTTAGAAGGATCAATAGATATTCCATCCTTAGAGACAATATGGCCAAGAAAAGAGATCTTATGAAGCCATAATTCACACTTGATAAACTTCCCATATAATTCAAGTCTTCTAAGAGTCTTTAGGATAATGTGCAGGTGATTTTCATGATCCTAATAGCTTTTGGAGTATACAAATATATCATCAATAAATACCACCAAAAATTAATTGAGATATTCCTTGAAAACTCTATTAATTTGATCCATGAATACAAAAGGTGCATTAGTCAGCCCAAAAGGATTTACTGTAAACTCGTAATGCCCGTACCTGGTTTGAAATGCTATCTTCAAAATGTATTCCTTCTTCACACACAACTGATGGTATCCTGATCAAAGGTCAATCTTAGAAAGGTATTGAGCTCAATTCAGTTGGTCAAATAAATCATCAATGTGAGGTAGGGGATACATATTCTTTATTGTTATAGCATTGATTTCCCTGTAGTCGATACATAACCTCATAGATCCATCTATATTCTTAACAAAAAGGATAGGGGCTCCCCATGGTGAAACAATAGGGCGAATAAATCCCTTATTACTCAATTCCTCTAGTTGTTTCTGTAGTTACACTAATTCTACAGTGGGCATTCTATAAGGGGTCTTCGATATGGGCCTTGATCCAGTAATTAAAACAATGGAAAACTCAACTTCTCGTTCTGGAGGATGTCCCAGTAAATCTTCCAGAAACACATCTACAAATTATATCACAATAGGTACTTCCTCTATTTGAACATTCTTTTCCTCACCCATAGTCATTTTATTCTCTTCCTCTCCAACAATGGAATTTAGTTGAGATAATGGGGGTGGATCTAGGTAAGAATTATGTGGTGATGATTCTGCTCTAAAGATAAGGTGTTCTTTATCATAATCATCAAAAATAGTAACCTCCTTATTCTTACAATAAAGTTTTGCATCATGGTCCGAAATCCAATCCATACCAAGGATTATATCAAATTAAATCATAGGTAGGACAATGAGATTAGCGGATAAAGAACATTTATGTTCTCTAATAGGGACTGATTTATAAAACTTTGTAGTAATGATACTTCCCTTAGGATTTTCAACTGACAACTCCCTTGTTAAATCAAATTGTAAATATCTAATTTTCTTAGAACTAGGATGATATGAAACAATGCGATGATCCAGAATCAAATAATGCATTTTCTAAACTTGATGAAACCATTAAATTACCTTCCACCACGTCTTTCAGAACTTCTACCTCAGCAGTAGTGATAGCATAAGCTTGGCCTTGATCCCTTGGCCTTTTCTGAGGTAAGTTCCCCTGATGCTTAGGACATTCATTTTCATAATGTCCCATCTCCATGAAATTTTAGCATTGGACATCAGTAGCTTCCTTCTCCCCTTGCAATCACGAGCTTGGTGTCCCTTTTCACCACACTTGTAACAGGCTCCCATTCCTTTTAAGAAGGTACCGGGGTGTTTATTCCCACATTTACTACAGGATGGATATTAACCTTTTTGTTTATTCCACTTATTTCTATTCCCAGAGTGATCAACAGATCTATTCTTCTCCCACTTTTCTTTAAAGTCATAAGTCATAGAAAATTTCTTTTCTGTCTTGATAGCACATGAGACAATATCTTCATACAACGAGAAGGTTTGTGAGACTAATGATCGATGGGGAAATGGTTTTAACCCATAAAATAAATGATCAATAATACTTATTGGGTTACGTATATAATCTCAAGCATACCTTGCAAACCTTGTAAAGTTATCCTAATAATTTCTGACATTCCCATCCTCCTTTTGTCTCAGACTCAGAAATTTCCTTTCCATATCTGCTTGATGGTCATGAGGAAAGTATTTTTCTAAGAAAACTTCTTTGAACTCCCTCCATTCCATATTTGATATGTCCTCATCATCCTTTTTGTTTTTATCAAGGACCACCATTGATCAACATCTCCAGTGAGGCGGTAAACTGCCATGATAACTTTTTCCCTTTCACTACTCCCTAATGCCTGAAATATTTTCTCTAGTGAATTTATCCATTGCTCAGCTACTAAGGGATTGGTACTCCCATTAAACATTGTTGGTTGTTGCCTCATGAAGCGATCTAACATTGATCCTCCATGCTGTGGATCAGGGTGCTCCATACGAGTAAGGTTATTATTCATAACTTGGGTGAGTTGTTCCAGTATGGTGATTAGATGATCAGCACCAGTTGAATCACTGGCTCCACTATAATTATCTTGAGCATGAGGGAAATACCTACATAGAGTGCGTGCATTGGTATAGTTTCCATTTCTTCTACTAGGTGCCATTTCTAAACAATGTCATAAACTAGATCAATTTATGAATCAAAATACATAATTCCATACTTGTAAAACACTTAACATAAATTGAACTATTTATGGATAAAATTCATAATCATAAAAATGTTTTCTTTGAGGAAGTATATACTAATAAACCCTTCATAATGGTTTGTAAAGAAAATGAGAATTATCTTAAGCATATCCCTTGGTAGTGTCGTAACCAAGAGTGCAGCAATGCCCGTTGTCGTGCACCAGTTCCCGTTCGAGTCTAGATCAAAGTGGTGTTTTTGGGTTTTACCCCTAGGTACATTTGTTCCAGAGCCACCTCTACCTTCTCATATCTAGACAGGGATGTATTACTCGGAAAAATTACAAAATCTCTACAATACCAAAATTCTAGGAAGATATTATATACTAATCCACAAAGTCTATCTTAGGGCTATGTTCTCTAATCAGAGTTTATCTAAATATAGCTTACAAGGTTTGTACTTAAAATCCTATGATATCAACTTTAATGACCAGACCCCAGTTACCCAGAGTCGGTGCATTATTACAAAATATTTCCAGGATAACAAAATATCAAGTCTCGAAAGATCGATTAGTTTAGTAGCCTTGAAATAACTAGATACATTAATAAAGTTTACATTACATAATAAAGTGAAAACTACTACTACAACATCTTGTCTTCATATCCCCTTATACTATCCCTACAGGTCATTCATAAATTACTTCTTCACATCCTGGAAAAAATAAAACATTGAAAGGGGTGAGCTCATATGCTCAGTAAGGATAAAAATAGAGCAGAAAATTTCATAAATAAGCATAAACCTTTAAGGAAATTTATAACTAAAACTTTCATCATAATATGGAAAAGTTAAAATGAAATAATTCCATTTAATTATTCACATGGATATTCTACTCATCTAATAATCACATGCAATATCAATAACCACTTTCATAATGATGGAATGCATAATGCCAGACTATCATAACCACGTAGCCAAGGCCTCTTGCCAAGACTCAAAATATGATTTTGTCAAGGCATTGTGCCAAGAAACTAGTTTGTCTCATGAGACCTATCGATGCATTGATGAGTTATACCGGGCTCCACCCGTCACTTATTATGTCCAATGCATTCCTTATATGAAAAAGTTTAAACATTACATAAACATTCATATTAAAACTAGCATACGAAATGTCAATACTTTCTCCATAAACCATGAATGGTATAAAAATAACACATCCATAGTCAAACATATCAAAAAACCTTCAATACAATATGGATGATTTGTATCTTAATAAATCAACTTCAAATTAGCTTAAAATCTATCAAAGGATATTGACATAGATGAAATCAAAACTATTTGAGAGAAATATCTCTTTTTTTGAAATCATTTAAAAGTCACATAATTATAAAAGAAAACATTTACTTTAAAAATATTCTTATAAGCTTGTAAGGGAAGCTTCGATGATTTTATAAAGGCAGAAAATAGCCGCACCTGCCGTATAAGTTAAAAAGACATTCTTACCTTAATTCTTTCAAAAAGGTTAAAAAGGACCTTGTTTGGAAAACAACGGAATTATTCCTTTATAAACTTATTATAAAAAGTTAAAAAAGGGTATAAATGACTTTAAACCATATTCTTTAAAATAGTAAGAATGTTTTGAAATACTTTTTTAAGAAACATGGATGTGGATGATAAAGAGGTCCCGGAAGATAATTACGTATAAATAACCTCAGATAATGAAGAGATTGTGAAATAAACCATTACCTTGTACTTTTACTTAGTCTATGGTATTTTAAAATCTTGTATAATAGTTAAAAAATAGTTATTAAATTATACAAGAACCATATACATAATTATGATATCATATATGATCTTCTAATAATTCTTTGTTAATAATATTTTAGTATTATCGTCGTTTCGGGTGTTAACTTACTCATTTTATTTTATATGTTTTGTTACATAAGTCATGTTTGTTATGAATAGGTTGTATCTTATTCATATCCAGTATGATATAAAGTTCTTAAGCATTACTTTTAATCATAAAATAAGAATTATACTTGAATGGATACGATAGGGAATGAATCTCATCGCGTTCGTGGAGACGGTAGTCCGTACGTACGCACGAGCGATAATATCATTCTTTTGATATTAAAATAATATATAATTGGATGTTATATCATATATAAATAATAATTATCATTATATTTATTATTTACATGAATTAAACATCATTATTATACCCATACAAATAATAATATATTGAATAACAATTACACCATGATGTGGAGATGGTAAGCTGTACGTACGCACGTATGGTGACATGTCATTAAAAGGATGGATAGAATACTGAATATAGTTGTAACATATTTATAATAACATCACAATATATATAAGATACTAGAGTTTTTATTTTAGAATGGAAATAACAAAGAAAGAAGAAGTTGAAGAAGAAAGGAACTTGAAAGAGGGTGGTGAAAACATTACCTCTTCTTCAGGTTATTTATTTTGATTTGATCAAAAGGGATCCTTAGGTTGTCTTTCTGAATAAAGGAAGGCCTCTGGGATAATGGGAGCATATTTGAGAGGGTATTTGGGCAGAGGTTGGCCGATTCCAAAGGCTTTGAAGGAGTGAAATTGAGAGAAGGGGGAGTTCTCTTTTATAAGAGGGGTGAGGAGAACCTTTGGAAAAGTTAGAAATATTATTTTATAATAAATATATATTAGGTTTATAATGGATATAAAGTGTATTATTTAGAGTTTAAGGTGGTGATAGGTCTAAAAATACCCAACCAATGCGTTTTAGACAGGTTTCAGTCACTTTATTAACCTTATCTTTTAGTTTTAACTCTTAGTTAATTAGTTTGACACTTACCATGTCTCTTTGTATTTTTATATTATATAGTCAATAAACTTACTATAAACATCCAAGAGACCCCCAAGTGGTCCATTAATGATACACATATCATTCTTTAAGTCTCTTGGACGAACCATATATTTTTAGGAATATAATATAAATTAATAATATAATATTTAAAAAACAAACTCTTTTAGGTCAATTTTGACACTCTTGGGTATTTTGTTTTTGATAATATCATAAAAGAATTATTACAACGAAAAAAATTTATATAATCAGTCCAAATATGTCATATTAACCTATAAAATTAGTTTAATTCATAAAAAGTCTCAAATTACACTTATTTTGATATTTATAATATAAATTATTTTAAAATTTCATTAATTAGGTAATTACTGCATCACCATTGTGTCATAAAGAAATTAATTTATTTAATGTCTAAAAATTATAAATAAAATACCATTATGTAGGAAGTCTTTTTATCTTTCTAATAAATATTTATATTAGAATTTATCTTATGTATAAACCTATATTAAAAATGTTTTAGTAATTAGACTTTGATTTTAACTCTTTTAACTCTTCTTTGAATTAAATAATAATTAATTTACTAATCTAATCCAAGTGGACCTAAATGATAATATTTTTTTTCTAAGGTTGTTTTTGGTCGAGATAATCTTGTCCGGTACAATTAGGACATGTTTTAGGGTAATATTAATATCATTTTTACCCTTAACTACCCTATTTACTTTTAACTGTTGTAAATAAAAGTAAAAAGTTACTATTCACAAGAAATTATTTTTATCTTATTGAAGAAAATTTTAATCCTTTAATTTAACCGTGTCTCTTAGAGTTTTGAAATTCCACTCAAAGAAGCGGTAAAATTAAGTTTTATGAGAATTTCCAAATTCTCCTAGGAGGTGGGTAAAAGACGGTGAAATGTTCCATAAAATTTTTATATATCTAATTTTTTTTAAACTTACTCCAATGAATTACATTGAAATTATATAGGTATTATGTATCTATTTTGAAATTAATTAAATTTAAATAAAATAAATAATTATTTAAATAAAAATTCGGTTTTAAACTATAATCAATGTTTTTTCACTATTCATTAAAAATTGAATGTTTTCAGAAAAATACCATAAGTTCACCTGAAGCTAATTTCGAAATTCCGAATCCAAGAATGAAGTCCATTTTGAAAGGAAAAATTTATAAAAGTTCAAAAAGTGGTTATTACTATTCATAATGGCTAGTTTGATTGGTTGTGGTGTGTGTTAGAACTCGAAGTTGCGTACAACACACGCTACTGTATTATTCAAAGAGAAGCGTACCGTGGAATGTTGGGGTGTTACACTATTTTTATATAAGGGTTTTATTTATTTAAAATATTTATCTATGTGGTTTTATTTTTAAATTTATTTATTATGGGTTTTATTTTTATTGTTATGATTTTATAAGGGAAGGTTTTTAGTTTTGACAAACTATGTTGATTTGTAATACATACATATATATATATGTATAACTATCAAACTTTTAATAATTATTTTTAGAAATAATAATGAAAGAGGATTTAAAATTTATATTATTTAGATTATAAATATTAAATCATATTTTAATTCATGGATGTGTAGTGAGTTTAATTACTTGATTTGGTTACGTAATTATATTATATCCATAAAAATTATGTTTTAATAAATATGACACAACATAATTTATTATCAGAGTTTATAATTCATTATAATATTTGATCAGGTAATGAATTTTCTCAGTTATCGAAGTTTTTTTCAAACATGTACTCTGTGATAATGAATATTGTAAATTCAATGTCAATTATATAGATATATAATTATTGACATATTAATAATTTGTTATATTCTTTGAATGATAAAAGAAAAACATGTATATTTATGAGATAAAATTATTTCAGGATAAAATTATTTTCAATTCCATAGGATTTATAAATATATCAAGGTATATGTATATATATAATGATAAAATGTTTTTTTTCATGTATATAATTGTATTGATTTCTTCATAAGTTTTTTATAAAATTTATAATAAATTCACATAACATGCCATCTTAATATATTTAGAGTAAGGATGTTGCATTTGCATATAATCATGGTCATAGGACATACCTCTCATCCCTGATAATTTTGTGATTTTTTTTCAATTTTAAGGCTAACATAAAAATATATTAAATAGGAATATTTCTAGAAGTTTCAAGTTATTTGAATTAAAATGAATTCTTTTATAATTTTTATTTTTGAAACATGTTTATTTGTTACATAAAATTATTTGGAGAAAGAAAAACTATATATTCAATTTTGATTAAATGTTCATTAATTTAATTATTCATTTTATTAATGACTTAGAAATAAAGACAATAAATTTAAGTATGAGATGAATGTTTTCAGGATAATACATTAATTAAGAACCAAACATTTCAAGGTGGTATGGGACACTCTGTATCATTTAATGAATTTATTTCATCTATGATAAGATTTTAATAAATCAATATTGTATGGGACACATTGATTTAATGAAATAATTTTATTAGACATATGAGGAATGTATAAGAATTATTATATGATGGGTGAGGCCCGATATAGACTCTCAATGCATTGGTAGGTCTCATGAGACAAACTAGGTCTTGGCATGAGGCCTTGACAAAATGGTTTTGTATAGTCTTGGAATGAGGACTTGACAAAATGTTTATGATGTCCTGCATTATGGATTCCGTTATAATATTTCTAGTAATTTAAATTCCACGTGATTAAAAAATTAGTAAAATATCCATGGATAATGATCATTCTCTTATGATCCATTATTAATCAGTTTTAGAATTCCATATGGACATGGTTTAAATTTATATATATACAATATATACATGTTTTGAAATTCATTTATAAATAAGTATTGATATTTAGTTTCTAAACCATAATGATGAATGGAATCATTTTTATGTGAAATTATGAATAAGTATTATTTCATGTGTAAATTCATATCCACACCTCTAGCATGTCATAGAATGATTAAGTATGATCATTCCATATCTTATGGGGGACACTTCTTGATTTTTTGTTCAAGTGCGCACATGATTTTATAATGAATTCTATTTTTAACACCTAAATGATTTTAGGAATTTTAGAATTAGTTTATCCTAAAAGCTATTTTAGAATCTCTCAATGAAATAATGATGTCATTTTATAAGAAATGGAAATTTCATGTTTTAAAGAATGTGTTTTAACGAAATTTTTTATAGAATTTTTTTTCCATAATAGTCTTGTTTTAAAACCCCTTACCATGAATTTTTTTCTCACCCCATGTATTTTAAATTATTCTTAATGGTTTAGTGGAATTTCTACGATGAATTTCAAATGTCTAAGAGTTGCTTTGATGTTTCTTTTCTTAATTATTTTTAGACATTTTACATTTATATTTGTATGTAATATTAGATTCTATTTATATAGAACCTATGCTGGTAAAAGATCCTTTATTTTATGTGTTTTTGTGTATTTATTCAAGTATCTTTTTTAAAAAAATTACTTATCATTTTTAATGGATGATTTCAGTTGGTCTGGCTGAGGTCCTCACAAAAGGTCTTGAGCATTTTGGACAAGTATCGAAATAAAAGTGTTGTTGTTCATTATTATCCAAAATATCTTAATTACATGATCATAAAAGGAGAGATAATTAATGTTTTTCGGTAGTTTATAAACATATATTATGATTATATGATATTTTTATTTATTGTTCTTGTAGATGAAATTGGCGATGAGCATGTTTCAGCTATTTTTATCATGTAAATAGTTGAAACACAATTAAAAGGTTGATTTTTTATATTACCAATCTAGAAAAAAAATTAATTATTAATATCCAATATTATGGTTCCATTTACATATATTATTAGATGTTATCATAATTTTCATGTAGTAAGTTAAGATGACAAAATAAGAATATGTTACAATCTATGTGAGGGTAGGATATAGAAGGGATTATTTTGCTAAAATATCATTATCAAAATGTGTAAGTACTTTTGTAGATTTTATTAACATTTTGAATCATAATTTTGTAGAGTTATAAGAATAAGGTAAATGAAAAATAAAATTTCACGTATAAATAAATCAAATATTCTCTTGGTATGTTCGTTTATGGTGGTTAGTTTTACAATGATCACTTATTGATAATTTAATATATAGAATGAATAATTTATATTTTCAGAGTATAAATGGTGGCATAAATACCATATACATTCACATAACTCATTTATATAACCATCCTTGAATGGTTGTGATGAAAAAATAAACATGTTGTTCATGGAAGTGGTAGTCCGTACACATGCTTGAGCAACATTTTCATTATTTCAATTAAATCACATAGAAATATGTAATGGTGATAAAATCAATATAATAAAAAGTTAAATTAATTAATTATAATTATTTAATTATATAAACAAGGTAATTATGGGTTTGAAAGAGGGTTAATGAGAAGGATAATGAAGGATGTAAAAGTTTAAGTAGTACTTATGTTTAGAATTTGGATCTTCTTTTGAGGTATCCTTTGGAAATGAAGGAATTGTGGATCATTGATGAGGATGGAGGATAAAAAATGTGTATAGGAGATATAGTTGAATCATATTAGGTACATTTTCCTGGGAATTTATATTAGTGGTGTATCTTAATGTGGGTGTAAGTGACATCCTTTTAAAGGTGAAAAAGTGGGGAAAATCTTTGGAAAAGGTTATTATGTAAGGGATAATAATAGAATTTCATGAGAGTTATATGAGATAGGTGGGGAAATTTTGGTTATATATCTATGTATTAATTTACAACCTAAAAATGTATTATATATGGTATAACTATCAAAATGTTTTTTTAATTTCATGTTTCATTAGATTACCCAATTTATCACTTATTAATCTTGATCTAATATTAATCATGTTTATTAATTTACCATAAAAAATATAATATGAACCTTATTACCAATTTTTTTAATTTGAATTTGGAATCCATTAATTATAATTATATTTCTAAATATTATTTAAATAACATTTTAGATTACAACACATAATGTGTTAAAAAACTATTTTTGTAGAAAGAGACTCTTTAATCCTTATGTGTTTGTAATATATTATAACATTTCTTACCAATTAAATAAGTGTTAATATATTTTTATATAAGTTAAAATCAGAATATAAAAATTATTTTAAAATAGAAAATTTAATTTATATTCATTTTATTCATAAAGAATATCATTACTCGAAAAATTACCATTATATAATGGTAACTATTATTTTTCTTCATACCTTAATTTTGTTCCTAAAAAATTGAAATTATTACATAAAATTATATTTTTTATATAAAATATGAATAAAATTATAAAATAATGTTTTTAAAGTTTATAAATTAAAATCTTAATATTGGCGCATAAAATGAATTTTTAGAAAATTTGTGTTTTTAGGATTACAATTTATATATATTATAAATTTAACGAATACATTAACTTTCAATATATAATTTAGTTTATTTTAAAACAAATAAGATTTACATGTCTTATAATCAAATTGAAAAATGAATATTAAAATTTAAATCAATAATTAAAATAATGGACTGAAAATTGTTTTTGAATTAGAATAAAATGAAACTTTTGTTCTAAAATGTTGAATAAGTGTTTTATATGTTTTAAATAATATTTTAGTATACCTAGTTTTAATTTTAAATAAATATTTCATCAATTAAAAGGTTTTATAAAATTCGAAGTCTTTCCCGTATATAAATTGTGTCATAAAGTTTATAGTTTTGATAAAAACTAGAATTTCTAATATTCACATAAAAATAAATTATTTTTAAAAAATACATAATATTTATCATAGGATAATTTTATTAAAATGAATAAAAATAATGAAATTATTTTTATAAAATTAAAATTATAACATTTATAAATGTAGTGATTTGATAAAAACATTATATAAATAAAAAACTACTATTATTAAAAATATGACCTTTTAGAAGATTAGGTGTTCTTAATACCTTTGTGTATGAAATAATAATTCATTAAAATATTTAAATTTACTAGATATTTTATTATTTTTAAATTTTATTATTATTTTTCATCTAAGATGTCACGTCACATTTTAGATTAGTATTGTGTGTAAAGAATGCTATCGAACAAAACATTTATTGTACGAAAATATATAGTGAAATCCTGTATCTTTACAACATCAATATAAAAATAAAGTTTTATAAGGCATCATACATTGAAAAAAAAATCATTTGATGCTTCCTAATACTCACTTATTTCTTATTTTTTAAAAATAATTCAAATTATAAATCATTAAAATAATAAGCTTAAGAATAGATACATCATATGAATATTTATTATGATTAGTATAGGAATATTTATTTACCTACATAGCTTCATCAACTGGTACCTTTTCTATAATAATATTATCAATGACATATAATTTTTTTAATTGAGAATAATCCTCATGTAACTATTAAAAACTAGTAAATTACCACTTTTTGGAATTTAAAATTCTAAAAGAGATATCAAATATTTCTTGTATGAACTATTATTAGTTTCCTTTCAAAAATTATAATATATTTTTTTGAATGATTATCCTGTTTTATAAATGGGTTAAATATGTACGATTATAGAGTATTATTACACTAAAATGTTGAACACTCACATCATATCTATTAGTAATAAAATATCTATATTTCATAATACATTAAGTCAGATTTGGATATTATCTGACTGAATAGTTATTTAAGTAGAAAAATTTCATTTATAACTGTATGATAGCTAATAGAACAATAACTTGATTAGTTAAATATGATAAATTATTCTACTTTCATTAATTATAGATACTAATGTTTAGAGTCATTTGGAAATGTATAAATAAAATCATTGAGACAAATATAAAAATATTATTAAAATTTTCACTTATATTCATTACCTCTTATATAAGATAATTCATGGGTACTTAGATTTAGTAAAACCTACTAATTTATATGATTGGGATTTTAACAAGTTTTTACTTTGAAAAGACACTTATATATTGCCAATATATGGGGGTTTTAAAGATCCCAACATAATATTTATGCATCTCATGCTTACTACATCACATTCAATTCTGTATATATATACCTGATTCTAATGATTTAATTTATATATATCATGATCTCAACAAAATTTACATGTTTTAATAACATAAATTTATAACTCTTATAAAAAATAATTTGAGTTACAAATGAAAAATAAAAAATTAATTATGATATTCAAAAAAATATTCACATTCATAACATGAAAATGAAACATTAAACTAATTTCAGGTAATGGATTAAAATCATATGGAACCAAAATATTACTTAGGGAGAGATTCGGTATTAAAGGTAGTGAACCATAACATTAATATAATAGATACTAAAAAATAAAAATATTGGAACCCGGACCAAATGTCTCATTACCCATAGATATATTACTCATGAATGATTTTAAATTTCTATAATTATTGAAACAAAAAATATGTATAAATAATTATAATAACTCATTATATTATAATTATGAAAAAAATATAAAAAAATATAAATAAATAATATAAATATTATTTATATCTACTGTGAAACTCCGTAAAATGCATGAAATAATATTAATAATAATTAATCTAGATTATTTAAATTATAACCATTCAGTAAGGAAGGTTTTTAAAATATATTAACATAAATATTAACAATAAACTATAGATAGTTATATATTAGACTGTTTCCTATGATATTTGTCATATCTATATTGTTGACTATCACTTTTCAAGGGCACTATGATATCCTATTTCTCTGACCCATATATCATATCCATGGATATCATTTTTCACTTTCTAGGATTTAAAATATTATGTGATCGCAATTTTGAATTTTTATAACATTGAACTAATTTTAAATCATTAGGTATGATATCGATATATTATTTCCCATCTATATCATATAATAATAATTCTTTGCTATTAAATATTTTATAATAATGTCATATCACTAAATATGTTACGAAACTCTATTTTTATCCATGCAGTAACATAAAAAATGGTAAATGATATATCATATAACTAATTCTTTATATATAATAAAAATTAATAAAAATCATCCTCACTAACCAAAAACATATCATAACCAATGATATAAATATACCATAGTCTCTGATATCATGTTCTTCATATAACATATATTTTGTAAAGAATTAATAAATTTCAACATATTTTATTGTTTAAATCCCATACAACATAATATTTACTTTGACTTAATGTATGTAAAATAAAAAATGGAATATAATTTTAAACATCAATAACATTTGGAATTATAGTTTTTTGAATAATATATTTTAAAAATGAAAAAGATAACACATTTTATGATATAATCTCTTATTAATTATGATTTGATTATGATCATAAAGAAATAAAAATTTTCTTTCCTCTACATTTGATCAAACAACTATAGAATCGGAAAACACTTTATATTTATCTTTTTTATCAAGGCATGTTATCACCTATGCTATAAAGGAAGAGAGATAAATAGAGAGAGAGATCTTTATCTTTAGAATATTTCTAGTGGATGCATTGGATCAAGGTATGTTTCCAATTACATTTCCCTCCATTAAATAAAGGATTGTCTTGGAAACAAGTAGTCCCATAATGGTCAACCAATATTTAGACATGATTAAGTAAAATTTTATACTGTATAACATAAACCAAACCTCTTTTAATTCATATAATAGTTCATGAATTAATGAAACATTTTTAACCTATATAATCAAATGATGTGGATGTTGATAAAATATTAGGAAGTGAAATTCCTAAAAAAAATTAAATCTTGGTAATCAGATATCACATATCAAAGTAAAACAACATCCATGTATTTCTCTAGAAAATATAAATTATATGTCATTTTATGTTGTATTGTATTTTGTACATATATTTCACATTCAAAAAATTAATTGATAATATTAATTATTTTTAATATTGAATAAATTTATTATAATAAATTTATCATACCCACAAAATGAATTAAATCACATCATATGAGTATGATATTATTATTATATTAAATAAATTATTTTTTGTGATATCTTTTAGAAATATTTTTTAATATTTATACTGAATAATTTTTTTAAATTTTTATAGTTCATGTTTATAAGTAAAGCACTAACTTCAATGTATATAAATTTATAGTCAAAATAATAAAATTTTGGGTTAGTTCATATTGTTCTATTTTAGTCTAGTGGTAATGTTTTGGCCAAAATAAGTGATTTTTTGCAGTATATTATAAAAATATTTATAAAATAATAATTTTCACTTCAGTTAACAGAATAATTGATGTGAAAAAAAAGGTGAAATAAATAAAATTTAAATTATCTACATTCCATTTTTTAAAATAATCGACATGGAAAATGTTTTTTCACAATAATTTTAATAATTTCTGTTAAAATTTGAATTATTTTATAAACTATATTAGTAGATATAAAAATACAATAGTTGTAAATGAATCCACATTGACGGATTAATTTCAGTGATGGGTGTAGTCTTAGTTCGGTGGTAGGTGTTCGATGACAATGTTGTGTGGATGCAACATCGAGAAGGTGATATTCCACATCATGGTGCATAGCTATATATGGTTAAGAACATGGGGTATTAATTTATTCCTTTCTTGAATTTTTAATTCATGGATCCTTTTAGTGAAATTTTATTTCTTGGTGTGAACCACATGGTAGGAGTTTCTTTGTGTTTTTTTGAATTCTTAATTGGGTGTTTTGATAATTTTTAAGGTTCCGCATCAACCATAAAATTAGTTCCCTGAAAATACAAAAAATTTATATTTGTAGGAGGTCATATTAAAAAATTTAAATTAAAAAAAACTCTCAAAAATTTTGAAATGGTAAATTGTAAATATAAAAAATTATTATACTAATAGAAATAGAAATAAAGACACCATGATTAACTAAAATTGTTAAATAAATTGAATATATTGAAAATAAATTGAAAATGTAAAATTATATAATGTATTAGAATAATAAGATCTAGTCAAAATATATATGTTAATGGGAACTACTACCAAATCATTCCGAAATGATTAATAAAGAGGATGATAAAAGGCATTAATGCCCAATGGAACAAGTAAAATAAAATACACGATCTATTCCTACACATTTATATTTTCATATAAATAATATCCATTATTATTTAATATAGAACTCTTATCACCCAAAAAATACATAAATGTCAATGTACTAACCTTTTAAGTAGATAATGCTGATTTTTATTAAAGAATAAATTAAAAAAATGTTACATTTTACCCCTCTAAGGAAATTTTTTACAGAATAATAATGAACATAGTGATCTTTATTAATATCCCATCAGTGATCATGATATAGAAACTCAAATGAATTAGACTTAAATAGGATATTATGAAACATTTTCACATTTCATAATAAATATGTGAGTTATTAAAATGTCATCACCAATGAAAACATATTTTCTATCACCTCATCTAATATTCATAAATAAGAGGAATTACTAATAAAATTTATAAAAATATTGATTATATTTCTCCAATAACGTCAAATCATGCTAGGAAAAACAAAAGTATAAATTAGAGGAAGGATATATCTTTATTCAGTAGTTTAGAATATATTTTGGATTTGAGTTTCATATGATGAAGTTTTTGGATATCAATGGCTACCCACATTTAAAAAAATTAAAATTATATTTTTTATGATATATTATTTTTTATTTGAATATGTCATATTTACATTTAAAATGAGTTATTATTTTATATTATATTTAAATTTAATATTTAATCAAATATAAACATGTCATGTTTAATGGGCCAAACTCAAATATTATTTGGATTTTTTCATGTCAAATAATATCACAAAAGCATGTGTAATTATCAAAATATCAACTATTTAAATTATATATATATAAATATATATTATCAATTTGAAATTATTTAAATATATTTGGTTTGAATTAGATTTCATGACACATCATGTTAGGGGCATTCTAATGAATTTGAAATATAATTCCATTTTTATTTGAAAAATGAATTATTTTATATTTGGATAAACTCTTTTATTAGAATAATATTATCATTAATATAATATTATATATGATCTTAAGGAATTTTTTATCGTATAAAATAATTAGAAATTCCTATTACATAATCATATGAAATTGGTAATATTTTTTAACACATCAATGCCACATAATTTACAAATAATTTTGTGTGATCTTTATCCACCATAAGTGTTCGAATATTATCCTTTATTAAATATAATAAATTTTATATACAAAATATTTAACGTATTAATTTAATATTATACATCACAATAATTATCGATTCTCTATGTATACAAATTAAATTATATTAACACATTACTTTTTATTCATCTAAGAAAGGTTATGTATTGCTCCAATATTAATCAATTAAGTGTTTGAAGTTAATACTGATTTATCAATAGATAAAATCATTAATTATTTTCAGTATTCAAGAACAAAATTTTTAAAAAATAATATCTTCCTGAGTTACGAGGTCTTATATTGATTTGTGATGGTAATGAATTAAGCCTTATCAATTTTTTAGATATATCACCCTTTTCGGAACCCTTTTTTGGAAGGGAAAGAAAATTTACGAGAGAAGGTAGGAGTAGGATATTTGTTCTAGGAACTGTAGGGAATAATAAAAGTTGAACAAGAATGTTCATAGATGGAAAATTCCTTCCAGGGATAGAATCTTCATAGAGAAAATATAGGGATCATAAAAATTCTTTTAAATATGATAAAATATCAATGTGATAGAGGAGTTATTGGGACCTTAGGTGGTGAATTATCATATTCCACATCATTTGAAGAATGTAATGACACAATCCTTATTAAAATTTTCAACACCTATGAAAGGTAAATTTTTTTCATAATAAGAAAGAAAACCCATGATGACTATTATAGTGGGATGTATATGGTAAGAATTAAAAGGTCTGAAACTATTTTACTAAGAGTTATCAATTGATAACTATTCCTTCCATGGGGAATATCAACATGATAGGGATTTAGAGATGATAAATTAATGTATATTATTTATAATTAAAATAGTTTTTATGTAGGAAACAAGGTATTATTGATCAGCATGGAAATGTTTAGAGTCCCCAAGAATTATGACGCAATAAATTAATGTGGAAACCAATATTTTTATTGATTTATTTTCTATTCAAACTAATATGAAAACATGTAAACACCAATAACAAAAATAAATAATATATTTTTTGAAAAAAATTAATTGTTATAAGCCATTTTAAATTTCATTCATTTAATTTTTCTTCTTATTTCAATAAAAGAACCTAATAAATGTTTTAAAATACATATAATATGGTTTTAATTATACTATTAAAATTAAATTAAAGAGTTTTAAGAAAATTTAGCGATGAATCTTATATTTGAATATTATTAGATTTTATGCGACTTTAAAAATGTGCATTGAATCCAAGAAATATATATTTTTTATTTTCTATAATTTGTAACTCTATATTTTAATGATTTATCCATGCATAGTAAAAAATGATTTTTAAATATACACCAATTAATCTTTTAATTCAAATTTAGTTCATATTTTATGAAATACTAGGAAATAGTTCTACAATGAACCTACTGAAATTTATGTTCAAATCATTCACATTAACCTATTGCTTTCATGTGAATATTATATATTTTATTCACCTATTTATCAATTATTTTCCCTTATAATCTAAGTTGATATCTTAATATAACATAATTATTACCTTTAATGGGTCAAAAAATGAACATGAAATGGTTTTCACACAATTTTTTGTGTGGACTCCATGAATTAAATAACATGTCATGGATTTACAATAATATATTGGGAAGATAACTATTGATAATTTTGGAAATTATGTAATACTATGTAGCATGATAAATATTTGTTTATATCACAAAAAACATAAAAATGATAATAAATTGGAAGGGTAATGGAGTTTTGTGGCTTAAAATAAATAATATTTAATGAATTTTTAAATTAAATTAGGTAGATGATTGGAAATATTTACTATATTCACTCCAGGATTCTATAATGGAAATTTTTCAATAAATTCATAAATTTAACCATAAAATAGTGTTAAAAATAATATAATATCTAATCACACGTAAATAATTCATTGAAATGCATATTAAATGAACATTTTTACTGGTTTTATTAATATAAAATATTTTATAAAGACAATGGAAAAAAACTAATCTAGTCATAAAGTTGTTTTATGTGAAGTCAGGGTAAAAAATAATATTATAACTCATAATCCAATCTAATTATCTAAACCAACACCCATGTTATATTTTATTTATACCAACCATAACTATCCAAAATATTCAAACCTCCATAAGTAATAAAATCATTCATATTAATCATAAAGTCATTAATAATAATTTTATGTAACCAATTTAAGACACATAATTTAATGACATGTTAGACATACTTATGATCTTAATCTTAGATTATTCAAGATACCAATTTAAATTATATATATTAAATATCACAATAAAATTATAAATATAATATGATGAAACATAATACACTTGAGTTTATAATAATCCAACTATCATGCCACATAAAATAACATGATAATTTAAAGGAATATATATTTAAATGTCCCACTTGATGTAAAGTATCATATATTTAATTCACACTTCACATTATTTTATTTAGTATATAAAAAATTATGGAAACCATGTCTAAACTCATTTGGATAAATCTAACTTATAAATTTCCTCACATTTTTTGAAAAAACATTGTACAAAAAATCCTTTTTAAATTATCCTTTTGTGTGACCCTATGAAAATTTAAAATATTGATAATTATTGTGAGTTTCATATTAACTTCCATAATAAAAGAGTGTTTTAACGAAATAGATTACTATTACTAAAGTTACAAAGTGATCTAGTGAGATAATAATTAATCATATATATTCATACTATTTTTTCCTTAATCAATCTAGATATATCACATTATATAAGTAATAAATTCATACTATACATTTATCTAATAAAACAAATATTTCTACAACGAAAGGAATATCTTAATCATTTATAAGTCAACCCAACCATTATCAATTATTTTAGTTTACTTATAAATAAAAATAAATACATCCCATTTTATTCATCTGAGTAATATAGTACGTCACATGCCTTTAACTCAAAATTTCCATTCATCATATTATTCTTACTCTATCAAGGGAAAATTTTTCATACCAATTGTATAGGGGTAAAATACTATATTTTTTTAGAAAAATCATATTCATGATAAAAACATACACAATCACACAATGATTAGCTAGTTATTTAAGAATTCCCAATGATAACTATAAAAGTATGAAGGTTTGAAAGTAAAAAAACATATTATCCTTCGGTATTTGGGATTAAATTTAAGTATAATACATGAGTATAGTAATGAAATATATATATGAAATTCTATATAGTATAATCAAAAAAACTTTTACAAATAAAAATTCACATTTATTTCTCCTGAGTGAAATTGTTTTCTCCACAAGAGATTATATTCAAGATAATCATAATATATCATAAAAACTCATGTATTTCCATGATGATCAATGATTAAATAAAAACATTATTTTAATTCCAAGGGTTTTTTATCATTTTAAATCCTGTACAAACAAAAGGTATGAAAATTTAGTGAATTATAATTTTAAAATTTACATTAATTTTAAAACCATGATATACCGTATACTAAAATTATTTACATCAATGGTGAAACTTTAGGATATATAAACGATAGAACCATAAATATCATATCTAATACCAACTCATTTAATATGAAATAATATTAAATAGCCATAAATACTTTGTTATTTTAGTGATATTTTTATAGTAGTTTCTATATCAACATTTTGCCACAAAAAAAAGAATTTACAGTATCCCACACACTGAACTCTTTAATGAGATGGAGTTTAAAATGATTGAGTTTATAAACTTAGAGGGATCAAAGATTTTATACCCGAAACAACCATTATTTCATCTAAAACAACTTATGTTAGAAAATATTATAAATCAATGTATACCAAAACATGAAGCATTTATACCAAAATGATGCAGACCATGAATTTGAGCCCATGGTCTCCAAATTTTATTAAAAAAGAAAATAGATAAGAACCAACAATGGTGTACATCACATACCCCCCAACAACAAAGAGACCAATAATCCCCTAAAAAAAGCATGGCTCGATGGAACACAAAATCAAACCGAATCCTATCCTGAAAAGTCATCACCGAATATCTTGAAGCATTTATAGATTACAAGTTCGATTGTTCTGATATATATTTACTATACCTTTTTATAGGCATAGTAAAAAAAATTATCTACTTGAAAGTTTGAGATAAGTGATCATAAGAAAGAAATGTTACAAAAAATAAATTTTTATAAAAAATATAGTGAATGAGTCCCCAAATTTATTTATATATGTGTCTAATGGATTCCATATAGTGTAAAAAATTTAGATCACACCACATAAGTTAGTTAATTGATTATGGTAATCAAATCATTGAGTGATTTTTCTTCCAATGAATTTCCTAAACCTTCTTTGTAGAGGGATAATAAAAATAAATTGATCTTTAGTATTAATAGAGTCATTATGTTCCTATCACTCTTTATAAAATCATGGAATATTTATCCTTTTATATGATCACTTCAATCAGTGAATCTTGATTATAGTAAACCAAACATTAAATTATTATAATTTCTATCAATAATCCATATTATTTATTGAATATATAACTACGTAAAAATTCCACATAACTATATGTCACCTCAAATAATGACGTGTCAATAAAATTAAAAGGATAATATGTCATAATATTGAAAATATCTCATATTTAATATCCAAAACATAACTCATACAATTTTATAGTAACAATCACCAGACCATGGTGAGATTTAAAGAATTATTCATCAATATACCATTTTTAATTGTGTGTCGCTAAAATTATACATTTCTTATAATATATTATTAAAATATATATAAACTCACTTGAATAAAAAAATAATGTAATACTTACTAGTTTTTTAAAAAAAATTGGAAGATATAATTCTTTTAATATAGTCTTACGATTAACTCAACGAGTGTTTATTATATTAACTATGATTATAAATTTCTAATTCATAACCTTATATAAATACATGCCTTTAAAAATATTTAATTTTCAACCAAGATATAGTATATCCAACATCATATCCATGAAACACATATATATTCATATGAAAAGAAGCACCATATGTATCCACACACATCACATATTTACGAAAAAAATCATTTTATCCAAAACATTAATTATATTCATGTGACATGAAACATGTAAATCCTATGTTGATCAACTCATTTATTATTGTTTCATCATTGTAAACTGATTAATCTAGATGGATTTATCATATTATATTCATCCAAGTAGATGAGAACACCACATAGCACTCAATTAAGAATGATTGTGAATTACCTGATGTATAGAAGTCTTGGTATCAGATTCCATACTTTTCATATAGGTGGAATATTATATCGATTTAACAAAATCCAATGCATCATTAGAAACATACCAACACCCCTTGATTATCTCAATTTTTAAGATAGTAATACGAATGGTATCAATAAATGAATGTTCACATGTATCATATTTTGTTAACCTGATATATTTTAGATTACTAAAAAATTACATCCCTCTATATACTAAGTATATATATACATTATATTCATCAAATAATATCACTCAAGAAAATATATTATACTTATGTCTCATTAGTGAAAAGTTTCTATCTACATGACACCCTAATCACACTAATAATTATATATCATCATAATGATTACATTCAATCATAATCATTGCCTGAATGGCCCAAAGGCCTTATTTTTTTATTGATTTTTGATAACCCCCTTTCAATGGATGTGGGGGAAACCTTACAATTCCTGTATTCTTAGATATTACATTGCCTGTAGGATTAGAGACATGACAGGACCCATAGGTCTTAACGAAATCAAACAGACTATGACTACTAGAAATCAACCCTCCCAGCATCTGTATTGTGATCATCTCTCCACCTTTGCATGGATGTTTGGCTAGATTTCCTGTGAAAAGATGTACATGCCTTTTATCTATTGAAATAACATACCCTATAATTCTTCCAATTCTGTTAGCCCTGCTCTGGTGAATGTGTACTGCTCTTCCTCCTCTAGTGCTAGTTTCTTATAGAATATGTCTGGGAATATGTATATCAAGTTGCCCTAAATACCTTTTTTTGAGGTGGCACAAAGGCCTTTTGGTGACCCAAATACCTTAAAGGGGGCCTGAATGCCTTATTGGCCCGAAGGTTTGGGTGGCCCGAAGGCCTTAAGGACTCAAACACCAAACTGGTGGCTAAAGGTAATTGTAAATTAATGAAATAATATATAATCCCTCAAATTATATAATATGAAATAATTATTGGAGCAAGAAATAAATAAATTTATTGGGTAAATTCTAAAATATATCTATTTGGTAAAGATATTAAACTTATATCGTGTTTTTTATTATGATAATATTTGTTTTTGAATTATCCACAAAATTATATTTTAACATCACTAGAAAAATTGTACATCACCGAACTCATTAATTTCATAAATTTGATGGTAATTACAATGAATGTATTTGGTAATTTGGTGAGAAATGTATTTTTTATCCTACATTATTACTATGTTTATTCCACAACAGAGCTCTATAATGTTTATTATGCTTTGAAATCACCCAATTTTCATTTTGGATTTCATGATTAATGAAGATTCCTTTATAATATCTGATGTACAAATTCACTAAAAATTTAATGTAAAAACATTCATTTTAGGAATATTAGAACACATCTTGCTAAACTAACCTCTATTATACTTGAAAAAAATTCAGAATAACGTCTAAAATTTGCTTTTTCAGTTTAGAAACTGGAATCAGTGTAAACCTTTGTAATTATATATTTGTCATTCCCAAAAATTAAGAATAAATAAAAAGTTATTCTAAACTACTTAAGGATATTCTCAACAATGATACAATAAATTTTATTAGGATTTAATTCATAGTGAAAATTTATTCCTAAAACATATTAGATATTAGGGAGAGTATGTAACGTGGAATAAAAATTGTATTAAATTACCCAATCACAAGGTATCTTTTTCTTGTGTTTCTTTTCAATATCAGTAGAAGGATATCGAACCTTTATAGTAACACCACCATGAAACTTTAGTAAGTACCCCTTAGATGAGTTATCCATGAAAAAACTATTAATCACTTTACCAATATTTTTTAACATAATTTATGTAAAATCATTGACCATTATTGATATTTATACATATAATATATGTTGATTCACCTATACCTATCATTGAATTTTTTTAAAACAAGACAATATAGATTTTAGAGTCAGGATATATTTTTAAATGATATGTTATATAAATACAAAAACATAAACATAATAGTACTCCAGTTAGCTCACTTGTTTGCACAAGATTCATTACCATTCTAGATGAAACTAAAATCCTTTATATTATGATTGAAACTACTATTCCAACTCTAGAAACTTACATTAATCCAAAAATATATTGTTTTTACATACACAAATTATTAATACTCTATGATAAATTTTAAAAAATACCAATTCAATGATTCCAAGTCTCATTGTTAAATATGTTAATATTAATCAAATTATATTATAAAAAATATAAAAACAAAATATGAGTCAAATGTATTCTCATAATTTTTCACACTATATAATATTATACTTCATTCAATTATTGGATAATTTTGACCAAAGGAATAATAAAAATTTATATAGTTATATAATTATAAATATTATTCTAGTTAAATAAATTTATTTCAAAATTTAATATTGATTAAAACATTAATTACTCATCATTATATAATTAATTCTTATTCCCATCAGTATGATTATCTAGAATTAATCTATGGAGGGTTAATTACTAATTATAAAAGAATTATTATTGTAATGTCCCAATTCTGGAATCCACCCAGAGCCACCCCGAACTCGGTTGGTTACATGGCCTCAAGCACATTTCCCCGAACACCGGAGGCTACCGACTAGCAGCGAGGGCTTTGGGTGTGATAGTGGGGAAAATATGCCCTCATTGTAACATCCCAGGTAAAAAAAGAATAATACATTTTCATATTTATTAATATTTGATAATTAAATATTAATTTTACTTTAAAGGGGTTTCTATGTTCGATAATATACCCGATACGCTACAATGAGTTTTTGGAAATCTTACATTGCACACTAGTAATATAATAATATTATTTTAAATGGTAGTTAACACATAGCCGTTGTATTGGCGGGAATGAATAGAAATAACTAAAATATGATTATATATGTTTGTTATATGTTTTTACATTTATCCAATAAAATATAAAGGCTTAAAATAATAAAAGAATTCAATTTTAGGCATAAATACTCAAATATTCACTAAAAGGTCGACTTATCGCCTTTTGATGGTGAACCCTTTTTGAATATAGTTTTGTTCACTCTTATAAATTCTGTTGGACCAAATAATATTCTTCTTTAGAATCGGTACATCAAAATTTACTTTGTGTAATTTTTTTTCCGATAAAGTTCATTTTTTTAATGAATAGTGAAAAATGTTGAATTTTAATTCAAAACCTGTTTTTAATCTAATTTTATTATATGATTAGATTATTTTTTGAATTGGTTTTAAAGTTAAATTATAATATATTGTTACCATTAAATCAAATAGTGGTCATTGGAATTAATTTCAAATTGAAATTGGACTTAAACTAGTGTCAATCTTTTGATATATATTGTTTCATAAAAACACTCTATTTGTTTGGACAGTGTGAATTAATTATTAAATTAATTAATGAAACTTATATGTTTTTAGTTTTTAAAAATAGACATCATTTTTTAATTTGGAATATCAAATATAGCTTAGGGTGAATTTTTGGTATTTTTCTGAAAAACTTCAATTTTTGACGAATAGTGAAACCACTAAGTGGTAGTTATAAAACTGATTTTTCGTTTAAATGAAACTTTACCACTTCTGTGAATTGAATTTCAAAAATTTGACATACATTGTTTTCATTAGGAAGTAAAATGTGGTTCAATGGAATTAAAATAATTTTTGGTGAATAGTAACTTTTAAGTTTTATTAATCACGATTAAAGGTAATTAGTGTAATTTTAGGTAAACAAAATGTTATAATAATATGAAATTACCATGACACTTGTCCTACCCTTATTGGATGTTTCATGGCTGACCAAAAAAATCCATGGGTCAACTTGGGGACCCCATTGAGCCACTTGGGTAAGAAAATGACATTAATAACTTTTCATTTGAAGTTAAAATAAAAATATCACAAAGATGTATTGTTTTACTAAAAAACAATTTACATGGGTTTATACAAGTCATATTTTTTACTATAAATATTCATTGTAAATAAAAAAAGATTTCATACATAATTATATATTTTTTTATAATTTTTAGACATTAAATAAATTAAATTATTTATGACACCATGATGATGCAGTGATTACATCATTAATTAATAATTTAAATAAAATGAAAAGATAATGTAAAATATAAGAATTACACTTGTCAAAAACCTATTGGATGGGTGGATTTAGAACTCTTATCACCTTATCCTCTAATTATATCCTTTTGGGACCTTTAAAATCCAAAAATCATTTTATAATAAAGTAACATTTTATAACATTCCAAGAGTGCCCCTCCTCCCTCTTATAAAAGGACCCCACATCTACCACCTTACCCACACATCTCAAGCCATTGGCTCGGCCAATATCTGATAATTTTATCTCTCCAAATCCCTCTCCTCATCCTAGAAGCCTTACCTTAGGTGGAAAGCTCTTCAAGAAACCCTTTTGGATCAAACCAAAGGGAGTTACCCGATTTAAAGGTAATGTCTTCACTTGTGTTCTTTTGTTTTATTTTTCTTCTACAACCCCCTAAAATCTTTTTATTACTGTATTTTGTAAAAAATACAGTATCTAAAATATACTGGGATGTTGTTATGAGAATTATTTGATTTACACTTATAGAAACCTCTATCTAATGGTTAAAGAACATACTGTTTCTGTGGTTGGTGAATTTCCGCCTCACTAAATGATGATTGTTCAATATTCTTTTAACACCTTTAATGGTGGACATTAAGATATAACTATATTTATATATGATATATATTATGTTTATGTTTTCCATATGCTTCTTTATTTTTAATTTATGGCATACCTTTATGGTTTCCATTATATGTTAACACGATATCTTCATTTTAGGAAGTGCAGACTACCGCCCCCTCAAAGTGATTTGATTCATTAATTCCATATGTATGAAGTATAAAGGATGGAGTTAATGATATAATATATGATATTATACTGGAATTATAAAATACATACATATCATTATGATTTCACTCTATTAAATATGAAATATAAATGAAAGTAGCGTTCATGCTTACATACGGCTTACCGTCTCCATGAACGGTGCATTTCATTTCTTACCTCTAAATGTTATATACTATTATAAATACATGTATATTCTGGATATATATGATATATATGATATGCAAATCATGAATATAATTCTGGATATAATGAACCTTTTACCACATGAACAACATGTAATTGTAAGAAGTCCATTTTTTGACTTAAGTACCAAATGTCAACAAAACGAACATTATTAACTTAAATAATTACATAATGTTTATAACATGAAAATAAGAGATATAAAAGGAATAATAATCTTGAAAAAGGTTCTTAATAAATTAGAAATTAAATTCAGTTTATTATTCAGGAGATTAAAGAGAAATCGAGTCACGTCGGATACGAGGTAAGGGACTTCGTCTCAATCTCCTTTCATTGAGGCATATTTTGTTCAAATACAAGACTTTATTTTATACGATGTATAAAACACTTTGACTTATAATGTTATACAAAAGTAATCTTTTTCTATGAATCATTTTACTAAATGACAAAAAGGAATGTTTCTTTTAACTTATGCGGTGACAACGACCTTTTCCACCGCCACAAGTATTATTTGATCTTTGCCTTCCCCAACAAGCCGTAATATTTTTAAAAGTAAATAAATACCATATACTCTTTTATGTATTTTGGTATTGAAAATTGTTTTTATAATGGGTTTGTTATGTCAATATATTTAAGTGATATATTGTGATTGAAATGTGGAAATGTTTTCTTTCCTTTATAATTGTTTTATGTGTTAAGAATTTATAATGATACTTAGGCATTTGATGGGTGGTTACGTGATAAACCAAATGACGGGTGGTGCCATGAATACCAGGAGGGGTGGTTACGTTATAACCTCTAATTCATTGGGTATGGAAGTCGGCCGTATGGCTATTCCATTTAGTGATATGTGTGGAAGTCGACCGTATGGTTATTCCATTTAAGTATGTTTATGTCCCAAGTTACCTTTATATGTTATATGTTCTTTATATGGGTTTTATGGTAATATTTTGGTTACAAAAGGGTAAGTAATGATATTTTATTCAGTGAAGAGTTTTTACTACTTCATAAAGGTCAAAAGTATTACTTTGATAAAGTATTAATGGTTTACTTGCTGTTTTAAAAAACTAACAGTTTTCCTTCTTTGTGTATCCCTTACTGAGATTTTTATGCTCATCCCAAGTTTTTTTTGAAATGTTTTTCACAGGACATAATGTGGAATAGGGTCAAGGATGGGATTAAGGAAAAGTCATGCTGTCTTAAACATGGAACTAGTCATGACTAATTTTTTTTTCAAGAGTTCATGTTTTGTAAAAAAAGGAAACTATGTAGAAGTGTCTACTTTGTAATCTTCGGAGATGTAATATTTATGTTCTAATTCTCTAAAACTCTAAACTTGAAAAGATATTCAATGTGAATTATTCATTTAATTCCATATTAAGTAATGTTTAAGGTCGTGGCCTTATAGTTGGTATCAGAGGTCAGTTTAGAAAACTTCAAGAGTAAGAAAAAATGTTAAATTTTATGTCCCTAAATTAATTTATGGTATGATTGAAATGATATAGCATTTAAATATTTCCATGTTGCTTCGCCTAAGATATTTCTGTGTTCAGAATTGTTTTCTGCAGAGGAAATAAGGAAGCTATGTTGGGACAACATCAGGAGGAAGACAATCTTCCAAATCAGCAACCTGAGATGGTCGGAATTGGAACTGAACAGTTTGTTGTAGTGATGGAACAATTGAATTAGGTTATAAATAGTGGTGGTATCCATGCACGAGATCAGCTAGATCAACCGCAAAGGAACATATCAGTGGTGGAACAATTCATGAGGCAACATCCTCCATCATTCAGCAGATCATCTGACCCTGTGCTAGCTGAAGGGTGGATTAAAGCACGAGAGAAGTTTTTTGATGTCATGGGGTGTTTAGAACATCAAAAGGTTTGTCTTGTTGTTTACCATTTTTAAGGTGAAGCTGATCAGTGGTGGTCGATGAGGAAAAATATCAGGGATAGTGATGAGATTGATGATCTTCACTGGGACGAATTCAAAGGTATGTTTCTTGAGAAATATTTTCCTACGGTGGTTCGTATTAGGATGGAAAAACAATTCCTAGAAGTGAGGCAGGAGGATGACTCAGTGGCTGCTTATAAAGCAAAGTTCACTCGACTGGCAAGGTATGCTCCAAATTTTATACGAGATCTTGATAGTAAAATCAACTGTTTTTACTCAGGGTTAAAGCCAATGTATTGAAGGGCTTTAGCTTCTTGTGAGTTCAAAAGTTATGAAAAAATAATTCGATGTGCAGAGAAGGTGGAAATGGAGTTTGCCGATGATCAGGTTTTATTTTACAAACAACAGAATAAGAGGTCCAGTTGGTAGGAAAAGGGGAAGAATTCATCAAAGAAGCAAGGAGGTAAGAAAACCAAATATCCATCATGTGAGAAGTGTGGTAAAATGCATTCTATAGAATGTTTATCCAAGTCTGGAAAGTGCTTTCAGTGTGGTAAGTCTGGTCATATTTCTCGTAACTATAAGGGAGATGATCAAGCAGGCAATGAAAATCCAGCGGTAAGATGTTTTAAGTGCAATGAAATGGGTCATTACGAAAATGAGTGTTTAATGAAGAACTCAACTGGGGGAAAGCAGCTAGACTACAAGCAAAAAGGGGTGGTGAAATCCTTTGAAAATACTCCAATAGATGTTGGGCCTTCAAATGAAGTAGTATCAGATATACTGTTTATTTGTTCAGATTATGCCAATGTGTTGTTTGATTCAGGGTCTATACATTCTTTCATTTCTGATAAGTTTTCTAGTAAATTGGGAATTCCATCTCAAGATATGAATCCTGAACTTATAGTAAAAAAACCCAGAGGGAACATTGAGACAAAAAGAAATTATAAGAAACTTTCTATCCACATGTACAGAAAGAATTTACCACCAAACCTTATTTTTTTTCCTCTAGTAGAGTTTGATGTTATTTTGGGCATGGACTGGCTTTCTTTTCATCATGCTAAGATTGACTACAGAGCTAAAGAGGTATCTTTTCAAAAAGATTTTTAGTTTGTATACAAGAATGAACCCTTTCTTTTGATAAAATATCAGGAAGTTGAGAAACTAGTAAAATATGGAAATGATTGTTACCTTGCACATATTGTTGAAAATAAAGGAACTGTTCAGATTAATGATGTGCCAGTGGTTAATTAGTATCTTGATGTTTTTTCTGATGAGTTTCCTGGTATTATTCATGATCAGGAAGTTGAATTTACTGTTGACTTAGTTCTTGATTCTAATCCAATTTCAAAACCCCCTTATCGAATTTCTCAAGTTGAACATTTAGAGTTAAAGAAGCAATTGCATGAGTTATTATATAAAGGTTTCATTTGACCTAGCACATCACCATGAGGTGATCCTGTCTTGTTTGTTAAAAATAATGATGGTTCCATGAGACTGTGCATTGATTATAGATCCTTGAATAACATCACTATTAAGAACATGTATCCTTTTCCTCATATGGATTATTTGTTTGATCAGCTCCAGGGAGATCAGTATTTTTTGAAGATTGAATTGAGGTTGGGGTACCATCATTTGAATGTAAAAGAAGAAGACATTCCGAAGACTACATTTCGTACTAGATATGTCCATTATAATTTGTAGTTATTCCTTTTGGGTTAACCAATCCACTTGCTGTATTCATGGACCTTATGAATATAATTTTCCATGAGTTCTTGGATAAGTTTGTGGTTGTTTTCATTGATGATATTTTGGTGTTTTCTAAAAGTAAAGAGGAGCATGAAAGTCATTTATGGGTTATCTTGAAAACCTTAAAAGAAAAGAAACTGTATGGAAAATTCATCAAGTGTGAGTTTTGGTTACAACAAATTTCTTTCCTTGGTCACATTGTTTCAAAAAATGGAATAACTGTTGATCCTGCTAAAACATAAGTTTTTAAGGAATGGCCAAGACCCAAAAATGTAACTGAGATCCGTATTTTTCTTGGTTTGGAAGGATACTACTGATGGTTTGTTGAAAATTTTCATGGTTATCTAGTCCAATGACTAAGACAACTCGAAAGGGTGTTAAGTTTATCTGGACAAAAGAATGTGATGATTGTTTTCCGGAATTGAAAATAAGATTGGTGAATGCTCCAGTTTTGGCACTTTCTTCCAGGAATGGTGAGTTTGTTATCTACAGTGATTCTTCGTTGAAGGGACTTGGTTGTGTCCTTATGCATAATGATCAGGTAATTACTTATACTTCACGTCATTTGAAACTCTTGAGGTAAATTACCCTACACATGATTTGGAATTAGCTGTTGTAGTTTTTTGCTCTAAAAAATTGGAGGCATCATTTGGATGGTGTAAAGTGTGAAATATATACTGATCACAAAATTTAAAGTATATATTTTCTCTCAGAAATAATTGAACATGAAACAGAGGAGGCGGTTGGAATTAATCAAGGATTCCGATTGTATAATTCATTACCATCTGTGAAAAGAAAATAAAGTGGATGATGCTTTGAGTCAAAAAAAAATTCTTCATTAACCATGCTACGTTTGGAACGAGATCCTTTGGTTTTTGATTTGATGACCTTTGGCATAGAAGTTGTTGGTGCAGGAAGTTCTTCTGTTTTGTTTCAGGTGTCAGTGAGATCATCTCTATCAGACAGAATTAAGAAAGCGCAGATGAAAGACAGTGGGTTGCAGAAAAAGGTAGAGCTGGTTCAGAAGGGTATGTTTCTTGAATTTAACATTGATAATGATTGGGTTTTGAGGTTTGGGAAGAGATTATGTGTGACTTGTGATTCATAGTTGAAGAATGAGTTGTTATGTGAGGCTCATAGGTCCCTGTTTTCAGTTCATCCTGACAGTACTAAGATATACAGAGATCTGCGAGAGTATTACTGATGGGATGGAATGAAAAGAGATATTGTCGATTTTACTGTGAAGTGTATGACTTGTCAGCATGTTAAAGCAGAGTGACAGTTACCGAAAGGGATTATTCAGTCTTTACCAGTACGAGAGTGGAAATGGGAGAATATATCCATGGACTTTGTTGTGGGATTGCCGAAGACACCTCGATGTAATAATGTAATCTGGGTTATTGTTGATCGATTGAATAAATCTACTCATTTCCTTCCTATTCGAGATACATTGTCTCCAGATAAACTTGCTCAGTTGTATGTTTAAGAGATAAGTAGGTTCCATGGAGTTCCCCTCTCCATTGTATATGATCGTGATCCCAGGTTTACTTATATCTTTTGGGAAGGCCTTCAGAAGTCGTTGGGTACTAAATTAAATTTTAGTACAACTTTTCATCCTCAGTCAGATAGGCAGTCAGAACGAACAATTCAAACTTTGGAGGATATGCTACGTGCTTGATCGATGGATTATCAGGGAAGTTGGGACCTACATCTTTCTTTGGATGAATTTTCATATAATAACATTTTTCATTCCAGTATACAGATGGCTCCGTTTGAAGCATTATATGGGAAGCGATGTCAAACTCAAGCTTTTTGGGATTAATTAGGTGAAAGGAAGTTTATGGGACCAGAATTGGTAGAAGAGTTGGCAGAAAAGGTTTAGCTGATACAAAAATACATGAGAACATCTAAAAGCAGGCAAAAAAGTTATACAGACAGCAGGAGGAAGTATCTCTCTTTTGAGGTAGGTGATAATGTCTTCCTCAAAGTTTCACCTTGGAAAAGTGTGATGCGATTTGGTAAGAATGGAAAGCTGAGTCCAAGGTTCATTGGACCATATTAAATTCTGGAGAGAGTTGGATCAGTTTCTTACCGAGTGGCTTTACCTCCGAGTTTATCTCAGGTACACAATGTTTTTCATGTTTCGATGTTGAGAAAGTATATTCCAGATCCATCTCATGTTTTGAGCCCAGAGGTAGTTTAGTTGGAGGAGAATCTCTCTTATGAAGAACAACCAGTCCAGATTCTTGGCCGAAGAGAGCAAGTGTTGCGAAATAAGTTAATTTATCAGGTGAAGTTTTTATGGAAAAACCATATGGCTGAAGAGGCATCGTGGGAATCTGAAAATGCTATGAGGGATAAATACCCCCACTTATTTTGATAAGTTAATAAAATTTCGAGGATGCAATTCTCAAAAGGGGGGAAGGATGTAACATCACAGGTAAAAAAAGAACAATACATTTTCATATTTATTAATATTTTCGAATTAAATATTAATTTTACTTTAATGGGGTTTCTATGTTTGAAAGCATACCCGATACACAAAAACGAGTTTCTTTGAAATCTTACGTTGCACACTAGTAATATAATAATATTATTTTAATTGGTAATTAACATGTAGCCGTTGTATTGGCGGGAATGAATAGAAATAACTAATATATGATTATATATGTTTGTCAAATGTTTTTACATTTACCAAATAAAAGATCAAGGCTTAAAATAAGAAAAGAATTCAATTTTAGGCATAGATACTCTAATATTCACTAAAAGGCCGACTTATCACCTTTTGATGGTTAAACCTCTTTAAATATAATTTTGGTCACTCTTATACATTCTATGTGACCAAATAAAATTCTTCTTTATAATCAAGATATCAAAATTTATTTTGTGTAATTTTTTTGTATTTTTCAGATAAAGTTCATTTTTTAATGAATAATGAAAAATGTTGTATTTTAATTCAAAACCTCGTTTTAATCTAATTTATTTATATGATTATATTATCTTTTGAATTGTTTTTAAAGTGAAATTAGAATATATTTTTACCATTTAATCCAATATTGGTCATTGTAATTAATTTCACTATGAAATTAGACTTAAAATAGTGTCAATCTTTTGATATATATTGATTCATAAAAACACGCTATTTGTTTTGACAGTGGGAATTAATTATTAAATTAATTAATTCAACTTATATTTTTTTAATTTGTCAAATAGACAGAATTTTTGAATTCAGAATATCAAATATAGCTTAGGGTGAATTTTTGGTATTTTTTTGAAAAACTTCAATTTTTGATGAATAGTGAAACCACTAAGTGGTAGTTAAAAAACTGATTTTTTGTTTAAATGAAAAATTACCACTTATGTGAATTGAATTTAAAAAATCATACATACATGGTTGTCATTAGGAATTAAAATTTGGTTCAATGGGATTAAAATAATGTTTTTGGTGAATATTAACTTTTATGTTTTATTAATCGCGATTAAAGGTAATTAGTGTAATTTAAGTTAGAAATAATGTTATAAAAATATGAAATTACCTTGACAGATGCCCTAATATTATTGTTTGTTTCATGGAAGACCAAAACAATCCATGGGTCAACTTGGGGACCCCATGGAGCCACTTGGGTAAGAAAATGACATTAATAACGTTTTATTTAAAGTTAAAATAAAAATTTCACAAACATGTATTTTTTTACTAAAACAATTTTTACATGGGGTTATACAAGTCATATTTTTTACTATAAATATTCATTAGAAATATCCAAACATTTCCTACATCATTATAGTTTTTTTATAATTTTTAGAGATTAAATAAATTAAATTATTTATGACACCACGATGATGCAACGATTAAATCATTAATTAAAAATTTAATTAAATGGAAAAGATAATGTACAATATAAGACTTAAACTTGTCAAAAACAAATTTTATGTGTGGATTTAGAACTATTATAACCTTACCATCTAAATATATCCTTTTGGGACCTTTAAAATTCGAAAATAATTTTATAATAAAGTAACATTTTATAAGTTTCCAAGAGTGCCCCTCCCCCCTCTTATAAAAGGCCCCCACCTCTACCACCTTACCCCACCTCTCAAGCCATTGGACCAGCCAAGATCTGATCATTTTATCTCTCCAAATACCTCTCCTCATCCTAAAAGCCTTAACATAGGCAGAAAGCTCTTCAAGAAAACCTTTTGGTTCAAATCAAATGGAGTTACCCGATTTAAAGGAAATGTATTCACTTGTGTTCTTTTGTTTTATTTTGCTTCTCCAAACCCCTAAACTATTTTTATTCCTTTATTTTATAACAAAAACAGTATCATAAATATACTAGGATTTTTTTATGAGAAGGATTTGATTTACAGTTACACACACCTCCGTCTAATGGTTAAATAACATACTGTTTCTGTGGTTGGAAATTTTTTGACTCATGAAACGATGATTGTTCAATATTCTTTTAACACCTTTCATGCTGGCCATTAAGATGTCACTCTATTTATATATGATATATATTATTTTTATGTTTTTCTTATGCTTCTGTATTTTTAATTTATGGCATACCTTTATGGTTTCCATTATGGGTAAACGCGATATATTCATTTTAGGAAGTGTAGACTACCACCCCCTAAAAGTGATTTGATTCGTTAATGCCATATGTGGGATGTATAAAGGATGGAGTTAATTATATTATATATGATATTATACTAGAATTATAATATACCTTTATATATTTATGATTTCACTCCATTAAATATGAAATAGAAATGAAAGTAGCGTTCATGCGTACGTACGACATACCGTCTCCATGAACGGTGCATTTCATTTATTACCTCTAAATGTTATACACTATTATAAATACATGTATATGCTAGATATATATGATATATATGATATCAAAATCATGAATATCATTTTGGATATAATTAACCTTTGGCCACATGAACAACATGTAATTGTAAGAAGTCCATTTTTGACTTAAGTACCAAATGTCGACAAAATGAACATTATTAACTTAAATGATTACATAATGTTTATAACATGGAAATAAGTGATATAAAAGAAATAATAATCTGGAATAATGATCTTATGAAAGTAGGAATTAACTTTAGTTTATTATTCAGGAGATTAAAGAGAAATCGAGTCACGCAGGACATGAGGTAAGGGACTTCGTCTCAATCTCCATTCATTAAGGCATATTTTGTTGTAATACAAGAATTTCTATTATACGGTGTATAAAACCCTTTGAATTTTAATTTTATACAAAAGGAATCTTTCTCTACAAATTGATTTACTAAACGACAAAAAGGAATGTTTCTTTTAACTTACGCGGTGCCAAAGACCTTTTCTACTGCCGCGAGTATTATTTGATCTTTGCCTTCCTAAACAAGTCGTAATGCTTTTAAAAGTAAATAAATACCATATAATCTTTTATGTATTTTGGTATTGAAAATGGTTTTTATAATGGGTTTGTTATGTCAATATATTTATGTGATATATTTTGATTGAAATGTGGAAATGTTTTATTTCCTTTATAATTGTTTTATGTGTTATGAATTTATAATGGTACATGGACATTTGATGGGTGGTTACGTGATAAACCAAATGATGGGTGGTGCTGTGAATACCGGTGGTTACATTATAACCTCCAATGCATTGGGTATGGAAGTCGGCCGTATGACTATTCCATTTAGTGATATGTGTGGAAGTCGACCGTAAGGTTATTCCATTTAAGTATGTTTATATCACAAGTTACCTTTATATGTTATGTGTTATTTATATGGGTTTAATGGTAATATTTTGGTTCCAAAAGGGTAAGTAATGATCTTTTATTTAGTGAAGAGTTTTTACTACTTTATAAAGTTGAAAAGTATTACTTTGATAAAGTATTCATGGTTTACTTGTTTTAAAAAACTAACAGTTTTCCTTTTTTGTGTATCCCTTACTGAGCTTTTTATGCTCATCCCAAATTTTTTATGAAATTTTTTTTACACGACATAATGTGGAATAGGGTCAAGGATGGGATCAAGGAAAAGTCATGCTGTCTTAAACATGGAACTAGACATGACTCTTTTTTTTTCAAGAGTTCATGTTTTGTAAAAAAAGGAAACTATGTAGAAGTGACTACTTTGTAAACTTTTGAAATGTAATTGTTATGTCCTAATTCTCTAAAACTATAAACCTAAAAAGATCCACAATGTGAATTATTCATTTAATTAAATATTAAGTAATGTTTAAGGTCGGGGCCTTATACTCATTGTCATAGTACACAAAGGATGTACACAAATACATACAATAGTGGAAAAAGTAAATACCAAACAACAATAATAGTGGAAGACTGATAAAGAAAAACAACTGGAGAGGATATATATATAAATGATGCATGACATATATATATGTCTAGGAAAATAGCCAAACAAGTCACAATGCTGAAATACAATAGTACTGAACCAAAATCAAAAGAAATCAGATAAACGCCTCAGCATCGCAAGCTATAGCTTGGTCCCATGCTCTCAAGCTCCACAACAATCAAGAACCTAAAGTAGAAGGGAAATCTCCCTTATCTTTACCTCCAACAATATAATCATTTTGGGCCCAAAATGAAGATCCAAATAGGGTTTGAGACTAATCCCAGTAGGCAACCACCCTATGATATGTGCCTAACAATCAGTGATTATATGGAAGGGAAAAGCACAGAAAGCATTAAATATGAAAGTACTCAACAACAAACAATCCATAGTTTCTAGCATATTATTTAAAAACATATAAGCAGAACAATAGGTAACCCTCTGGGTATTTCTCACAAACCTAACCCATCTGGTTCAACCAACAAGTAATAGCAACCCTATGTGAGGTACACACAGTCTCACCCCTCTGGTTCGGCTAAATAATAGACTATTTGGGGAAGAACTCACCGTCAATTACCCCTATAGTCTCACATTGTACTAAAGATATTCTAGCGAAGCACTCAACATCTCATTCCCCCTATGGCCCATGTCGAGGAACTACAGACACACTGAGGAGGCACTCACCGTCAATTCCCCCTGTGGTATCACATCATATTATAAAGACACTCTGGAGAAGCCCTAACGTCCATTCTCCCTATAGTCTACTACACTAGGTTCCCAGAGCCCTGTGTAAAGTCAGCATGTATCGCATCACGAAACGACCAAAGTGAACCTCAAGAACTACTTGGCTTGCAGTCTACAACATAACAGTATGGAAGAACAGTCACACTATCCTACCAACTAGGCATGGAACTGAAAAAATATTAACAAGAAAAACTAGACCAAACGGTCATAAACAGGCAAAACATGCATGGAAAAAACATCCAAATCACAACAAAATTACCCTATTCACAAACAATAACCTTTACTCAGTCATATAAGAAATGTAGGTAAACAACAAGGGACAAAAAATAAACATGAAATACATCACTCAAGGGTATTGGTGGAATTTGCACAAAATACTCAAATACATTCTACAGAAAGGCACAAACCACCAACCTTGATGTTATGATATCGGTATAATTGAACCATGAGGCTTGAATTGCCTTATAATGTTGAATATCTACCAAAATTTCTAAAACGTTCAACCCATGATAACTTGAAAAAGAGAAGGAATTAGGAAAAAAGATCAATCAAAAGGAATAGCTTACCGTTTTGGTTCCAACACAATTGACGGTGATTGAATTGGAGGTCTGATGGGGAATTGAGGGCTCGTCAAAGATCCAAGGATACCCAGAGCACTCAGACGAACGAAACCTAGAAGAATTGGTTTCTATCCATCAAAATCAACCCTGGTTCATTTAATGAAAAAAACAAAGTACACGACGTGTAATTTTGAAGTACACGACGTGTACTTGCTATTTCTGTATCCTGCATTAGGAGGCCTCCATGTCACCCCTACATGGCCGTGTGTGTGGTCATGACACATACAGCACACGAACATTAACAACATCGCAGTACATGGTGTGTACTTAAAAAGTGCACTGCGTGTACTTCAAAATTTTCCAGGAACTCATATTTTCTAAAAAACTCAAGAAAAAAGAAAAAACATACCTAAAAAGAAGGTCTGGGTTCTTACAAACTTCCCCCTTAAAGAAATTCATCCCTGAATTTACCTAGTGCGGTGCAGAAGAAGAAACTTCGAACAACTCCGGCCACTGCAATCGTATATCAACCTCCCTCTCCCAAGTCAAGTCATGTACTCGCCCATGTTTCCATAGCACCCATACCAGAGGAATAGACCGACCATGGAGAAACATCGTACTACAATTGAAAATCTGGATAGGATGCTCCTCAAATGATTCATCCACCTCTAACTCGACTTCCTTGGGCTGGAAAGAATGAGACAAGTCTGAAAAGTAAAGTCAGAGTTGAGAAACGTGGAAGACACCGTGCATAGCCTGATACCTCTGAGGTAACTGCAACCGATAGGAAACCAGGACAACTCTCTCAAATGCATAAAATAGCCCGATGTACCTCGATGAAATCTTACCCTATCTCCTGATCCGCTTGTGTCCCAACCTCGGTGCGACACATAGAAAAACCTGATCCCCAACCACGTACTCCTGAGGTCGTCTCTGCTGATTAGCATAAGACTTATGACGAGACTGTGTAGTAGCCATCCTCTTCCGAATCAACTCTATCTGCTCTGTGGCCTCCTGAACAAGACGAGGTCCCAACAAAGCAGCCTCTCCTACCTCCAACCAATATAAGGTTGATCGTCATGACTGACCATACAAAGCCTCAAAAGGTTCCATTAGAATAGTTTCATGAAAACTATTATTGTAGGAAAAATCCACAAGAGGTATATGCTTCACCCAAGAACCTCCAAAGTCCATAATGTAAGATCGTAGCATATCCTCAAGCATATGAATCGTACACTCAGACTGAACATATGTCTGAGGATGGTAGGCTGTACTCAGAAGAACCTGTGTACCCAAGGCTTTTTGTAGCCCCTACCAAACCCGAGAAGTAAAACATGCATCCCTTCCTGAAACAATGGAATGTGGAACTCCATGCAGACGTACAATCTCAAAGATGTATAACCGTCCCAGCTCATCAACACTGAAGGTCTCCTGGATTGGAAATAGGTGTGCAACCTTCATGAGTCTTTCAATGAAAAACCAAACAACATCATTCCCTCAAGGTGATCTCAGAAAACCAGTCACGAAGTCCATCAGGACATAGTTTCACTTCCACTCTAGAATGGGTAACTACTGTAGAAGGCCTACTGGTCACTGATACGATTCTTTCACCTGCTAACAAGTGGAACACCTCATGACGAAACCAACAACATCTCTCTTCATACCTGACCACAAATATTGGCAGTGTAGATCACGATACATCTTGGTGATGCTAGGATGAACTGCCGAATCTGAGGAATAAAAAACCTGCACCAGCTCCTCGGATATGTCTGCTGGCACCCATACGCGTCCCTAGAAATGCAGGATCTTATCCTCGCCTACTATCCATCCAAGAATAGGGTCCCCTCCTGACACACTTTCCTGTAGGACTAGGCCTTCAGAATCTGATAGCTTTCTCATTCGAACTTGGTCAAGAAGCATAGAGGTAACAACTACAGAAGAATGAAATGTTTGCCCCTATCTATCGTGCACCTCCAGATGAATCTCAGAGAACGGAGCCATAATATTCCACTCACTGCTGGCCTCCTGAACTGTCTGTATTTGAGTCCTCCTGCTCAACGCATCAGCCACTGCATTTCCCTTCCTAGGTGTATAGGCAAGCTCAATGTCAAAGGACTGTAGGTACTCTACCCACCTACATTGTCTCAAATTCAGATCACGCTGAGTGAAGATGTACTTGAGACTCTTATGGGGGTGAAAATAAAAAAGTGTTCTTTCTGAAGAAAATGTCTCCAACAGCATAAGGCATGAACAACTACTACCAGCTCCAGATCATGCATCGGGTAATTCCTCTCATGTGGCCTCAACTACTGAGACTCGTACACAACGACTCCATCTCTCTGCATAAGCACACCTCCCAGCCTGATACCTGAGGAATCACAGAAGATAGTGTAGCTCTTTACCGGCTCTAGAAAGACCAGTATCAGAGCTGAAGTCATTCTCTCTTCCAGTTCCTGAAAGGCTGAATCACAATAATCTGACCATAAGAACTTCACACCCTTCTTGGTCAGACCCGTCAACGGTGCTGCTAAGTGTGAAAAGTCATGTATGAATCACCTATAGTATCCAACCATCCCTAGAAAACTCGACACCTCAAATAAATTTTTCGGATTATCCCATGAAACTACTTCTCCCAGTTTCTCTGGGTCTACTGATACTCCTATCTCTGAGATAACATGACCCAAAAAGTGAATCTGATCCATCAAAAAGTGGCACTTCGAGAGCTTAACATATAACTGATACTCCCTTATTGTACTCAAAATGATCTCAAGATGGGTAGAATGGTCTTAACAAGTTTGAGAGTACAACAAGATATCTTCCATGAAAACCACCCTAAAAGAATCCAAGTATGGATGGAACACTCGGGTCATCAGTGCCATGAAAACTGCAGGCGCGTTCGTGAGGCCAACTGGCATAACCATATAATTGTATAGACCATACCTACTACGGAAAGATGTAAGAGGAACATAATATGGTCTAACATGAAACTGATGAAAACCAGACCTCAAATCGATCTTCGAGAACACCCGGGATCCTCGAAACTGATCAAAGAGGTCATCAATCTTAGGCAAGGGATATCAGTTCTTCACCATCAACTGGTTCAACTTACAATAATCCACACAAAGCCTAAGGGTGTCGTCTGCCTTCTTCACAAACAGGACAGTCGAACCCCAATGAGAAGTACTGGGTCGAATGAAACCCTTTGCCTGCAACTCTTCCAACTGCTTCTTGAGCTCCAAAAACTCAGGTGTAGCCATCCTAAAAAGAGGAATGGACACTGGTGCTGCTCCTGGAATGAGATCAATAGAAAAGTCTACCTCACGCTCTAGAGGAAAACCTGAAAAGTCCTCTGGAAAGAAATCCCTGAAATGATCCACCACTAGAGAAAAGTCTAACTGCAAAGTCCCCAGGTCATCCAGATATAGACTAGCAATCTAAGATATAACTCCTCCTTTCCCATGATGCTCGGGTCCTGCCCGACTCGTGTGGACTTCCCACTCACCCCGATGAAGAAAGGATTCACCCTCTGATGATACAAAACCCACCCTGCAGTGATAACAATTGTAGACTTCCTGGAAGGGAACTATCCATTCCATTCTGATAATGACATCATAGTCTGTCATCTCTAGGACATAGATATCACATAATGTAACACCCCGAGATTTTATGAAAAATATTCTTTTTAATTTCATTAATGTCTTTTGTTGTACGCTACACCAAAAAGAGCTTTCACAACACGCGTCCTTAAATTGCCTTTCATTACCCGCAATCGCGGCAATCCTCAATAGCTTGCGTCGTACGCAATACCGAGTTTCACTAAACAACGATATGCTATTAAAATATTATTAAAACTAGCCGTTATGAATAGTTATAACCACTTTTTGAAATTTTTTAAATTTTATTTTTCAAAATGGACTTCATTTTTGGATTTGGAATATCGAAATTAGCTTAGGATGAAATTTTGGTACTTTTCGGATAACTTTCATATTCTGATGAATAGTGAAAATTACTAAATTTTAATTAAAAACAACTTTTTTAATAAAAATAATTAATATTGATAAATTATTAATTTGAGTGGTTTTAAAGTATATTTAGAATATATTTTTACAATTTAATACAATGTTGGTCATTGGATGTAATTTCACATTTAAAACAGACATAAACAAGTGTAAATCTTTTGATAGTTATTATCTTCTAAAAACACGCTATTTGTTTTGACGACGGGAATTAATTTTTAAATTAGTTAATGTAACTGATATGTTTTGAATTTGGTGAAATAAACATCATTTTTTAATTCATAATATCAAATATATCTTAGGCCTAATTTTTGGTATTTTTCTGGAAACTTTCATTTTTTTGATGAATAGTGAAACCACTAAGTGGTAGTTAAAAAAACTGAATTTTTCATAAAACTTAATTTTACCGCTTCTGTGAGTAGAATTTCGAAAATCCGAGAGATACAGTTAATATCAAGGACTAAAATGTGGTTCAATGAGACGAAGATAAATTTTGGTGAATAGTAACTTTTTAGTTTTTTTTACCACGGTTAAAAGTAAATAGGGTAGTTAAGGGTAAAAATGATATTATTATTACCCAAAAAAATGTCCTAATTCTATTGTATAAGTGTAATTCGACCAAAAACAACCTTAGGAATAAAATATGACCATTTAGGCCCACATGGATTAGATTAGGACATTTATTATCAATTTATTTAAAGAAGGGTTAAAATAGTTAAAATCAAAGTTTAATAACTAAATCATTTTTAATATAGGGTTATAAATAAGATAAATTCGACTATAAATATTAATTAGAAAGATAAAAATATTTCCTACATAATGATATTTTATTTGTAATTTTTAGATATTAAATAATTTAATTTATTTATGACACAAAGATGATGCAGTAATTATCTTATTAATGAAATATTGACATAATTGATGTTATAAATACCCAAATAAATGTAATTTGAGACTTTTTATGAATTACACTAATTTTATTGGTTAATATGACATGTTAATATTTATTTAAGTAACTTTTTAAGAACTAATCATTATGTTATGAGTTTCACAAAAATCAATTTCTAAATAGTGTCAAAATTGACAGAAAATAGTTTTTTTTTAAAATATTATATTATTAATTGTTATTTTATTCTTAAAAATCTAAGGTTCAGTCAAACGACTTATATAAGTATATATATATTAATAATAAACAACTTGGGTTCGTTTGGCTTGTTATATTAAGTTCATTAACCTTATAGTGTAAGAACACAAAAAGACACAGTAAAAGTAAAAATATCTAACTTAATGTTAAATCTTAATGATAAGGTTAAAATAGGAACCTGAACTTGTCTAAATTCTATTGGAAGAAGGGATTTTGACCCATACCCACCTTAGCTTATAAATAAATCAATTTGGAGCTATTTAAAACCGAATTTGGCTTTATAATAAAATAATAGTTTTTGTTATTCCAAATGTGCCCCTCTCCTCCCTTATAAAAGGGCACCTCCTCCCTCTCTTCCTCACACCACTTTGAGCCTTCAAGCTCGTCCAAACCATGAACAATTCTCTTCTCCACTTCCCTAGAAACATCCTAGAGGTCCTGGTCTTCTTCCAAGACCAATTTTAGTGCTCTAAGTGGAGGACTCAAAGAGGCGCTTCAAAGAAGAGGTAATGTCCGTTACCGATTCTTTCAACTTTATTTCTTCTTCCACTTCTTCTTCTTAGGTTGTTTCATTATGAAGTAATAACATCAGTATCACTCATATACGGATATGTTATTATAAGTATGAAACAACCCTATTTCACCATCTATCCATCCTACGGAAAACGAAATCACCGCGCATGTGTACGTATGGAATACCATCTCCACGCCGTGGTGTAATCTATTTTCCATCACCACCTTACTTGGATGGGTATAATGGTTAAAATAAATAACTATATATTATTATTGTAAAGTGATATTGATTATGAAATAGTATACATACACTCCAATACAATTCCACGATCTTGGGAATGATATCATCGCTCGTGCGTACGTACGGACTACCGTCTCCACGATGTGATGAGATTCACTCTCCATGTCAACCATTCATGAATGATTATAAAGTATATATAATGAATAATAATTAAATATATGACATAATAATGATACTGTATTTATTTTTATATATATTTATTTCATCTACTTAATTAATTTCAACTCAATAAGGAAACAAAAACAGCGTTCATGCGTACGTACGGCCTACCATCTCCATGAACGGTGTATTTCTTTCCATTTACTGATCTATTATATATATGTATATTCTGAATATATATTATCTATAAATCATGTTTTATATTCTGGAATTAATTAATCATGATCTAAGTAATCATATGAATAATTACAAGTCAAAACACGGACGACAAATGAAACGATTTTACCCAAAACACTCTTTAACATGGAATTTACAAAAGAACGGGAAAAATAAAGTCATAAGTGAACCATATATGATATCATAACAATGAGTATGATTCTGGAATAAGTCAATGACATTATTTAAATCATTATATAGGAGGTTCGGACACTTACTAAGCAAATTGGACCTAAGGTAAGGGAAAATATCACAATCTCATTCTTATCTGAGATTGTTTACACTTTGGTATTTACTGGGGTGTATTTTATCATCCACATCCATGTTTCCTCAATATGTAATATTGTTTCCATCCACCTACAATTGTTTAAATCCAATTTTACCCTTCGGTGAGTTTTTAGTAAAAGATATAAAAGGAATATTTTTTCATTTTTCGTATGAGGTACTTTTTGACTTTTCCGACAAAAGTACTGGAAGAATGTTTTTTTAACTTATACGGCATGAATGGATTTTTAAAACATTATTTCCAAGAATATTTCTTTACAAGTTTTCAAGTTTATTTTTAATCAACTTCTTTTAGTTTAAAATTGTATGAAATGTTAAGAAAGGAAAATGTTTTTGAAGTAGAAAGGATATTTTTTTCAAGAATGGAGTTCAAGTGTTTTATCAAAATTATTTTCCATCTAAGATAATAAAGGGTTCTGTTTATATCCCTATTATTACATTGAATTGATTATGTTGTGATGGAATTATTTTTATGAATTCCTTTATCTTATATGAATTGTTTTATGATTTCATGATGTTTAAGAATCCCATTTTTATTACATTGGTTATGCAATGATGTATGATTTATGATTTTGTGGCAGAAATATGAATGGTATCATTATGAGATGGGTGGGACCTACATCTCCCTCCAATGCATTGGGTAAAAATTTTATATCTCATGAGATAGACATGGCTGGAACGGCAGGTTAAACCGGTTCAGTGAAACAGGACTGAAATGAGGAATGAACTCGGTTCAGAAAAGGACTTTGTCCACTAAGATAGTCTTGGAAATGAGTCTTGACTAATAAGAAATGATTATCTATGATTATGTGTGTATTCCACAAAGTTTCATGTTTAAAGTTATGATTATTGGGATTACATTTCAATACTATGATTTATTCCATGTTATGAAATTATGATCTCTTTTGCAGGTTAAGATTTCCAAAAGATATGTTCTTATAAATATGATGTGATTGATATTTCTTTTGTTTGCCCTTACTGAGCATTTGTGCTCACCCTTTTATGTTTTCTTTTCCCCAGGATATAAAGAAAGGTTTTAGGTATTAAAAAAAGGAAGATCTTTATGGGAGATGTTGAAGATATTTCACCACGATTAGAAGATTATATTTCGAGTTTCCAAAGACACTAAACAATTACGGTCCTTGTGTGTGTGTTTTTGTTATATAATATGTATTCCGCAAAAATAATGTAATGTCCATGTACGTTAAGCTTCAGGTCTCTACACATAATAAGTGAAACCCTACAACCTCAAGAGGGCACTCTCTGCACTGACGTACACTAGCCGTTCTCATTCCCAACCGTGAGTCTAGCGTCAAGATATTGGCATAGGAAAATATACAGAGCCCAAGTCTCTCCACAATAGAAACATAGATAAAGCTATGGGAAGGCCCAGTATCAAAAAGAGAAAAAGATAAAATTGAGGCTACTAAGATTGTACCTCGAACGGTGGAAGGTCCGAGATCCTGCTCCTGCTGGGTGTTCTCCATCGCAAAAGTCTGGCCTGCTCCACGGCCCTGTGACCCCGCCTGACTGCTCTGATCTGATCCTTCCTACAGTCACTGATAGACTAGAGAATGACCGCCCTGACCATGACCTCCACCTCGGCCTGAATGACTGGAAGAACTCCAGTTCCCAAACTGGTGAGACACTGGTGGGGATGCTCCTGAACGAGGAGTCATATATGAACATCTGTCACCAGCTGCCGGTGAAAAGATATGACAGAAGCTCTGAAGGTGACCCATCTTGCTTTAAGATTGGCACTCCAATAGTTCCCTCTAGCACTATGGCCGTGTATTCCCAGCCCTTCCACACTGGTATCATACCACCATGATACTTGAAGATGTGTCTCGCTACCTCAGATCACCGTGCGTAGACTCCCTACGGCGCTTCCTGTTGTCAGCTGGTGAAGCACTAACTATGGAAACAGAAACTCCCTAGATCTCAGCTCCATAATCTCTCATATTGTGCTCCAAAATCAGTTCCAAGTTGACGATGGAAGTGATAGATGTCAACCTGAAGATATTCACCTATTTGTGGATCTCCCTTCTGAGACCATCCTCAAACTTCCTTACTAAGAAAAACCCATCTCCGCCCTTGAGGGGTGTGAAACCTTGAAGCTTGGTGAAGCATGGGTAATACTCCATGGTAGAAAGAGTACCCACTTCCATAATCATAAACTCCCAGGCTCGGTCGGCCTTCGAGTTCTTTGGATAAAAGTAGTCATAAAAGACACGCTGAAACTCCTCCCAAGCCATAACCTGCTGATGACCCGCCTGTGAGATCACGTCCCACCACCTCTTGAAAACTAAAATGAAAGAGAATAAAAAAACTACATGAAAGGATGAGGGTTGGGTATATTTTATAAATCTATAAGAATTTTTCTGGAAGAATATTGCATTTTTTTGTATTTAGTTTTGAAACGGATTTCTATTAAAACGACACAATAAAAAGATATTTTTTAGACAATATTTAAAAGACGTAATCGATCTAACTATTCCTATTGAATAAATTATTTATCATTATAATTTAAATTAACATCCACATAATTATGATCCCTTAACTTGTTAACCCCTGAACACTATGATAATTAACCTTATCACAAAGATTATCACATCCCACCTTTTTATCACATAAACTTTCATTACATTTTACAAAACTGAGGATCTTTAAGGTTTAGTGTCTTGGAAACCAGGAACTTAAAACATGAAAACATAAAACATTCTTCTTAAACACTTGAAAGGATTCTCCTCATGTTAATCCTAGGTTCATTACTGCATCTCATAACTTGGGGACATACATCAAAAGAAAGGGTGAGCAGAAGGCCCAGTAAGGGAAACAAGAGGAACATTTTACATGTGAACTTGAGATACTTCAATAAGGTCATGAAAAGAACTTTAAGGCATGAGAAAAAAATCATGAGGCATATCATAATAAAAATAAAATTTTCATAACTTAAAATGTGGATCAAACATTTAATATTGACAATCATTTCATTTCACCAAGGTCCATCCCCAAGGTGTCATTAAAAATTACCAAGGTTATTCACCAAGGTATCAGTCTAAAAAGTCATTTCTAGAGATTAAGTTTTTACCCAATGCATTGGAGCGCTATCTGGGAGAACCCTTGAAATGTCTTTATTATCATGTGAGCCACATATATCATCATCAATAATTTTATAAAAAACCCATATAGAATAAAATAAATGGGTTTCATTTCATAATCATAACGTTTTAAAAACTGCTTTAATGACATGATCGTTATGTCACTTTAATCCCACAGAAAGGGAAAGCGGGTTTCATGTATGTAAATCCCAGAATTTAAAATAGAAAATTTTGATATATATTTGAATACCCCTATATAAATAAGAGCTTTGAGTATTCACATAATAACATAAAATAATTTTGAGAAAAAGAGAGAGGTCATTTGAGATGAAAATTCTGCAGCATAACGGCTATGTTACAAGGTTTTAGAAAACATTGAAAAGAGATGGGACATGGGTCACCCACTCATAAATAATCCATAAAACAGTAGAGGGACAGAATATGAAGGATATATGAACATTTTAATGAAATTTGAAAAATGTACCATATGAAATGAAGAACATGAAAGGAAGACAAAAATAAGATTTCTCTTATGAAAATTCGGCAGCCTAACGGCGTCACTTAAACTTCAAAAAATGAATTGACGAGATCAAATAGGGTCTCTCATCATATGAACATAAAAGATCAGTATGATAGATATAGATATCATACCCCAAAATAATAAAACGGAACTTGAAATACTTGACATGAAAGTAGATCTTGAAAACGAGAAGGATGAAAGAACCCCTTAGAAATTCGGCAGCCTAACGACGCCACTTAAACTTCAACAAAAATGAATTGATGAGATAAAATAGGGTCTTTCATCATATGAACATAAAATATCAGTATGAAAGATTTAGAGATAATTCCCCAACATAATAAAAAGTAACTTTCAAGACTTGACATGGAATTAGAACTTTGAAAAGGGAGAAAGGTGAAAGAACCACTTAAAAATTCGGCAGCCTAACGGTGCAACTTAAAACTTCAAAATACTGAATTGAAGAGATCAAATGGGGTCTCTCATCATATTATCATAAAAGATCAATATTATAGATATAGAGATCATACCCCAACATAATAAAAAGTAACTTGAAAGACTTGACATGAATGTAGAACTTGAAAATGAGAAGGGTGAAAGAACCACTTAAAAATTCGGCAGCCTAACAGCGCCACTTAAAACATCATAAAACGAAATAATGAGAGTAAGAGGGGATATATCATTATATGAAAATGAAAAGGGAAGTAATAGGAGTATAAAAGAACATCATTTAACATAATAACATTGAGCATAAAAGGAATTACATAAAAGAGATTTCTTGAAAAGAACGAGAGAGGTCAGATCCCTTACCTTAAAACGTAACTCTTAAAACTCAATGGTTTGGACCTTGAGGGCTTGGGGGCACCTTGGGAGGACTCCTTGGGAGGTAAGGAGACCAGAACATCGTTGGGGGAGAGTTGGGAGTGAAAATTAAAGGAGGAAAGGGTGGGTATTTATAGGGAAAGTGAGGGGACAAGGCATTAATGGCCAAGGGACACCTCACAAATGCTTTTCTCAAAACCATGTGCTCTCCCATGGAATTTACCATGGAGTTAGGACACATGGGGCCCCCAATAAAATAATTCATCCCCTTTGGCCGGGCAACCCTTAAAATATCTCATGACATCATCATGACACAATTATGATGTCATTAAACATACCGAAACCCTAAAACTGCATTTTTACTTTTCACTGAAAAAATTCATCTTTCTCAGAAAAATCCCAAAATTTCACCTTAACCAAATATCGATGCTCTAATTACATTTATGAACTCCATTTTATAAAAATAATTTTATAAATATTTTTAATTTAATTTTTAAATAAAAACACTATTCATCGAGAATTTATTTTTTTCAGAAAAATTCCCAAAAATTACCATAACATAATATCGATGCTCTGAGTTCAAAAATAAAGCCCATTTTATAAAAATATTTTTCTAATTATTTTTAATTAAATTTTTAATTAAAAAACACTATTCACCCGAAAAAACTAATACTTACTAATAATTTATGAAACCATTATTTACCCATTTTATTGAATCTCATTACTTAATCAAGGTGTCTAAATTATATTAAAACTTTCTTTAAGTGAGATTACTAATTCATTTGGACACATTACTAATCCTAATCATAAAATCACTATTCATAAATTACTATTCATCAAAAATTAAGTTGATCTTATTAGACTCTAAATTTCGTACTGAACATAATTGTAGAAGACCATTTTTTGAAAATCATTACACATTTTTATTTATTTAAGGTTTACATAAACATTTTTAAAATATACTTTCTCTAAAATTCATCAAAAATATGCATACTATATTTATCCGGACATTTGAAAATTCATAAACTTCATCATAAGAAGAAATCAAAATTTTTATTTAAAACAAAGTGTTACACAAGGCAGTTACGGTCTCCTTACATAGCCCCTTATCACACCAGCATAGGACCTAAGTGTAAGGTGTGCTAAGGTGAGAGAATCTGAGGGAGGCTCGACCAACATCAAACGAGTAGTAATTTCTATCAGTTTGAACTTCTCGCAAAGGCGATTCCATTCTAGCTTCAGACGATGAAGTTCAGCTTGGGTTTGGTCCAGAGCAAAGCCCAATGGTGCTACCTCCTTCCCAAGTTCTGTTAGATAGGCTTCGATCGGTCCAAGACTACTGGGTGAGTCCATCAAATCTTCTTTCTATATTAATTAACCAAGATTACTTGTATTTAGAGACAATAATCAAAATGTTTAGTTTCCAGTGGTCATATTGACCAATGGTCATATAATAGTTAAAACCCAACGGTCTCATTTTAATTATACTCATGTTATCAAATGAAACAGTTTTGTTGAGTATCAAAAATAAAATAACACACAAAATTAGGAAACAAGATTTATTCAAAATTTCGGGTCGTTATAATCTCCCCCCTTAAGAAATTGCGTCGTCGCAATTTTTTAAAAATTGGGTTTTTAAATTTCATTGAAAATCCCACATCGGAAAAGAAGTCAGGAAAACTATTACTTTATAAGAATGAAAGTTAAGTACAAAGGTCACCCGAGTTAACCCATACTAGGATTCCATGGAGGAAAACATGGATATGGAAGAAAAAAACAAAGGGTTATGTTCGGGGGGAGATGGATAGAAAACATGATTAGGAGAAAGATAACCATAAGAAAATCCCAAACTTATGATGTGTGTAAACGGTCTTTGATTACCTAGTAGGAAACGTAAACCAACACTGTTTTTGTTTTACTTTCCTTTTCATAATTTTGAGGAATTAATTTACTACGTAGAATAAAAACATAAGAAAATACACCTACATTCAAGTATAGTTTCATCCTTTAATAAGTCTCTACCAAAAGAAATCTTTTATTTACATGATGAAAATTCAAAAACACTTGGTCTCATCAAAACACAAGAATGATCTTCTAGAGAATCACGTATTCCACAAAAGAAAAACTATCTATCTTTAAACATTACTCCCAAAAACAGAAAGGGTAAGATAAAACAACTCTTCAAAAAGAAAGAATCCCATAGGAATTGAAACTACTGTCCTTAAAATTCGTCAAAATAAACCAAACTAAGATTGAAACCCAAATACAAGAAGGACTTGATAACATAGTCTTCCAAAAAAAACTTCATTGTTCATCTCCAAACAACATCAACCAATCCTAACATCTTATAACAAAATTAGCTAACCTAAACATGTTTTACCCAAGATAGGTTAATCATTCCAATAAGTAACCTAAATTACTATAATTCCACCTTAAATTCATTGATTCTTCAAAATATAAGTCAACCTTACTCCTTAATGAAAATACCGTAGTAATCTATTTACCTCGATCATATAGGGTCCCCAAAATAGTGAACGTCTTCCAAAATATTAATCATCTTTTAATACCCTAATCATCTCTGTCATATTAATAACACAATCGTTGCATTTCCCATCACATTGGTTGTTGGGACATGTTCTTCCATTTCCCACCATTAACTAAGAAGAGAAGGTATAATTAGGGGCTTAAATACTTAGCCAATAATCATGAAAAGGAACTTAAAGCATATAAGAATTACTTGTAGAAGAAAATTATACCCTAAATTTTGATCCCTTAGGTCCCCATATATGTTATCCATGATCATATATTCTTATGTGAATCTTTATTTTATTTTATCTTTGTTCCTTTAATAATGGTTCATACTAAGCTTATGAATTTACCAAAGCATATCCCCCGGGAGTGTTGTAACCAAGAGTGCAGCAAGGTCCGTTGTCGTGTACCAGTTCCCATTTGAGTCTAGCTCAAACCGGTGTTTTTGGGTTTTACCCCTATGTACATCTATTCCAGAGCCACCTCTACCTGCTCGTATCCAGACAAGGATGTATTTTCTTGGCAACCCATTACTCAATACTCACCAAAATACCAGGAAGGTTCCCTATATATAAACTTTTCTATAGGCTTCTTCCTAATGTTTTCATATCCTAATTTCCACAAATAACTAAACCATCCTTTGATACCAACTATAGCATCCCACCTTTTTATCACATAAACATTCATTACATTTTACAAAACCGAGGATCTTTAAGATTTAGTGTCTTGGAAACCAGAAACTTAAAACATGAAAACATAAAACAGTCTTCTTAAACACTTGAAAGGGTTCTCCTCATGTTCATCCTAGTTTCATTACTGCATCTCATAACCTGGGGACATACATCAAAAGAAAGGGTGACCAGAAGGCCCAGTAAGGGAAACAAGATAAACATTTTACATGTGAACTTGAGATACTTCAATAAGGTCATGAAAAGAACTTTAAGGCTTGAGAAAGAAATCATGAGGCATATCATAATAAAAATAAATTTTTTCATAACTTTAATATGTGGCTGAAACATTTAATATTGAAAATCATTTCGTTTCACTAAGGTCCATCCCCAAGGTGTCATTAAAAATTAAAAAGGTTATTCACCAAGGTATCAGTCTAAAAAGTCATCTCTAGAGATTAAGTCTTTACCCAATACATTGGAGCGCTATCTGGGCGAAACCTTGACCTGTATTTATTATCATGTGAGACACATATATCATCATCAATCATTTCATAAACAACCCATATATAATAAAATAAATGGGTTTCATTTCATAATCATAACGTTTTAAAAACTGCTTTAATGACATGATCATTATGTCACTTTAATCTCACGGAAAGGGAAAGCGGGTTTCATGTATGTAAATCCCAGAATTTAAAATAGAACATTTTTATATATATTTGAATACCCCTATATAAGTAAGAGCTTTGCGTATTTACATAATATCATAAAATAATTTTGAGAAAAAGAGAGAGGCATTTTGAGACGAAAATTCTGCAGCATAACGGCTTTGTTACAAGGTTTTAGAAAACATTGAAAAGAGAGGGGACATGGGTCACCCACTCATAAATGATCCATAAAACAGTAGAGGGACAGAATATGAAGGATATATGAACATCTTAATGAAATTTGAAAGATGTACCATAGGAAATTAATAACATGAATGGAAGATAAAAATAAGATTTCTCTTATGAAAATTCTGCAGCCTAACGGCGTCACTTAAACTTCAAAAAAATGAATTGACGAGATCAAATAGGATATCTCATCATATGAACATAAAAGATCAGTATGATAGATATAGAGATCATACCCCAACATAATAAAAAGGAACTAGAAAGACTTGACAAGAAAGTAGATCTTGAAAACGAGAAGGATGAAAGAACCCCTTAGAAATTCGGCAGCCTAACGGCGCCACTTAAACTTCAACAAAAATGAATTGATGAGATAAAATAGGGTCTATCATCATATGAACATAAAAGATCAGTATGATATATTTAGAGATCATTCCCTAACATAATAAAAAGTAACTTTCAAGACTTGACATGGAATTTGAACTTTGAAAAGGGAGAAAGGTGAAAGAACCACTTAAAAATTCGGCAGCCTAACGGTGCCACTTAAAACTTCAAAATACGGAATTGAAGAGATCAAATGGGGTCTCTCATAATATGATCATAAAAGATAAGTATGATTGATATATATATCATACCCCAACATAACAAAAAGGAACTTGAAAGACTTGACATGAAAGTAGAACTTGAAAATGAGATGGGTGAAAGAACCACTTAAAAATTCGGCAGCCTAACGGCGCCACTTAAAACATCATAAAATGAAATAATGAGAGTAAGAGGGGATCTATCATTATATGAAAATTAAAAGGACAGTAAGAGTAGTATAAAATAACATCCTTTAACATAAGAACATGGAGCATAAATGGAATTACATAAAAGAGATTTCTTGAAAAGAAAGAGAGAGGTCGGATCCCTTACCTTAAAACATAACTCTTAAAACTCAATGGTTTGGACCTTGATGGCTTGGGGGCACCTTGGGAGGACTCCTTGGGAGGTAAGGAGAGCAGAACTTCGTTGGGGGAGAGTCGGGAGTGAAAACTAAAGGAGGAAAGGGTGAGTATTTATAGGGAAAGTGAGGGGACAAGGCATTAATGGCCAAGGGACACCTCACAAGTGCTTTTCTCAAAACCATGTGCTCTCCCATGGCATTTACCATGGAGTTAAGCCAAATGGGGCCCCCAATACAATAATTCATCACCTTTGGCCGGCCAACCCTTAAAATATCTCATGACATCATCATGACACAATTATGATGTCATTAAACATACCGAAACCCTAAAACTGCATTTTTACTTTTCACTGAAAAAATTCATCTTTCTCAGAAAAATCCCAAAATTTCACATTAACCAAATATCGATTCTCTAATTAAATTTATGAACTCCATTTTATAAAAATAATTTTCTAAATATTTTTAATTTAATTTTTAAATAAAAACACTATTTATCGAGAATTCATTTTTTTCAGAAAAATCCCTAAAAATTACCATAACATAATATCGATGCTCTGAGTTCAAAAATAAAGTCCATTTTATAAAAATAATTTTATAATTATTTTTAATTAAATTTTTAATTAAAAAACACTATTCACCCGAAAAAACTAATACTTGATTAATAATTTATGAAACCGTTATTTTCCCATTTTATTGAATCTGATTACTTAATCAAGGTGTCTATATTATATTAAAACTTTCTTTAATTGAGATTACTAATAAATTTGGACACATTACTAATCCTAATCATAAAATCACTATTCATAATTTACTATTCATCGAAAATTAAGTTGATCTTATTGGACTCTAAATTTCGTACTGAACATAATTGTAGAAGACTATTTTTTGAAAATCATTACAAATTTTTATTTATTTAAGGTTTACATAAACATTTTTAAAATATCCTTTCTCTAAAATTCATCAAAAATATGCATACTATATTTATCTGGACATTTGAAAATTCATAAACTTCATCATAAGAAGAAATCAAAATTTTTATTTAAAACAAAGTGTTACACAAGGCAGTTACGGTCTCCTTACACAGCCCCTTATCACACTAGCATAGGACCTAAGTGTAAGGTTTACTAAGGTGAGAGAATCTGAGGGAGGCTCGACCAACATCACACGAGTAGTAATTTCTATCAGTTTGAAATTCTCGCAAAGGCGATTCCGTTCTAGCTTCACATGATGAAGTTCGGCTTGGGTTTGGTCCAGAGCAAAGCCCAATGGTGCTACCTCCTTCCCAAGTTTTGTTAGATGGGCTTCGATCGGTCCAAGACTACTGGGTGAGGCCATCGAATCTTCTTTCTATATTAATTAACCAATATTACTTGTATTTAGAGACAATAATAAAAACGTTTAGTTTCCAGTGGTCATATTGACCAATGGTCATATAACAGTCAAAACCCAACGTTCTCATTTTAATTATACTCATGTTATCAAATGAAACAGTTTTGTTGAGTATCAAAAATAAAATAACACACAAAATTAGGAAACAAGATTTATTCAAAATTTCGGGTTGTTACAAAGATGAAGTGAATTAAACCCTAGGTTATCTTCGTAACATGTAATCACATCACCCTGATTTGATTGATGTTCTAAGTATAGCTTATGGTCAGTGGTAAATTAAGGAACATATATATTCTATAAATGAGGACTAATTGAGTTTAGGGATTATGTTTGAACTCTACAAATTAATCCCATGTGGTTTTGAATTACCAGTTAAGGTTGTGCTCTCACAGTACACACAATTCCCGACCTCACGTGTTTTGTGTTAACTATTCAATTTATTTCTTTGTTTTATTTAAATTAAAAACTCAATTAATATATAATTATATGTTAATTATAGTAGATCATTGATTCAAAATAAATTAATGAAGAAGGATAGTGGTCGATCGATTACTAAAATGAACTACTCTTCCATGGGCGCTGTAGTCATCGTAGAAACGTTTTGCATGGGAAAAAGGTTTAGAATGGGTAGAACCCAATCACATTTCTACTCTTGATTCCAGCCTAATTAGGAATATTAAGATAAGAAGAAATTTAAAAAAATAGTAGAAAATATAAGAAATAAAAGAACAAAGAAGTTTATTTTGAAAACCCAAACATTACAACATGAGGAAGAAGAATAGGGTTTCGACGAAGGGATCCTTTCTTCAAGAGCTACCCTTATTTAATTGCTAGGGGAATTGCAGTGGAACCTATTCTACTCTGACCTAAAATTCTTAATTCATGTCTCATCCCCACAAAATGAGAAAACTATTTATTTATTGAGTGGTGGGGAGGCTAGGTTCAAAGTCGTTTCAAGTGTGAATGAGGAATCTAGAAAAAATATTTTATGCCAACTTATAGAGCCCATTTGATCTCCAAAACGCACGAATCAGACATATTTCCAGGAGGATAATTTGTGTAAAAATTCGTCATGTATCTCCTCTCAAAATTTGGGCCTAATCCAATAACGGATGAAGAAGTTATGGCTCAAATACAGAACCCATGTCCATTCTTCCATGTCCATCCCACCATTGACTTAATAACCCATTTACTCCATCCAAATGCATTTTTTAGAACTAGTGTCCCGAATAAAAGTTGTAGAAAAATAATTTTTTAACACTGTTAAAAAATATTATTTTCAAATAAGTAATATTAAAATATTTAAGTGTGAAATACTATAGTGTATTTTAAAAGGATGAAACTGGATTTTTTCATCAAATTTTCAAATGAATGATCTAATCCCAAATATTTCATAATTGAACATATTTAGCACAATGTGTGGAAATTATGTAATTAATTGTCAATAAAAGATTCAACAAAATAGTTTTTTATCAACTCCCCCACACTTACCCTTTTTCACTCCTGTGTAAAACCTCATATCAAGATCAATATTAAATAAAAACAAGTTTAAAACACATATCCTTAAGATCAAACAATTCCACACCATGAAACAGAAGATATCATGCCTCATAAAAAAAATTATTTCAAGTTCTCAATTTATATCATTCAATATATTTCCACTTCATTTATCCTCCCATGCTCAAAATACTTGCCTCGCTTGAATTTTCTCTTATCACAGAAATATCAATTTTTTTGCAATGTCTTTTTCATCGAAACTCATAAATGGGTCACCATAGGCTTGATAAATTCCTAAATTTCCACCCGATATGAGTCAATGTAATATTTTTATCATGAATACTTTTTAGGGTTGTTCTATGGCTTTCAGTTGGTAGGATTTTGATGTGAATAAAATTCTAAGGCTGAATAAGGAGGGATTAGCTCTTTTTGAAGAAAAATTGCATTAATCTAACTTTCACTTAAATATTGTATCCTCCTCAATCCCCATAGCATCAATTCAGTTCCATCATCATGAATAGTCATGTAAGGTGTGCACCATTAATGATTTCAGCAACAAAAATTTCAATCTTCTCAAACATGATTTTCTTGAATGCTCCAGATAGGCACAAATTTCACTTCTGTTAGAAGCTCCAGAAAAGGCACAACTTCACTTATCATGAAAGCTCCAGAAAAGGAAAAACTTTCAATATAATTATTTTATTCAGAAGCAAAAAACATCTCTTCAGAATTTAATTTTCCACCCAAAGTATCACAGAATGTGGTATCACAACACAAGGCATCTTCCCCCACACTTAAGTTCAACTAGATTATGCAATTTCACTTCAAGAGTTGGTTGGATAGGGAAAATAGGCTTGTAATGTGGATAACCTAACAGGATGTTCATGGATACTAAGGGCTAAAAGTATTAAATGTTCAAGGTAGGCCATTATAAAAAAGGATTCTTTGAAATAGGGGCTTTAATACTAAACAAATGCCTCAATAATTTAAACATAAGTACCTAAAACCCTCATGTTTTGACAGGAATAAATCAAATTCTGGTTAAATCAAACATGGTTTAGTTCTCTCAAGAAGTGAGGTGAATGTAAATAATATGAAAATACTGGTTCAGAAGCCTCACAGGAAATTGATTTCAAATATAAAGACATTGAGATGTGGCATGGGATTCCAAATTCAGTGCACTTTCATGAAATTACTAAATATTTAAACATGAAACAAAGTCATTTCAGTATTCATTTAATCTTAGTTTCGAGGGATAAATTGTTTTACTTATTGATATGGATATCAAAATGGTTGTTGAGAATCATTTCATCTCAAAAGTTTCAAAAACACACAGAAAATTAAAAAATAAACACACAAAAGTTTAAAAACACATAATTTTGTTTTGTTTTGTTTTTTTAAACAAGAAAACAATTGAAATTACTAAACTAAAAGGTTCCCTACCCCACACTTAAAATATTTCTTTATCCTCAATGTGATCCTTTGAGATGATTTATGAACATGAAATGTATGATTTTAATTAGGTCAAAGAATAAAAAAGTGAAGGGGTTAGGAATAGCCTGATATGCTTATGTGATGATGGGGTCATGCAGTGTGATGAAATCCACTGCATCAGAAGGAAGTCCTGTAATTTATTTCTTCATATGTTTCCCGTTTACTATAAAGCTCCTTCCAGTATCCTATTTTGTTATCTCCACTACACCATAATGAAAAGAATTAGTCACAACATAAGGACCTAACCATCTAGAACACAACTTACCAGGCATCAGCTTCAGTCGTGAACTGTAGAGAAGGAGTTTCTCTCCAACATGAAACTCTTTTTGTTGGATCATTCTATCATGAGCTGCTATTTATTTTTCCTTGTAGAGCCTCGAGTTCTTATATGAAGACAATCAAATCTCCTCAAGCTCTTGAATTTGCAGCTTCCTTTGGACTCTAGCTTGGGACAAATCCATGTTGCATTTCTTAATAGCCCAATAAGCCCGATGATCACCCTCCACAGGGAGATTACATGCTTTCACAAAAACAATCCGAAATGGGGACATACCAATGGGTGTCTTGTATGTTGTCCTATAATCCCACAATGCATCATCCAAGCACTTGATCCAATCTTTCCTATTTGATTGCACAATCTTCTCCAAAATTTGGTTCAATTCCTTATTTGAAACCTCATCCAAGCCATTTGTTTGAGGGTGGCATGGTGTTGATGTTTTGTGTTTCACACCATACTTGTGAACAAGGAAAGAAAAATTCAGATTGTATAAGTGTGTCCCTTGGTCACTGATGATGGCCTTCGGTACTCCAACCATGAAAAAAATATATGCTTTGACAATGTCCACAACAACATGAGAATCATCAGTCCTAGTGGCCTTATCCTCCACCTATTTACTCACATAATCAACAACAAACAAAATATATAAAAATCCAAATGAACTAGGAAAAGGACCCATAAAATCAATGCCCCATACATAAAAAATATAATAGAATAGAATGGGTTGTTGTGGCTTCTGATGTGTCCTAGAAATGTTCCCAATGTGTTAGAAATGAGATAATTAGTTAAAAAACACATGGCAATCATTAAATAAGCTAGGCCAATATAATCCAGAGTCCAAAAATTTCCTAGCTGTTCGTTGGGGTCCAAAGTGTCCACCACAAGAAAGTGTATGACAAAAATGTAAAACGGACTCCAAATCATGATCATGAACACACCTCCTGATAACTTGATCAATACACATGCACCATAGGTCTGGATCATCCCAAACATAATACTGAGACTCAATTTTTAATTTTTGGACTTGATGTTTCTTTAAATTTGCAGGGATTTTAGAGCCAACAATGTAGTTAACTAAATCTGCATACCAAGGATGTGTACCGGATATGGAATAAAAATGATCATCGGGGAAAGTGTCCGGAATTGATACCTGGTCCTAGGTGTCATCTTCTAGTGTGTGAGTAAGCCTACTCATGTGGTCTGCCACCAAGTTTTTGGACCACTTTTTTTCCTTTATCTCAATATCAAATTCCTGAAGAAGGAGCATCCATCAGATCTGCCTGGGCTTTGCATCTGGCTTCTTCAATAGGTACCTCAGAGCTGCATGTTCCGAAAAAAAAAATATTTAGAGCCCAATAAATATGAATGGAATTTATCTAAAGAAAATATGAAAGCAAGAAACTCCTTTTCCATGGTTGTGTAGTTTGATTGGGCTGAATCCAGTGTCCTCGATGCATATGCGATCACATGTGAACGTCCCTACACCCTCTGAGATAAGACAAATCCAACCGCTAAGTCGGGGGTGTCACACATAAGCTCAAAAGGAATCTCCCACCATGGGGGCTATATGATAGGTGGAGTGGTCAGACACTTCTTTAGCGCATTAAAGGAAGTCCTGAAAGAATCATCAAACACAAAACCAGAATCCTTTTGAAGTAATCGTGACATAGGAAGATCAATATTACTAAAATCATTGATGAAGTGCTGATAAAATTCTACATTACCTAGGAAATATCTAACATCATGTACATATGAAGGATAGGGTAAGGATGAAATAATGTCTATCTTAGATCTATCAACCCATATCCCTTGTTTTGACACTATATGCCCTATCATAATGACATGCTCTACCATGAAATGACACTTTTCAATGTTTAGAACCAGATTCTTCTCAATACAATGATTCAATAACTTTCCCAAACTATTTAGACATTCATAAAATGAGGATATATATGATGTAAAATCATCCATAAATACCTCCATGCAGGTCTCAATAAAATTAGAAAAAATACTCATGATGCATCACTGGAAGGTACCTGGGCGTTGCAAAGTCCAAATTGCATCCTCCGGTAGGAAAATGTGCCAAAGGGATAGGTGAATGTAGTCTTCTCCTAATCCTCCAGAGCTATAGGGACCTGAAAATATCCAAAAAAATCCATCCATGAAACAATAGTGTGTCTTCCCAACTAGTCTCTCAAGCATCTGATCAATAAATGGGAGGGGAAATGGTCTTTGCGAGTGGAATGATTTAGTTTCCTATAATCAATACACACACGCCAACTGTTTTGTACCCTCATTGGAACTAACTCATCTTTCTCATTTTTAACAATAGTAACAACACTTTTCTTAGGCACAACCGAAATAGGACTTACCCACTGAGAATCTAAAATGGGGTAGATTATACCTACCTCGAGAAATTTATCAACCTCTTTTTTATCAACCTTTTAAATTGTTGGATTGAGTATCCTTTGTGGCTGCCTAACTAGTTTATCCCCATCCTCCAAAAGAATCCTATGCATGAAAATGGAGGGGATAATACCAGATATGTCAGCCAAGGTCCACCCGATTTCCCTAATGTTCTCCCTCTAAAGATTAAAGAGTTTTTCTTCATGTTCAAATGGGATATTGTTAGCAATGATAACATGTAATTTTTCACCACATAACATGTATGGGTATTTCAGATTAGGATTCAATGTCTTGAGTTCCAATATAGGGGGGTGATGTAAGGATGGGGATATTTAAGGAACTAAAATATGTGCACAATGAACATCAGTATCAGAATATACATCATCAAAATCAGAGAATAAAGCATCAAATCCATCTGCATACTCAACATCCATGTTATAATCAGAGTTAACATGATCAAAATCAAAATATGAATCCATTTTGAAATCAAATCTAAGAGTTTCTTGTTCATTAGAAATAGGTGTGGAAGTACTCATAGAGATCAAACTAGAACCAATACTCATAATCTCTCAAAGCATAGGACAATCAAATTCCATGTGGTTTTTATTTGGTGGTTCAAAATGGGAGATAAAAAATACAGAATGGTCGTCTGAGGGGTACTTCATGGATTCCATAACATTAAATATCACAACTTCATCCCCAAATTCCATGGAAAGTGTACCCTCATTGAAATTTATGATAGTTTTTGCAGTTTTGAGGAAGGGTCTACCAAAGATAATGGGGGAATGAGAACTTACCTGATCATCCTCCATGTTAAGCATATAGAAATCTACTGGAAAGATCATATCTCTAACCCAGACAAGTACATTCTCAAGGACTCCCACTGGAAGTGTTGTAGCTCTATTTTTCAACTGCACCACTACTCTCATCGGTTTTAGCTCACCAACCTGCATAGAAGAGAATGCAGAGTGAGGCATCACATTTTTGGAAGCTCCCAAATCACAAAGTGCATCTGAAAAGTGAAACTCCCCTCTGGTGCATGGTATGGTGAATTTCCCTGGATCCTTTCACTTTATTAGTGTTTATAGAGTTGGTGTAATGAGTGCTGACACATTCCTTCCAAGATTGATCCTTTCATTTCCCTTGATCCCTCTTCTATTGGTATAAAGATATTTTAAGAATTTCGCATTCCTTGGAATTTTTTAATGGCTTCAAGTAGAGGAATTTTGATCTCCACACACTTGAATGTGTCTGAAACCTCCTTTTCCATTTCTTCTTCATCCATATTCTTGGTTTGAACAACCCTTCTTGAACAAGGAAGGGGTTTAGGAAGAATATCATTAATCTTTTTCTTACCTTTATCTTTCTCCTTGGGTTGATCATCAGTTGATGTGGAATTGGGATTTTTTGGAGTTTAGGTGAATCCCGGTGGAATGGTAGGTGGAGAAGCATCAGTTTTTCACTTCCCACTTCTCAATGTTATGGAACTAACATTTCCCTTTGGATTTGGAGTGGGTTATGAAGGTAGATTTCTAGAATTATTACTTACAAGTTCATGGAGGGCGGTGGCAATCTAGCTCATTTGAGTATTCAACTCCCTTAGCTCTGAACCTTGACTCTTCAGCTTGTTCTATTGATTAAGAACAATTTTTTTTCAAAATATCATCAGTATTAGAATCTACCATTTGTGGGGGATTCCCATGTTGCTGGTTTTTTGATGATTGGGCTTCAAATCGCCTTTGGGGTTGTTGGAAACCCTACTGGTAAGGCATAGTCTACTGGATGTTTTGCTGAAAGGGTGGCCTTTGTTGTTATCCAGATCCGTAACTCATGTACAATTGATCCTTCCACCCTTGGTTGTATATTGGTGAAAAAGAATCAAGCTTCTTTTGGGGATATGGTTGTTGCTACTGATAAGGTCTCCTGGGGAATACAGCTGCGCAATCCTATGTCTCTTGTAGTTATGGGCAATAGTCATTTGGGTGGATTGTCTTAGTGAAAATTCCACAAGGAATTGAAGGAGGGGGTTGGGAGGTCTTTTGATCCAAATCAATCTATATCATAATTGTTTTCAATTCTTCTAACTTGGTATTAATCAAATGACTCTTAAGAGAATAAGGACTTACCTGATGTACCCCCGTGACATGTAGTGTACCTCGATCACCAAATTGTTGGGAGTTTTGGGCCATTTTGTCGATTAAAGCACGTGCATCTACTGGTGTATTGTCCACCATTTCTCCTCTAGCCGCGTCATCCACCATGCTTCTCTCCATTGGTGTGAGTCCTTCATAGATGTATTGGATGAGGATTTTCTCACTGATTTGGTGATGTGGGCAGCTGGCACACAACTTCTTGAATCATTCCCAATACTCATACATTGACTCCCCTTGTGATTTCTTGATACCTAAGATCTCCTTTTGAATATATGTGGTCCTTGAAGCTGGAAAAAATCTCTACAAGAAATGATGTTTCAATTCGTTCCAACAAGTTACATCTTCGGGTTGTAAATAATACATCCAGTCTTTCGCCGCTCCATCAAGTGAGAATGGGAATGCCCTTAGTTTGATTTGATCTTCAGAAACATTTCTTGTTTTTAAGGTTTAGAAAACCCCATTATATTAATTAAGCTATTTATTGGGATCCTCACCAGAGAGGCCGTGAAATTTTGGAAGCAGGTGAATTAATCCAGATTTCTGTTCAAAGTCCGATTCAAGATTTGGATATGGAATGCAATTTGGTTGATAATTAATATCGGGGGAACCAATTCTCAAAATGGTTATATTAAGTTCATTTACATTATTTTCATCCATTGGTTCTTGTTTTATGGTTGAATTTGAATTGCTTCCAATTTCAATGTTCTGATATTGGAGTAATTCTACAACAGGTTTAATGTTAAAACTTCCCATATACAAAGAATGTCTGATTCGTGCCCTAAGGCTACGTTCAATATCAGGATCAAGATCTATGAGATCATCAAGATTAGGTTTTGTCATAAATAAATGAAAGATGAAAAATAAATAAATAAAAGTGGAACATAATAAAAAGAAAATAAGTTTGAGTTGGTGTGATAAAAATAAAAGAAGAGAGTAAGGGAAAAAAACATGAGAAAGGGGAAAGATGAAAGAAAGAGGATAAGAAAATAATTAAATGAAAAATAAAATAAATAACTATAATTGGTTGAATAAATTACTTTCCTCCCCATAAATGGTTCCAATTTAAAATAACACTATTTTTGGCACCCACAAATGATTAGTGAGATTTTTTGGTACATAGGTACAGCAGAGTAGCTGACCAAGGACATCTCTTAAAGGAGGAAGTGAATTTAAAAAAACTTTTTATAGATATTCTAAAAATAAAATAAAATAGAATAAAAACACTACATTAATGTATGGGGGTGGTTTATAGTTTATAAATCTATAATATGTTTACTGGAAGAAGATTGTATTTTTTTTCTCTTTAGTTTTGAAATGAATTTCGATTAAAATGACACAACAAGAAGATGTTTTTTAGACAATATTTAAAAGACATAATAGATATAACTATACCTATTCAATAAATTATTTATCATTATCATTTAAATTAACATACACTTAATTATGATCCCTTAACTTGTTAACCCTCAAACCCTTCGAGAATTAACCTTACCACAAAGATGAAGTGAATTAAACCCTAGGTTATCTTCAAAACATGTAATCGCATCACCCAACTTTGATTCATGTTCTAAGGATTGATTATGTTCAGTGGTAAATTAAGACACATATCCATTCTAGAAATGAGGACTAATTGAGTTTAGGGATTATTTTAGAACTCAACAAACTAATCCCAGGTGGTTTTGATTTACCGGTTAAGGTTGCGCTCTCACAGTTCACACAATTCCCGACCTCGCGTGTTTTGTGTTGACTATTAAATTGCATGATTAGTTTAATTTATATTAAAAAATAAATTAATATATCATAATAAGTGAATTAAAGTATCTCATTTATTCAAAATACATGAATTAAGAAGGATAGAGGTTGATCTATTACTAAAAAGAATTACTTTTCCATGGGCGGTGTAGTCATCGTAGAAATATTTTGCATGTGCAACAGTTTAGAAAGGGTAGAACCTAATCACGTTTCTACTCTTGATTGAAACCAAATTTGGAAGATTAAGAGAAGAATAAATTTATACAAAATAGAATATAAGATAATAAATAAAAGAAGAACAAATAAGTTTACTATAAAAACGCAAACATTGTAACACGAGGAAGAAGAATAGGTCTTCGACGAAGGGATCATCACTTCAAGAGATACCCTTATTGAATTGCTTGGAGAATTGGAGTTTAATGTCTTCTCCTCTACCCTAAACATCCTAATGCACGTCCCAACCCCACAAAATAAGAAAAAAACAATTTATAGAGTGGTGGGGAGGCTAGGTTCAATGTGGTTTCATGTGTGAATGGGGAATCTCGGCCAAACATTTTACCACAATTACGCTACCCATTTGACCACCAAAACCCATGAATCACCTGTCCTTCCAGTAGGATTATTCGCATGACAATGCTTCATGTAGATCATCTTAGAATGTGGTCCTGATCCATGTATAGATGTATAAGTTATGGCCCAAATACAGAACCCATGTCCATTCTGCCGAGTACAGCCCACCATTGAATTAACGGACCATTTACTCCATCCAAATTCACTCTTTAGCTCTAGGCTCATGAATAAAAGTTATATAAAATTATATTATGAACATTGTTACAAACTATTATTTTAAAATAATTCATATTAAAATATTTAAGTGTGAAATACTATAGTGCATTTTAAAAGGGTAAAACTGGTTTTTTCATCAAATTTGGAAATGAATGATCTAATCCCAAATATTTCATAATTGAACATATTTTGCACAATTTGACGAAATAATGTCATTTATTATCAATAAAATATTCAAAAAAGTGTTTTATCAGATGTCTAGTGAAAAATTCCATGGTGATGTTCTCCCACTTTAATATTGGTTTGGGTAGTGGTTGCATCATCCCATTAGACTTTTTTTCATTTAGCCTTCAATTTCTAACATACCAGGAACTTTGATGTATAATCATAAATTTAATTCTTCATATTGACCCACAAATAATTCTCTCAGAGATCATGATACATCCTCGTTATCTCTGGGTGAATAAATAAGTTTGAGCTATGTGTGTCATTCAGAATATCCTTCTTTATATCTAGATCAAATCGTACACATAATCATGACCCAAATACAATGACTCTATCCTTTTCTATGTTGAACTCATAGGATTTACCATTTATGATAGCATCCACCCTTTTCTGAATTTCCACATAATTTGAGAAAGGAATGATGATGTTCCTCCCTTAATGAATCTCATTTCCATTCTCTAAAAATATAAGAAGATTAGATCCCTTTCAATTCTCATCATTAATAAAGATGTGGGACCCTCTCTACTTAGAGAATCTACCACATTTTTTCCGTAATCAGGATGGTATTGGATTGGATAGTCATAATCCTTGATGATATCTATCCATCTTCACTAGATCATATTAATCCATTTTTGTGTGAATACATATTTGAGACTTTCGGGATCATTATCTATCTCAAAATTCTCCCCATAGAGATAATGCCACCAAATTTTCAACGCAAAGATCACAAACACTAACTCCAGATCATGTGTTGGATAGTTTAGCTCATGTATTTTTAGATTCCTTGAGGTGTAGGATATCACATTATCATTTTTCATCAGCACACAACCTAATCCCTTTTTTAAAGAATCACTATACACCACAAAGAGTTCTCCACTTATTGGAAGTGTGATTACATGCATAATGATAAAACTCATTTTGAGCTCTTTAAAGAATTCCTCACATTCTTGAGTCCAAAAGAACTTCACTCTCTTCCATTTAATATTGGCCATTGGTTTTGAAAATCATGATAAGTTATTCAAAAATCATTAATAATACTCAGCTATACCCAAAATATATAGATCTCTATTATAGATATTGACCTTTTCCACTCATCAATTGCCTTTGTCCTGGACGGGTCTACATATATTTCTTTGATAGTGATCGAATTCCCAAGAATGATAAATCCTCCATTGAGAACCGTAATTTACTGTACTTTTCATAAATTTTCTCCCTTTTCAAAGTCATCAAAAAAGTATTCAAATACTCCTCAGGTTCCTCATTACTCTTGGAGTATATCAGAATATCATTGATAAAGAATAAATTTTTTTAAGGTAATCTCTAAAGATTCTATTTATTCAATCCATGAATATTGATGGAGCATTAGTGAGTCTGGAGGGAATCACTATGAACTCATAGTGTCCATACCTCATTCAAAAGGATGTTTTGAGAATATCTTACTTCCTCACCTTTAATTGGTGATATCCCGACCGAATGACCACCTTAGAGAAATAACTAGCCCCACATAGGTGATCGAACAAGTCATTTATCTAAGGCAGGGGATACTTGTTCTTTATCATGATTTTATTGAGCTCACGATAATTAATGTAGAGATACATTGATCCATCCTTATTCTTAATAAAGAGGACTGGTGCACCCCTTGGTGATGCACTTGGGCATATAAAAACCTTCTCCAGATTATCCTATAACTTATTCTTCATCTCTTACAACTTAATGATGGCCATCCATAAAGTGTCTTTCATATAGGTACTCATCTAGGAATAAGATCAATTGAGAACTCAACGTCTCAGTCAGAGTAATACCAGAAAATTATTTAGGGAATACATTAGTGTAATCCCTCGTGATGGGAATATCTGTGAGAATAATCATCTCCGTTTTCTCAATCATTTGAGTAAGATATATTTTCTCAATGGGAAAAATTATCCACACTTGACACAATGATTCTGATAGAGATTTATCTTCATCCTTACACTTGTATAGTATATAGGATAGTATGGGATGTGAAGAGAGATCTCACTTTCCTGAAAGAAAATGTTGGATTTGTATAAATATATCTAATCCATAGCCAAAATTATATCGACTTCTACCAGAGGAATTATGAAAAGATTTTCTGGGAGGTTCAGTCCACAAACACTAATCAGTGAGGATTTATAAACCTTTGACATAATAATTTCCTCACTCTATATTCTCACAGATAACTCATCCTCCAAATTTTGAGTTAGTGTTTGAATAGTTCTTCTAAACTTGTAAGATATGAAATAATTCAAATAACTACAATCAAATAGTACATTTTATATTCTTAAATGAAAAAATAGCATACCTATCACCACACAGTTGTCCTACTCCACCTCAGTAGTAGTGATAGAATAAACTCTTCCTTATTACCATGGAGGTTTTTGTTGATTTTCTCAAACAAACCTTGGGTTAGGGAAATTTTTCACATAATTCCCATGTTCCTTGCTGTTTTAACACTACACTACAGGCTGAGTTTTGATGTGAACCTTCCTTTATTCTTTCCTGTTTATGGTATTATTCATATCCCTCTGGAAGTTCCTAGTCATATGCCCCATTCTTCCACATTTGATTTAATTCTTGGTTCCCTTTATATAGTTCCTAGGATGCTTCTTCCCACAATTTTGACACATGGGATGTTCAATATTATTTCTATCATGGGATTTATTTTCCGAACCACCCATATTAGACTCTATTTTTTGACTTTTTCACTAGGACCATGATATTATTAATATTCTTAGATCTCCATTTCATACTTGAGGTCACAACGGACAATCTCCCTATAAATTTAGAAGTCTCGAATCGCCAATAGTGTTCATAGACATGGATTTAGTCAATTAAATAATTGATCCACCTTTCTTTCGGTGTTCATGACAAATACATAGGTCTACCTTGAAAGCCCTATGATGTTTATTTCATACACCCCAATAGAATCATCTTCCTTATTCTTATTTATGAGTAACTATATTTCCATCTTGAGATGAAGGGTTCGAGGAAAATATTTATTGAAAAACATTTTTTTGAATTTCTCCCAATCCATGGAATGAATATATTTCAGGGAGTTCATATTATTGATCAGTGTCCACCACATATCATCATCCCAATCAAAACTATAGACCATTAGTATGGCTTTCTCTTCTTTTGAGCACTTTGGACTGATAATATCCTTTCAATGGAGTTAATAAACTGTTCTATGTGGAGGGGATCAAAGGATCCATTAAACATGGGAGGCCTTTTCCTCATGAAGTATTCAATGTCAACATGACAATTTCCTTGAATGAGGAGGGTGTTCCACTTGATTCAAGTTATTATTCCGAACATGAGCTAGTTGAGAAAGTATTTTTATAATGTTTTGATCAGTCGTTCCCATCATATTAGGCATATTATTGGGGAAATATTCACATTCCCTATCAAACTGATTGTTGGAACATGTTCTTCTATTTCATGCCATTAACTAAGAAAATAAAGTACAATTATGGGGCTTGAAGACTTAGCTAATAATCATAAAAGGAAACTTTGAACATAAAAGGATAAAATAATAATGGAAAAGTATATCCTAACATGTAATTACCTAGGTTTAAATCTTGGTTATCATTGACCTATTTCGTAAAATATATTTTATGGGATCCTTTTTTATTCCCTTAATAATGGTTTCTAATGGGTTTATGAATTTACCAAATCATATCTCCCGAGAGTGTCAAACCAAGAGTGCAAGAAGTCCGGTTTTCATGAACTAGTTCATATTAAAGTAAATCTCATTGATGTTTTTTCAGGTTTTACCCCTAGATAAATCTATTCTAGAGCCACATCCACTTTTTCATATCAAGACATGGATGTATTAATTAATAAAACACATACTCTATACTTACCAAAATATACGGATGTTTTGTTATACTTAATCTCATCCCTATGTTTCTTATTATTGTTCTCAATTACTAATCTCTAAAAATAACTAGAACTTATTTTGACACAATCTATAGTGACCCTATCCTTTAAAACATACCATTACATGATTTTAAGAATAATAAATAATTATATTACAATCCTAGGATCATAAATTCGAGTTTCCTGGAAGACTAGTAACATAAAACTGAATACACATGACAAAATAAAACATTAATTTGATCAATATTAATAAAGAGCTTATAAATTTCATTAAGCTGATACATATTTATAAGAAACCATAAAGATAACATGAACAAATGGATGAGATAAAAATCCCTATACGGGAATAAACAAAACAATAAAGCTTTAACACATGGGTTATAAGTCTTGACATAATGATATAAAAAGGCATGTGACATATGGGATAATAATATATAAACATGGTGTTATAGTAATGTGGTAGCAATATAAAACATTAATTTAGAACTATTAAAGGCTCTTTTCACATATAGGATCACAAGTCAAGGTTAACCACAAAGGCCCTTGCATATGGTAGCACGATTCAAGGCTAAAGGCCAAGACCGTTGCACATAACATCCCATGAGACTCAACATTAACCAATTCATTGGAGTGATATCTAGGAGCACAAATAAAAATCGTCTCATGAATATAATTTCTACATATAGAATCATATATGATCAATCATACATAATCATAATGGTTACCCATGGTAATAATTGGGTATCATAATCATGTCATAAATAATAACAAATGGGAGTATAATAAAAATGTCCATGTAAGAAAGAAATTAGATAATGCATTAAAAATAATAGGGTATAATAGTAATATATCATGAAAATGGATTTCAACATGAGTAGTAACATGTAAAGAAGAGTACTTAAGAAACTTTAGAATTAAAACATTTTAGTGTGGTTAAAGGAAAATATCAAAGGTCATTTAAAACATAAAAGGGAATAATATTTTAAATAAAACTTGAATTTAAACAAAAATTTTATAAAAAAAATATTGGTTTTATAAAAATAATGGTGTCTTAAAAACAGATTATATAGTGTACTTGAAAATGGGTAAGAAATCAGGATGTTCCCTTATAATGGGCATGCTTATCGGGAGGAATTGAGGGGTGATCATTTAAAAACATGTATATCCCTGAAAGGGAATGATGAATGGATATTGATACATTAGTTTTTAGCATATAAAAAACATTTATAATATGTTCATAAAAATAATAGATAACTTCATTTGGGTAAAAGATAGAACAAGCCGAAAGAATAACGGCGGTTCGGGTAGAATCCCTTACATTAAGTCTAAAGGTGTTCTTCACTTGATCTTAATGTCCATGAAAAAAAAATTAAATTCATCAATTAATATGTAAAAAACCTATTATACATTTAATTGAATTATTATAAACTTATTAAGTTGATTTGTGACCTTTTTCGAGGGTTAGGAAGTTCAATTTGATTGTATTGGGAGCGTTTGTTTCCTTTATTTTCATGATTTGTTTACTTATATACATATAACGATAAACAATGAGGATGAGAATGGTTGTAAAGAATTTGAGTTATATGTTATTAGTAAACATACAAATTATTACATGGTTATAAAATTAATTTGGTTATTTGGAGTGAAGAGGAATCATTAATGATAATCATTTTGGTTAATTAGCGGTTTTTGATCACAACAAACACATTTTTCTTTATAAATTAATATCATTTGTAGAAAATATTACAAGTCATTTAATAAGAAATAATAATTATATTATATTCTTTTTAAAACATAAAAATTGTTCTATGGCTATTATTGAAAATGGTATCAGAAATTGAAAACTTGTTGTACTTGAATGTGATGAATTTACCCATATCGGATGGTGTTTTCATTTCTAGTATAAAAGGAGGATAAAGAAAAAATTGCGATGAATTATTCCATTAGAATAAAAAAATCGAGTACATGTATGTTATTGGACTTATCAAACCATTTTTATGAGGATATGGGAGGATAGAAATGAATATAATGGAACATGAAAAGAAAATAAGAGAAAAAAAAAGAGGAATTTACCTCTTGAATATATCTTTCTTGAGGGCCTCTTTAGGGGATTTGTTTTGGTATTTTTATGATACCATGAGCTCTTGGATGTGGGATAGAGGCTTAGAGAGATATTTGAGATGAATTTTTACTAGGAACAAGGCATGAGAGGTGTGAGGATAGGAGGTAAAGATGGGTGTTATTTATAGTGGAGGAGAGGAGGAGTTTCCCATTATTATAATCATTATTTTAATATTTTTTGCTCAAAACTATAAATATTCCAGATTATTGTGAAAAAAATTGTAAATAGAGAATTTTATTTCAAAAAAATTTCCATTTATATTATCCAGGACTCAAGCATGATGTAGAAATTCATATATTTAGAATTTTTCATGACTTATCATATTTTACTATTCACTAGAAATTCAATTATTTTAGAAAAAACCAAAAAAATCACACCAACAATTTTTCAATGTGAAAAATAAAAAAATTAACTATACTTTATGAAAATAATTTTTTAAATATGTGAAATATAATTTTTAACTAAAGTCATTATTTACTTGAAAAATATAAAATATAAAATTAAAATTGCTTTTCTATCACTTTGAAAAAATTAATCAAGGACTCTTAATATTTTCTTACAATCAAAAGTCATCAAAATAATTATTTATGAATACATTTTATGAAAATAAATTTTCTTTTAAATTATTAAATGAATCATAAAATTGTAATTAAATATACATGACTTACAAAAATACAACACTTAGTTAATAAAGTTTAAAATATTTACTTACTTATACTGTGATATAATTATATCATATTATCATTTATACGATGGGAAAATTTTATTTATACTTTCAATAGTGAGGTTACTATTCAATTGTCTAGTTTACTATTCACAAGGGTCATATTACTATTCCAAAGGTTAAATTACTATGTCATCGTTATACGCTCTTTAACTTCTAGAGATGCCTTTTATTTCACTCGTTCTTCATTTATAAGGTTTTTATTTTCTTATATATGTAATTTTATATGATTATACAATAAGAAAAAATTATAGAAAGGTATGTTCATTGATAAAACCTTAGGTTGTTATACGATGATATCCAGGTGATTATAGACTTACTCACTAAGTTGGCCCACTTTATAACAACTCGATAAAAGAGTTTAGTAGAGATATTCGGATGATTATATGTGAAAGAGATATTTTGGCTCCATGGAGTTCCCTTGATGATCATTTCTGGCTATGATTTTTGCTTCAAATCTCGGTTAAGGAAGGTATTGTAGAAGTCCATTAGGACTCAGTTGTATATGAGCATGGTGTTTCACCCACAGATTGATGACCTGACATAGGTGAGCATTCAAGTCTTGGAGTACATGTTGTGGGATTTCACGTTAGACTATTTCTATAGTAGGGATGATCACGTAGAGTTAGTGAAATTTTCATTAAACAAAAACTACCTTTCCACCATTGGTGTGGAACAGTTTGAGGCCTTCTATGGGAAACCCTGTAGGTTTCTACTATGTTGGAACAACCCAAGAGAGTCAGTACTAATGGGTTCAGAGTTGATGTAATACATGAAATAAAAGTTTCAAATCATCTATGAGTGGATGAGGACTACAGAAATCCATCATATGTCCAATGTGGACTAATGAAGGAGGCCCTTGGAGTTTGAGGGGGGGGGGGAGAGACCATGTGTTCCTGAGGGTATCACATTGAACTTGACTGTGGAGATTTTACTGGCATGACAAGACATCTATGAGATTAATTGTACCCTTCAAGATACTATATAGAGTGTATGAGGTGGAATTCCACTTGGCTCTACCCCCATTGTTAAACCAATTACACAACGCCTTCCATGTGTGCATCTGAGGAGGTACATGCATGATTTATTTCTTGTAATTGACTGAGGCAATATGGAAATTGATAATGAATATAATTTTTAATATTACCTTATATAGATCGAGTATTGATAAGATAATATCCTTTATAGGTGAGTGATTCATTTAGTGCGTGTCTGAAGACATCATGATAATCTTCAGTAGATTACATAGGAGTGGAAGATCCAAATGCATGATCAGTACCCACATTTTGTTATAGTATTTAGTTATTATTTCCAAGACATGAATCCCTAAGGTGGGGAGAATTTAAAAAATCTTTTTTTTCCAAGTAATGTATTTAAATATATCTAGTAATATTTTCCGAACCAAGTGCCGAGGTGGAAGATGATTCAAAGGCCGAGTGTGCTCGAAATGGATGTATTAAATATATTAAAATTTACAGACATAGAGTTTTCTTGAAAAGTGTTATAACTTCCAAATAAATAATATGATTGGAAATCTGAGGTCATCTTTGAGTTCTAAGAATGAAGTTTACCCTAGGTGTGACATAATCCTTTTCGATATCAAGTTTTTTTGAAAAAATATATCACATGTGTGAAAAAATAGATAAATTTATTTATTTTTTAAGTGAAGTAGTGACCTAATATTTATCTATTTAAAAACACTTATGACTAATTCATAGGGTTGGACACATTACCCTAATAGTTGAGAGAGGTAATTTTATAAATCATTGGAGAAGAATGACAACGAATTGAGGATCGTTTATTCAAAAAAAAAATTCTAGGATCATTTATGCTAGAGAAATTTGAGGATCTAACCAATGATAATGACACATATTTTTTCATAAATATTGATTGATCCAAACTGAGGTAGGATGTTGTTTTATGTAAATTTATCCCCATTTAATTTTCTTATGATGGATTGGAATCAATCAACTAACGAATTGATTAATGGATTGAGCGTATTGCAGGCATGGGATAGATATTATCTAGAATGGAGGAATTATTTTTTATTATATTATATCTATCATTTCTTCATTATAAAAGAAATTAATAGAGGACAATATGAAAATTTTACAAGGTCCATTCCCCATGATTTTTTTCCATATTTCTTCCCCCATTCTAAATTCACTAATTTCTAACATTCTTTTTGGATAGCGGTTCAAAAAATATCCAGTGATTAATTGTTGTGAATCCATTTCATTGAATGAAAATTTTAAATTGAATATATAGGTTTTGTTTAATGATGATATTGAGATATTATGGATAATATAGAATATCAAGATTAGATTTTTGGATCCCCATTTGAGGTCCCGACGTGCGATAGTGGAACAACTCGATGATGAATATTTCCTGATCAATTCAAACAACCAAAAATCTGATATCCAATCGTGATATAGTTATATTGACTCATATCGATAATCTATGGAATGGTTGGTGGAGGGAATCATGGGTAAAAATGTAAGAGGATATGACCACGTTAACATCAACAAGTTATAGAAATTCCCACATTACAGGAAATATAATTGGGTAATGCTTGTTGTGTGGGTCCCTAGTAGCATCAGATAGGGTCTTTACATATAGAAAAGGATCCCACAATGTTTATTTCCTACTACAAAATGTGTGGTACCTATATAACCATATCATCATGTGAATTTGGTACATGCCTCTGGGTGGAATTACACATCGTGTGGGCCATGAAACACAATGTGCACACCCTGGAAGACTTCTTGGAGTTCACAGCGGTACATGCTCAAGAGATCGCATGACCCCACATGTCGCATGTGGTCGGCCAAAAAACATATACTCAGAAACAGGTATAGGCAAGCGATGTGATACATGGGTAGAACCCAGTGTCAAAGGGATACACTATGTACCCTCTCAAAGAAGGCTTAGAGACCATATCCTCTTCAGCTTGGAAAATTTTCATTAGGGTATGTTACCTTGATCCTTTCAATGAGGGTTTATTAGGAATCACATCCTTTCCATAGGATCATGATCCCATCATTGGAACATTTGTCTTGGATAGGGTTCTTGGATTCCCTCCATAGGGACTAGAGTGAGATCCTTTTTCTTCTCTATTTTCCCTAGGTGGGGTTCTTAGTAACGTTTTGAACAACACTACAAATGCCTGATCCCCTACATAGTAGGTTAATCTATATTGGGTTATTTATATACCAAATGGACTAATATGTGATACCCATCCATGTATAGTTATCTTTATACTTCTATCATGCACTTCTTATGTCATGAAAAAACAAGAACAACATCTCGAATGCACTCCATCAGTGATATCTGACTCATGGAATGTGTTCTCATGGACGAGTGTTATATGGAACCTTCAAGCAGGAATACTAGGATGGATTTAGGGTAGTGACCTTACCTTGAGACTATGTGTCTACAATGAGTATAAATATATATAGTATTACATATGCTGTTTATATATCCCTGTGATGAACTGACTATTATCCTTGATGATATATGTATATTGATTTTGGATTTTTCTACTAGGTATTGTTATACTCACCCCTAAACCGCCTTTTTCTACACATGTGTTGTCTTATAAAGATGAAAAACCTTTAGGAGTCTTAAAGGGACCAGGACCAGGTGGATTTGGTGATCCCAACAAACCAAGTTATGTTCCAATGGTTTAATTAACAAGAGTCCTCTCCTACTTCACAAGTTGGACCTATTTCAGTTTCTTTTGGTAGGATTGTATTTGGACCTTTATTTCCATTAATATGTTTTCATACTATGATGACAGAATATTAGATATATGAATTCTTGTTTATTGGCTGTTTTAAATTTCATCATTATATGGTTCTGTAGATGTGTGTGTGTGTGTAAAGGTATTTTAGGCTAAGGCCTCCCATGCGTGTGATACTCCTACTCAACACTAATCACCAGCCCCTAGCCTATTGGAGGCGAGCATAGGGTAGTCATGGATTAGGCCCTATTGTTCCAGGTCATGACACTTTTGTATATCATGTTTAAACTTAATGATAATTATATTTTTTATCTTCATATAAAACAAATAAATATTGTAAAAAAATCTATATCATGAAAAAAAAACAAAAAAAAAACAAACACAATACAAAGAGATTACCACTTTAAATAGATCAAAAGTTGAAGATGTAATAGATCATAAATTAAAAATTGAATGAAATAAATATTTTGAGAAAAGATATTAATATTTATCTAGATTATATATGTAGAGGATAAAATGAAGAGTTCTAAATCAAACAATTAATTTGAAATTAGGAATATAAAAGTCACAAGCATACGATTTGAAAAAATGAAAATCATTATCTCCGCATTTTAAAAAATTTACTCTTAATTTTTAACATTCGTTTTTAATAAATATTGTTGTAAAAAATTTAATATATATATATATATATTGACATCAATTTTAGTAAAAACCAATGTTTTAAATTATAGAAAAAAAATTTCACATCGGTTTTACAAAAAAACAGATGTCCAAGGTAAAGAAATACATTTAACATAAATTTTTTGACAAAACTACATTAAAAAATGGAAATAGTAAACATTGGTGAATTATTTTTTTTAGGCATTGATTTTAGTGGTCATGGAGATTAAATGGATTTACATATTAAAATTTTCGGTCAATGAAAGTAATAATTCTCTATGAATTCTCCTAGAGAATTCTAACTTCTAAAAACCATAACTTTTGATCCATAATCCATGAATAGTGAAATAAAATCCTAATAAATTAAATACAACCTTGAATTTTGGGTTTCACATTTTTTACTTTTTAGTTGAAAAAATGACATTAAAATTCTACTTTTATCATCAGTTCCTGAAAAAAAACCATGATAAAAGTTAACATATATGAATTTTATTATCAATTTTTTCAGGAACCAATGTTACATGTCCACTTTTATTGTCAGTTAACAATAAAATAACATTAAAAGTCATCTATGTAAAATTTTAACAGTGGTCTTGATGAACTGACAATATAACAACATTGTTAAAGACCATTTTTCTACTAGTGTGGGTTCTAACATGTTAAATGATTTATGATATTGTGGAACACATATGTATGATTTTAATTATGTAACAAGTGGGACCAATATATATATATATATTTAATTATTTGGATGATTTTTGATATCACATGAGATAAAAAAATACTATAATGGGGAGTAAACCTTGCATAGAAAGGGTCTCTATAAACTATGTTAGTTTGGGGATTGAACCTTGACTGTTATGGTCGTTTAGGGAGTGAACCCATTCCATTATGATCATTTTGAAAATGAAATCTGAATACAAAAGAAATTATTTTCTATGCTTACTTGTATGAAAAAATATATGTCTTATGACAATGTTATGTTCTCATGGATTAAGTTCATTGATTCCTTTTTGATTCATGCCTTATGAACTGCCAAGGTTTATGCAATGACTTGGGATTATAATCATTGATATGTAGGGTATGGTTTTCAAATGTTAATCCAATATTATTATACCATTATTATCATTTTATTCTTATTTGACCATTCATATCTACCTTTTTTACAGTTACTGAGAATTTTATCTCACACTTTCTTATGTTTTCTTTCCATTGCTTATAAAGAATGTTTTAAAATATGATATCTCGAATAATATTTTTAGTTATAAAGAACATAGAGGGAGATGATGTAGTTCACTTATGTACCAATTGATTATTTTTCCATGTTTTCAAATACAATATACCTTTATGATCCTCAGGAATGTATTTGTGTAATGTAATGAATATTCATCTAAAACTGTAATATTTATATATGAAATCTTAGGTCACTAAATAAAATCATATCAAGGGTTCTCAAATTTGAAAAAATATTAATGAATAAATTTTAAGGAATGATTTATAATTTCATGTTAGAGATCATCTATTCTCCAAAGTATCACCTTGGAAAGGTGTTACGATATTTGATAATTAACGGAAATTGACTCCATGTTACAATATACCATTTGAGGTGCTAGGGAATGATATATTTTTTGAATATCAATAAGGTCTAACCTCAAATATTTCTAATTTCCATGAGGTCTACCATGTTTCGCTACTATTGAAGTATATGTTAGACCCATCACATATACTTGACATAAATGGTGTAGAATTGGAATTTGAACTTTCATATGATGAAGAACTGATTCAGATTCCTGATGAAAGGGAAGAAGTTTTGAGAAACAAAACAACCCATCTAGAGAAATTATTGTAGATAAATCACAATTTTGAAGAAGAATTCTAAGAGCCTAAACAATCAATGATGAATAAATACCCCTGATTGTTTTAACATTGGATATAAATTCTGATGATCAAATTTCGCATGGGATAGAATATAACTGCCCAAAAATATTTTTATAGTAATAAAATGACTCTTATCTACCAAAATTTATTCTATTATGTTTTACAATAGAATGAAAGAAATTTTATTAATTTTCTTTACATATCACATGTTATTATTGACTAAAAATTGGAATAGTAAAAGGGTGTAAACATCAAATAGTAGTACAATCACTAAAAGGAACTCCTTCAGCTTTACTTTTCCCCATGAAGATCATTCCAACTATAATAACTATAAAAGGAAATATAAGTGTTAGGAAAATGATATAAATTATCAAGGACGTATAATAAACTATATAAGTGAATTAGTGATTGATGAAGTGAGAATGATGGTGTATTTATAGGGAAATATAGAAATTCAGAATTAGGACCTTTAGATGAAATGGCCTTTGGGAATTATGAAAATTATTCAATATTGATGTTGGGAAATATAACCATTATTCAATATAATAGTTGTTCATTATTTTTTTTGGCTATGAAGATGTAATGAAGCTACAGCCCGGGTTACTATAGCAGCACTATAGCAGATACTGTAGTGGGACCTATAACTAGTACAGTTTTGTACTGTAGCAGCCGGGAATATGCCCTTATTTGCGCCTTCGGGCCACTAGTTTGGTCCCTGAGTTCTTTAAGGCCTTCAGGACACTCAGGCCTTTGGGCCACCTCAAGGCCTTCAGGCGACCTTAAAAGTGCAAATGCAAACCAGACAACCTACAAAGAACAAGATCTACAAGGAGGATGAGCAAGGAGCTTTCACCACAGAAGAAGTTAAATGGATTGCAAGAATGAGAGTGTATGGAACCTTCTATCGGGAAAAGCCTATGCATTCACGGGAATGCCTACCCGAACAGCCATGCGGAGGTGGAGATCTAATTTCCCGATGAAGATGCTGGGGAGGCGTAGTTCCAAGTAGTTAGTCTGTGTTGTATGTAATGTTTGAAGCCTACGAGCAATGAATTCCTCTAAGGCCTACGAGTCATGTAATAATTCCACCTACAGGCCTTTAAGGGTTCCACCTCACCCCTTGAAAGGTGGATTATCAAAAATCTATAAAAAATGAAGGCCTTCGAGCCATTGGATGAAGGGAGAAATCAAAATTCTTTTTTTAGAGACTAAAAATATGTTGAAATTTAGTTAAAAATATGTATTATGATAAACATATAAGTTTTAAATAAAAGTTATTTTAATGGAATAATCTTATAAAACACTTTTTAAATTAATATATAAATTCACAAAGTCTTCGGTAATATTTATAATGGTCATAAAGATTATTATGTCAAAAAATGTTAATTCTCAACATATTAATATTTTTCATTAAAAGTTAAAATTAATATTTTTTGAGAATTATATTTATAAAAAATAAATTTTTTTCAATCATCATGTCAAATGTTTCTTGCGGCGAATATATGGTATTTTTCAAAAAATGAATATTTTTTAGGTAAAAAGTAAAAAATAATATTTATTTGAATATCATAACACTTCTGATGTGATCATGACTAAAACTTTATTAATCCTTATTATTTATAAAAAATATATATTTATAGAATAATGAAATACATAATGAATTCGTGCATTCTCCCTCTCTCACATGGCGTCCAAGGGCTGAAGAGGCAACAAAAACAATAGCATCCTGGCTAGGGTTACGAGAATGGTAGCGGAGTCCCCCCATCCTTGACAAATGCATGAAATTATCTTTTGATGCTACTTACATGAAAAAGAGGCTTCTTAGAAGAACCAGAAAGGCATCTTGGATCACCGGTACTACCTTTCTCATCATCGTTGTTCCTATCATCATAGAGATGGATTGCGATCAGCAGATTGGAGAATTAGAACTTCAGCATGCCAGCCTCCTTGGGGCCCCTCCCATCCCCGCTCCCCAGAAGTGAAAGCAAAACCTTCTTGTAGGTCAGGATATGTCAGTCAGTATTTTTTTTCTCTAGGGTTTTCATGATTTTCATATTCTCGAGGGCTCTGCGTTGTCGATGTTTTATGTAGGGTCATATTGTTGTTACCCTATGCATCATTAGTCCAATTATCATGAAACAGGTTGAGTTTTCCAATGGATTTGGGGTTTTTTTTTCAATTTTCATCATTTTCTGCATTGTTACTGATTGGATGTTTGATTCATTTCTTATTTAATTCCATATCTATTTTGTTAATTTAATACATAATGTGTTACATTTAGAAACACATGGTTATCATTTTGGAGCCACAATTTTATCTATCCTAAAAAAACAATTTTTATATGCTACACATGATTCATATTAAGGATTATGTTTTCCCATTTTAAAAATTGAATCAATTCAAATGGATTTAATATTTGGACTTATAATTTTTAAATTATTAAATAAGCGCAATACCAATTTAGGTAAAAATTAGTTATCATGGTAAAAAAATATTTACCGTAGTGAAGGTAAAATAATGTAAAAGGTAATATTTAAAACTGAATGGAATTAGATAACTAAAAATCACAACTTTACATGGGTTTTTGAGATGTTTAATTTCATTAAATAAAATTTATGACATTATTTATCAATAAAATTCATTGAAATTTCTTCCACCCAAAAGTGGTAAGACATAATAAAAAAATAATCCTTATTTTATCCCTTAAAACCACCCCTACTCAAGTATAAATACCCACCCATTATCTCATCACTATCCACTAAAAATAAATTGAGTAAGAATCCTCTCCAATCCCCCACCTTATGAGTCTCATATATATGGTTCTATTTTTATATGGAGTCTCTATCTATGTCTAAGAAGAAATCACTCAATGTTAGGGTTCTCTTCCTCCACTATTCTAATTAAAGTGTTTCTTTTGACTAAGACTTTTTATTCTCAATTTATTATTATTTCTGAAGTTTTATAAACACACCTATTAATATATATTGGAAATTTTTTTAATGATATTCTATATTTTTATATCATTAAAACCATTATATGATCCCTCCTGTATACCCAACTCACTACTGAATTCAACCCTTGATTTTCCATGCTATATTTTCATATCCTGAATAACCAACCCTATTTTAAGCCAAGGGAATTAATTAAGAAATATAATTCAATTAGTGATTTTATAAATCCATGTATGAAACCTATACACCATACTCAGGGGTTAAAAATGATTTATTCTTATGATCTATAATTTATGCGGCACACATGAATTTAGGCATATGAAATGTGTTACATAATAGAATGAATTGGGTAAATAATTAATCTCTTTAGTTGAAATATTCATGATACCTTAGAAAAATACCTTGGTAATTTATTATGATACCTTGGTCAAAAGCCTTGGTAATATGTTTTATGTCTCCTTAGTGATAATATTTGGTGATATTCTTATGAATGTCTCAAGTTTATGTTGTGGATTTATTTCCATGTTATGCCTAATGTTCTTAAGTTCTTGTACTTATGTTATTCCTCAAGTTCTAATGTACCTGTTCTTATATTCTGCTATAGGTTTCACCAATTATGTTCTCTTACATTTCTGATCCCTTGCTGTGATTTATGCTCACCCCTTTCATTTGAAAAATGTCCACAGGAAATCATATTTTGTGAAGTGATCTATGATTGGATAAAAAAGAAACCATTCAAGAGAGTTAAAAATTAATGTTTTACCTTCATGAACCTTTTATCTCTTACACTATATACCTAGTTTCCATGGAATTAAACTTAAAAAGTCTCTTTGATTTATTAAAAAAATATTTCCTCAAGGCAATATTTTTAAAATCACGTATAAAATGGTGGTAACCCAATTATAGAACCATTTATGAAAATACTACTAAAGGTTTAATATCTAAATAGCTCCAATGGTCATGAACCTATAACCCTAAAATTTGAATCATTGTCTTTCCTCAAAATATTTGTATCTGTGTCTCGATCAATCTGACCAATGCTCGATTTGAAACGAGAAAGGGCTTCTTCAAGATTCAAATCAACATCATGAGGGAACACCATTAGTTGAAATATTCAAAACCTATTGAAAACACCCTGGAAGCACCCAAATATCCAAATCCAAGCTCCCATTATCCCCATAATTATTTATATGGTTATTAATTATAATATTAGTTAATAATTATTTTATAAACTATTAATTATATTAATAATTAATTTTTATTATTAATTATATTATTAATTATTAATTATATTTTCATTTATACTCTTAATTATTTTTTTTATTTTTAAACGTTAATAATTAATTATAAATAATTATTAAATATACTAATTATATTACTAATTATATTCCATCATGGATCAAGGTGAATGTTAATGGTGATTCTTCAGGTGTATCATGTGCCATAGGTTGTGGAGGTTCCTTTCTAACATACTGAGGATTTGTTAAAGGTTGATTTTACCACTACCAGGGAAATGGATGTACATTTAAGGTGAAACTTTGGGTGATAATACATGATTTTAAATATGTGTCTTACTTTGGATGGAGTTGTATTTGGGTGGGATCCAATTAAACCGTTTTTTGGGTATTCTAGGGAGAAAATTGAGGATTGTGCCATGAAGGTTTCTTCCATACTTGTTATAATATCTTTAAGATAATGGTAATATGAAAATTTATGTTAATAATGTTTATAGAGTGGAAAACCTGGTGGTAGATGCACTATCGAAGAAATCCATTATTGAATTTTGCACAATATGGTTCTTTTTTGTACCCATTTTTTTCATTTTGGTGGATTCAAATGCTATGGGTGAATTATAAATCTGAATATTCAATCCTTCTCTATGATGACATCCCTATTTATAATTTAACTTGTAAATATTATAGATAGGGTGCACTTGATGCTTTCACTTTTTTATTATATTATTAATTAAACTATATATATTATTTAATTTTATTTTTATTTTTTAAATTCATAATTAATTAATTAATAGTTATTAGTATTTTTCTCATTTATTATTAATTAAAGATTTATTTATAAATTATATTTTTAATAAAATATTATTAATTATGTATTATTTTTAATAAATTGTTTTCTAATTTTGGAAAATTATATCATAAATCCTATATTGAAAAGCCTTATATAATTATAAGTACCACTCTATTATAAAATGGTGCCCTCAGTGGGGTTCTCAGTTGTATTTTTTGGATTACATTAATATAATTAATATTGAATAAAATAATACTATTTTTAATACTATGTAGTATGTGTGTGTATTTATACCAAAACAAAAAAAAGCATGAAATGAATTCATGTTTTGAAAATCATTTTGGTAAATAAATGTTTCCTAGATAAAAATTTTTAAATAACCATTTTGGTGATTTATCCACAACTAATTTATAAAAAAATTCATTTTGGGTGTAAACTTCCTCCCACTAATAAAGGGTCACTGACCTTGGCACTCAAATAAATCCAATAAATGAATGGGAAACACCCCATGCTTCTACATGTTTTTTCTGATCATTAAATATCAATGTCAAAGTGAAATGTATTGGAATAAAACCCTAGCTCTAAAAAACAAGTTAGGGATACAAACTACTCCAAGAGGGGAAACACATGGTGTATTGATTGAAATTTTTTAATATGATATTTCCATTATTTCTTTCATTTTTATAATTTTATTGTTATATTAATTAATCCCTTGAATTATTTAATGTAGTAATGTTTCAATTGAGATAAAATAAAATTAATTTTTTATAAATATGGTCACCTTCTTAAAATGGTGAAGAAAAAATTTCTAAAAATATTTTTCTCATTTGGTGTTATATTTATTCCTACAATGTTTTATATTGACCCATTATCTCTAAACATCCATAACCATTTGACTTAAATTCCCCTCACCCCACATCTTGGTCAAAGATACTTATCCCACAATATTTGTCTCTCCATTTAACCCATATCTCTCATCACCCATCCCAATCCTCTTGTGTCCCAAAACTTCTCCCCACCCATGAGCATATATTTTTCCATCAAAATTGTTTACCCCAACCCATCTCCTGATATCCATGTCCCATATTCCACCTTTAATGATCTAAACACTACCTTTAATTGACTACGGTTATAACATCATCCAAGAACTATCTCAAAATGACATTGTGAAGTGGTTCTATGTAACCTCAAACATGCCTCATTGTACACTTGATGCTACAAATTAGTAATGAGGGTCAATAGAAAAAATCATGGAGAGACTATACACTTCATTTAAGAACCAATAATTTGAGAATAAATAAATATAAATCATTATACATAATTAACATCATAAAATGATAATTACATTGATAAGACTACAAAAAATTAATAACTGTAAAAACCTATGTCATTAAACATGTCCTTTATTCTTGGGGAAATTTTAATTTTTGATGACATGAAGTAGTCAATGTTTTAATTTTTTTTGGAAATTCATTTTTGAGCCTTATTAATTAATTTGAGGATGGTTTTACATGTGTTCAAGAGGTTTTGGTTGTTGGTGGAAGATTATAGAATGGTTATGTGCTCCTGCTGTTGAATCCCAATAGCAGGAGGCCTGCAGGTACATGGTGTAGGAAACCAGGTACTAATTGAACTATCTAAGTGTAAGAAAATATAGGATTCAATATTATCTAGATACTTGGCCTAATAATGGTGAAAGTGATGCACTGAGTACCTAGTTCTATCTTATCAATTACCCAATTGGTTTTTGAGGATTTTTTGCTGGGGTAGACCTATTCATTCCATCCCCCTTCTTCTTTATTAAGATGGAAAATTGGGCTAGGCAATTTTTCTGACCAATAACTCTATTTTTATTTTCTTTGGATACCATTTTTGGATTGATCTGATCTTATTTCATCATATTTGATCAATGAAATCTCCATCATCTTTCCATTTTCTTCATTCCCATGATTTTTATTCTCCTCCTGGGTATTTATAAAATTATGTCATTAAAGCATTGTAGAATCATATTGGTATGAGGGGGAATTTACATGGGTTGGGAAATGGGAACCTAAATATTATTCATTTTTAATGGGTATCATTATTTTGGTTAAGGTGCATCACCCATTTATCTTATTTTGGATTTTATTTTAATTAATTTTTAATTTATGAATGATTCATTAATGATCATTGGGTATTTTTTCAATTATAGTACTATGTGCATACCATGATTCATATTCACTCTATTGTTTGCGGTTCTAGTGTCACCTCAATAGTAAATGAAATTTATAATATTATACCTAATTATTTAGTTTTGGAGAATTAATTATTTTTTATAATTAATGATTTCTTGTTTATGGTATGAGATAGGGGCTCAGAATCATTGAAGGGATTTATGTGGTCTAGGGTAATGTTCATATTTGTATGTCTTCATGAGTGGTAGATCAATAAAGTGAGGTAGGAGGTTCCTTTAATATATCACAATATGATCATTCTATTTATGGACATGAAGGCATGTGAATTAGGTGTCATAGGTTCAAGAATACTATAAAAGGGGGTTCGGTGAGTTTTGGATTGTATTATAGGATATGTTATAATCTTTTAAAATGGAATTCAGTGTGCCATAAAGGGTTTATAGATATTTAGGATATTCATTATCTATGATTCCAAAGGGTGTAACCATTTATTGAGTTCCAAAGACCTCATGTTGGTCCTTGATTTTGTAAGATTTTCGAATGGTCTAGGTTGACGCCACATATTTTTGTTTATAGAATTTATATGTCTAGTACCTTTGGTAAAGGTCTCAATTATTTTCATGATTTGGAAATTTTATGGATACGGCTTTGGAAATATCCCAGAAAGCTTGAAAACTCTTATGGAGAGGAGTGGAGTGAGTTAAAATGAACTATTAGAACATGAGTAATTGTTGTACTTAGAGTTTTCTTATTGATGGGAAATAAAAATGGATTCAAGAGTGTGATCACTCATGTTGAATTTCATTAATGGTATATAAAGATATTAAGATAAGGGTATTGGACCTCTTGAATATGGATCTCCCTTAGGAACGATATTTAAGTATGACATAAGTATAGAACTCTAGTGGGAATACTCATAAGGATTTTCTTGAATAAGAAGGTGGGTATATGGGCCATGTTTGAGTTTCATCCAAAGTTCTGGAGAATGATGAGAGGGTTTTGGGTGAGTTAAGGGAGACTCAAAGTGATAACATTCCATGTTAAATGGGTATAGTTCTTGAATAATTTTAGGATTAATGGTGGAAATATATTGGTGGAATGTTCATGGCCTAAGGGATTCATGACCCCAATAAAATATTATTTAATTTATGTTTGTGAGGAGATAATCAGGTGTTAAGTGCTCAATCAGGATAGAATATTCTTTAGTTATCCTATTTTAGTTTTCTAATAATTGATGGGATTTGCCTACAATTTTTATTTCTTTTTATCCTTACTTTTTTTAGTTCCATGTGTATCAGGACTGTATGAGAGAGGAGTTTTTGGACTTATGAAATAGGGATTAGGGTCTCGTGTCACAGTTCTTAGGTGATCATCATTTCATAGTTCTATGGGGAATGAGATATTAGTGTGAGAGGATCACTAAAAGCATGTAACCCATGAATCACTAAGCTAGGTTCCCCCGATCACTTATTATGGCCCAGGATCACTATGATAGAGTCCCTACTTTATTATACATGGATCACTATGAGAGGATACAAATTCACTTAGTATACTAAGGGATCACTAAGAGAGTTTCCCCAATTAAATTTCTATCCCAGGTATCACTAAGAGAGTACCCACAAGTATCCCTAGTCCCTCCATATAGGGATCATGGAGGGATGATCCATAGTTAGTCTGTTGACTAAGGGATTACCATGTTGGGATTTGTAGTTATACTATATATCTAGGGTTTGGTTGTGTTTTGGATTTCCCCTGATGGTATTCTTATATAATGTGTTTACGATGGTTCTATTACTGATATTGGATAAAATAGATGGGTCCAGGAGTCATGGTGGGTTGGTCGGCACATAATGACTTAACACAATGTCTTGTATTTTTCATTTTTATTTTCCTATACATCAATACATTTCATTCTATGATATATATGAGGAACCACATTGGTGGAACCCTAAAAATTTATATATTCACACCCCACATGAGCACTCTGATGCTCGTGTAGACCATATATCTATATTTCTAGTCACAAGTTGTACAAGGGATCTATATGGAGTTACTGGATATTTTCTAGATATAAGGATCAAGGAGGGGATCATGTTATTTGTCTGGAAACCACATATATTTTTTTGAGTTTCCATTTTACTTTATT